>CM057228.1:35511022-36711022 GCA_029891385.1 Erythroxylum novogranatense
TACTGCCAGTCTGTCTGAATCTCCCCCTCTGCCCATAAACAAACTGTCTCGAACCTCCCGGAGACCTAAAAGTCCTACCCTGGCGCTTACTAAAGCTCCTGCCGAGTCGCCTCGACCGCCACTTGGCCGCCACCCGGGACCTAATCTCAAATGTGTCACCACAACAAATTGCTCCACTCTCACAGCAGCAACTCTCAACTCAATAAAGGTACCTATGTCAGACCGAGCTAATAGGGTACGAATCTCGGTATTGAGGCCGTTCTCGAACCTCCGGCACTTATCAGCCTCATTCGGGATCATGACAGTGGCATAGTCCATCAGCTCATTGAACCTCACCTCATACTCTTTCACCGACATCCTACCTTGCTTCAGCTCTAGAAACTCCTGCATCTTCATGTCAAGATAGTCCTTGGGCATGTAGTTCTCCCGGAAGGCCCTTAGAAAATCTCCACATAATAATTACCACGTGGCCAGTGGTACCGCCGCACGATTTTCCACCACTTGTATGCTGGGCCCTGCAGCAGAGACACCGCATAATCGAACCTCTCATCAGGTTCGCAGTCCATCTAGTCGAAGACTCTCTTCGTCCTCTCCAGCCATCCCTCGGCCTCGGTGGGTGCATCAGACCCATAAAATCGATGGCCCTACTTGTGCAGCAAGTCATACCTCCTCTCCCGTCTCACGGGAACTCGAGGAGGCAATTCCTCAGTACGAGGCATAGAAGACTCTCTACTTGCTCCCACTGATCCTTGGTCAGCTGGCTGCTCAACCTGATCACCTAATGCAGAAGACCTAGAACAAAACAAGAATTCTGATCAGTTTCAACAGTTCCGTCAAATTTATACCTACATTGTTACTATTCCCAAAAGATGTCAAACCATGCTCTGATACCACCTAATGTAGTGCCCCCTTACCATAGAGTACCCACCGGAACGCCCGTAGGTCATTTCGGTACATATCCTACGATAAGAGACCACTACTGACAACTACCACTAAACTCCTCATGGCATTACAATCATAAAGCAGTACGAAGAAATTGAAAACTTTTTAAAACCAAACTGGATTTCATTTCATTCACTCAAAATTTAGAAATTTACAAACTGTCAGTATTTTCAGTCTGCACATGTTCCAAAACACCGTACACTACGTACCATACAGTAATGTACAAAGAACAGATCTAACTATAAGTCTCCAAAAGAAAGCCTAGCTGATCGACCTTTGAGCCATCGCCTCTCTCGCCAATCCACAGTACACGGCTCTACAGTCCTGAGGGAGCTATCTGTCTACACTTAAGCCTGAAAAATATATTGCAATTTTGGATGAGTTTGCGAACTCAATGAGAAACCATCATCGATGGTTCTCCCAATTCATGCATCACATAAGCATGATACAGTATGCATCCAGTAATCATACAATTACAATGCTAATACAATCACAGTAATAGGCATACAACACAGTCACGGTAAACAGAACACAGTTACAGTCATATTACAGTATACATACAGTCAGGTTCCATGTCAAATATTCGGTCCAGTATGCAATGCACATGTGACTCTTTTCCAGTTTATTACAGTATTGTGACCGAATGCTTTAGCGAGGTTCAAGATAGTCGATGACGCGCCTAGGAGAATTATCTCCCTTCAAGCTTTAGGCTCGCAGTATCAGTAACGACTCGGTTCATATTTATTCTTTATCAGTTTATGCATCTGTGCATGAGTGCACATGTTTAATTGAACAGTTACATAACAGTTTAGAATTCCCAATGAGCAGTAATTTACAGTCAATATCACGTAATCCAAGAAATCCCCGTAGGGCAAATAAGTCACAGTAAACACGTAGATTAAGGTAACCACCTAGGTTACTCACCTATTACTTCCGAGCTAATGCCGGGAAGTTTTCGCCCCGTCGGTCGAACGACGCTCCACTTGGGTCTCTATAAGAATCAGAGAAAGAACGAGTCACTAAATATGCAATTTGTACACATATAGGTGAAATATGCATGTTCATGAATTCCCATCCCTAATCCTTTTTTTCCATCATAAAAATCCGTCTAAAAATTAGAAAGCTATTGGCGCTGACGGTGCGCAATTCGAACCTCTATAGGTCCCCAATTAAACAAAACAGTGATTAAACAGACCTTTACCCGGACCCACGTCAATTTCCCATCCAAAAATCCCGAATCTCTCAGAAAATAAAATTCAATATTCTATGAATCCGATGCCTCAAGAATCAGGTCAATCGGACGTTGGACGGAAAAGTTATTCACGAAAGAAACCAAAACTCAACAATTAATATATATATATATAGCCCTTATTTCCTTCTCTTTTTCCTGTTTTCCAACCGAAATTCAATCTATCATATCTCTTTCTACACATTTCAGAAAAATGCAAACTATACCTTGTTGGAAAGATAATGAAACCCTCTACAAGTTTCATTTAGCTCTGAACAAGCAATTTCATCCCGAAGGGTGTCAAAATCCCATGGAATCTATCGCCCACACACTCACCTCTTAAAATGTAATAAGAATTGGAAATTCACTAACTTCCATTCTATGCAGTCAGAAATTATACAATAAATATGCTCATCAAGCTCACAATGTTATCTAAAACTTTCATGTACAACCAAAATTTCAACTCTCTTGCTAACTAGGTCAAATAATTCATTCAATCTTTCTTTCCCTGAAATCACTCAATATGAGCGATAAATTTCTATCAAGCATAACTCTCTGTAAACAAGTCAAAAAAATCACTACTTTATATCCCTGAAAAGATAAAACCTCAAACTTCAATTCTTCATGAAATAACCAAACTCCAATTCAACCTCTGTGCAAGTTTCTGACCTGATCAGCAATTAACATCCTAATGCAGGTTCAGAACTTGAAAATCCATAACTCCCACATATAATCTCCAAATATTACATGCCATATACCATTTTCAAGATCAATGTGTCATATATAACTCTTCATTAGATCCCTAGAACCAATTCAAGTCACAAAAATTACTAAAATTCCTCCAAATAAGAATGAACAGCAAATCCGCCAATCCAGCTAGGTTTCATTCAATGCATTAAAACAGCCAACAGTCATTGGTCCATAACTCCTAATATACATATCGAAAAATTAAAAAATCAGTGGCATTGGAAAGTTAAATGAATAGGCTTAAACTTTCATTTAGTCCATTTTTCCTAATTCCTTCTCAATTAATTTATAAAAATTAGCAAAACTATAGGGTATGATTTGGTCTTTGTTCATTCCGGTCAATAGCGGTAACCTTCCATGCAACAATTCACCATCTTAAAGCTAATATTGGACAACACCTATTTCACACAAAAATGTAGCTAACATCCCAAAGTTTAAGTGGCCACAAAGCTTACCTCATTTTCATTCCTACACAATGAGTTATGCTCACAACAGTACAATTGGTTAAAACCCTAAATTTCCGGCTTTGGTTCAACCTTAGTTTCTATCATTTTCCTATGCCATTAACACATCATTAAGCATCTAAATGAACACAAATCAGTTATTATAACATTCATACATTCACTAGGACTAATACTTAAAAATTTGCAGCACGTAATTTCTTAATTCATATGCACAATTCATCATTAAAATGCCTTTATACTCAAGCTAAAACCACTTCTATAATACTACATCCAATTCATAACTAACCCTAACCTTATACCCATTAATTCAAGCCATTATAGTCATCAATTTAATGCATCAAGAATCATAATAAATGCACCAAATCCCCCATTCAATGTTTCTAACTACCATGACATTAATACCTAATGAAAACATCATTGGAAAAAAAACTTAAAAGAAACCTTACCTATCAAGCTTCCAATCTTCACTTCCATTCAATTCTTTGCTTAACTATACCTTCTAACCATTTCTTCTAACACCCAACATGTAACTCATCATGATGGTAAGACAATAATTTAGTTGGAAGTAGGAGAACTCTTGAATTTGTGGAGGAAGGTGAAGAAAAAGCAAAATCGATGGATATGTAAAGAAAGGGTTTATGCTTGGATGAGTAAGAACAAAGGCCATCAACTTGTTCTTTTTATGCCATTTACAAGGCAAACCGATAGGAACAAATTAGGAGCATTAAATGAAGGCATTTGTTGGCAAAATGTGATTTGTTCAGGGTTTCAAAGAAAAGTCAACTTATTAATTCTTTAATCCAGATCAAAACCTAACCCAATCAACTCAAATGACCCTAATTTCAATCCCAAAATAATATACCCAATAAGACAGTGCCATTGGGTAGCAATTTTTGCTACCGAAAATCGACCGGTTCGCCAATTGGTGATTTTTTTCCGATCCGGGAATTTTTTCCGGAAAAATCCAAAAAAATTCCTGAAAATCCCTTAAAATAGAAAACAATTTATGGCGCACTCAGAATAATTTTTCAAACCCAAAAATCACGTTAATCCCAATAAAATTGTTTTAGGCACGAAAACCGGGAATGTCATGTATGCATGTACAGTAAGTTCATGTGCACAATTGTGACTATGTAGCAATCCTATTATGCATAAGCAGTCCTATGAAATCCCAATCTAGCACATCCTATACCAATTTACTATTCTACCCTTCCAATTGAGGGTGGGATGTTACAAAATTTGTATTTATCTATTATTCGTAAATTATTCATAATTGCAGTTTCATCGAAACATGATATTACTGTAACGATAAAACTAGCATACGTTACATTTTCTTCTTATGAAAAAAATAATTGATTTTATATTTTAAAATAAGAGATACTTAAATAAACTTGCGAACGCTTATAAAAATCAAGCTCATTGAAGTTGTCGATTATAGGGATCTCAAATAAAATATTAGTTATATATTTATGTATTTCTTATTATGATTGTCATATAATTGACCTTTGGAATTGTCAAGTAACAAAGTAACTCATGTGAAAATTATTTTGTTCTCATGCTACTTATAACATATTTTATTTATGATAACTTAGTTGATAATACTTAGATATAGTATGAACCAAATAAAGATAGTTGAATAAGTCAACAAAATATTCATCACTTTAAAATAATTAGGGATAATATTATACTATTCTTGATTAGCATTGGTTTAAAGAGTTTTCCACCACAATAAATTGACACATGAAAAACTGCTTTTAAATATTTTTATAAATCAATCACTAATTAGTAAGCATAAATATGATTGAATTTGAAATAGTAGAAATTAATTTCATATTTTATATTCAATTGAAATGTTGGTGATAAAAAATTAAATTACACATCATAATAATGCATTGAAGGTTAAGTCAATCCACTTTGACATTTTGAGTGGCCATGACATGTTACTAAATGTCAATATTAATTTATAATTATAAATTATTTAATTGAATAATTAAAGATAAATTTAAAGAGTTTTAATTTATCTAATCATAATTATGAATTATAATTATAATTTATAATCATTAACAACATATTTGGAGCCTAATTGATCATAAGAAAAATCAATTTGAATTAAATTGGACTTAACTACGTTGAAAACCTTCAAGAATCAAATATAAAATATTTGATTTTATTAAAATTAAAATTTAATTATAACTTAAATTAGACTTTAATTATAATTTGAATTAAGTTGGATTTAATTATGAAGCCTAAAACTTGAAATCAAATATGAGATATTTTTATTAAAATTAAATTATAATTTCAATTATTATTAGACTTTACTTAAAATTATAATTATAATTATAATAAAAGAAATCCTAATATCTTTTCTATAAATAAGAAAAGATATAAGTATTTCTACCTTTTCCACTGAAATAATTGAGCTATTTTTTAATATGTGATATCGTTATAGGCTAAACACGTAAACCTTTTGCTATTAACAGCTCGAGAAAACATTTTGTAATTCAACTTGTTTATCTATGCTTTATGTTCTCAAGTTATTCAATTAAGGAGATCAGAAAATTTTGAAATATTACTTTTTTTTCCTATACTGGTGATTCATTCATGGTTAATCTACTCAAAAACATGTATAAATCAGTGATTAATGTTGCATCTTAACCAAATTACACCAATTTAGTTGATTGTAATTAAGATGTTTACTGTTATAAATCTTTTCTTAATTGTCTCTACCGTCCTTGTGGCTTGAACTTGACTATTAAGAACCAACCAATAGAGTTTTATTTCGAGGGATCTTCATCTACTTACGTCTAATGTAATTCTTCAGCATACATAATTTACCATGTATTGGGATATTTAAATATAAATATAGATGTCAGTATCTGTAATATTCTTGGTATATTACATGTACCTATTTAGGTCCTATATTTTATGGATGTATATACTGTATATAAACCTCTTTTACAAGAATGAGAAGGATACACAAATTCTTTCCCACATAATTATTTATGGTATAAAAGTAGAAAAAAGAAAAATATTAACTTTTTTTTCTTTTTTTTCAGTGTAGTATAAACACCATGGCCAAAGAAGATAGTAATAGAGGGGGCAAGGGCAAAAATTTGTCACCCCTTGATCCTATTTCACCTTATTATCTACACCCTTTTGATCATCCTAGTATGAATATTTTTCAAATGGTCTTAAAAGGCAACAATTATTGAGAATGGGAGAAGAGTATGGTGAAAACACAAACTAAGCTTATTGAATAGTGTAGTGATGAAACCAAACGATGATGCAAATGAGATCAAGGATAAGTGGAGTGTTAACTCCATACTCGCAGCATGGGTGTTCCAATTCGTCGAGCCCTCCCTTCGCTTGATGATCACATATTATGAGGGGGTGAAACAGCTTTGGGACAACTTGTACCAACACTTTTCCATTGACATTGGACCTTACATTCAATAACGAAGGTTAGATATGGCACATTTATAAACAAAATGGTTAGAGTATTGCTGTATATTGTGGGTGTTTAAAGAAGATTTGGGATGAGTTTTCTACTTATATGAAGGTGAGAGGATGCAGTTGCTAATTTGAGCTAAGAGGGAGAAGATGACTAGATCCATCATTAATAGGAAACATGCCTATTTCTCCTCCTTTGGCGTGACTCGAACTCAAGACCTCCTTGGAGAGGAGAGCCTTAAGTGAGGAATCTGGACCAATTGGTCCACCCCTCGTTGTAAGCATCATCACAGGCCTCCTGGATTCCCCCTTCCACAAATGCTGCAGGTGATGTCAAATGTGCCTCAGACTTCGAGGTCTCTTCCACTCCCTATAGAACAAGTTACTCAACAAAATCAATACAACTTTTTGTTAAGATAATTACAGAGACTGAACATAAACCCAATACAGAAATTAAAAGGGAAAGTAAGAAGTTGGGTTTCGCGTTTGGGCAAGTTAAGGAAACATAAACTTAACAGTTAGTTAGAAAGCAAGGTCAATTAGATGAAATTCCAAGTCCTCAAAGAGTTCCGAATTAGAGGCGTTTTTAAACATTTCACGATTTCATCAATCAAACAGGAAGAAGAATATTTTCAAAAATATAAATCTATACTTACACAACCATATCAATCATGTCATACACAATAAACAAAAATCAATCCTTAAGACTGAGATGCACGAAACAGAGAGAATAAGTTTTACAGCTCTATCTGCTGGCTGATAAACTACTAATACTACTAATGTAAATATAGACGCAGTCCCATGATAAAATTAACCGATTGAAAATCAACTGAATCTTTAAAAATCCAAGGTAAAAAAGAAACAGTGAGTACACAACTTTGACCAGTTCTATAAGACTGACAAAGCTGAAGCATTGAGAAATTATCTTAACAACAAAATTTTTCACATAATCAGTTTCAAAACAATCCAAAGCAAAACATGATAAAAACAAATAAGAGAGAGAGAGGGAGAGAGACCAGATACCTCCATGAAACCTGTATGATCGAGCAAAGGAATTGCAACAAAGGAAGAATCTATGCGTACATGAGAAACATAAATTGAGATTGGGAAGAGGTTAGGGAAAAAATGAAAATTAAAAGTAAAAGAAGAGGTCAGGAGTGGAATTGGAATTGCAATTGGAGCGTGTACCTTTGATTCAACTTTCGCACAAATAATTTGAGAATTGAGACTGATTGATCGACTCACTGAGCCTTGCTAAAATGCTGAATCCTTTTATAAACTATCCCTCCAGCAAATAAAGAAAACTCAAGAACCGAGAGCATATTTGACAAGATGGAGCCTAGTAAAACGGAAAGGTAATGCATTTTCTTTGGCCTAACTATCTACAATAGAAATGGAATTCAAGACAAAAGGATGTACTTAAGTTCCTGCAGATGATGTGCTAAAAGGGATTTTCTCATCAGATTCCATCTCCACCTTTTCCACGGGTTCCATCTGCATATAGATGAAATTGGTTGATCAAAAGAGTCTTAAAACTCCTCCCAAGATTTCCATATCTACAGTTGCAATTGATAAAATGGGAAGATCATTAAAGAATGGAAACTATTCATCAAATGCAGTAAAAAAAATGCTTATTAAAACAACATCAAGATCTTACACATACTTTGAAACAACACAATCCAAAAGAGATCACACACATCTATAGTTCTACAAGTCATACCATTAATCACAGTTCTGAATCTTCAGAAAACAAGAAAAGGGGCACTCTTGGTGATGCTAAAGGTGGGATCTTTTCTCATAATTTTGGTCAGATACTTACTAATGAAGAAATACCCTTTTCAGAACCCGTTAAAACTAGCTCTGGCGATGAACAGATCCCGACGAGGCCAACCAGATTTGGACAGTTCCCAACTGGTTACGAAGAGTAGAGAGAAAACGCGAGACCCTTCCGGAGAAAATGAGAGAGACGAGTGAGAGGTGTGGGCAACATTGACATTTTGGGTTTGGGGTGCTGGTATAGAGCAGCTTATTGGTCTTGGCTGATTGGGTTGGCTGATTCACCCAATCAGCCAATTAACCAAACACATCTATCAGCTGTTTGACTAAATCAAACAACTGATTTTGGTTGATCAGCTAATTTTTTAGCTGATCAGCTGTTATCCAAACACACCCTCTTTTCCTTAACAGATATTAGATACCAACACTTCTCATCATATGACTAGTCATAAAGACTTGCTTGAGAATCTCTATGAAATCTTTCCATCTCCTATTACGTTATTGGATGGGACACATACTAATGTTATTTAAGAAGGGACATAAGTTTTGATAATATGAAAATTCATCATGTTTTATATGTTCCTAGTTTAAACTGCAATTTGATATATTTCTCTTAGTTGGTTAAGAATTTGAATGTATAGTCACATTAACTAACAAACTATGTATGATACAGGACTATAAATGATGATTAGTGCAAGCAGGGACGGATCCATAAACTTTTTTTAGTGGGGGTAAAATTTTAATGGGGGCAAAATTTTAATAAGAATAAAATTTTATTTTTTATGAGATCAAAATTTAAACTAATAAATTTTTCATGTGAAAATTTTTGGAGACAGTGAGGGCAAGTGCTCCCACTTGCCCCCATTGTAGCTCCGTCCCTGAGTGCAAGTGAAGATAGGAGTGAGGTCTATTGGTTTCGCTATATAGTGCCAACCAGTAGGCTCTGTCATATAACTAAAATTATTTCTTATCATGTATGGCATTAATGTCTCAGACATCCTTCTTGTCAGCTAGTTTCTCTTTTTCCTGATGTTAGCAGTATTGATTGTAGTAGGAATAAAGATTTTGATATTTGTTTTAAAACAAAACAAACTCTAGAATCATTTCTTATCAGTTATAGTAAAGCTATTGATTTATTTGAGTTAGTTTATTGTGACGTATGGGATCCCTATAACACTATCTTTATATGGTGCTTTTTATTTTATTTTTGACTATGGTGGATGATTTTTGTAGAGGATTATGGGTGCACTTGATGGTTAATAAATCAGAGGTTGGGAAAAATTGTTAAATTTTTTTATATAATAACGCAGATTCAATTTCATAAGAAGATGAAATGTGTTCGTAGTGATAGTGAGACCAAATTTCCCTCTTTGGAGAAATATTTTATATAACATGGTATTTTATTTGAAACTTTTTATGCTAGTACACCTCAACAATATAGACAAGTGGAGTGCAAACGTAGTCATATTCTTAATATAGTCTAAGCATTTCATTTTCTAATCCAATTGCATCTTAAATTTTTAAAGGGATGTATTCTTACAACTGATTCTCTAATTACTCGTAAACCATCCTCACTTCATAAAGGCAAAACATGCTTATTTTTGGTCATTTACCCTTTAATAGTTATTTTAAAAGTTTTAAGTCTCTTTATTTTGTATATAAAGTTCCCTATGACTAGAATAAGTTTAATGCTCGTTGTTACAAGTGTATCTTTCTTTGGTACCCTCAAGGCAAGAAAGGACGATGACTATATGACCTTAAGATTGGAGATTTCTTTAACTCTCAAGATGTTATTTTCTATGAAAATCATTTTCCTATCTTCAAAATATTTCTATGCCTTCATCTCCCACTTATAATATTCAACAACATCCTACTGCTTATGATGATGGTTATTTTTTGCCTTTAACCACTACTACCTGTAAGCTCCACCTAGCTTACCCCAACTTCTCTTACATTGACTCATCCACTGAGTGTTTCTAAGGTGAGGGGTGGGATATGGTTTAGCATAGTAAGGGTAATGTGTCTTTGACAGCATCTGCGACTTTCAACTTAAGGAGGAGTGATAATATTGAGTTAGGCTTAGGTGTACATTTTATTACTGCTCCTTTTCATGGGACAGATGATGGGGCTGGTTCTGTGGCTTCTAATGATGATGGCGTAAGGTGTAGTCAACAAGAGCAACAATCATCTGTTCATTTGTGGGATTATGTTTGTCTTACGACTTGCTGTTTAGACCCATCCTTTATATCATTTGATCAATCTTTGTTCTCAAGTATGTCTTAGCCCATAGTTAGTTATATGAATAATAATAATTTTTCTATTATTTATGCTTGTCTTTTGGTCGCAATCACTGCAGGACACAAACCAACATATTTTTTAAAGGAAATTCACGACCTTAATTGACTTGAGGCCATGCATAAGGAAATTGAGGCCCTTGAAAGTAATGATATATAGATCATTGAGGACTTGCCACACAAAAAGAAAGATATTGGGTGTAAATGGGTGTATAAGATCAAATACAACTCTAACAATACTATTAAGTGTTATAAAGCTCGTCTCATTATTCTTAGTAATGATTAGGTTGAATGTATTGATTTCCATGATATATTTGCTCCAGTTGCTAAAATGACAATTTTTTCTTGCTTTTCTTACTATCGCTATTATTTATGATTGGGAGCTCCATCAAATGGATGTTCACATTGTTTTTCTAAGAGGTGATATTAATGAATAAGTATATATAACTCTTCCTCTTGCTTTCTTTAGTTTTGGAAAGGTATGTCAGTTGCACAAATCTCTTTATAGACTTCGTCAGGCTTCTTATAATTAGTTTGCTAAGCTTGCCTCTACCCTAAAATCTTTTAATTTTGTTTAATCTTATGTTGATTGTTTCCTATTATCTTTTGAACACCAAGTTATTGATTTACATGTTCTTATGTACATTGTTGATTTAAAAATTGCAGGAAACAATTCTGAGCTCATTGCTCACTTTAAAGCTTATTTGAGTGCATGATTTCATTTGAAATATTTGGGGGCCTAAAAATATTTTCTTAGGATTAAGATAGCTCAGGGTCTAGAAGGCATGTTTCTTTCTTAATGTAAGCATGCATTGGACATCCTTTGTGAAGTTGGACTACTTGGTGCCATGCCCTGTGGTTGAATTATTTTACTTATAAAGAATTGTAAATTTAACTACAAGGGCACGATGTAGCAGTAGTTAATATTGTCAAATATGAGTTGATCCCACGAGGACTATAAGTATTAGTATTAACCTTTTTTCTATTATCTAACTGCAAAATCAGATTTTGAATTTACTTGAAAATTAAAGAAAATAAAGTAAACTAAATTTGAAACAATAATGAACGAGATAAAGAAAATACTATGAAAAGTCAATATAAAATAAGTAGTACCTAGTTGATGAATCCTCTAATAATTCTTAAATACTAACCCTTTATTATATAATTAAACTATAGATTATTGAATCGGAAAATTCCTACCTATATTAATATTTTTCCAAAGACTATTAACAAATAAGCGTCGATTGATTAATTAAAATCTCTTTTAATTAAAACCTCTAAGATTGCATTGTTGATTCATGTATTTCAATATTATGTTTGATCCTAATCTAGAGGATTTATGTCGACGTATCTTTAGGATAACTCGTTCCAATTATGGTAGATCTATTCACATGAAAGGATTTCTCAATCTCGATAATATGAAATAAATATTGAACTAACATTTTAGATATATTAGTTCAGAATATTGAATCATAATAAATCAATCAATAAAGCGCATTAAATAAAACATTATATCACATTATCATCATAACTTAGTGTTGGACCCTGAAAATTTTTTCTTTAAGTTAAGCATGATTTGAAATAGTTTTGAGTTTTAGATAGAATAAATTTTTGGAATTTTGTCAAGGTTAGTAGGATTTATTGAATGGGTAAGTGGAATTAAAGTGTTAATGTAATAAAGATGTTCAAGGGTATTTTAGGGAGATCATTTAAGCATAAAAGAACATAAGCTTATAAGGAAGGATAAGATGGACTTTTTGGACTCATTAAGGGTACAAATGAAAAAAAAAAGAATACTCTGTCTTGCTTATAAGAGGAGAAAAACATGAATTGAAGAGGGAGGAGAGTGAAAAATGAAAATAGTAGAGAAAAAGGGAGGTTTCGGTGAAAAAGAAAAGAAGAGAAATTAAGTTTGTTAAGGTAGGTTAACCATCTTTTCTTCTTGCTTTATTAAAAGAATGGGATGTATTGAGGATGAAGGAGTTAGCGAGAAAAGAGGTTTGTGTGGGAAGAAGATGGATTAGGAGAACCCAATTGATTTTAGGATTTCTAAACTAGATCTTAGGTTTTTTAACCTAGATGGACTATGGGTAGGTTAGATTTGAGTTTACTACAATTTTGTGATTTTTTGAAGTTTATGAACTTTTATTGGAATGTTGTGTTGAATGGAACCTTGGTTGTTTTAGGAAACCAAGGTTCCAACCAAGGGAACCCTACCCAAGACCAAAGGGAAAGGCAAGCTTGACTTGGATTTCGCAAGTTAATTAGGCGGGTAATTTATTTATAGCTGTTATGTGATTATACACATTCTTGCCTATGTGTGTGAATGTTGATTGCTTGAAATTGAATTGTTGTGAGTTGATGGGAAATGCATGATGCATTATGATTATGTTATACTGTGAAAGAGGTTATAACGTTTTGAATTAAACGAAAAGAAGAAAAAAGCATGAAAGTATGAGGACTCCCATAAGTTTACGACTACACCGGACCGCTATGCGGGAAGGTGTAGTATGTTCTATTCACGGCTGCACAGGATCGCTATGCGGGAATGTGCAGTACGTTCTGTTTCTGGACCGACCCAAACCATTCTGATGTGTTTATATGCTTTTGTTCTGTGCATTTGATGAATTTCTACTGAGAAATTTTTATAAACTGGCAATAAGTTTTGGAAAAATAATTTTTGTTTATTTTTTGATTTATAAACATGTTATCTACGGACTGTAAAGCTCACCCCCTCTTTCATCCCCATCTCTAAGTAACGAGCAGGAGTTTGGATGAAAGGAAGTCAAGATTTCCGTCTGTTTATGCTTATGTTGTTATTTAAGCGGGATTGATATAAAAACAAGATCTTATACTTGCGTTATAAGTTATGAGTTTTGGTATCCGATATTAAGAATTTTGGGGATTGTAGTTTCTGATGTATTTTGACATTGTATATTTTTGTATATTCGGATTTTTATATCGGTGATGTATTATGGCTTGAAAATGCCATTAATATTTTATAAGCATTTATTTCATGATGTGTATGAATTATGAATTTGTGTATTGAATTGAGATATGAATGTGACTTGGATATGGATGAATGTGATAGAATGTGATATGGGTTCCGGACAGGAGGTTCGATGATACTGATATTTGAGAATTATTGAAGTGCTTTGGTTATGTATGAGTTTGATTTACGTTTGAATTCTGGAGAGGAGGTCCGATGATTGTGTGGGTTGGTTTGATATATATAGAAGTGCTAATTGTTTATGGTTTAACATGGTATGTGTGTGATGTTTAAGGAAAAAGGAAAATAAGATATATGTTTTGTTTAAAAGATGAGGAATGATGAATTTGAAGAATCTTATGAATTGAGATTTTGTTTGAGGATGAATTTCCAAATGGAAAAAGTGTATGGCTTTGAACAAAGATGAGTAAAATGAAAAAGAAAAAAATTTATACCGTTTCGGATAGAGATAGACGAAGTGTGTCGTATGGTTTCCAACGTTTTGTTTTCTAAGGTACGCGTTTTGGATGTCGGAATTTGTCCTTCAGTTAGATTGAAGGGTTTCGTTAAGCTTTTTGATCCGTCTTTCGCATTTGATTGCTCTTTCACTTTTGCCTTCTTTGTTTCGCTTTTTGTTTCCATTATGATTTCGTTTCATGGTTGGGCTCCGGTTTAAAAAAGCGGGTCCCAAAAATATCAGTGGTCATGGAATTCTCGAATGTCTTTCATGAGGAGTTACCAAGATTACCACCACCTAGGGAAATTGAATTTCCCATTAAGCTTCTTTCAGGCACAGCACCAATTTTGATTCCGCCTTATAGAATGGCTCTAGCAGAATTGAAGGAGTTTAAGGAACAATTGGAAGATTTGTTAGAGAAAGGTTATATTAGGCTGAGCTTCGATCCTTTTTGTGAAGAAGAAAGACGGATCATTGCAAATGTGTGTGGATTATAGGAAGCTCAACCATGTCACCATCAAGAACAGATATCTGCTCCCACGCATCAATGATTTGTTTGATCAGTTGTGTTGGGACCCGATCCGGAGATCGGATCCCAACCGGAAAACGTAAGCGAAAGAAGCGGAGAACAAAGCAAAATGCAAAACAAAAGCATAATCGAATACGAAAGTCAAGGAAATCGAATCGAATACGAATGTAATCGAAAAATTCGAATCGAAATCAAAAGTGGAAATGTAAAATATCATAAGCGAATTGGAATCAGAGAACGAAAACAAAATCGAAAACGGAACAAACAAAAGCGAAACAAAAATCTGAATCCGACATCCGAACACAAAACTATCTTAGAAGCTTATCGCTTTGGAAACCAAGACTAAACCTATCCGAAACCGGTATAATTTTTTTTCATTCATTCTTTCAATTTTATTCCTTTCATCTTTTATTCCATCTCTTTAATTTCCCACTTTTGGAAATTCTTCCTCATGCAAAACTCAATACATTCATATATATCCCAAAACTCATTTTTAAACCAATTCTTATATTATTCTATCTTTTCCATACAACCAATTTTATCAAGAATTGGGCAGCATAACGACTGCATTTTAACTAACCCAAACCTACAAAGGGTTTAAAATACACTTCTATATTTCTCAAACAATAACCAGTATCATCGGACACCCCGTCCGGAATCCAAAACACATTTAACCACAGTATCCAATAATCAAATACACATTCATATCTCAATTCAATATCCAAATCCCATTCACATTCATTCTTATATCAATTCATACTCATATACAATATACAAATTCTTAATACAATCTAAACATCACTCAATCATTCAAAAATTACACAATTCAAGAAATCAAATACATCATACTTAAATTCAGAAGTTCATTTACATTCCGAAATGAATACACAACCACTTTAATGGCTTTCTAAGCCATATCCAAATGCCAAAGCCACAAATCCAAAATTTCTCAAAAGACAAACATAAGCAAAATCTAACGGGTGCCTTGACTTCCTTCCATCCGATCTCCTGCTCGAATACCTGGAGATGAGGATGAAAAGGGAGGGGGGAGAGTGAGCTAATAGCTCGTGGATAATATGTTTATAAATCGAAAAATAAGCAAAAAGCATTTTCAAGCAGTTCGTCATTTATAAACGTTTCACATTCGAATATTTATCAAAAACTCATTTTTAAACTTTTCAAATCTATCACAATCAATTTCACAAATTTCATGATTGAAAGGTCCCTTTCGCAATTCTAAAATTTCTCAAATTTTCACATTTCATAAGCAAATTCAAAACATGAAAATGCATCACAACATACACAAACCAAAAACACATAACACATCAAAATGATTTGGGTCGGTCTAAAACGGAACGTACTGCACATTCCCGCATAGCGGTCTTGTGCAGCCGTGAACGGAACGTACTATACCTTCCCGCATAGTGTTCTGGTGTAACCGTGACTTATGGGAGTCCGAAATCGGAACTCCAGTGCCACTAGCGGGCTGGCGGGAGAAGCCTTTTAAAAATAAACAAGTGCGCACTTGTCCCACTTATGGGACCTGACCAAACCCACATAACACATTAATCAAAACCGAAAAATTCAGATTGCCCGTAGGCACATTTTGAAATCTTGATTTTTCATATAGTGTCGTGCTCGACACAAACACATTCACAATTCACATAATTTCATATTGCAATTTACACGAAATCTCAATTCATCACAAAGAATGCATGAATTTCTTTAAATCATAAATCAAACACACAATGCACATTTTTCATCCAAAATTTCATGTAGAAAATTTCATATTTTATTCAAAACAATAAAATCCATCAATTATTTCAATTTAATAAATCATAGCAATATCATCAAATTATTGGAATAATTCGAAAACAAGGAATTTCATAAATCTTGCAATTTCTTAAAATCATTCCTAAAGTAAGGAATTTAGTCCTTCGAAAATCATAATTTTTTTAAACATTATCATAACATAATTTGTAAAAGCTTTGCTTCTTGATTTTTCAAAAATACATACTTAGCTTCAAATTCAATAAATAAACATACTACCCACCTCGAATCGATGCTAGATGCTTGTCCCAATCATTAATTTCTGCATTTCTTCTTTTCTTCTTCCAATTTAAAATTACCTAAACCAATTCACCCAAATTCAACATCGTAAATAACATAATCCTTAAAATTGATTTCATAATTCACAAACACATACTAATTTCAAGATATATAAATCAAAAACTTCCAAAATTCCCAAATCACAAAAATTGGGTATAACCGTAATTAATTAATCATACAAAATTGAACCAATAAACTAAGTAATCACCAAAATTGAGCTTAAATATCACAAACCCATGATATTCTTAAGCTTTCTAAACCAAAAACTCAATAAAATTACAAAGGTCACAAATTGCCTCTTACCTTATTTCTTCTTCATTTTCGAAATTTATTGGCCTAGAAGGAAGCTCTTGAGCTCTTCCACCTTTTTCCTCTAGAATCAACACGAAAATCACTCTTGAAAGCCCCCAAAATCCTAAACCCTAACTCTCTCTCTCTTTTCTTTTTCCTTTCTCCCATCCGTAGGCTTCACTTCTTCTCTTATCTTCTTATTCTTTCTTTTCCCCTTCTAAAATCGTGTTTCTCCTCTTCATAGTCGAAGGCCCACTCTTCTTATGTCTAAAGGTACAATTAATGAAGGAGGATCGACCATTTTACCCTTACATACAAGCCTTTTAACTTAACAACTTAAGTATCCTTCCAATTTTGCCCCTAACTTTATTTTCATTCATGTTTTCTCATCATCAAATTGAAGGAATTTGCCAAAACTTCCTTCTATAGAAATGTGCTTCATTGTCTTAATTTTATAATGCCACCAAAATTATTTAATTTGGAGCGCTACATCAAAAGTTATGCTCCAAACATTTCGAGTATGTCCTATGCTAAAACATTTTTCAGCACGTTATTTCCCATCCAAAAATTGACATCCTTAAAGACTAAATTGAAACTTAAGTCCTTCTAAACATTTGTAGCTTTATTTCTCTAGTTTAATCCACATCAAGAATCACCTCATTGGGATTACTAGAGCAAACATTATGGCCAAAATACTTTCAGATTTTTTTAATCCAAGACTGAACACTAATCTGAAATTCAATTCAGAAATTGAAAGTCTTAGGAGCTAAATTGAAATTTAATTCCTTCATATTATTTGTAGCCCCATGTATCAATTTTATTTTGCCTCAAGAATCACTTCAATCGGATCTCCATAGATCCCGAATTTCGCAAAAGACTGAACCATGTTCAAAAATTTCCTAACTCAATTTGATTGAATTAATCACCCTCAATTTATTCTTATAAAAGTACAAATTTCTCCTGATAATGTACATAATTGTCTTAGGAATCCAACGCTTCGAAAACCAAGTTAATCGGATGTTGGACGAAAAGTTATAAGCAAAAGATTAAAGAGGGGTCATATTTCCTATAATATGGAAATAATAAATAAATAAATAAATAATAAAAATTAATTAATAATAAAACTTTGATCTCGTGAGGGCGAGTTGCTCCTGCAAAATTTTTCTTTTTCTTTTTCTTTTTCTTTTTTCAAATATATATATATATAATGGATATATATATATATATCCAAAATTTTCAAAAATCATATCTTTTGTTTCCGAAATTCAAATTTGACAAATTTGGTATAAATCGAAAGCTCAAAGGAAGTTCTACAACTTCCATGAAGAACTCGAAAACTAATTCCATCTCTAAAGGGGTCAAATTTCTAATCAAAGATTCTGCCCAAATAATAAATCTCTAAACAATAACTCAATTTTGAAAATTTCTATCTTTCAACTCCAAAGTCCAAACATGTCATACTTTATATCAATGTAAAGATCAGAAAGTCACCTACAACTTTTATGAAGGACAGAAAAATCAATTTGACCTCTAAGGAAGTCAATTTTCCAATCAAACGTTCTGTCATCTAATAATCATGTTAAAACAATAACAGAAACTTGTAAAAATCATAACTTATTATTCTGTGATCCAAAAATTCTAAACTTTATATCACAATAAAGATCAAATCAAAATATTGAACTTTCATGCAGAACTTAAAGGCTAATTCAACCTCTAACTAAGTCAATTTCTCAGTCAAAGATTCAGCCATAACCTAGGTTAACCTATAACACATCCAAACTTCCAAATTTCATATCTCCCAATTCTCTCATCCACTAATTTCATAATATACATCATTGTAAAGCTTAGAAAATATTCTATGACTTTCATGAAGACCACTTAACTCAATTCAGACCACATTAGTACATAATTTGTCTCAAAACACAACATACACAATCTTACACTTAAGAACATTTACAAAAGCAAAGTCAAATAACCTTAACTGTGACTGATCATAACTTTTACTCTCGATATTGAAAAAAATATCAAACTTTATGGCAACAGAAAACTTTCCACATAATCTACAAGTTTCATGTAGATCATTTTCTCAAATTTTGCCTCAATCAAAAAGTCAACTTTCAAGACAAACTTTCTATCACTATTTATCCCCAAAAGTCAAACTTTCTTAATTCTTTAAATTCTCACACTTTTTCTCTTTATTTCTTGACTTTCAACTTCAATTTCAATCCACTAATTCACGTTAACTTTCATAACCATATAAATCTATTCAACTCCCAAAATTGTCAAAATCAATCAATTCTTTTTCTCATTACTTTCCTTTAAGTATAAATACATCTATACCATAACTTATACATAAAAACACTCATTTCTTTTCAAATATTATTTCTAAATTTCCACTTAAAAATAGGGGTCCAACATTTCTCCCCCTCTTAAAAGAATTTCGTCCTCAAAATTCCTACTAAGACAGCGCCAAATAACACAATCTCTTAACTAATTCCTTTTCAAAAGATCATCATTAATCACTTTTCTTATCTAGTTTCCTCATCATTCATATTTCTCAATCTCTTCATAATTTCTCCATTCTTGAATCACATACCACCCATATCATATCAACACATATATGCCTATCATCAAGCTCATCTGTCAAATATTCCTCATTTCACCTCACAAATGCATCTACCAAATCCAATCATCATAATTCATCATGAATTTCAAATCTCAATTTCATGAACACTTTCCTAAAATCACTCCAAATTCTTATCATCTTCATCAAACAATCACTTTAATATGAACTTTATCTTTATCACATTCTCACAAATTCAATCTTATTCCTTTTCAAACTTTTGTCAATCACTTATACCAATCACTCATACACATACGCCCATGTAAGATCCTATTACTGGACTTTAATACCATAAATGTTGTGACCTGATCTGGAGACCGGATCCCAATCGAAAAACTTAAGCGAAAGAAGCGGAGAACAAAGCGAAACGTAAAGCAAAAGCAGAATTGAATGCGAAAGTCAAGGAAATCGAATCGAATACTAATGTAATCGAAAAATTCGAATCGAAATCAAAAGCGGAAACGTAAAATATCAGACACGAATCAGAATCGGAGAGAGAAAATGAAATCAAAAATGGAACAAAGAAAGGCGGAACAAAAAACTGAATTCTACATCTGAACACAACACTATTTTAGAAGCTTATCGCGTTGGAAACCAAGACTAAACCTATCCGAAACCGGTATATATTTTTTTCATTCATTCTTTCATTTTTATTCCTTTCATCTTTTATTCCATTTCTTTAATTTCCCACTTTTGGAAATTCTTCCTCATGCAAAACTCAATACATTCATATATATCCCAAAACTCATTTTTATACCAATTCTTATATTTTTCTATCTTTTCCATACAACCAATTTTATCAAGAATTGGGCAGCATAACGGCTGCATTTTAACTAACCCAAACCTGCAAACGGTTTAAAACACACTTCTATATTTCTCAAACAATAACCAGTATCATCGGACACCCCATCTGGAATCCAAAACACATTCAACCACAGTATCCAATAATCAAATACACATTCATATCTCAATTCAATATCCAAATCTCATTCACATTCATTCTCATATCAATTCATACTCATATACAATATACAAATTCTTAATACAATCTAAACATCACTCAATCATTCATAAATTACACAATTCCAGAAATCAAATACATCATACTCAAATTCAGAAGTTCATTTACATTCCGAAATGAATACACAACCACTTTAATGGCTTTCTAAGCCATATCCAAATGCCAAAGCCACAAATCCAAAATTTCTCAAAAGACAAACATAAGCAAAATCGAACGGGTGCCTTGACTTCCTTTCATCCGATCTCCTACTCGAATACCTGAAGATGGGGATGAAAGGGGGGTGAGCGAATAGCTAATGAATAATATGTTTATAAATCGAAAAATAAGCAAAAAGTATTTTCAAGCAGTTCGTCATTTATAAACGTTTCACATTCGAATATTTATCAAAAACTCATTTTTAAACTTTTCAAATCTATCATAATCAATTTCACAAATTTCATGATTGAAAGGTCCCTTTCGCAATTCTAAAATTTCTAAAATTTTCACATTTCATAAACAAATTCAAAACATGAAAATGCATCACAACATACACAAATCAAAAACACATAACACATCAAAATAGTTTGGGTCGGTCCAAGCGGAGCGTCTTGCACATTCTCAGATAATGGTCACATGCATTTATAAGCAGAACGTACTACACCTTCTCGCATAGCGGTCCGGTGTAGTCGTGACTTACGGGAGTCCGAAATCGGAACTCCAGTACCACTAGCGGGCAGACGGGAGAAGCCTTTTAAAAATAGACAAATGCACACTTGTCCCACTTATGGGACCTGACCAAACCCACATAACACATCAATCGAAACCGAAAAATTCGGATTGTCTGTAGGCATATTTTGAAATCTTGATTTTTCATATAGTGGCTTGCTCGACACAAAAACATTCACAATTCACATAATTTCATATTGCAATTTACATGAAATCTCAATTCATCACCAAGAATGCATCAATTTCTTTAAATCATAAATCAAACACACAATGCACATTTTTCATCCAAAATTTCATGTAGAAAATTTCATCTTTTATTCGAAACAATAAAATCCATCAATTATTTCAATTTAATAAATCATAGCAATATCATCAAATTATTCGAATAATCCTCAAAATTGATTTCATAATTCACAAACCCATACTAATTTCAAGATATCTAAATCAAAAACTTCCAAAATTTCCAAATCACAAAAATTGGGTATAACCCTAATTAATTAATCATACAAAATTGAACCAATAAACTAAGTAATCACCAAAATTGAGCTTAAATATCACAAACCCATGATATTCTTAAGCTTTCTAAACCAAAAACTCAATAAAATTACAAAGGTCACAAATTGCCTCTTACCTTATTTCTTCTTCATTTTCGAAATTTATTGGCTTGAAAGGAAGCTCTTGAGCTCTTCCACCTTTTTCTTCTAGAATCAACACGAAAATCACTCTTGAAAGCCCCCAAAATCCTAAACCCTAACTCTCTCTCTCTTTTCTTTTTCCTTTCTCCCATCCGTAGGCTTCACTTCTTCTCTTCTCTTCTTATTCTTTCTTTTCCCCTTCTAAAATCGTGTTTCTCCTCTTCATAGTCGAAGGCCCACTCTTCTTATGTCTAAAGGTACAATTAATGAAGGAGGATTGACCATTTTACCCTTACATACAAGCCTTTTAACTTAACAACTTAAGTATACTTCCAATTTTGCCCCTAACTTTATTTTCATTTATGCTTATTTTAGGACATTTTTCTCGCCATCAAATTGAAGGAATTTGCCAAAACTTCATTTTAGAGAAATGTTCCTCATTGTCTTATTTTCATAATGCCACTAAAATCATTTAATTTGGAGCACCACATCAAAAGTTATGCTCCAAACATTTCGAGTATGTCCTATGCTAAAACATTTTCCGCACGTTACTTCCCATCCAAAAATTGACATCCTTAAACACTAAATTGAAACTTAAGTCCTTCTTAACATTTGTAGCTCTATTTCTCTAGTTTAATCCACATCAAGAATCACCTCATTTGGATTACTAGAGCAAAAGTTATGGCCAAAATACTTTCAGATTTTTCTAATCCAAGACTGAACACTAATCTGAAATTCAATTCAGAAATTGAAAGTCTTAGGGGCTAAATTGAAATTTAATTCCTTCATATTATTTGTAGCCCCATGTCTCAATTTTATTTTGCCTCAAGAATTGACAGCGCATCGTTACGCTAATCAAAATTAAAATAACTAGACTACTACTGTAGCAGTGGCAAGTCTAGGTCGATCCCACAGAGAGTGTGTGAAAAGTTTAAGAAATGTAATTAATCGGTGTTTAGGAAAAAAGGGGGTTTTGGATTTTTAAAGATGAAAATAAAACAAAATTAACTAATAAAAACAAATTAAAAAAAACATGCAAAAATGATAAAAGTGGGGAATTTGGTAGGGACTCGGTTCTTCGGTTCAATCTCGACCTACATCCTGATTAAGCATATTTTATTAATTTGTTATTCTTTAACCTCTCCTAGAAATTATTAATCGTGGATTAAAAATTAACCCGAGTTTTTCCTTAGGTTTTGTTTAATCAAGATACGATCGTTGATTAAACCTAACCACCTAACAATCTAGGATATGATCTCTAAATTTAATTAGGCAGTAGCATTACGAATTAGGAAAATCGATTAATCAAGGCAACAATCACATACGCTCGGGTCATTTAACCTAGGTCATGTTATCCTTAATGATTACGAATTATTAGTCGCTACACATGAATTTCAACATAACAATTACGGATTATATCGAAATTCTAGCAATGGGTTAAATTAACGATTCAATGAACGCATTAAAATCATCAATTAAAAATACCAGATGGGTTCATACACAAATAACCGAATAATAACGAAAATCTAATTATCCATACACGAAACCCAAATCAGTTAAAGTCGGAAAACACAATCAATTTCTAATGAGAGAAAGAAACAACAAAATAATAATAAAAATACTTAAACCGGGTCGTCGGTGTCGATTTTACCTCCGAACCGGTGTCGGGATGTTTAGCCCTTCATAGATATTTTCTGAGAAATAGCTTTAGCCCCCATCCAATGTCCCTAGCCAAAAATCCTCTTAATTTCCTCTCAATGCCACAAGCTTTTCTCAATTTTATTGCTCATCGATTTGACGAATAAACATTCAGATCTGTTGTCCTCACTACTGTGCTGGTATTCCTCTCACTGTTGCAAGCTTTGCTCCACGCCTGCATCTTCTCTATAGCTCCCCACGCAGGCTCCAGCCAAGCCGCAGGCGCAGACGTCCGTAGCCCACACCAACGTAGCTCCAAGCCGTCCCTTCTTGACGCCCCTGCTTGGTTCCTGCGCCGCTACTCTCTGCTGTTTCTATTGCTTCGTTTTATTGCTCTTCTCCTGTTGATTGATGGGACAAATAAAGATGCAACTTAAATCCTCCTGCCTCGCCTCCTTTGGAACGTTGCGTTGTGCCCCTTATGCTCCATTCCACGCTGCGTTTCATGCATAACATTTTCATGAAATGCAGACGTGGTCTGCGTTTTTGCTTCTCCTGCTTAAATGCTACTTGCGTTTTAACGCCAACGCATGCGTGAAACGTCTGCTGCCTTCGTCTTCTCTTGTATGTTGTTTTAATTTATTTGCTCCTCTAATTTTGTTTCTGCACTGGGTCTCTCTTAATGTTGCGCCTCCACGTGTTCCAGCCTGATGTGACAATTAAAAGGCCACACTTAAAACCTTCTCTGCGTTGTGCTTCTGCTCTCCAAGACGACACATCTGCTTTGCGTGCTGCCTTCCAACGTCGCCACCTATTGATTTACTTTGCTCCTTATTTTCCTTCTTCCTCCTTCTTCTTCCATAAAAGCTAGTAGATATTAATCTTCATAAAATGATCCAAATTTCGTACTTTTGACTCACTTTAATTTCTTTGCTTCCGAATTGTACCTAAGATCAAATATGAATTAAAGTTAATATCTTAAGCATTTTTATGTCAATAATTGCTAAGTGTAAATAATAAAAAATATCAACAATTAAACACATATCAATTTCCCCCACACTTAACTTTCGACCGTCCTCGGGCAAAACATCCAAATTAAGCTCAAAGATCCGAAACATTTACTCAATTTCCATATTTTTCAAGACAATATAATCATAAGCAAAGATGAATAACTTTCAAACATCATAGCAAGAAATCAACATTCTAAGTTTTTACTCATGATCAATCAACATTCAGTATCTTCAAAAACTGAGCAATCTAATGGTAGACTCGGAAAATGTGTTTGATTAAAATATATCAACGGGTACACTCAACACCATTCATGATCATGACAATCCATAACTTTGCATATCACTTCATTTCTCCACCACTAATGTTCACATGCAAAATCATGAATCAAAGGACTTTTCAAGGTTGTAATGTAGGCAAGGGTAAGGTGAGGTAAATTTAGGTTAACTAGTATGAAAGCCATCAAAGCTAGTGAAACAAAAGTAACACTCAATCAAAAACTGGGTACCATCAGTTATGACGAATGCAAAAATTACATCTCACACCCTCATTCAGCTCTCACACACAAACTACATGAAGCATATATCAATCCAAAGGAATCACTCATACAATTTATCTCAATGAAATCACAAGAGTGAACCTTTCAAGCAAACCTCAACCTCATATTCAACATTCTCAAATAACTCAATCATTACAACTCTAGGAAGATGCATAAATCATAAACAACTTTTAAACACATATGCAATTCTTCCTTGATAATTATTTTCAATAATTTCTTTTTCTTCTTCTTCTTCTTCTTCTTTTTCTTTTTCTTTTTCTTTTTCTTTTCTTTTTTTTCTTCTTTTTTTTTCATTTTTTCATTTTCTTTTCTTTTCTTGTAAAAATTAAAATAAACTACATCAACATGGGAATTTTAATGAAAAGACAAAATAACATCCCAAGATTATAACCAACCCTTACATATATACACCCCCATACTTAGAATTTTGTACATCCACAACCTCAACAATCACAAATATTCCACTAGCTTTATGACTTAGGTAGGACATTTGGTTAAGTTTAAAAGCATAAAATGTGGTTTATACAAAAAGAAAGGTTAAAGCACAAAGGGGTTTATCAAGGGAAAAATCATGTCAATAGGGTAGGTCATTTGGCCAATATAGCTTATGAAAAACAAAGAATGCCTAATCATATCCATGTTAATGCGTGTGATAAAAATGTGGTCTCGAATAGAAATTCCACGTAAAATCAAGACGTACATGTCATGAAGGTCACATATTATCAAAAAGCAATGAGACTGATATAGATGTGTCAGTCAAATAAGGCTCAAAATCTCACTGGCTTTGTCTACCATTAGTCACTACTCTTCTAAAGATAATGCATATCGACCAATCATAAGAGCAAAAGTACATGCTAAAGTTACTATGAAGTTCTCTAGTCAATTCACACTCTAATCATCATTATATAATCCTAGAAGCAATAGAAAATAAGAAAATGTTTGTTTCATTTTTTTTATTCTTTCTCTCATTTTGATTGAAAACTTAAAAACAAGTAAGACAAACAGTTTCAAAAACACACATGCATAAAAAAAAAGTAATGCGAAAATGTAAAGGAAAAGAAATTTACTTCCCTTGGGTTGCCTCCCAAGAAGCGCCTTTGTTTAGGGTCGCTGGCTCGACTCCTTTTTCTCCTCACGTGACAAAGTTGTGATCTTCATGTATCACATGTGGCTCCTCTACGTGGGGTAGTTCCGGATAGGGCCTTTGTTTATCATCATCCTCCTTCAGTATCTTCCCTATCATCAACTTCTCAATCTTGACTGAGTTCATACAATCTGGAAATATTGCGAACATCTCTTCACCTTTTTCTTTATCATTTAACTCCTCCAATATGTAATGTAAAGGTAAAGAGTTAGTCTCAAAAATAATTATGGACTCAGTACTTACCTCCGAGCTAAAAGATGTGTCCTTTTCGGCTTTGAGCTCCTTCTCTACTTCTTCAACACAAACAATTCGTTGAGGGTTGACCTCAAAATTCTCAAGCTCCTTATCACTTTGCAAATATTTTGCACAAACTTCGATTGATAACACCTCGGGCTGATACGGCTGTGCCTCTTCTCGTCGCGATTCGAGGTGATCAAGGCTTATTGCCATCTGACCCATTAGGTTTTCCCTCCTATGTTGGTGTGCTCTTGTCTCTTGTACGAATTCTTGCATTTCCTGCTGCATCTCCCGTTGACTTGCTATGATTTCCTGAAAATCCTGGTGCAATTGCAAGTTGGAAGCAACAAGTTTGGTAAGAATTTCTTCTAAAGATGCACCTGAATCAAATTCGCTCTCCGGATCTTGGGACCAAGTGTTTTCTGAAAATTGCCATCCATTCTTCTGGAAGTGTAAAGTATTATCCTGCAATGGCAACATCAACTCTTCCAGAGATGGACCGGAGTTGTGATAGTAAGCTTCTGCTCTGTACGAGAATTATTGTGTGTCCTGCAAACTATCATGGAATTAATTCTGATGATTATTCCATCCATAACAAAAGTTAGGTTGATCAGTCCAAACATTGTTATAGGAATGAGAATATGAATTATAAAAGACATTACTTCCGTCCATAACAATTTTTTTTGTTTTTTTCAAAACAAAAAATAAAAAGATCACAAAATAACAGAAAAGAAATCAATCACGAACAAATATAGACAAAACACCAATTAAATAACAAACAAAAACTAAAACACCACACTCCCTGGCAACGGTGCCAAAATTTGACCGTGCGTCGTTATGTTAATCAAAATTAAAATAACTAGACTACTACTGTAGCAGTGGCAAGTCTAGGTCGATCCCACAGAGAGTGTATGAAAAGTTTAAGAAATGAAATTAATCGGTGTTTAGGAAAAAGGGGGTTTTGGATTTTTAAAGATGAAAATAAAACAAAATTAACTAATAAAAAAAATTAAAGAAAACATGCAAAAATGATAAAAGTGGGGAATTTGGTAGGGACTCGGTTCTTCGGTTCAATCTCGACCTATACCCTGATTAAGCATATTTTATTAATTTGTTGTTCTTTAACCTCTCCTAGAAATTATTAATCGTGGAATAAAAATTAACCCGAGTTTTCCCTTAGGTTTTGTTTAATCAAGATACGATCGTTGATTAAACCTAACCACCTAACAATCTAGTATACGATCTCTAAATTTAATTAGGCAGTAGCATTACGAATTAGGAAAACCGATTAATCAAGGCAACAACCACATACGCTCAGGTCATTTAACCTAGGTCATGTTATCCCTAATGATTACGAAGCATTAGTCGCTACATATGAATGTCAACATAACAATTACGAATTATATCGAAATTCTAACAATGGGTTTAAAATTAATGATTCAATGAACGCATTAAAATCATCAATTAAAAATACCCGATGGGTTCATACACAAATAACCGAATAATAACGAAAATCTGATTATCCATACACGAAACCCAAATCAGTTAAAGTCAGACAACACAATCAATTTCTAATGAGAGAAAGAAACAACAAAATAATAATAAAAATACTTAACCCGGGTCGTCGGTGTCGATTTTACCTCCGAACCGGTGTCGGGACGTTTAGCCCTTCATAGATATTTTCTGACAAATAGCTTTAACCCCATCCAATGTCCCTAGCCAAAAATCCTCTTAATTTCCTCTCAATGCCACAAGCTTTTCTCAATTTTACTGCTCATCGATTTGACGAATAAACATTCAGATTTGTTGTCCTCGCTACTGTGTTGGCATTCCTCTCACTGTCGCAAGCTTTGCTCCACGCCTGTGTCTTCTCTGTAGCTCCCCATGCAGGCTCCAGCCAAGCCGCAGGCGCAGACGTCCGTAGCCCACGCCAACGTAGCTCCAAGTCGTCCATTCTTCATACCCCTGCTTGGTTCCTGCGCTGCTACTCTCTGCTGTTTCTATTGCTTCGTTTTATTGCTCTTCTCCTGTTGATTGATGGGACAAATAAAGATGCAACTTAAAACCTCCTGCCTCGCCTCCTTTGGAACGCTGCGTTGTGCCCCTTATGCTCCATTTCACGCTGCGTTTCATGCATAACATTTGTATGAAACGCAGACGTGGTCAAACTTTCTTAATTCTTTAAATTCTCACACTTTTTCTCTTTATTTCTTGACTTTCAACTTCCATTTCAATCCACTAATTCACGTTAACTTTCATAACCATATAAATCTATTCAATCCCAAAATTATCAAAATCAATCAATTCTTTTTCTCGTCAATTTCCTTTAAGTATAAATACATCTATACCATAACATATATACAAAAACACTCATTTCTTTTCAATTATTATTTCTAAATTTTCACTTAAAAATCGAGGTCCAACATTTCTCCCCCTCTTAAAAGAATTTCATCCTGGAAATTCCAACTAAGATATCGCCAAATAACACAATCTCTTAACTAATTCCTTTTCAAAAGATCATCACCAATCACTTTTCTTATCTAGTTTCCTCATCACTCATATTTCTCAATCTCTTCATAATTTCTCCATTCTTGAATCACATACCACCCATATCATATCAATACATATATGCCTATCATCAAGCTCATCTGTCAAATATTCCTCATTTCACCTCACAAATGCATCTACCAAATCCAATCATCATAATTCATCATGAATTTCAAATCTCAATTTCATGAACACTTTCCTAAAATCACTCCAAATTCTTATCATCTTCATCAAACATTCACTTTAATATGAACTTTATCTTTATCACATTCTCACAAATTCAATCTTATTCCTTTTCAAACTTTTGTCAATCACTCATACCAATCACTCATACACATACGCCCAAGTAAGATCCTATTACTAGGCTCTGATACCATAAATGTTGGGACCCGATCCGGAGACAGATCCCAATCGAAAAACGTAAGCGAAAGAAGCAGAGAACAAAACGAAACCCGAAACAAAAGCAGAATCGAATGCGAAAGACAAGGAAATTGAATCAAATAAGAATGTAATCGAAAAAATTCGAATCGAAATCAAAAATGAAAACGTAAAATATCATAAGCGAATCAGAATCGGAGAGTAAAAATGAAATAGAAAATAAAACAAACAAAGGTGGAACAAAAAACTGAATCCGACATCCGAACACAAAACTATCTTAGAAGCTTATCGCGTTGGAAACCAAGACTAAACCTATCCGAAACCGGTATAAATTTTTTTTTCATTCATTCTTTCATTTTTATTCCTTTCATCTTTTATTCCATCTCTTTAATTTCCTACTTTTGGAAATTCTTCCTCATGCAAAACTCAATACATTCATATATATCCCAAAACTCATTTTTATACCAATTCTTATATTTTTCTATCTTTTCCATACAACCAATTTTATCAAGAATTGGGCAGCATAATAACTGCATTTTAACTAACCCAAACCTGCAAAGGGTTTAAAACACACTTCTATATTTCTCAAACAATAACCAGTATCATCGGACACCCCGTCTGGAATCCAAAACACATTCAACCACAGTATCCAATAATCAAATACACATTCATATCTCAATTCAATATCCAAATCCCATTCACATTCATTCTTATATCAATTCATACTCATATACAATATACAAATTCTTAATACAATCTAAACATCACTCAATCATTCATAAATTACACAATTCCAGAAATCAAATAAATCATAATCAAATTCAGAAGTTCATTTACATTCCGAAATGAATACACTACCACTTTAATGGCTTTCTAAGCCATATCCAAATGCCAAAGCCACAAATCCAAAATTTCTCAAAAGACAAACATAAACAAAATCGAACGGGTGCTTTGACTTCCTTTCATCCGATCTCCTGCTCGAATACCTAGAGATGAGGATGAAAGGGGGGGTGAGCTAATAGCTCGTGGATAATATGTTTATAAATCAAAAAATAAGCAAAAAGTATTTTCAAGCAGTTCGCCATTTATAAACGTTTCACATTCGAATATTTATCAAAAACTCATTTTTAAACTTTTCAAATCTATCACAATCAATTTCACAAATTTCATGATTGAAAGGTCACTTTCGCAGTTCTAAAATTTCTAAAATTTTCACATTTCATAAACAAATTCAAAAAATGAAAATGCATCACAACATACACAAACCAAAAACACATAACACATCAAAATGGTTTGGGTCAGTTCAAAACGGAACGTACTGCACATTCCCGCATAGCGATCCTGTGCAGCCGTAAACGGAACGTACTACACCTTTCTACATAGCGGTTCGGTATAGCCGTGACTTATGGGAGTCCAAAATCGGAACTCCAGTGCCACTAGTGGGAAGGCAGGAGAAGCCTTTTAAAAATAGACAAGTGCGCACTTGTCCCACTTATTGGACCTGACCAAACCCACATAACACATCAATTGAAACCGAAAAATTCGGATTGCCCGTAGGCACATTTTGAAATCTTGATTTTTCATATAGTGTCATGCTCGACACAAACACATTCACAATTCACATAATTTCATATTGCAATTTACACGAAATCTCATTTCATCACAAATAATGCATCAATTTCTTTAAATCATAAATCAAACACACAATGCACATTTTTCATCCAAAATTTCATGTAGAAAATTTCATCTTTTATTCGAAACAATAAAATCCATCAATTATTTCAATTTAATAAATCATAGGAATATCATCAAATTATTGAATAATTTGAAAACAAGGAATTTCATAAATCTTGCAATTTCTTAAAATCATTCCTAAAGTAAGGAATTTAGTCCTTCGAAAATCATAATTTTTTTAAACATTATCATAACATAATTTGTAAAAGTTTTGCTTCTTGATTTTTCAAAAATACGTACTTAGCTTCAAATTCAATAAATAAACATACTACCCACCTCGAATCGATGCTAGATGCTTGTCCCAATCATCAATTCGTGCATTTCTTCTTTTCTTCTTCCAATTTAAAATTACCTAAACCAATTCACCCAAATTCAACATCATAAATAACATAATCCTCAAAATTGATTTCATAATTCACAAACCCATACTAATTTCAAGATATCTAAATCAAAAACTTCTAAAATCCCCAAATCACAAAAATTGAGTATAACCCTAATTAATTAATCATCCAAAATTGAACCAATAAACTAAGTAATCACCAAAATTGAGCTTAAATATCACAAACCCATGATATTCTTAAGCTTTCTAAACCAAAAACTCAATAAAATTACAAAGGTCACAAATTGCCTCTTACCTTATTTCTTCTTCATTTTCGAAATTTATTGGCCTGGAAGGAAGCTCTTGAGCTCTTCCACTTTTTTCCTCTAGAATCAACACGAAAATCACTCTTGAAAACCCACAAAATCTGAAGCCCTAACTCTCTCTCTCTCTTTTCTTTTTCCTTTCTCCCATCCATAGGCTTCACTTCTTCTCTTCTCTTCTTATTCTTTCTTTTCCCCTTCTAAAATCGTGTTTCTCCTCTTCATAGTCGAAGGCCCACTCTTCTTATGTCTAAAGGTATAATTAATGAAGGAGGATTGACCATTTTACCCTTACATACAAGCCTTTTAACCTAATAACTTAAGTATCCTTCCAATTTTGCCCCTAACTTTATTTTCATTCATGCTTACTTTAGGACATTTTTCTCACCATCAAATTGAAGGAAATTTTTCAAAACTTCCTTCTAGAGAAATGTTCCTCATTGTCTTAATTTCATAACGCCACTAAAAGTATTTAATTTGGAGCACTACATCAAAAGTTATGCTCCAAACATTTCGAGTATGTCCTATGCTACAATATTTTCCAGCACTTTATTTCCCATCCAAAAATTGACATCCTTAAACACTAAATTGAAACTTAAGTTCTTCTGAATATTTGTAGCTCTATTTCTCTAGTTTAATCCACATTAACAGTCACCTCATTTGGATTACTAGAGCAAACGTTATGGCCAAAATACTTTCAGATTTTTCTAATACAAGACTAAACACTAATCCGAAATTCAATTCAGAAATTGAAAGTCTTAGGGGCTAAATTGAAATTTAATTCCTTCATATTATTTGTAGCCCCATGTCTCAATTTTATTTTGCCTCAAGAATCACTTCAATCGGATCTCCATAGATCCCAAATTTCGCAAAAGATTGAACCATGTTCAGAAACTTTCCTAACTCACTTTGATTGAATCAATCACCCTCAATTTAATCTCATAAAAATATAAATTTCTCCTGAGAATGTAGATAATTGTCTTAGGAATCCAACGCTTCGAATACCAAGTCAATAAGATGTCGGACGGAAAAGTTATAAGCAAAAGATTAAAGAGGGGTCATATTTCCTATAATATGGAAATAATAGTTAAATAAATAAAAAATAAAAATTAATTAATAATAAAACTTTGATCTCGCGAGGGCGAATTGCTCCTGCAAAATTTTTCTTTTTTTTTCTTTTTTTTTCTTTTTGTAAATATATATATAATGTATATATATATATATATATATATATATATCTGAATTTTTCTAAAATTATATCTTTTGCTTCTGAAATTCAAATTTGACAAATTTAGTATCAATCGAAAGCTCAAATGAAGTTCTACAACTTCCATGAAGAACTCGAAAACTAATTCCGTCTCTAAAGGGGTCAAATTTCTAATCAAATATTCTGCCCAAATAATAAATCTCTAAACAATAACTCAATTTTGAAAATTTCTATCTTTCAACTCCAAAGTCTAAACATATCATACTTTATATCAATGTAAAGATCAGAAAGTCACCTACAACTTTCATGAAGGACAGAAAAATCAAATTGACCTCTAAGGAAGTTAATTTTCTAATCAAACATTCTGTCCTCTAATAATTATGCTAAAACAATAACAGAAACTTGTAAAAATCATAACTTATTATTCCGTGATCCAAAAATTTTAAACTTTATATCACAATAAAGATCAAATCAAAATCTTCAACTTTTATGAAGAATTTAAGGGCTAATTCAACCTCTAACTAGGTCAATTGCTCAGTCAAATATTCAGCCATAACCTAGGTTAACCTATAACTCATCCAAACTTCCAAATTTCATATCTCCCAATTCTCTCATCCACTAATTTCATAATATACATCATTGTAAAGCTTGGAAAATCTTCTATGACTTTTATGAAGACCACTTAACTCAATTCAAACCACTTCAGTACATAATTTGTCTCAAAGCACAGCATACACAATCCTACACTTAAGAACATTTACAAAAGCAAAGTCAAATAACCTTAACTTTGACTGATCATAACTTTTACTCTCGATATAAAAAAAACATCAAACTTTATGGCGACAGAAAGCTTTCCACATAATCTACAAGTTTCATGTAGATCATTTTCTTAAATTTTGCCTAAATCAAAAAGTCAACTTTCAAGTCAAACTTTCTATCACTATTTATCCCCAAAAGTCAAACTTTCTTAATTCTTTAAATTCTCACATTTTTTCTCTTTATTTCTTTACTTTCAACTTCCATTTCAATCCACTAATTCACGTTAACTTTCATAACCATACAAATCTATTCAAATCCCAAAATTATCAAAATCAATCAATTCTTTTTCTCATCACTTTCCTTTAAGTATAAATACATCTATACCATAACATATACACAAAAACACTCATTTATTTTCAATTATTATTTCTAAATTTCTACTTAAAAATCGAGGTCTAACAAGTTGCAAGGGACAAGGGTATTTTCTAAGATAGATTTGAGATTAGGTTCTTATCAATTGAGGATAAAGAAGTCCGATGTGTCAAAGACTGCTTTTAGAACTCGATATGATCACTTTGAGTTCTTGATCCTGCCTTTGGGTTAACGAATGCACCTGCAGCTTTCATGGACTTGATGAATCAGGTCTTTAAGTCCTTCTTAGACCAATTTATTATTGACTTTATTGATGATATATTGGTTTATTCTAAGAGTGACAAAGAGCATGAGGAACATTTGAGGGTTGCCTTGGAGACATTGAGGAAGAATGAGTTGTATGCCAAATTTGACAAATGTGAATTTTGGCTAAAAGATGTGACATTTCTTAGACATGTCATTTCAGACCAAGGAGTACATGTGGATCCGAGGAAGATAGAAGCGGTTGTGAAATGGGAAGCACCTAAGAATGTAGCTAAAGTGAGAAGTTTCTTGAAATTGGTCGGGTGTTATAGATGGTTTATGGAGGGCTTTTCCATAATAGCAGCTCCACTTTTCAAATTGACAAGAAATAATCAAAAATTTGTATGGATAGAGGAGTGCCAGAACAATTTTGAGGAATTGAAGAACAGATTTACAACTGCACCGGTTTTGACTTTGCCTTTGGGTAGTGATGGATATATAGTGTACAGTGATGCTTCAAGGAAAGGATTGGGTTGTGTGTTGATGCAAGGTGATAAAGTGAATGCTTACGCTTCTAGGCAATTAAAACCCTATGAGATGAATTATTTTATGCATGATTTGGAGTTAGCTGCCATAATTTTTGCGTTGAAGGTATAGAGACACTACTTATATAGAGTCACTACCAGGGTGTTTACAGACCACATGAGTCTTAAGTATCTGATGAGCCAAAAGGAGTTGAATTTGAGACAAAGAAGGAGGTTAGAGCTGTTGAAAGATTATGATTTGATAATTGACTACCACCCGGAGAAAACTAATGTAATAACGGATGCATTGAGTAGGAAGTCCAATATGGCACATGTGGAGACAGTATGTATATCTTCCTTTGTTGAAGGAATTAGCCAAACTTAAGGTGACATTGAGGCAAGTCGAGTCTAATTGTGTATTGGCTAACTTTAGAGTGAGGCCATTATTAAATAAGAAGAATAAGGAATTGCAGGAACAAGATGAGTATTTGAGCAGGCTCCGAGAAGAGATTAAAAATGGTAAACCTTTTAAAATAGAGATCAGAGAAGGTGGACTGATGGTGGTAGGTAACAGATTGTGTATTCTTGACTTATTGGAGTTAAAAGAAGAGATTCTAGATGAGGCACACAATGCGTCTTATGCAATGCACCCAGGAAGTATGAGAATGTATAGAAATTTGAAAGAACAATTTTGGTGGAAAGGAATGAAGAAAGATGCTACGAAATATGCTAAAAAATGTTTAGTGTGCCAGCAAGTTAAAACTGAACACTAGGCCCCTTCAGGTAAGCTAAAATCTCTGCCGATTCTGAAATAGAAATGGGAAAAGAATATGATGGATTTCTTGATGGAATTGCCAAGGACTAGCAGGAAGCATGATGCAATATGGGTAATTGTGGATAGGTTAACCAATTCTGCACATTTCTTGCCAATTAAACAGACGGATTCTTTGAATGTTTTGGTCAGGAAATATGTGGATGAAATAATCCAACTTCATGGGATTCCAAGCTCTATAGTTTCAGATAGAGACTCCAGATTCACCTCTAGATTTTGGGAAAGCTTACAGGAGGTTTTGGGAACCAAGTTGCACTTTAGTACAACTTTCCATCCACAAACTGATGGTCAATCAGAAAGGACAATATGGACATTGGAGGCAATGTTAAGAGCTTGTGTTATGGACTTCAAAGGTTCATAGGATGATCATTTATCTTTAATCGAGTTTGTTTATAATAATTCTTATAACTTAGGAATTCAAATGACACCTTATGAAGCTTTGTATGGTAAGAGGTGGAAAACTCCTATTTGTTGAGATGAGGAAGGTGAAAAAAGACTTGTAGGACTTAAGTTGACACAAGTCACAGTTGATAAGATTAAATTAGTGAAGTAGAGACTTAAAGCAGCTCAAGACAGAATGAAGAGCTATACGGATGCATATAGAAAGGAGATGGAATTTAAAGTTGGAGACAAAGTGTTTCTTAGAGTTTCTCTATGGAAAGGAGTTTTGAGGTTTGGTAAGAAGGGCAAGCTTAGTCTAAGATACATAGGCTCATATGAGATCATTGAGAAGATTAGGCCTTTAGCCTATAAGTTAGTTTTGTCACTGGAGTTGTCTAAGATTCATAATATTTTCCATGTATCGATGTTGGGGAAGTATCGGTCTGATCCTTCATATATATTTTAACATTCAGAAGTTCAGTTAAGAGGAGATTTGATTTATGAAGAATAACCAATAGAGATCGTAGATTCAAAGGAAAAAGTTTTGAGAAACAAGACTGTGAAGCTGGTTAAAGTTCTGTAAAAGAACCATTCTACAGAAGGGGCCACACGGGAACCCTTGGAGGCCATGAGGGAGAAGTATCCACACCTCTTCAATGTCTCAGGTAAGAATTTCGAGGTCGAAATTCTTTAAGGGTGAGAGTTGTTAGACCCTAAAAAAATTTTCTTTAATTTAATCATGATTTGAAATAGTTTTAAGGTTTAGATAGATCAAATTTTTGGAGTTATAATTTTGTCAAGGTTAGTAGGATTTATTGAATGGGTAAGTGGAATTAAAGTGTTAATGTCATAAGGATGTTCAAGAGCATTTTTGGGAGATCATTTAAGCATAAAAGAACATAAATTTATAATGAAGGGTAAGATGTACTTTTTGGGCTCATTAAGGGTACAAATGAAAAAAAAAAGAATACGTTGTCTTGCTTATAAGAGGAGAAAAACGTGAATTGAAGAGGGAGGAGAGTGAAAAACAAAAATTGGCGAGAAGAAGAGAGGTTTCAGTGAGAAAGAAAGGAAGAGAAATCACATTTGTTAAGGTAGGTTAACCATCTTTTCTTCTTGCTTTATTAAAGATATGGGTTGTATTAAGGATGAAGGAGTTAGAGAGAAAAAAGTTTTGTGTAGGAAGAAGATGGATAAGGAGAACCCAATTGATTTTAGGGTTTCTAAACTAGATCTTAGGTTTTCTAACCTAGATAGACTATGGGTAGGTTAGATATGAGTTTAATATGTGTTTATTACAATTTTGTGATTTTTTGAAGTTTATGAATTTTTATTGGAATGTTGTGTTGAATGGAACCTTGGTTATTTTAAGAAACCAAAGAAATCCTACCCAAGTGCAAGGGAAAAGGCAAGCTTGAGTTAGATTTTGCAAGCTAATTAAGTGGGTAATTTATTTATAACTATTGTGTGATTATGCAAATTCTTACTTATATGTGTGAATGTTGATTGCTTGAAATTGAATTGTTCTGATTTGATGGGAAATGCATGATGCATTGTGATTATGTTATACCGTGAAAGAGGTTATAACATTTTGAATTAAATGAAAGGAAGGAAAAAGAATCAAAGTATGTGCATATAATAAAATGAATATGTGTTTTTGTTTAGGCGAGAGAGGAACCATTTCGTTCGTCACGTGCACATAGACAAGATCCTTCTCCCGACTACCTGCTTGTGGCATATGAGCTCCGAAAATGGACTCATTTTGTTCATGGTGAAAATTTTGGTTTCTCCATTTCGTGCCCATGGAACCCCTCCAGCCATTTGCTTGTGCATTGCATCTTTGAATTGTTAAGTATGATGCATTTGAATGATTTGCTTAAGGGATAAAGTCTATGTTATGTGTTATGTATTAACTGCTTAATTATGAGTTTTGAGCTAAATTGATGAATGATTGAATTGTTAGATATATAAATACATATTCTTGAATTTGTAGTAATTGTCAATGGTTATAAATATATTAACCACTAAACTGTGTAGCTCACCCCACTATTCCCTCCTCAGGTACAAAATGAGAAGGTTAGCAATCCTTGCAAGGTATTGGAAACTCCAAGATATTAGAAACTTTTGTAACTAAGTTAGATCGATCACTCTTGTATAGCTTCACAAACATGTTAAACATTGAGCATCCTATATATGTTGTATTTTGTGCTAAGCCCTTGTTTATAATGTTATTATGTAATTAAAGTTATGTATGGGCTTCTGTTAATTTGGCAAATGAGTTTAGAACAGAAAAATTCCCCAGATGTATGTGTATGTTTCTTTTGTAATTGTACATTTCATGATTTAAGTCTTTCATAGGTGTAAAATTATGTACCGATTTTAGGGGACAATTGGACTAATTTAGGCTAAATTAGTCAAAGTTGTCTTCTGAAAAGCTGTAGCTTATCTTTCTAGCTTTCCAACGGTATAAAGTATGAAATTTTTGGATATCGGAGTCAAAAGTTATGGTCCTTATAAGTGGAGATGCTCAGGAGTATAGGACGTATCGTTTGGTGATGACGTATTGTCTGGTGATGACATGTCGTCTAGTGAGGACGCATCATTTGGTGAGGACGCTTCGTCTAGTGAGGACGCTTTGTCTGGGGAGGACGCTTCGTCTGGTGAGGACGCTTCGTCCACTTTGTTTGGAGAGGGCACTTCATCTAGTGAGGGCACTTCATTTGGTGAGGACACTTCGTCTGAGGAGGGCGCTTCGTCTGGTGAGGACGTGTCGTCTAGTGACGTCATATCGTCTGATGCACTGTTCATTTGATCCATTCATCTAATCCCATTTTTGACCCTCTAGATGATAGAATTTTCCTTCGAGGTCTCAGGAAAGTTGTAGATCTGGAAGTGCTCTTCAAAACCATTCAAAGAAAACCTTAATCTGAAATCTATAGTAAAAGTTATGCCAATTTTTCTAAGATAGGTATAACGTGATTGAGGACATGAGCATGGTTGATTCTTTTGGCCATAACTTCATAACTCGACCTCCAAATTAAGCGATTCTTGAAGCAATAGATTCTCGACACATTTTACTATCTCTCAATAAAATTTGTAGCTTTTGGAGACGATTTGAAAGAGATTTATGGAAGGAAGATGAGGGATCGATTGGAGGGGCATAACTAAGTTATGAATCCACCTTAGATTTTTTAGTATATCTTGAGCTATAGAGCTCCGAATGAGAAGTTTCTTGTTTCAAAATAAACTAGAGGCATAGAGCGAAAATTGGCTTGAAGAAGTCAAATTGTGATGTTGGTGATGGGCTACTGTGGGCAAGTCACCCTTGTGAGATGACGACAAAGTGAGGGTTCATTGGAATAACACTACAAGGAAATCCGCTCACGCTTTTCGACTTCGAAACAATAGTTGGGCTTTGAAAACAGGGCCTAACATCTTATGGTATCAGAGAGAGAGAGTTAGACTCTAGAAATATGGGTTAATGAAGATCACATCTTTTGACTTCGAATGTTGGGCTTTGAAAACGGAGTCCAGCATTGTTGGTATCAGAGCGATTATTGGGCTCCGAAAATGGAGTCCAATACTTAGAGTTCAACATACCTAGGTACTAAACAATCTAGTTCCTACACATAGAAAACAAATCTAATGACAAATATTCAGAAGAATAAATAGAAGTAAAAGAATTCATATTCTAAATCTCCCTTTTATCTCCAATTAATCTTTTTTGCAATTTAGATTGAAGAATGCTCTCTAGATCTTGTGAAATAATCTTTGTGTTTTCCTCGTCCTCTATTCAGAACTGCCTCTTCTCTATGTTTCTTACAACTTAAAAATACTTATATTCTACCTCCTTCCTTTTTAGCCTTCAATAATATCCTTTTATAGTAAAAACTATGATTTTTAGGATATACATGGTCATTTATACGATCTTGTAGTTGATCGTGTGTCTCCAAAAATACCTTAAATTATGATTTTATATGGTCATAGAGATTTACATAAACAACAAACAATGTCATGTATGTCAATATACATGGGCGTGTAACTCCACATAAGCTCCACACATTTACAGAGACTTACACGATCGCTATACACAATTGTGTAGATCAAAAGTCACTCTAATTCTTCCATTTCAAACCATAATTTCACCCGAATACATCTCCTCTTAGTCTATGAAAGCAATTATCACCCACAAACACACTTGAAGCAAAAATAAATACCAAAAAATACTATCAAACCATCAAATAAAAAGTAAAACACATTAAATATGGGTATATAACCAATGTTATAAATACCGTACCGGACTTGGTACCGGATTGGATTCTGGTATGATACTGTATCGGTACTGGTTAATATTGGGTGTCATTTCGGATAATTTTTTAAATTTATAAAATAGTTCCTGATTTTTTTAAAAAATTACAAAATAGTTCATTCTCATATTGTAAAGTTGTAGATTATTTAATTTAGTTTTTATATCTTATCCATTTTAGTTTATATATATCTTTATTATATTCTAATTATTTCTATATATAATAATTATCTATATATAATATATATCTATATATAATAATTATCTATATATAATAATTTATTGCAAAATAATGAAAATAATTCAAAATTTTGATAAATTTTTAGAATTGTTTTTTTCACATTTCATTTCATTTTGCATTTAATTAGACATAATCACAATTTTAATTTAATATATAAAATTAATTAAATAATTATTAATAAATATAATTAAACTTAAAATATATGTTTAAAATATATAAATTTTAAATAAATTTTGATTTAATAATTAAAATATATATAAATAAATATTAGTTTATAAATAATAATTTTAAATTATTTATTTTAAAAATAAAATATTTTTATTAATATTTTCTAATAAATATTATATAAAATATTAAAATAAAATAATTTATTAGTAATAAAAATAAAATAATTTATTTTTAAGTTTTATTTAATTTATAATTATTATTAGTAATAAAATATTTATTATTATTTTAAAACTTTGAAGAATAGGGGGTAGGAGAGAGGAAAATTTTAAAATTTTTTGAAAATTTCAAAATTTTTGCAAAACATTCTCCCACTTTTTTAAAATTTTCGGTACTGATCGATATTTGGCCAGTATTTTGAATATCAATCGGTACAGCCGAAATGGATCGGTACCGACTAGTATTTAAATCCGGTACTAAAACTTAAAATTTGGTATTGATTTTGGGTCGGTACAGTACGGAACTCACAAAAGTGTATATAACTATAGTTAATTAGTCATTTATCAAATATCCCCACACTTAACCTTTTGCTTGTCCTCAAGCAATTCGTAATATAATTCAACAAATTTACAAACATTCATCCCTTATTAACCATCTACACTCTAAATCATCATATTATGTCAATCAAATTATCATACAACTAGATTCAAGTAATTATAGAACCAACCTTCATAAGTCAATATCAAGAGCAATCATATAGATAATATTTTTGAAGTCAAAAGCATACATTTTTACATCATCACCAAGAATTCACTCAATGCACTCAAACTATTTAAGGTGAAAAGTGTTAGAACTCTCAAATCAATGCATAGAAAAATTCTTAACCATAAGCTTGCAACAAGATCATATCTCTACCACTTATAAGTAAACTAGAAACAAAAATCAAAATGTCTTAATACAAGATTTTAAGGCTTTGGTTAGAGTATGATAGGGATAATAAAAAGGGTGATAATATTAAGGGAATTTACATAAACAAAATCATATGCAACTTAGTTCTTCACAGTATAGGTCTTTCACATGGTACCATAACTTTAGCACTTTTTTTCTTTTTTTTAACTTATTATGCTCAACACATTTTTAAAGCATTTATCATATACCAACAATTAAAGAAATATTATACCTTTTCAAATTTTAAGTTTCAAGCAGTCAAGTAAATGTAAACAATTTTCAGGTTCAAAATAATAAAAGGCTTAAGAAAAATAAGGTAAAGGCTAATAATGTGGTTATAATAAATGAAAAGGCCAATTCTCAAAATTGATTACTCTAAAGGATAAAATATGATGGGATAATTATTATGAAAATAGGCTAAATCAAACGTTGAATCTAAATGCCTTTATTATTTCAATTCTTATAATTTAACAAATGTGATCTCAATATGAATACTAAAAGTAGGCTTTAAAATTATCCAACTATGCATGATAACATATATGAAATAATAAAAGAGCTTATAATGATGATGTATTTGCTCTTAGGCTCAAAATCTTACAAAATGATCTTGTATATAAATAATATGCAATTTCTATTTAAATTGATTATCTCAATGATTACTAAAACCTAACTTATAAAAGCAAGTCTATTCTAACTTTCATCATTTGCATATTAATTCAATTTAATAATCAATAATGATTTAAAGTATTTTAGACATTTTAACTAACTTTCGGGATGTCCATTATTAAGATTTAATAAAAAGATTATAATAAAATTAAAATCTCTTCCTATACTTAAAATTGTACATTGTTTTCAATGTACACAATTTAAGCACATCAAAATAACATAATAAAAAGTGAGAAAGGGTTATTGGTACTGCCTTAAGTCATAAGAATTATAGTTTTCTGAATTTGATGAAGGGTCCATCTGATATTAGATACATCCATCCTCACAAAAATATAAACAAAAAGGGATAAAAAAGATAAATGAAAATGTCAAAATTAATAAAGAATATGGAAATAACATAACATGAAATAAAATCCTATGTTAACTCAAAAAATGAAATAAAAATGAAACATATCTTAATTTTCGAGTTGCCTCCCAAGTAGCGCTTGTTTAATGTTGTTAACTTGATGGACGTTTCATGCTCAAGGTAACTTGGTTAAATTAATATTCTCTGTACTAATGTTAAGTTCACCTCCAAAATATAACTTCAAATGATGGTCATTTACTTTAAAATTACATTTATCCGGATGACTTACCTCGATTATGCCATATGGAAATGCTTTTTCCACAATAAAAGGACCAAACCATCTTAATTTAAACTTTCCAGGAAATAATCTTAGACGAGTTTTGTATAAAAGAAATTTTCTCCCTCATTAAATTGCTATGATTGCTTGATCATGCAATCATGATAATTATTGGCTTTCTCTTTGTAAATTTTGGAATTTTCATAAGCCATCAATCACCATTCTTCTAATTCATTAATTTGAAATTTTCGCTTCTCACTTGCACATTGAAGATCAAAATTCATGAGTTTAATAGCCTAATATGCATTATGTTCTAATTCAACAGGTAGATAACATGTTTTTCTATAGACCAACCTATAAGGTGTAGTGCCAATTGGTGTTTTACATATCGTTCTGTAAGCCCATAAAATATCATCTAAGTTGGATGACCAGTTTTTTCTCTGATAATCTATAGTTTTCTCCACAATTCATTATAAGTCCCTATTAGCTACCTCAACTTGGCCATTAGTTTGAGGGTAACATGGGGTGGCAATCTTATGAGTAATTTTATACTTTTTAAATATTTTTAATTATGCATTACAAAAATGTGTACCCTTATCATTAATAATTGCCCTAGGTGTGGCAAAACAAGAAAACAAAATTTCAAAAATCTTATGACAACCCTAGCATTATTTATGGGTAAAGCTTGTGCTTCCACCCATTTAGAGGCATAGTCAATAGCTCCTAAGATGTATCTATTACCAAATGAAGTTAGGAACAGACCCATGAAATCAATGACCCAAATATTAAACACTTCATAAACAAGAATGAAATTTTGAGGCATCTCATTTTAGTGAGAAATATTACTTGATCATTGACATATATCACATAAAGTTACATACCTTTAGGCATACTTAAAAATTGAAGGCCAATAAAAACCTAACTTAAGGATATTCTGAGTCATCCTATTCCTATTATGGTGCCTTTTGATAGGTTCAACATGACAATATTGTAAGATTTTTCACCCCTCAAAATGAGGTACACATCTTCTCACTATTTAGCTTGCATAGGTATGAAATAAATACAGATTTTCCTAAAAATAATCCCTTAAATCAGTAAAGAATTTCTTCTTTTAAATGTTTCCGGAGCTCAACATTTCGGAATATCATAAGACGTGAGCGTGCGTATTACCTTGAAGGGTTATTTCCATTGAACCCTCATTAGACATCATCTTATATGAATAGTGTGCCCACACCAGTCAATAATCAAAATCACAATTTGATTTCTTCAAAAACATCGTAGCTCTAAGTCTCTAATTTAATTTGAAGCAAGAACCATCTCAAACGGAGTTCTATAGATGGAGATATAAGTAAAATACCAAAGTATGTTTAGTAAACAACCAATTCATGCTCTTCCAATCAATTTCCTGACTTTCTCTCCATAAATCTTTTTAAAATAAACACTAATGAATACCAATTTTTGTGGAGAGGTAGAAAAATGTGTTAGCAATCTATTTATTCAATAATCACTCCATTTGGAGGTCGGATGATGAAGTTATGATCAAACGAATCAAACATGTTTATATCCTCAATCATATTGTACCTATCTTGGGACAATTGGCATAAATTTCTCTAGAAACCTCTTATTGCGGTCATTCTTGATGGTTTGAAAGAGAAATTCTAGATCTACAACTTTCATGAAGACCTTAAAGTGAGATTCTACCATTTAGAGGGTCAAAAATGCAAATTTCATGTAGCTGTCCCGTGTATGTCCGCCTAACGAACATAGACGGGCTTAGGAGTGCTTTCCAGACCAAAAAATGTTTGTTTAACAGACACGGACTGGTATGGGGGCATTTTTACACCTAAAAGGGTTCGTTTATCGAACATGAAGTCCGTCTAACGGACATTGATGATCCAAAATTCCTTCCAAAGCCTCTCCAAAGGTTCCTACATCCATTCTAACATCATATTCATTCATAATCTTCCCAAATTCACTTATTCTAATGTAATATCACTTCTTAACCATCTAATTACCAAAATGATTTCATAAATCTCCCAAATCTCAACTCAAATGATTCATCTCATATAACAAATTCCCATCTTTCACCATAGTTGTTATGTATACATCTTGTGTAACATTACTAAATTATGAAGATCATAACTCTCATCTCCGATATCCAAAAATTTCATACTTATTAGTGTTAGAAAGCTAAGAGGATAGGCTATAACTTTCCAGAAGACCACTTTGTCTAATTTAGCCTAGATTAATCCAATTTTTCCTCTAAAGTCAAAACACAATTCTTATCTTTCCTTTCCATAATACATCTCCCTTATATGTAACAACAATTTGTATTCAAAATTTATCATCTCAAATTGATAACTTCTTCAAGTGTACCAAATTCCAACTTAGCCTCATCCTTAATTAATTCACATTTCAACTCCATCTCATTCATACACAAATTCACATTTTAATTTAGCAATCATTCATACACTAATTCATATTTCATTAACATCATAAAACAAGAGTTTACAAAGCTTCAATAGCATTTCAAGTCACAATACAATAATGTTCCAAAATCCCCAAATTACACAAGATACTTGAATAATAATTGCTCAAAATGCAATTATAGCCTTGTTTTACATAAACTACTCCAAAACAAAACAAAGCATGCAAATTCGGAGTGATGTCTTGATTTTTTTTCACTCAGTCTCTTGCTCATCACCCGAATAGGGGAAGGAGAGTGGGGGTGAGCTTGAAAGCTTGTGGGTAATAGGTTTATAACGAGAAACAAGCGAAAATCATTAAAATATTTATTTCCATTGAAAAATTCACATTGAAAATCCATGTAACACATATTTTTCAAATTCACAGCTTATCAAGCAATTCATAAACATCATAAATCATGAATTCATCAAACTTGTCACAAATCATAAATACATAAGCACGTCAGAAATGGTTTGGGTAGATCTATAAACATGACGAACTACACAATTCCACATAATGGTCTTGTGTATTCGTAACTTGATTTACTATCGCAATCTCACATAGTGGTTTTGTGTAGACGTAAACTTGAGGGAGTCCATGAAGAAGCTCCGTGTCACTAGCGGGCAGGCGGGAGAAGCCTTTAACTTGGTCAATGTGCACGTGACATTCTTGGGTGGATTTCACCAAACCCACATAACATATAATTCAAGACTTGAAAACCAATTGCCCAAATGGCACATTTTGAAAACTTATCTTTCATGAGCATGAAATATTTCATATGCATTTCTTAAACTTAATTTCATAGATATAAAGTCTTTTCAAAATCATTTCCATGTCACAATTAATCATCGAGATTCATACACCAAAACATGTAGTAATTTCACAAATCATTCAAAGCAATAAAAGCAACATTTATGAGGTAATTGAAATCATTTCATTCTCTTGCTTTAAAAGGAAACATTCATGGCTCATTACTCAATTATAAATATGAAACCCACCTTGAATCCCTTGCTTAAAGACTTGCTCAAAATGACCTCTCCCTTTACTCCTTTTGCCTTCTCTTCATTTCCTTTATCAAAGGCAAAATTCCCATTCAATAGGAATAACAATTAAGTACCCAAAGGAACATATTCATAAAATTGATCATAGAAAGCTTAAACTCATACATCTCTTAAGCTTTATGAACCAAAACTCCTTTCAAAATTCAACGATTAAAATCCAACTTACCTTGAATTTTCACCAAATGAAGAGTTTCTTGGCTTTAATGAAAGCTCTTTTTTTCCTCTACCTTTTTCTCTTCTTGAACCACCTCAAATTCCTTCTTGAAAGCTAAGCAAATATGAAACCTAACTTTTTCTTCTTTTTCTCTCCTTTCTCTCTTCTCTACAACTCTCTCTTCTTTTCTATTCTCAAATCACGTTTTTGCTTCTTCCTTAAAAGCAAGCCAACACTTCTTATTTCATTTATGCCATTAACGATTGAGAAATGTCTAATTTGCCCTTCCTTTAAAGCCTTAAGACTTTAATGCTTAAGTGATCTTCCCAAAATGCCCTCATACATATATACCATTACCACTTAATTTAATTAAACCATATTTTAAAATTCTACCAACATTAACATAAAAATTAACTCCAAATAAAATAATTAATCTAGTAAGACCTCAAAATTATTTAAATTATGCCAACTCCTTCCCAAAATCCAGACCTTTTCCGATCAGGTAATTGAAGAAATTTGATAAAACTTTCTTCTAGAAAAATGTTCCTCATTGTATTAAGTTTCTAATGACACCAAAATCATTCAATTTGGTTTGAAAAAGTAAAGGTTATACTCCAAACATTTTTGTACTGTTCTTAGGCTGAAACAATATTCTATGCTTAACTTCCATCTAAAAATTGACATTCTTAAAGACTGAATTGAAACTCGATTTCATCAAACAATTTTTAATACTATGCCTCTAGTTTTCTCCAAATTAAAAATCATCTCATTTGGATAACTAGAGAAAAAGTTATGGATAAAACACTTAAGCATACTCACCAAACATGTTTCAACTATATTTTCCAACTTTTAACTTCCAACACTTCACATATAACTGATCTTGTAACTAAACCATCTTTTCTAATTCACTTAAAATTCAAGAATTATCCTTCTCTTTACACAAGAATAATCGTCAATAATTTTTCATTTAATAGTTCTAACTTTCAAGAAAAATTCGGGGTCCAACATCCCCCCCTAAAAGAATTTCGTCCTCGAAATTCTTACCTTGGTGATCAAACAAATGAGGGTAATGTTGTCTTATGTTTTCCTCAATCTCCCAAGTAAATTCTTCACTCGAATAATTTCTTCCAATTGACTATATTCAATAGACTCACTCGATCTTTCAATCACTCATTTAGTCATTCACTTCTTAACTATTTCCTTAATATATATATGTATCTTAAATTACTCACAATTTTCCACTTCTTGCATTTAACACTAATATCATATCATATCGACATATCTGAGACATCTTTATTAGTAACACTAACTCATAAATCAATGGTTCGGTTCTTAATAACTTTATATGAACAAATTCAATTCAAGCTTAGTTGCTTCCTTATCAGGTATACATACTTCTCATTTCGATCACAAATCATCATTTCCAATTCAAACTTGGAATTCAAATCCATTTTCAATTCCTCAATAAGATTCTCAATTTTTGAATCCTTAATTTGGGCTTTGTTAATGCTTCCATGTGAAACTGATCTTCAATTCCACTAATATATTCTCATGGTGGATCATAACTCTTGTCACATTAATCAAACAACAACTTTGGTTCCAATTTCATCTTCTTAAGATCATAACAATTTCTGTTTTTATTATTGTACACTTTAATCTCATCATTTCTACTTGTCTCCTTATTTTCCCCAAACAATCCTTGATAATACATTCACATCTTTATCACATTCAGGGATATACACCACAGTACAATATTGGTGTCATATTCAATTCCACCAATACAAATGCGTTGACTCATTATATGTCATATTTGACCATGTACTATTTTCCATCTCTAATTCCCCAAAACTTTCAATTTTCTCAAATTCTAAAGAGGAATCATTCTTCTCATTAATTTTATTAGCTCGAACTCTTAATAAATGCTCATGCGTGTGACTTATACACATGCGACTCAGACTAGGGATCAATCATTGTGGCATGCTAAGACTTATCAAAAATACATGTAACTTGATACATATTTCCAAAATGCCCATGTACGATCTCAAATATGGGCTTTGATACCACAACATGTTGGACCCCGTTTCCAGATCCCAACATTCCAAAATATCATAAGACGTGAGTGTGCGTATTACCTTGAAGGGTTATTTCCATTGAACCCTCATTAGCCATCATCCTATATGAGTAGTGTGCCCACACCATTCAATCATCAAAATCACAATTTTACTTCTTCAAAACAATCACATATCTAAGTCTCTAGTTTAATTTGAAGCAAGAACCATCTGAAACGGAGTTCTACAGATGGAGATATAAGTAAAATACCGAAGTATGTTTAGTAAACAACCAATTCGTGCTCTTCCAATCAATTTCCTCAATTTCTCTCCATAAATCTTTTTGAAATAAACACCAATGAATACCAATTTTTATGGAGAGATATAAAAATGTGTTAGGAATCTATTTCTTCAATAATCACTCCATTTGGAGGTCGGAAGATGAAGTTATGGCCAAACGAATCAAACATGTTTATATCCTCAATCATATTGTACCTATCTTGGGACAACTAGTATAACTTTCTCTAGAAACCTCTTATTGAGGTTATTCTTAGACCTTTTGAAAGAAAACTTCTAGATATACAACTTTCATGAAGACTACAAAGTGAGATTTTGCCATTTAGAGGGTCAAAAACCTAAATTTCCTATAGCTATCCCATGTATGTAACGGACATACATGTTCGCCTAACAGACATAAACAAGCTTGGGAGTGCTTTCCAGACTTGAGAATGTCCGTTTAACGGACATAGACTGGGCTAGGGGCTTTTTAACACCCAAGAAGGTCCATTTAACAGACCTAAAGTCTATCTAACGGACATTGGTGATCCAAAACTCCTTCCAAAGCCTCTCTAAAGGTTCCTACATCCATTCTAACATCATATTCACTCATAATCTTTCCAAATTCACTTCTTCTAATGTAATATCACTTCTTAACCATCAAATTACCAAAATGATTTCATAAATCTCCCAAATCTCAAATCAAATGATTCATCTCATACAATAAATGCCCATCTTTCACCATAGCTATTATGTATACATCTTGTGTAACGTTACTAAATTATGAAGATCATAACTCTCAACTCTGATATCCAAAAATTTCATACTTATGAGCGTTGGAAAGCTAAGAGGATAGGCTACAACTTTTTAGAAGACCACTTTGTCTAATTCAGCCTAGATTAACCAAATTTTTCCTCCAAAGTTAAAACACAATTCCTATCTTTCTTTTCCATAATACATCTCCCTTATATGTAACAACAATTCGTATTCAAAATTTATTATCTCAAATTGATAACTTCTTCAAGTATACCTAATTCCAACTTAGCATCATCCTTAATTAATTCAAATTTCAACTCCACCTCATTCATACACAAGTTCACATTTCAATTTGGCAATCATCCATATATAAATTCATATTTCATTAACATCATAAAACAAGAGTTTACAAAGCTTCAATGGCATTTCAATTTATAATACATTAATGTTCCAAAATTCCCAAATGACATAAGATATTTGAATAATAATTGCTTAAAATGTAATTACAGCTTTGTTTTACATAAACTACCCAAAACAAAACAAAACGTGCAAATTTTGAGTGATGTCTTGACTTTCTTTCGCTCGACCTCTTGCTCATCACCTAAATAAGGGAAGGAGAGTGGGGGTAAGCTTGAAAGCTCGTGAGTAACAGGTTTATAACGAGAAACAAGAAAAAACTATTGAAATATTTATTTCCATTGAAAAATTCACATTGATAATCCATGTAACACATATTTCCCAAATTCACAACTTATCAAGCAATTCACAAACATCATCAATCATGAATTCATCAAACTTGTCACAAATCATAAACGCATAAGCACATCAGAAATGGTTTGGGCAAATCTATAAACATGATGAACTACACAATTCCACACAATGGTCCTGTGTAGTCGTAACTTTATGTCCTATGGCAATCTCACATAGTGGTGTAGAAGTAAACTTGAGGGAGTTCATGAAGAAACTCCGCGTCACTTGCGGGCAGGCGAGAGAAGCCTTTAACTTGATCAATTAACACGTGACATTTTTAGATGGATTACGCCAAACCCACATAATATGTAATTCATGACTTGAAAACCAATTGCCCAAATGACACATTTTGAAAACTTGTCTTTCATGAGCATGAAATATTTCATATGCATTTCCTAAACTTAATTTCATTGACATAAAGTCTTTTCAAAACCATTTCCATATCACAATTCATCATCGAGATTCATACATTAAAACATGTAGCAATTTCACAAATCATTCAAAGCAATAAAAGTAACATTTATGAGGTAATTGAAATCATTTCATTCTCTTGCTTTAAAAGGAAACATTCATGGCTCATTACTCAATTATAAACATGAAACCCACCTTGAATCCCTTGCTTAAAGACTTGCTCAAAATGACCTCTCCCCTTGCTCCTTTTGCCTTCTCTTAATTTCTTTCATCAAAGGAAAAATTCTCATTCAATAGGAATATCAATTGAGAACCCAAAGGAACATATTCATAAAATTGATCATAGAAAGCTTAAACCCATATATTTCTTAAGCTTTATGAACCAAAACTCCTTTCAAAATCCAAAGATTAAAATCCAACTTACCTTGAATCTTCACCAAATGAAGAGTTTCTTTCACCAAATGAAGAATTTCTTGGCTTTAATGAAAGCTCTTCTTTTCCTCCACCTTTTTCTCTTTTTGAACCACCTCAAATTCCCTCTTGAAAGCTAAGCAAAGATGAAACCTAGCTTTTTCTTCTTTTTCTCTCCTTTCTCTCTTCTCTACAACTATCTCTTCTTTTATATCCTCAAATTACGTTTTTGCTTATTCCTTAAAAGCAAGCCAACACCTTTTATTTCATTTATGCCACTAATGATTGAGAAATGTCCAATTTGCCCTTCCTTCAAAGCCTTAAGACTTTAATTCACTTTGATCTTCCCAAAATGCCCTTATACATATATACTCTTACCACTTAATTCAACTAAACCATGTTTTAAAATCCTATCAACATTATCATAAGAATTAACTCTAAATAAAATAATTAATCTAGCAAGACCTTAAAATTATTTAAATCATGCCTAACTCCTTCCAAAATCCAAATCTTTTCTGATCAGTTAATTGAAGGAATTTGATAACACTTCCTTCTAGAAAAATGTCTCATTGTATTAATTTTCTAATGACACCGAAATCATTCAATTTGATTCACAAATCTGAAAGTTATACCCCAAACATTTTTGTACTGTTCTTATACTGAAACAATATTCTATGTTTAACTTCCATCCAAAAATTGACATTCTTAAAGACTGAATTGAAACTCTATTTTATCAAACAATTTGTAGCACTGTGCCTCTAGTTTATTCCGAATTAAAAATCATCTCATTTGGATAACTAGAGAAAAAGTTATGGCTAAAACACTGAAGCATACTCACCGAATATGTTTCAACTACATTTTCCAGCTTTTAACTTCCAACACTTCACATATAACTCATCTTATAACTAAACCATATTTTCTACTTCACTTAAAATTCAAGAATTGTCCTTCTCTTTACACATGAATAATCGTCAATAATTTCTCATTTAATAGTTCTAACTTCCAAGAAAAGCTCGGGGTTTAACATAAGATCTTAGTCACTAAATAATTTGCAATATCTACAAACCAAGGGGTTTTGACCTCACTTACCTCCTCCAAATTATAAAGGTGCTCTTATAGTAATGAATCTTCAATGCCTTCATTCAACTCCTAAAGATAGATGGTCGACTACTAAGTTTTTAGCTCCTTTCTTGTCCCTAATCTCTACATCAAATTCTTGTAATAAAAAATTCATCTTATTAGTCTAAGCTTAGCATTCGGTTTATTAAACAAGTATCTTAATGTAGAATGGTCAGTATAAACATCAACTTTAGACAAACTAGATAAGATCTAAATTTATCAAACACAAAAACCCTGCTAGAAATTCTTTCTTTGTCATAGTATAATTCTCATAGACATTTGTCAAAGTCTTGCTAACATAGTAAATTGGTTTAAATTGTTTGTCATTTCACTGTCCAAGTATTGGACCTATTGCAAAATCATTTGCATCAAGCATTAGCTTAAATGATAAATTCCGATTTGATGCAAGCATACTTGGGGCATTCGTCAACTTTCCTTAAGAACATTAAAAGCATCTAAACATTCTTGATTAAATTTAAAAGGCATATAGTTCCCTTATAAATTGGTTAAAGGCCTAGCAATTTTAGAAAAATCCTTGATAAATCTTTTATAAAAGTTTCATAACCTAAAAAACTTCTTATGGCCTTAACCGAGGAAGGGGATGATAATTTCTCTATAACTTCAATTTTTTCTTTATATACCTTAATACTCTCATGAGAAATTTTATGACCTAAAACCATGCACTTTTATATCATAAATTGATATTTTTCAAAATTTAACACCATATTTGTTTTCTTGCATCTCACTAACACTGACTCTAAATTATGGAGGCATAAATTGAAAGAATCACCGCAAACATAAAAATCATCCATATATACCTCTATTATATCCTTGACCAGATCATCAAAGATGATCATCATACACCTCTTAAATGTAGTAGGTGCATTGCACAATCCAAAAGGTATCCTCCTATAAGTGAACGCACTATAAGGAAACATAAAGGCTATTTCTCTTGATCTTCTTGGGCAATTGGAATTTGAAGGTAGCCCAAAAGTCCATATAAGAAACAATAGTACATGTGCCCAGCTAGCCATTCCAACATTTGGTCTATGAAAGGCAAAGGGAAGTGGTCTTTCCTTGTCACTTTATTCAGCTTCCTGTAATCGATGTATATACTCCACTGAGTGATAGTTCTTGTAGAAATAAACTCATCCTTCTGATTAGGTACCACTGTCATTCCTCCCTTTTTTAGCTCATCCTACACAGGACTTACTGAGTAACTATCAGAAATAGGATAAATCACACTAGCATGTAGGAGTTTAATTACCTATACCTTTACCACTTATTTCATGTTAGGATTCAAACTCCTTTGGGGCTGTAGCACCAGTTTGAGCTCCTCCTCCATCAGAATCTTGAGCATGCAAAAAGAAGGTTTGATTCCCCTAATATCAAAGATCTTCCAAGTAATAGCCCTCTTATGCTGTTTAAACATATTTAGCAATTTTTCTTTTTAATCCACTTCTAGAGTTGACGTAATAATTACAGACAATTTTGACTCCTTCTTAAGAAATGCATATTCCAAATCATTAGGAAGTTTCTTCAGCTCCAACCCTAGTGTCTCTTTAATAATATCCTTTTATAGTAAAAATTAGGGATTCTAGTATATACATGATTACTTACACAATCGTGTAGGTGACCATGTATCTCCAAAAATACCTCAAATTATGACTTTACACAATCATAGAGACTTCACGGTTGTGTATATCAACATACATGAGTGTGTAACTCCACACAGGCAGGACACATTTACAGAGACTTACACAGCCACTATACACGATCTTATAAGTCCACAATTGCTCCAATCCTTCCATTCCATGTCATAATTTCACCCAAATATATCTCCTCTTGGTCTATGAAGGTAATTATCACCTACCAACATACTTGAAACAAAATAAGTACCCAAAATACTATCAAACCATTAAATAACAAACAAAGTACACTAAATATGGGTCTATAGTCATAGTTAACTAATCGTTTATCACCCTGCAATTTTCCTATTAAGTAGAAAAAAAAGTTGGAGTTTTCTATAGGACGTGATTTTCCTTATCCAGATCGATATAGGAGGCTTATTGGTCGCCTAATTTATCTTATCATCACTTGTCCGAAGTTATGCTATGTAATCTATGCTCTTGCTCAATTTATACAATGCAATACCTTAAAGAGGCTTATTGGAATGCTGCTCTCCGTGTTTTACGTTACTTAAAAGGTCATCTTGGGTAGGGTCTTCATCTTCATTAGGATAGTGATTTGCATTTTAATGCTTATTGTGGTTCTAATTATAGTACTTGTCCATTAACCCAACATTCTCATACTGATTACTTTATTATTTAGTGGCATCTCCTATTTCTAAGAAGAATAAGAAGCATCTAATAGTCTCTTGTTCTTCCACTAAAGCTGAATATCATTTGATGACTACTACTATATGTGAGCTCACATGGCTTAAGTCACTAGTTGTTCATCATTTGAGGCCTATGCAATTGTTTTATGATAGTCAAGCAACTTTACACGTTGCAAATCTTGTTTTTCGTAAATGCACCAAGCATATTAAGGTTAATTATTATTATGTACAAGATGATATTCAGGCAGGCAACATTGCTATCTTTCATGTTCATACTAATGCACATCTCGTTGATATTTTTACTAAGGCTCTTAAGAAAGAACAATTTCAATTTCTTTTTTGCAAGTTGGGCATTCATAATTTACATACTCTAACTTAAGTGAGGGGGAGTATTAAGATATTTAGGTGTAAATATGGATGCCAATATCTGTAATATTCTTAAGATATTTGGTATACTTATTTAAGTTCTATATTTTATGGAGGTAGCTAGATGTATATACTGTGTATAAACAATGAGTAGGACACACAAATATTTCTTTCCCACATAATTATTTACTACGTTAAGAAGAATCTTGTCATGATTTATACTTGACTGGAGTTCCACTTCATACTTCGGCTTTAGTTAGTGGAATGGATTGACTACAACTTGCGGAAATAGAGGTATAGACATGCACAGGCAACTTCTACACATCAATGATTGGACCTTAGGAATTGTTTCAACTTCAGCTTAAGATAATAGTAATGTGCTTTTAAAGGGTTGAACTTTTGCAGTGGAATGATACACCACGCGTGGAGTTGGGGTCACAGGCACTATTTGCCCCTATTTGGTAGCGGAGAAAGATTGTCCTGTTCTAAGCTGCCAAAAAGTAAAATTTGATCAAAAATGCCCACTATATATATGTTTATCTGAAGTAGTTTTAACTTAATGAGACTCTGATACTGATTGCTTTCAGAAGCCATACAAGTGAAGGTACTTCTCTTCTGTGCCCCTCGAAGAAATTTAACCAACCCTGGTCCCTGGACCTGTTTAAACTTTGATTCAATGAGATGCAAGAGTGACCCCATTGCCACCGGATTTTGATGTCATAACTCATAACCTCCTCCAGGTGGCAAATAGCTTTCAGGACCTTCATTTTTCCCTTCTTTTTTCTCCTAGTTATTATCTTCCCCTTCCAATACACAGAGTTGCAAGCACCAAAAAGCCTTCAAGATTTAACATTGAGAAAATTTGATAACATCAAGTACTTCTACTACCAACTTCATGATCGACGGCTACATAGCTGTATAATGTAAGCTGTTGGTCCGTATACTACTTTACCTTTTCACTTCTCAATAGTGTTAAACTAATTATTTATTGAGGAATAAAAGTAATAGTTAAATTGATGAAGAAGCAACCAAACCACTTAAATCAAATCATTGGCTGACGAGTAAAATTGCCCATAATGATCTATTGACAATGAGAAGGTGGGAGAATCCTCCAATTTATTAGTTGAAGAATCTCCTTTTCTCGCACCAGCAATTCTTAGTGGGCAAGTCAATTTATGTTGTTTGCGATAACCCAGATCTTAAAGAGGTTACGGCCGAAAATAGAAGTGTAATACAACTGAACAAGGAATCTGGCAATCACAAGCGAAAATGGATACCAAAACTGTGCTCCACTTTGAGCTTGTTTAAAATCATGAACGCTAGAAACTGACGATGGCCTACGAAGTACGAAATTACAGTTTCATACAAAAGACAATGGTTTTTGATCTTTATGCATGGTGCATGGAGAGTTGGTGACAGGTGCAAAGTTTTCTTCTTTTCGCAGTGTCAAAGTTCCATGTTGTTATTATAAAGATGAGGCCTCATATATTGCTAAGAATCTGGGTTCCTAGGTAGCTCAAATGGCTAATTAAAACCCTTTTCAAAGTACAAATAGATTAAACAGATTTATTTTGTTTCTTCTCTGTAATAAAAATCATTCAACAGCAACCTAGCTAGCAATGGCAGACAGTAGTATCATGAAGTCAGAATGCTATTTGGCGCGCCGGAATTGGAAGACGAATGCCCTTGAAAAAGACACGCCAAGAGTTGATGCATCATACTTTCCTGTGTTATACCATGGTCATATTGGAGACTGACCAGGGACTAAAACCCGCTAATGGGTATTTTAGTGCTAAGGTAGAGTTGACATTTTGGGAGAAAGCAAAACGGTTGTGGTGGACGTGAGAACACGTTGAGTTCAGTTCATTATTGGTGAGTTTTCTTCTTACAATTCTATCATCTGATAACCCTTCCTGCCTTATCTCTTCTTTAATTGTAAGTAATTCCAGATCAACATTAAGACTGTATTTGACTTCTTGAGACATGAAATTGGAGAGGACAAGTCGCAATTACAGAAGTGGTATAGATTATGACTTTTCTTAAAATCAGATCTCAACTCAGGATTTCTTGAGCTCTTGTTTCGTGGCCCTATTGGATTACCAGCTATTATCAAATTGTTGTCATCTTTGTTTTAATTGTTCTATAGAGATTATGAATCCAAAAGGATAGCTTAAACTAATCGAGGGATGAAACTCAATAAGTTATTTATGAGGAAATGGCTTAACCAAGACTTCTCCGAAAATGGTTTGAGGTTGTCATGAGAAAGTAGCTTTGGATAACTTCTATAAACTCCAGCCGTTGGTGCCTTGAGATAGCAGAGTTCATGATTTTTACGTGAAAACGTCTAAATTCGTTCCCTTGACAATTAACTCAATTGGCATCATACATGTTTCAAGGTTTTCATTACGATCCGTATAATATATATAATAATGATTTTATAATACGTAACCACCAAATCAACAAAGAAAAAACATAATTAAACTCAACCACCAAACGCATAAGGGCTACGCTCGAGTATAATTGACAAACATACGCCAGGTAAATAGGTCTTTTGGACGTAATTTGGTAGATAAAACCTGAAAAAGGACTGAATAGAGCTAATAATTCCTATTTCATCGTTTGTTCTAAACCATACCTAACGTAACACAGTGATGGGCATCAAATACCTAAGCAAGAATGATTAAGAGCAGAGTAATTTTCTTGTTTTTTTTTTTCCTTTTTAACATTTGATAATGTGCAAACCACTTAAACAAGCCTGTCTAAGAAGTTTGGGAAGAAATCTATTTTATTTCTATATCCTGGCTCAGGATTCGAATATTGATTACCTATTATGAAAGCTTGACACACCTTCTTTCTTTTTTAGAAAAGGAACAACAGCCAATTATACGACAAGGCGCAAGAAACACGCTCCCAACAAATCTGCTAAAAAGAAAACATGACACTCGATGAGTGGACGATCAAAGAAAGTAGGACCTAACGCAAAGTTCTCAACATAATGCGCTAACCAGTCTGCACAACGGTTGCTCTTACGGTATATGTGGCGATGTACTATCGTCCAATTGTGTGTGAACATCTCATGAATCCCTTGAACCAGGCTATTATGGATTGTAGACTAGCTGACCGAGGAAGAGATGAGTTGTAACGCCACAGTCGAATCTGCTTCTAATTCAATTCTCCGAAATCTGAGGTTCCAAGCAAGCGTGAGTCCTATATACATCTCCCAGAGTTCTGCCGCTACTGAAGAGCACCATCCGAGATTGTGAACAAATTCGCCAAACCAGTTGCCGGAACTATTTCTGAGGAGTCTGCCTGCTGCTGCCGAGAAGGAAGAACGTTGACACGCGCCATCTGTGTTTAACTTGACTCGCCCGAGAGGAGGTTGACACTAGCTAATGAGTTACTCATGACGGGAGTGGTAGCCAAGAAATATGGTACGCTGCCAAACGGTGAACTTGTAGACTTGATATACAAAAGACAAAATAATATTAGTCGGGGTTGACACACCTTTAGTGGGTTGGCTTCTGTTTTGTTTACAACCAAACTAAAACCCAGAGCAGTGAAATGGACATAGAGACAATGCTGTTACGATTGACGGGTAATTGATGATTACTTACCCTGCAAGTTGGATGAGAAGGGTAATGCTTATCTCCACACTTTAAGAAAAAGTTAAGTATTTTGGATTTCTTTCTTTACACTGTTTTGAGTTTGGAGCCAATCCTCGATTGACACATCTAACATTCCCTTTCACTTTCTGATCTCACAGACGTGAATATCCGTAATTATAATCTCTCCTTTGGCTCCATAGCTATCCCTTCAATCTATGATCACCAATATCTGACTTTATTTTGTCTATAATTCAGGAGCCCATACAAATTATGTATTTTGTAGGGCAGTGATTACCAAGCAGCCATGCTGACGGGAGCTAATAATTGTCACTTTCTATAATTTAACACTCTCAAGCAATTGAAGTAATAATATTCTGTTTTTTTTTTATAACGTTCTTCTTAACAAGTTACTTGTCTCCTTAGTCGAGTTTTCTCTAAAAATTATTTATTTTTAATTTTTCAAGTTATAAAATATGCTAAATTATTATTTTGAAGAAAGATAAATTTGAAAAATATTTACTTCTTAACAAATGAGAAAAATTAATCAACTGTGTGACGCTGAATTCATAGCTTTTTTAGGGGGGAAAAAAGTTAAATGATTAGCACAACCAAATTCTTGGTTTGATAAGGGCACAGCTGAGGTTCCATGTCCCGTACAGAAAATCTGGTCATAACAAACTTTGGTGAAGAATAAAGTTGATGAGAATTTCTAGCGGCATTTATACCCTACCAAAATGCTCAAAACCAATTTGTGGAACGTTAATTGGCACCCTAAATAATACATATTCTCGGGACCTCTATAGTGACACAAAAGGATTATCGCTATTTCACAACACATCTAAAGGAAAAGCCTAATTAAACAGATATACTATTTTCTTTTAACTCGTAAATCCACTACCATTCTCATCAATATATTCTTCGGTTGTAGGCTAGCTCTCAAGTTGCGTCCAACTTGTAATGTTCATTATCGAGAATATTGCTAGTTAAAAAAAAGAAAGAAAGAAAGAAGAAGAAGGAAAACCCAGTCTTCGATCGTCATCCTCATCTGATCAGTGGTCTTGGTATGGCATATGTGTAAATATATGTAATTCACAGTTACGGGGCACATTAAAACTTCTGAAACTAAAAATAGCCCCTCAAAATTTAATTTTATCCAGGAATACTTGTTCATAACTTCATTGGAACTAGATTTTCAAGATACTAGGAGGGCTGCCTAACTTAATTTAAAATTATAGTACAGTAGAATAAATGGTGAATTGGAAGACAAAGTAATTCCTTTCAATAATTTTGTTAACCACTATACAAGAAACTACACTTGATTAACATATACAAACTACCACATACCTTCATTCATACTCCTTGATTTAAAGATTACTTTAGTAATCATTTGGTTTCATTTCGATTCATTTTATAGCGTTGAGTTCTTTTTTCTATTTTTAAGACAAAAGCAAAGATATTCTTAATGGTTAACATCAATGTATTTATTATTGATAATAAGCAAATACTAGATAAAATAGGAATAAATTAATTATGTAACATCTTTTATTTAAAAAATTTAAACAATATCTACTAATAAATATAAATAAATAAAATGTAAATTTTTCCAAAAACAGTTATTAATATGCATTAATTTTATGCAAAGAATTAAGAATTATAAAATTAAAATTTATATATTTGGAAGATATTATAAATTTAAAAATACTGTCGAAATTAAACTTCTAATCATTGGTATTGACACAAAGGTAATGATTTTCACAACCTTTTGTAATGTTGGATATTCTCCGGATCTCTAACTCTCGTCTCAATTTTTTAGGTATTTATAACTTATTTGGTTGGATAGTAATTAATAGAATAAAACAAAACAAAATGAAATGGTTTATAATAAGATGGAATGTAATCTAGTGAAAAGTTGTTTAGAAATAATGAAAGGATTCATAACGTAATATAGTAAAATGTTGACTCGAAGATGGATGCAATGGAATGTAATGTATAATAAATGATTATTATACTTCTGATATTAAAATGATTATTACAGGAGGTTTAACGTCATGATTTTAAAAAAATCATGTTCAATTAAAAAGTCACGGTTTAAGTCACAACGCGACAAATATTTTTTTAATATTTTTATTTTAAAATAATAAAATTTTAATAAAAGTTTTATAATTTTATTATTAATTATTTACCATTTATTATTAATTATGTAAAATATTATTATTAATTATTTAATATATTTTATTTTATTTTATTATATGTGCTTTATATTTAAAAATACTTTATTTATATTTTTATTTATATAGAAATATATATAAACAATTAAAGAATAATTTTAATATATTTTCTACTTTTCATTAATAATTTTTTAAATTTTATTATTAATTATATACAATTTATTATTAATAATATAAAATATTATTATTAGGTTAAGGAGAAATAATATAAAATATTATTAATTATATACAATTTTGTGAATCTTAATAAATGAGCTTAAAAAGGAGTTAGAATTAAAAGAAATAATTGATATTGAAAAATTATTAACGGTATATTGTGTATTATGTATTTATTAGTTTACGTTTTATCTTAAGTCCTCTAAATCAAAAGTTTTTTATTTTCACTATTTAAGATAGAATGAAAAGTAATACGAACCTTCCATTTCTATCTCATTTCGTTCCATTTTATTATAAAACGTTCAACTAAATAATAAAAATGTATTATGTTTTATCCTATACGTTGCTAACCGTTTAATCAATCAAGGCCTTATGGTGCATCAGCATCTGGGGCGACTCACTAACTGGTTCCTTTTAATCATTAGGTCTCCCTCCTCCATCCCAAAGTTACTCAGTGGATTATTGACAAAATTTGCAAAATGACACGATCCACGATTAACTTCCAATACTGCATTGCCCAATCTTCTTTAAATAAAATGTCAAAAAAGAGAAAACAAATGTTCAAATACTTATCTTTGGCAATGAGGGTTGGTATTTACTCGCCGTGAATTATCTTTTTTTAACGAGGAATTAACAAGGAAGGACGAGAAGGGAAGGATAATGGCGGTGTTAAATGGGAAAGGTGTGAGAATCGCATAGATTAACTAGAATTATTAGTCAAGAGTCAGAGATAGAGAGAGAGAGAGAGAGAGAGAGAGCATATTATGCAAAAGGTTGATAAAGAAGCAGAGTGAGAAGATGAAGATAGATATTTTTAGTAGGTCCCTCCATCCACTAGGCACATTTTAATTGACGAGGAGGTGAGACAGAGAACACACGCCTTAATTGAGAGTTCATAAGAAATTACACGCACATTGGTATTAGGTACTCCCAACTTTTGACTCCCCAGAAAGGGGTTGGCTTGCCAAATTCATGGCAAACTATTCTCTCAAAAACAGAGTGGATCTATCCATTAAAACCAGGGAAAAAAAAAAAAGAACAGATAAAAGTTGACTCCATTAACATTCAAATTGGAGTGACAATTTGTGAAGATCTTTGTGCTTATCATTGTTTAGGGTTAATTACTTGACAAATCATTAAGTTTTACCTTTTTAGTCACGCTAACGAGTTGTTGATGTGTTTGGCTTATCATACACATCAAACGGAAAACTCACAGGGTATGGCCATGTAAACATACGTTTTTTTTGGAACATGAAATCCATGTAAAAGATGAAACTTTTTTTGTTCAAGTTGTTGATTTTTTTTGTCAGTTTAAATCTTATTTCCGTTTTATGTTCTTAAAAGTAGAATTGCTGCATCCTACATTTTTTTTTACAGTGGTTTAATATAAATTTATGAACGAGTAAAGAAAGTGGATGCAAGAGATACAAACTTTAGAAGATTGAGAAAAGGACATTAAAGTGCCTAATTGCCAAATATCAACTCATAGGGTAGGTCTATAAAGAGGGTGGCATGGGAACCACCACTACCAGGAAACATAAAAACTCAAAAGTTCTATAGCTGCCTGTGCCTCTATTCACTCGGTAGGCACAGGAACTGAAATATTTGTTCCTGCCCAAAGCACCTCCTAGCTCGCCTGTCTCTCGGGTGTTTTCTTTTGGTCAGATCTTCTCTTTATTGTCTCTTCCTCAGAGCCTTCCTTTTAGGGACTAGAAGCCCTTTTCTGCCAAATTCTTTCAGGTAAAGCAGGTATTTAGCTTGACAGAGGGCAATTGGGTGCAGTGGAAACCGACATTTAATGCAGTGGCTAATCCTTGAACAGTGTCCATTTTAAATGCTCTTTGCACATCTATCTGCAGGGTTGAAACGACTCCTGCTAAAAAGCCGTAACTCTCTTGTTGAAGTACACTCAATTCACTCATCTTTTGCTCTTTATGAAGGTCGACAAACGAGAACTGCACCGCCTCTCTTCCTGAGGAAAGCAATTAAAGAAGAAGCAGGTCTTTGGGACGGTCGCACATTTGTCCATAAGATCTCTCTTTATTGTATCCGAGCTTTCCCATTACAAGTCCCATATTGAACTCCAGACTCCAAAGCCAGGTACAATAACTGATAAACTCCAGGTTCTTATCTTCTCCACACCCGGTGTTTCCTTTTTTATTTTTGGGTTCTTGTCTCTGGTCTGCTTTAAAAGTTGAAAAGTTTGTGTTACTTTGTGCTGCATCAATTGTTTCAGATCTGCAGAGCGGTGGATCAAAATGATGGCCCAAAAGGAAGCAGAGGAAGTCATGGTGTCTACTTTCACTGAGACTGAATATGAAGAGAAAGAGGAAGAAAATAAAGATCAATCCTTCTTTAGCTTCAAAAGCCTTCTTTGGCATGGGGGTTCAGTATATGATGCCTGGTTTAGCTGTGCATCAAACCAGGTAAAAAACAGAACCCTGAGGACCTCTGCTCATACAACTTAAATGGAGTTTCTGCTCAGGGATAATGGATTTTTTTTTGCTTTTATCTTTTTAACGTTATCGTGGTGGCTACAGGTTGCCCAAGTTCTGCTGACACTTCCATATTCTTTCTCGCAAATGGGGATGCTTTCAGGCATAATTCTGCAGATATTTTATGGTATAGCTGGAAGCTGGACTGCTTATCTCATAAGTGTTCTCTATATCGAATACCGAACCAGGAAGGAGAAGCAGAATGTTAGCTTCAAGAACCATGTCATACAGGTTAGCATTCCAAGAAGAGCCTTAAAATGAACTATTTAAATATTTGCAAGAAGTATGATTCCAGGTACATCAATCTGATTTTGTCTGAAATTTGGAGCTTACAGTGGTTCGAAGTGTTGGATGGATTACTGGGTCCAACATGGAAAGCTCTGGGTTTAGCCTTCAACTGTACATTTCTTCTCTTCGGTTCTGTTATTCAGCTTATAGCATGCGCAAGGTCAGTTCTTTTCCCCCTCTCTCTTCTCCTCATCTGTTTCCGGGAACTAAATAAGCAAAAAAAAAAAAAGGAAATAAAGAAATTAACTACAGGTAGAGGGGAACTGTGTCTATATACGTGGGAGTTATGTTTAAATATTGATGTTATTGGTGGGCAACAACAGCAATATATACTACATAAATGACAAGTTGGACAAGAGGACGTGGACGTACATTTTTGGGGCGTGTTGCGCAACCACTGTGTTCATACCCTCTTTTCACAACTACAGAATTTGGTCTTTTCTTGGCCTTGGAATGACCACTTACACTGCCTGGTACTTGACCATTGCAGCTCTAGTCCACGGCCAGGTAACTTTAAGCTAAAATCAAAAGTGAACACTTGCATCGGATTTTTGTTTTCGTGCATCCTTTTTCCAAATTTGACTGACTACTATTTCTCAGGATGAGGGAGTGACTCACTCGGCCCCAAAAAGGTTGGTTCTTTATTTCACCGGCGCCACCAATATACTTTACACTTTCGGTGGGCATGCTGTTACTGTGTAAGTACTGCGTTTCTTTACTCACTTATTCACCGTTGTTGGATTTCGACTGCTTCTCATCTTTTTAAAGAAAGGAGAATTTTGAAAAAATAGCAAATAATGGAATGTTAGTTTTGTGTTGGTATTAATAATGATAGGGAAATAATGCATGCAATGTGGAAGCCTCAGAAATTCAAGTTCATTTATCTTCTGGCAACCTTGTACGTCTTCACCTTAACAATCCCATCAGCAGCTGCCGTGTATTGGGCTTTTGGTGACAAACTGCTCGACCACTCGAATGCGTTCTCTCTTCTACCTCGGTCTGTATGGCGTGACGTTGCAGTTGTTCTAATGCTAATCCATCAGGTTCTTCTCATTAAACTTTTTAATAATGGTCTACTGTTCCATCAGATTCTTAAATTTTGTTTTGTAGCTTACTTGACCATGGTTGATTTTGTTCTCAGTTTATAACATTTGGGTTCGCATGTACACCACTGTATTTTGTATGGGAGAAAGTGGTGGGGATGCATGATACCAAGAGCATATTTTTGAGGGCACTCACTCGATTACCCGTGGTGATACCTATCTGGTTCTTGGCTATTATATTCCCTTTCTTTGGCCCCATCAATTCCGCTGTTGGGGCTCTTCTGGTCAGCTTCACTGTCTACATCATCCCTGCTTTAGCTCATATGCTCACTTACAGATCCGCGCCTGCTCGACAGGTAAAATTGTCTATTGCCGAGCCCCCTTTCTTTCTCTTTTGAGCTTATTCCACGTTTTGGTAACAAATGTTGGGATTGGAGAGGGACACAGTCACGGACAGTTAGTATCATTATTGTTAAAAAGATGTCACGTAAATAGTCGGGGAGCTAATCTTTAAAGCAACAGGATGATGATTGGTCAAAAATTTGGTCAGAGTTTTTAAAACTCACTTCATAGTCTAGGTTCTAGACCCACCATGGGAGTTTTATTGGCTGGAACTTAGACAAGACCCGGTTGGTGGCATTTCCTTGTAGTTCTACCCTTATTATGTACTAACCATAACTTGGAAATAGATGGCAGGAGCTGACCTGCCCCACCCCCCTCTCTCTTGACAATTAAATCCTGAAACGACATCGTTTTCTGAAATGCAGAACGCAGCTGAGAAGCCACCGTCTTTCCTGCCCAGCTGGACAGCAGTGTATGTAGTGAATGCATTTGTGGTGGGTTGGGTCCTTGTGGTCGGCTTCGGATTGGGAGGATGGGCTAGTATGTCCAATTTTATTAAACAAGTCGACACTTTTGGTCTCTTCGCTAAGTGCTACCAGTGCCCGTCTTCTTTAGCTGCTGCCAAGCATCACTGAGTTCTTTAATTTTCACTTTTCTACCTGGTTTTGCTGCTACTTTTTACAAGTACTAGGAGCCTTTCTAAATGAATATTGCCTTAAAGCTTTATGTCAATTACAAACTAATACTTGTCTTGTTATCTACATGTTTCTTTTTCTTAAGATAAAATTTCGATCCATCTACTTATTATTTAAGCACATAGTTTATATTACTAATTAGTGAAGGTATAAGATTTTATGAAAGTGAACTTGGCCTTTTAAGGTAACAATTATCGGTCGAGACATTTGAAAAAATTGGAAGAGACCATTTCTATTTATGAAATTCGAAAAACCCTGCATTATTATGTTTGTTGCATTTCTTTGGGTTTAATGAGTTTTAGTCAATCTTTTTAAAATTAGATTGGACATCGATTGGTTGAAGGAAATGTTTAAAATTTAAAGGTTTAGTCGATAGTGATTATAAAATTGGTATGTAATAAATAAGAAATAAAATTTATAAGAATAAATAAAATAAAATGTTATTAAAATAAAATACACCAATATTTATTATTATATAATGAACTAATAACAAATAAATATTAGTCTAATATAAATTTTAAAATAATAATAATAATTAAAATTATATTTTGAGGTAGGTTGTGTCTCATTATCGTCAAAAGTTTCAAAGTTTCCAACATTATTTAAAGATCTCATAAATTATGCTTTCATCTAAAATATTTGCATCAACTTCTTCTATTGTATTAAAATAAATTACAAATTAGTAATGTATGAAATTATTTTCAATTGTAAACTTATAATATAATATACTTTTAACTTAAATATGATCAAAATAAAATATGAACTGACTATCAACAGATGCTCTTAATTCATTAGTCGTGATAAATGCATATTCTTCATAAATTATCTTTTAAGTTTATTATAATCAAAATTAGGTGACGATTCTTCTTTTCGATCCAAAAGCGTTATGTTCAATATAATCAATATCAACTAAATTATATGTTCTCTTCTTATTAAGCGTTTTGAATACATAATATAGAAATTATAAAGTCAAAAATAAAAATAAAATTATTGAAATAAAAACAAAACTATAAAATGCCTGTTTTTCATTACCAGATTATAAGTAACGTAAATAATGTCATTAAGTCTTTGATGATTCAAACGATTTCATTTCTTTGTAAAAATATGTTCAAAAACACTCCAATTACGTTCACAACCTGATGCAGAAGCTGTTTGACTGAGTAACTTAATAACGAGTTTTCTCAATATTAGAGCACTATTACCGAATAATCTCTACTACTCATCTGTATTTTAAATTAATTATTATGATAAAATATATATTAATAATAAATAAATAATGAACTAAAAGTATAAAACTTATCTGACTATATTTTCTACATCATAAGTTATCTCTTTGCTAATGATCTAGCAAAACTCTTTAGACCTTCACGATATAATTTAATTTCTTTTATCGCTTATGATTGCTCTTTAATAGAGAAAATACCTTTATTGTAACATCTCATCATCGATGGGAAGGGTAAATTAGTAATTTGGAATGAGTTATGAGTGTGTAAATTTATCTCGGCGTGGTCATGCCTAATATGGCCTCCATATATGCATAAATTGAAATTTTTGCACATGCACATGATTGTACATGCATTCATAACATTTTCCCGCCTTATGTGTTTATTGTGAAAAATGTGTTATTTGTGTTTGAAAAATTAATTGGAATGGATTTTTGTGTGTTTCATATTTTTAGGGAATTTCTAATATTTTTCTGAAATTTTTCGGGGTACTTGCCCGGACCGAAAAATTTCCAACTGACTGAGTGAGTGAGTTTCCTGTATTGAAAGTGACTGGCCAATAGCACTGAAAAATTAGAGATATGATGTTATGATTTATTAAATTAAGCCATTGGAGTTTGACGAAAAATTGGAGTAGAATTTGGAACCGGGATAAAAACTGGGACAAGTGGCAAGTGACACATGTCACTTGCCTACTTAGTCTTTTATTTAAAGGGTTAGTATATATCTTATACTTAGCAAGTCTTCCACGACACTTGCATCTTTGAAGACAAAAAATGAACTTTTCTTCTTGGTCTTCTCTCCACATTCGTGACTCTCCTTCTCTTTGTTCCTTTTGATTTTCTTACTCATCTTCCTATCTTTTTTTCCACCTTGCTTCTCTTCCTTTGTTGACACTTAAATCCACACTTAAGTCTTGTGATGAGGATGATTAGTGGTGAGGAGTGATGATCTTATGGTGTGGGAGGAGGTATAGGATTTGGTGAGGTGATTGAAGAATTAAGGAATTGAAGCATGTTTTGGTAAGTCTTTATGTTTATGTTCTTTAAAATTAGTAGTTAGATGCATTTATGGTGATAAAGTGTGCATGAATTTTATAAAGATTATGGTTTGATTGTGGGAGTAGGTTACTTCTTTGATTGGTTTATGATTGGTAAAAGATGAATTATGAACACTTTGGATTGGTTTTGTGAGGTTAAATGAATGGATATGTAGGTAAGAAGATGGTGTATGTTGTGCTACTAAATTTTGAATTATCACTCAAGTAATTGTCTTGATGAACCTAGGGCTGAATATGAGTGTGAATTGGGCAACAACTGTCTTGTGTTTGAATGTTTTACAAATTCAATTGGGTATAGATGTTTAAGCAATTGGAATGTGGCACATTGTCTATGTTCAAGTGAAATTGTGTAATGTGCTTAATTATGCAACAATGTGAAAATATGTGATATATGAATTATTGTGTTGCATGAATTGAGTGAACCATCGATGATGGTTCCTCACTGAGTTCGCAAAACTCACCCAAAATTTGCAATTATTTTCAGACTCGAAGAATACCCGTTAGCAATCTGGAGTATGACATCTATTAGTTAATCTGAGAGAGAAGTGGTCAGGATTAGTTCGCGTCTGCATTAGTGTATTTTTATTTTTCTGAATTTTTGTATTACTGATTTGGACAATTTGTAAAGTCAACATATTGGAATAAATTGTATTTATGAAAAGGGCCCCGAGGCCATTGATTTGTTTATGTAAATTATTTTCTGCATAAATTATCATGTGTGTGTGTATGTGTTAAAGAAAAAAAATATATACTGAATTTTGACTGAGTGATATAGCATGCCACCCTCGCGGGGCACAAACTCGGATATCACTATCGATGTCGGGTTCGAGTCATGCGGGGGTGGGGTGTTACATTTATACTCAATCACATCAAACAAATCGCCCATAATATTAATTGTAAGTATTTCTCCACTATATAAGCAATAAGGATTGATAAAATAAGCTGCTAAGTGGATCCTTTGAGTAAGATGCTTATCCCATCGTCAATCAATAATATCTATATAAGGCTTGTACACTTTCTCCTTCCCTTAAAAAATATTTATAATTATTTTGTGAGCTCTATACATACCATTATATATATATCCCAAAGATGGCTTATTATTTGAGTCAACAATCCTCAATAACCTTATAAACAAAGCCATAATTTAATATCTTGCCTCCTAAAATTGTTAAGAGATTAAACTATTAGATTGAGTTACACGAGTTATTTCATTTAAGAATTTACAATGTGCATTTCATTCACATGTATAATATTCGTATATACATATGAATCATGATTTAGAAAACATTGGAAGATAGTATATGCACTCAATTGACATATTTCGGGGTATGAAAGGTTTTTATTGATCATGATGTAATTGTGTATTGATTTAGTCTTAAATTTTATTTTGGTGGACTATAATTAGTGAATTGGAAATTTATTGTTACAATTGAGTAATTGATGAAATGATATGTACATCTAGTATAAGAAAAATGTTAAAGAACAAGACAAATTGATATATGAAAATTTAGATTGATTAGGCCTATAAAATGGTGACATGTGACATTAGAAATAAGTGACAAATGGCTCACTTAAATGGATGACAAGTGGCTTGAATATAATTGCAACAAGTGGCCCTTTAAGTGACCCTAGTCACTTCTTTCTTCTTTCTCCCTTCTTCACCAAAACTTGCTTTCTTTCTTTCTCTTTTTTTCTTTTCTTTCTTCCAATTTTCATGCATTCCCTTCCTCTTAAACGACAGCCACCTCACTTGCCATTTAATGAATGCAAAAAGACTACTTTACCCTTCCATATATGCCTAATACTTTAAAACCTTAAGTACTCTTCCAAGTTTGCCCTTAATGCATTTTTAACACTTTAATTTCTATCACTTTAATTTAATTTAATCCAATAAACTTATGCTATATGATCTTACTCAATTTAACATGTTAATTATTCAAATTAACATGCTAATTAAGTCTTCAAAATCATAAATTAAAACAAAGTCTCAAAATTCATTAAATCATGCCTAACTTAGGACATTTTTCAAATCATCAAATTGAAGTAATTTCTAAAACTTCCTTCTAGATAAATGTTCCTCATAGTCTCAATTTCATAACGTCACCAAAATCATTTAATTTGGTGCACTACTCCAAAAGTTACACCTCAAACATTTCGGATTATGCTTATGCTAAAATATTTTTCAGTACTTTACTTCCATAAAAAAATTGACATTCTTAATGACTAAATTGAAACTCGATTCCTTCAGAACATTTGTCTTCCTATCTCTCTAGTTTAATCAAAATTAAGAATCACCTCATTTGGATGACTAGAACAAAAGTTATGGCCAAAATACTTTAAGCTCTTACTAATCCAAGATTGAACACTAAACTCGACTTTAATTCAGAAATTGAAAGTCTTAGGAACTAAATTGAAATTCAATTCCTTCATATGACTTGTAGCCCCATGTCTCTATTTTATTTTTCAACAAGAATCAGTTCATTTGGATCTCCACAGACCAAGAATTTACCAAAATACTAAACCATGTTTAAAAAATTATCCAACTCACTTTGATTAAATCAATCATCCTAAATTTAATCTAAAAAATCCACAATTTTCTATGGAGAGATAGAGGGATGTCTTAGGAATCCAACGCTTCAGAAATCAAGTCAATCGGATGTCGTACGGAAAAGATATAAGCAAAAGATTAAGAGAGGGTCAGATTAAGGGAGGAAAATAACCAAAACAAAAGAAAATCCCAAAACGGCGTCGCATAAGAGAGCGTTGCCTTGCGGCCGCGAGACGCGCGCTGCACCCGCCGGATGGTGATCGCGAGCGCTCGCGCTTGCGAGCGGCGCCTCCAAGCGAGGCGTTCAGGATCACGAGGCCTGCGCAAAAAATGCGACCCTGCCTATTCCACCATTTTCTTCTTCTTCTTTTTTCAATATATATATATATATATAACCGAAAATTCTAAAATTCATAAATCTTGCTCCTGAACTCCAAATTTAGCAAATTTGGTATCAATAAAAAGCTCAAAGGAAACTCTACAACTTCCATGAAGAACATCAAAACCAATTCAACCTCTAAAGTGATCAAATTTCAAATCAAAGTTACTGTCCCATTTAATGCCACCCTAAAACAGTAACCCACTTCTCAAATTCTATCTTTCAATTCAAAGGTTCAGAAATGTCATACTTTATATCATTAAAAAGATCAAAAAGCAACCTACAACTTTCATAAAGGACAAAAAAATCAATTTAGTCTCTAAAGGAGGTAAAACCTCTTTCAAAGCTACTGCCTATAAAACAACATTTCAAACAGTAACTGTATTTTTCTAAACCTTATAACTTCTTACTCCTAAGCCCAAAAATGGCATATTATATACCAATGGAAAGCTATAAACATGAACTACAATCTTCAAGAGATATTCTAATCCAATTCAAACTCTAAGAGGGTCAAAAACTCAGTCAAAGTTTTTGCCCAGAATATAAATTTTGACAGCATCTCCCCTAAATTTACACTAGCTAAATTCTTTAAACACCCACACAGTTTACAGCACCTACACATACACTTCAATCATCCATCCTCCATGAAACTTAAGAAGGCTAATCGACACTAAAATCAAAAATTGTCTCACAAAAGCAAAAAAAGTACAACAAACACCATTCTACGCATTGGATGAGGCCATGTTCAACTTCATACTACATCATCTTTTTATCAAACATATAAAAATTACAATACAATTCAAAAGTCTTTCATTAACATCATAATATAAGATTTTACAAAGCTTTAGTGGGCACTTTTAGCCCAAAATTTCAGATTTCCTATTCTCCAAAATTTTACACTTTCACTATTCATTTTTCATTTCATAGTCATTTACCAATGCTAAAGTCCAACAAAAGATCGGGGTCCAACACTATATTTGTCATGTTTATTTATAAAAGATGTTTTGAAAGCAACTAATGTTGATTATAAAGTAAGGCTCGCGTCATGTTTATAATAGATTGACTTTTACAAAAATATTTACGTATTTGATATTTAGTTTATGATAAGGATGTTATTTCCTTATTGGATGCTAGTTTTAAGGATTTTATGTTATTGAAATTTTTATTCCTATAAAAAGTATCTTATTGATGTAATTAAGGATGAATATAATATTGATTAATTAAAAACCCTTGGAGATGTTTTCATCATTTTTATTAGATAAACTCTTATTTTAGATTCTTTAATAACTTGTGATCTTATATAATTTTTTCGTAGTGATTAACCTTAGAATTTCATCACTATTATCTCGTCTTTTCTTATGAATGTAGCAATTTATATTCTTTTATTTTATCGTATTTATTCTTCAATCAAATTATTCTTGATAGAACAAACTTAGCCCTTATTCATGTTGGTTTCAAAATCTCACTAATCATATTGGTGAGAGCCATATTCAAATTTGGCATCAAAGTTATCTTTTATATTGTTCTTGATTTTGTTTATTTACATTTTAGTATTTTGAAAAGATTCATTAAAATAGTTTTTATTTTTATTTTTAATTTGATAAGTTAATAAAAATCCAATTCTACTAAGGTTTTTTTTTCCAGACAAGCTCATAAAAAATGTTATTAGAAGCATACACAAGGGTTGACAAATTGTATTATCCTTTACAAATAAGGGTTTTTTTTTAATTTCTTCCGTAATAAAACCTTGTGCTCTATGTATTATATACTTCTTGTTTGTTGTTGTTCTTGCCTTTTTCTTACTATCTTAATTCTTTCTTATTGATTTCTTCTTATTCTTCTCTATTTGGTCTAATTCGAATCTGTAGAGCTCAATTTTCCAATTTTAAATTTCTTATTTTCTTGTTCTTTAGTTGTGTTTTCTTTGCTTTGATTTTGAACAGTTTGCTTCTTTAGAAGTTATTTGATAAAGGGAAAGACTAAAACTAACTTCCACGATGGATTAACTAGTTTGCACATAACCTTTAATTAAGAGTTTATGTTGTAAGGTAGAGTGAATTTTGAGAGAAAAACGTGGAAGCATACTTTTTGCTACTAACATTTTCTTGTGAGTTCATTATATCTCAAAACTAAAATAAGAATATTCCAAAGACAAGGAAGGAAGAGAGGAAGATAGAATGCTGACAAATTAGGAGTTTACTTTGAATGCAATACAAGGTTATTTTGAGCATCTCATTAGACAATTCAATAAAGTGATAAGTTAGGGAAACATGAAGTAGCCATAGTTAATTTACAATATAACTCACATTTACCTACTAGAATAGATGAATTTGAGGCTTATGATAATGATGAGAGTCCTGCCAACTACATAGGTGAGTGAAACCTAAGGGGAGGTAAAGGAGAAAGAGGTATAAAAGCATGTCGAATAAGGGTACAGATTTGGTTTATGATATGATAAAGGTTATGAGGAAAGAGTGGATAACAATATGGATGATGTTAAAATGAATATACCACCTTTTATAGGAAATATAGACGTAGATGCCCATTTAGAGTTAAAAAAAAGTGTGTAGGGTTATTTTTTAATTGATAGCTATAAAGTTTAGTGATTATTCTATAAATTGGTTAAATAAACAAATTCTCATTAGGAGTCAAGAATCACTTATCAAAACTCGAGAAAACGAAAATGGTGATGAGAAAGCATTTTGTACCAAGTTCCTAATGTAAGGATCTCTATTAAAGGCTATAAAGATTAACTCAAGGTTCCAAAAGTATGGAGGTGTGTCACAAGGAGATAAAGGTTGCCATAGTTACCATGAATGTAGAAGAAGATAAGGAAACAATAATAGCTCACTTTATTTGTAGACTAAATCCAAAAATTACCAATATTATATAGCAATATAATTAGGTGAAATTCGAAGATGTAGTTCATAGGTCGTAAAGGTTGAAAGACAACCTAAAAAAGACTTATTCATAGTTTTGATATTTATAGTGCAAGTTCTTCATTATGGAGTGAAAAATATGATAAAGATATAAAGCCTAAATGTGAAACAACCAATCAAAAAGTGTAAGCACTAAGTGAAGAGAAAGTTAAAACTAATTCATTTTCAATAACTATGAATTGAGATGTAAAGTATTTCAGGTACTTGGGAAGAGAGCATACAGCTTCACAATATCTCAATAAGAATATGATGATGTGAAGGAATGATGGGAAATAGTTTGAGAGCAAAGATGAGGTAGATGAGGATATGCCCAATTTAGTAGATTCTAGTGATGATGTGAGTATTAAAAGGCTTGAAGAAGGAAGGATGTTGATCATTAGGAAGGAATTAAGTATGAATGTGAAAAAGTATGATGTGAATGAACAAAAAGATAATCTCTTTCATACAATGTGTTCGATTAAGGATCAATTTTATAGTATGATTATAGATAGAGAAATTTGCACAAATATGGCTAGTTTAGTGTAAGTGGGGAATTTGGGACTTATAATTATAAAAACCCTAAACGTTATAATTTATAATGGTTAAATGAGATTGGGAAGGTTAGGGTAATAAATCAAATATTGATTTCTTTTTTAATGAAGTACAAAGGTGAGGTGCTATAATGTGGTGTTTATACAAGTTGGTCACATTATATATAATGGGTATAAGAATCATTATTCATTTACCATGATTGGTAAACCAATCACCTGTACTTTATTATTAACAAATTAAATTTATGAAGATCAACTCAAGATTTGTGAGAGTAAATAAGAGAGAATAACGACAAAGAAAAAATAATAAACATATAGGAATAACTCAAACACTTTAGGTTGGGCCCAATGTTGTTCCTGAACACTTTCAGTAATCACATTACAAATATGGCATTAGCTAATTGGGACCCACTGAAATACAAAGCGTTATTTTGCGGAAATTTCAGAAATACAAATTTACACAAGAACAGAATAACACTAATGCAGACGTGAACTGATCCCGATCTCGAACTTTGACTTACATGCAGTAAGCATACTCCCGTTTGTCTAACGGGGTACTCTTCAATTCCTGAAAAATAGTTGCAATTTTGGGTGAGTTTGCAAACTCAATGAGAAACCATCATCGATGGTTCACCCAATTCATGCATTACGCGAATAGCGTACAGATTATCACAATAACACATTTAGAATATCGCATAGCAGTTTACAGATCATTTCATAATAACATATTCAGAAAAATCACATAGATTCGAGGCATTTTGCCTCTTTCACAATCCAAAGTTCAATTAAATGCATACATGCATTTCTTAGACAATTCACAGATTTTCATACAATAGCAGAAATCAGAATTTCACCAAAGGGTTTCACAGAAACATAAGCATTTAACCTTTTTCCCAAATCATAATACAATCAGATGTATACATAACATTTTCCCATTTTATTTCCTTGTTGTGACTGAGCGCCTGTACTGTCCCAAATCTGGACACATTGATTAGTGAGTCGATGGCTCTGAACTGTCCCTTTTTGGGCACATTAATCGGTGAGCATATAGCTCTGAACTGTCCCTTTCGGGCTCATTAAGCGTTGAGCATATAGCTCTGAACTGCCCCTTTCGGGCTCATTAAACAGTAAACACGTCTTAGGGGTAGGAGAGCCCTCTGGGTATGCACTACTTCCCACGCGTCTTAGGAATAGGAGAGCCCTCTGGGTATGCACTATTCTCTTTTGAGCGCGAGTCCCTTTTTCCAGTAATCGAGTTTGTAGCTCTCGGTGGTAGCTCTAGTCACAATCGTTATTTATGATCATGCACAGAATTTGTTTATCACAAAATCACAAAATCACATTGCAATCAAAGCCAATTTATCAAAATCAAACATATCATTTGCAATCATACAGATTTTCATACAGTCACGATTTATCACATTCACAACCAGTTTACACTTCAATAACAGAATCCCCAATCCCTCGGACCTTTCAGTTCGAAGTTCTAGTCACACAATTTCACACATACTTTCACACATACCCACCATTCTTCTTCACAGAATTATCAGTGCAGAAATTTAACAGTCAAAGATTAAGGAACCAACTAGGTTACTCACCTGTAACTTCCGAGCTACTGCCTGGAAGTCCCAGCAATATCCGTGGAATGACGTTCCAACGGTGCCTCTATACCAGTCAAATAAGTACCCATTACTAAATCCACAATCAGAATAATTCAATGATGTACATGTCTTAAATAAAAGATGCACGATGCATGTTCATGACCTTCCTGGAACTATTTCCCAAATTTCACTTTCTTTTGTGAAAATCTAACTTTTCACTCAATTGATCAATAATGACTCATTTCAATTCAATAACATGTCATGGAACTCCACAAGTTTCATTTATAAAATTCAGTTCAATTCACCATATCATACACACTAAAATATTCCCAAGAAAACCTCAAAACTAGTGTCACTATTCTCTAGATCAAAATTCACCCATTATGCTCAGTTTCTAAAACCCAATAGCATTGAATTTATTTCCAAAGTCTCAAAATTATACTCCAATAATCATGAAACAACCCTTAGGTTGAAATAAAAACCTATCCTCAACTTTCATTCAATATAAGAGATCTTACTAAATGAATTTAAACTTTTTTTTCTTTACCTCATTTGTAGACCTCATTCTCTAGTTTAAAACGAATCAAACATCACTTCATTTGGGGGTCTACATCATCAGTTATGACCTAAAAACTAAAATGCATCAATTTAGAAAAATGGTCCTCGCCGCAACCAAGGAACTCTCGCTGCGGCGTCATGGGGTTGCTCGCCGCGGCGCATGAGGAGAGATCGCCGCTGCGTCAGAATAGAGCTCGCCGCGGCGTGGAATTTATTTGGAGCTCGCCACGGAGACCTCCCGCACGCTCACCGCGACGTGTAGGTCACTGGTCGTCTTCTCCGACTAGTTTTCACCCTTTTTCTTTCTAAAATCAACCATAACTCAACTCAACTACCTCAATCTTTCACATTTAAACCCATTAAGGCATTTAACTAACAAAACAACAACATATAAAGAAATCACTTACCAAATCAAGCTCTCATTCGTAAAACTTTCGAAAAATTTCTCTAACCCCTTTCACCTTTCTCTAACACCCACGGTAAGCTCTTAAACTCTCACAAATCATCATCCTCTCAAGGGATTAAGCTTGGCTTTGCACCAGGAGAAGAAGCAAGCAAGAATCGTGTACGAAGGAAGAAACGAAAATCAATCGAAGGAGAAGGAGGACATGCCCTAGGATAGAGGAGATAAGTTTTCTGCCAAGTTAAAAAAACCTAAAGCATTTAAAGGTTAATAAAAAATGCCTCCATCAATAGAAACATGCCACTTGTCTTTTTCCTCAACAATCTTAAGCTTTTTCTCTTTTCAATTTCATTTCTAGTCCCCTTTGTGTCCAAATTCCAATGGCTCGACATTTTTATTCCTAAAATCAAGGATCTAATATTCCTATTATTATTGGACAATTATTTCAGTACTATACAGTCAATTAGTCCGTCACTCAGAAAATTTTCCGGTCCGAACTTTTTCTCCTAATTTTCCAGAAAATTTTCTAAGGTTCACTATCAACTGAAATCATTCGTAGAACATTCCAATTCCCATTTTCAAACACAATTTTCTCAGAATTCACAAAACACATCATATTCACAAATAAATGTGGGGAATGTCAGAAATGCATGTACATATAAGTGCATGTGCAAAATGGCTCATTCCTCTAAAATTAGAGGTCAAATGAATGCTCACATAAAAAAAATGCAATGTGTCCAACTGGCCTGTTCCAATTTACCAATTTACCCTTCCCATCGGAGATGGGATGTTACAATTCTCCCCTCCTAAAAAAAATTTCGTCCTCGAAATTTTATATATGATTGATCAGGAAGGCAGGGGAATTGTTTCGTTCATTTATATTCTGTTTCCCACTTATTTCACTACATGACTAATTTCAACCAATTAACTGAAATCAATACAATCAATCACCCCTTTTATCTTCCTCAAACTCTACATTGTCTTAACTGTTTCCTCATGATTACTCGCAATTCTTCACTTTCGGTATCAATAACACATATATTGGATCATAACAATATTTCCTAATCCTATCCATGTAACACTTTGTGAATCCGAAATCATCTTTTATGTTTTAGACTGACTTACCAATCCATAGCTCTATTCACACCACAGTCGCATAGAGGCCACTTTACAACGCATTTAGTTTCTCCTATTTACACCCTTATCTTCATCTAAGTGCATCTTGGCCGAGGTGATACACTTCAAAGTATTTTATTTTTCATTTAGAAGATTACATCTCTTAGTGTTAAAACACTAATATCGTAAGGTTCCATAACCTCATTATTAATCAACTCGACTCATTGTCATTCACTTGGATTACTTAACCCTTATTACAGATTCATTTCACTATCAACATTATCTCAAATCATTCATGGCCTTCGACTATTTTTAGGCCCTGTTCACTTTAATATAGGGGCGAACGACTCCTTTTTACTGTAAGACCCCTTATACACTATTCGAATGGTGTCACCAATATAGCGATTGTTATGCCCACAATTAATCTAAACTATACATCAATCTCATGTCCCTATGAACTTCAAAAATATCAGTTTTACATTTGTCTCCAACAGTCATGTCTGTTGGTTATTCACACATATAATCATTCGATTTTACATTCTAAACCATCAATTACTCTTTCGATGTACTCTTACTAGAACATAAAACTTTGATCGTTCCTCGTGTTTTCTCTAACAGTTTCTTTAGTGGGTATTACACATATTTCTTAATCCTCCATTCGGGTTTTGCCAATCCTTTTTATACACACCTGATTTGGAATTCCAATATCTAATAATACTTTCTTTTTGCCCTTGTTAGGTCGACATTTGACATTCGGTATTACACTAGGCTGACAACCTTATCGCCCAAAATTGTGATCTTCTGCTATTGAATTTTCTATTCAATACATTAAACTGTAGCACTAGCTTTATTATGAAGTAATCTATCGCATAATCCTTTTTCAATTATTTCCACTCACGAAATAACTCAATCATTATCGATTTGCATATTCATAGATATATCCAAAATGTTTCTGTACGAATAGTGTCTCCAAGCTTTTGAAGCAATACCTAGTACAACAAATTTCAAGTCATCAATCACAGTGCAGCCCATGAGGTTATACTTGTCCCTAGGTACATAAAACCACTTTACACTATTTCAACATATTGCATCATAACCTTTGCTAGGACACTTCGTTATATATTGTAAATTCTCCAAATTAAAGTGATATAATCAATACTCGAGTTGTAATTTTCTCAAAATGTCTCTTTTTACATTCATCGGTCATACGATTCACACGTTTTTCCTCAAACATTTTTGTCAAAGGGCTAAGACCAGAAAATCTTTAATAACTTCTGGACGTATCCAACATACGACTAGTTCTAATTAACTCCAAATCCCATATATATATATATATATATATATATATATATATATATATATATATATATATATATATATATATATATATATATATATATATATATATATATATATATATATATATATATATCCTTGTAATTTCGCATTTATCATCACCTCCATCGTCATTAAGTCTTCCACTGTGCCATGTTCAATACTAATTCATCCACAATTTATTTGATCAAGCTAAGATTCACTTTTATGAAACTTTCATGATATATAATATTTCCTCATCTATGCAAAATATTCTTCTCCACTTTTCAAATACATTCAATATATCATTAATGATCATAGTCACTATCCAATCTAAACATAATTGAGACATTTTACTCTTCAATAGTATAATACTATCAGGGGCATTGTTATCTCTGACAATTACAACCAAAAACTCCTTATACCCAAAATTGATTCTCATAACTCTTTAAGTATCTGATTTCCTTAATGAGGAAATTTTTTTGATATTATTCTCAGTTTCATAATGACATGTTTAGACACATGTTCCTTTACACTAGATAACACATTCATCATATCGACTTTGTACTTCCCGAACATAATTACACAAAATATTCGTGAATTGATATTCCCCTCAAATTCGCAACTAAAGCCTCCTTAATGTTCAAAAATCCTAGTACATAGACGGATTCTTTACACTAACATAGTGCATAACTTCTCAGTAGCAGATTCTATCTCTTACACTTGAGTCTTCGCTAGGATTAGGACTCCTATAATGACTTTTAATTCATTTCAGATTTATCTCTGATTTGTCCTTTCATTGATCATGTTTAAATTGAATCATCTGATCGACTTAACCCAATTTGGAGAAATTCTTCTTTAAAAGAAGATTTCTTGTTACTTTCATCGATATAGTTTATGGAATTTCTACTCATCAACCGTTGTCACCATTTCTTGTTGGCCATTCTCAATGCCTTAGGAAATCAATTTTAGCTATTCATAATATCCCATGAAGATCAATTTATGCCATAACTCATATAATCAGAGCATCCTTTTTAATAAGATTCAGTGGAGTATATACCATTAAAATCATTACATCTTATCGAGAGACAGATGTAGGACAACTCACCAATTAGTCACTTACGCTAAGGATACCTTAATCTCATTTGATTTTTGACAACACTTCCCTCTTTGCACATGTCCTCGATCGTGAGGATTATGCCATGATCATGTCCCTTTTACAATCTCAATTCATTCCCAATTAATCACTATAAGCACTTTCACTTCTTATTCTAACTCATATTGAACTTTAAACTATAAGAACTATGACTGGCGTTTATCCACTAACTCACCGATTTATTCTGATATCATCTCCACACATATGATACATATAAGCTTAATATTTTCACTTGCCATGGTGCTCCCATTATCAGATGTGCGTTCACATAGGTAAATCAACCGAACTTTGACAACTTTTTCATCTACCATTATCATTGTCTTACATTCCAATTTCTCATTATTTTATCATACCCATATAGGTTCACAATCAAATCAAAATCATAGATGTATAATCAGTCTTGATTTCCCACTAACATATTTTGACTCAAAGTCATAAACCCTTATTCATAAACTCTCATCATGGTAATCAAACACAATTGTAACCTCTCTAAATCATAGAACATTTTATTTTCATCCACTTTATACACTTGCAATCTTGCCATTTCTAACATATCTCTATTTTCCTCTATCAATCCACAAGTATATAATCATATCTATCCCACATTCAAGGATATACCCCGGTATAACACTGATGTTGTATTTCATAATATATCCACCAATACCAATACACTTAATCATCATTTGTCAAATCGAACCATACACTTTTTCTTATTCCAAGATATCCAAGACTTTCGTTTATCACATTCTAACATATCATCATTTTCTTCACTATTTCTAATCGCTTAAATAATTGATACATGCTCATGCATGTGACTCATATGGTAGACTGGGGATCAGTTGTCACTGTTTGCCGTGATATGACTTAAATGCATGTAACTTGACCCATATTTCAAAAACAGCCCATATAAGATAGTACTTCTGGGCTCTGATACCACAAATGTAGCATCCCACTCCCGCAAGACCCAAACTCGACATCGAGGGTGATATCCGAGCCCGTGCCTCACGAGGGTGGTATACTAGAACAGTCAAAACAATTCAAAAACTTAGTATGACATTTTTATTCGAAAATAATTGTAAGCGCAGAATTCAGTAAACGATTTGAGCCCGCTTTAATTCGAAAACATTTTCGATCATAAAACAATTTCAGTCATAAAAGACACTCTACAGTATTTAATTATTACATGTACTAAAATCCAAAACCAGATTGGGCCCAATGTTGTTCCTAAACACTTTCAGTAATCACATTACAAATATGGCATTAGCTAATTGGGACCCATTGAAATACAAAGCGCTATTTTGCAGAAATTTCAGAAATACAAATTTACACAAGAACAGAATAACACTAATGCAGACGTGAACTGATCCCGATCTCGAACTCTGACTTACATGCAGTAGGCATACTCCCGTTTGTCTAACGGGGTATTCTTCAATTCCTGAAAAATAGTTGCAATTTTGGGTGAGTTTGCGAACTCAATGAGAAACCATCATCGATGGCTCACCAAATTCATGCATTACGCGAATAGCGTACAGATTATCACAATAACACATTCAGAATATCGCATAACAGTTTACAGATCATTTCATAATAGCATATTTAGAAAAATCACATAGATGCGAGGCATTTTGCCTCTTTCACAATCCAAAGTTCAATTAAATGCATACATGCATTTCTTAGACAATTCACAAATTTTCATACAATAACAGAAATCAGAATTTCACCAAAGGGTTTCACAGAAACATAAGCATTTAACCCTTTTCCCAAATCACAGTACAATCAGATGTATACATAACATTTTCCCATTTTATTTCCTTGTTGTGACTGAGCGCCTGTACTGTCCCAAATCTGGACACATTGATTAGTGAGCCGATGGCTCTGAACTGTCCCTTTTCGGGCACATTAATCGGTGAGCATATAGCTCTAAACTGTCCCTTTCGGGCTCATTAAGCGTTGAGCATATAGCTTTGAACTGCCCCTTTCGGGCTCATTAAACAGTAAACGCGTCTTAGGAGTAGGAGAGCCCTCTGGGTATGCACTACTTCCCACTTGTCTTAGGAATATGAGAGCCCTCTAGGTATGCACTATTCTCTTTCGAGCGCGAGGCCCTTTTTCCAGTAATCGAGCTTGTAGCTCTCGGTGGCAGCTCTAGTCACAATCGTTATTTATGATCATGCACAAAATTCGTTTATCACAAAATCACAAAATCACATTGTAATCAAACCCAATTTATCAAAATCAAACATATCATTCGCAATCATACAGATTTTCATACAGTCACAATTTATCACATTCACAACCAGTTTACACTTCAATAACAGAATCCCCAATCCCTCGGACCTTTCGGTCTGAAGTTCCAGTCACACAATTTCACACATACCCACCATTCTTCTTCACAGAATTATCAGTGAAGAAATTTAACAGTCAAAGATTGAGGAACCAACTAGGTTACTCACCTGTAACTTTCGAGCTACTGCCTGGAAGTCCCAGCAATATCCGTGGAATGACGTTCCAACGATGCCTCTATACCAGTCAAATAAGTATCCATTACTAAATGCACAATCAGAATAATTCAATGATGCACATGTCTTAAATAAAAGATGCACGATGCATGTTCATGACCTTTCTGACGCTATTTCCCAAATTCCACTTTCTTTTGTCAAAATCTAACTTTTCACTCAATTGATCAATAATGGCTCATTTCAATTCAATAACATGTAATGGAACTCCACAAGTTTCATTTCTAAAATTCAGTTCAATTCACCATATCATACACACTAAAATATTCCCAAGAAAACCTCAAAACCAGTGTCACTATTCTCTAGATCAAAATTCACCCATTATGCTCAGTTTCTAAAACCCCAATAGCATTGAATTTATTTCCAAAGTCTCAAAATTATACACCAATAATCATGAAACAACCCTTAGGTTGAAATAAAAACCTATCCTCAACTTTCATTCAATATAAGAGATCTTACTAAATGAATTTAAACTTTCTTTTTTTTACCTCAATTGTAGACCTCATTCTCTAGTTTAAAACGAATCAAACATCACTTCATTTGGGAGTCTACATCATCAGTTATGACCTAAAAACTAAAATGCATCAATTCAGAAAAATGGTCCTCGCCACAGCCAAGGAACTCTCGCTGTGACGTCATGGGGTTGCTCGCCGCGGCGTATGAGGAGAGATCGGCGCTGCGTCAGAATGGAGCTCGCCGCGGCGTGGAATTTATTTGGAGCTCGCCGCGGCGACCTCCCGCACCCTCGCCGCGACGTGCGGGTCACTGGTCGTCTTCTCCGACTAGTTTTCACCCTTTTTCTTTCTAAAATTAACCATAACTCAACTCAACTACCTCAATCTTTCACATTTAAACCCATTAAGGCATTTAACTAACAAAACAACAACATATAAAGAAATCACTTACCAAATCAAGCTCTCCTTCGTAAAACTTTTGAAAAATTTCTCTAACCCCTTTTACCTTTCTCTAACACCCACGGTAAGCTCTTAAACTCTCACAAATCATCATCCTCTCAAGGGATTAAGCTTGGCTTTGCACCAGGAGAAGAAGCAAGCAAGAATCGTGTAGGAAGGAAGAAACGAAAATCGATCGAAGGAGAAGGAGGACATGCCCTAGGATAGAGGAGATAAGTTTTCTGCAAAGTTAAAAAAACCTAAAGCATTTAAAGGTTAATAAAAAATGCCTCCATCAATAGAAACATGCCACTTGTCTTTTTCCTCAACAATCTTAAGCTTTTTCTCTTTTCAATTTCATTTCTAGTCCCCGTTGTCTCCAAATTCTAATGGCTCGACATTTTTATTCCTAAAATCAAGGATCTAATATTCCTATTGCTATTGGACAATTATTTCAATATTATACAGTCAATCAATCCGTCGCTTGCAAAATTTTCCGGTCCGGACTTTTTCTCCCAATTTTTCAGAAAATTTTCTAAGGTTCACTACCAACTGAAATCATTCGTAGAACATTCCAATTCTCATTTTCAAACACAATTTTCTCAGAATTCACAAAACACATCATATTCACAAATAAATGTCGGGAATGTCAGAAATGCATGTACATATAAGTGCATGTGCAAAATGGCTCATTCCTCTAAAATTAGAGGTCAAATGAATGCTCACATCAAAAAAATGCAATGTGTCCAACTAGCCTGTCCTAATTTACCAATTTATCCTTCCCATCGGAGATGAGATGTTACACTTTAGGCAAAACAAAAAAGAGAGATAAATACGAAGAAGAATGAGTAAGTTTGGGAGCAAGAGTGGAAGTTATGAGAGATGAATTTTTGGTTAAATGATAAATACTTTTTTTTATTTATAAAAAATATTTTCTTTCTCTTAATGTTTATAATAATAATACCTTGCCTAATGTTGTTGCTTCCTTTTTTTTATATAGAAATTTGATGATCTTTTTCAAAAGGATATTCTAAGTGTATTACTACCTATAAAAAAGATAGAGAACCAAATTTATTTTATTCCTGGAGCCTAAATCCTAAACTAGCTAGAAAAAAATTTGAAATCAACAAAAAGTATACAAAAGAAAGTGGAAGTACACTTGGAGAAGGGCTATATAAAAGAGAGCTTGAGCCCTTGTGTGAATGTCTATTTTGTTAGTATTAAAGAAGAATGATATAAAGTTTTTGAGTTAATTTTGGCTATACAGGGAAAGTTGGGAACTAAGTTACTGTATTTTACAAATTACCATCGACAAATCGATGGCTAAATGGAGGTGGATAATAGGATTCTTTGTGCTTTATTACATACTAATGTTGTTAGAAATATTAGAACTTGGTAAAAATCTTTGCCTTTTATTATAATATAATATTATTCTCCTTTTGAAAATTTTGTAGATTTAACTAATTATCTCCTTTAAATTTTATGCTTCGTTAGCTGAAAGAGATAATTTGGATAGAAAAAAGAAAGCCAAATTGATGAAACATCTACACGAGAAGGTAAAGTTGACTACTATAGAAGAGGATCCATTAATACATATAAATAAGCTAATAAGGTGAAAAAAAAAGGTGATATTTGGACTTAGAGATTGGATTTGGGTACATTTGAGAAAAAAGAGGTTTTCAACTAAGCACCCGTCCAAATTATAACCAAGAGGATATGGACTTTTTCACTTCGTGGATCAAATGCTTACAAGGTCAACTTGCCAATTAAGTATGCTATTTATACCACTTTCAATATTGCTGAATTATCTCCTTTTTATGCTGTATATGAAGGTGTTGATTTAAGAACAAATCCTTTTAAGAGGAGAAATAATGAGAATCTAGCATCTACTCAATTCATATAAGCTTATAAGCAAGAGATATATGAAGAGGGACTTGCACGAATTATAAATAGTTCAAACCAATTGCTAAAGTTACTAAAGATTCATTGGTGAACAATGACCATTGAAAGGAGTGGAGCTAAAAAGGACAAAGAAACTTTATACGAATTAATGGTGGATCATTATACAAGGAATGAAGTTTTGCTACTTCAAAAGACTGAATTCAAGTGAAGGAGCAAAATTTGTTAAGAGGTTATAGAATATGACTAGCACTGTATCATAATGGTGTCTAACATTGGCCTTATACCGGTTAAAAATTAGAGAATTAGGCAACATGGGACTATGTTGAATCGTGTTCCAGAATACAATACTGTGTTGGTTTTATAGTGACTGTATTTATTTATGAAAGAAGTTTCAAAAGCAACCAGTTCTAGATATAAAGTGAGACTAGCGCCAAACTCATAATAGATTGACTTCTTCTAAAAATTTTATTTAGCTATTTCTTGACAGACTATGATAAGGATTTTATTTTCCTTATTGGAATTCAATTTTTAGGTTTTTTTTTAATCTTCTTTGGGTATTTATGCCTTTAAAAGACTACCATCTTAATTTAATTGGGAATGGATATAATATTGATTAATCAAATTAAAGCACTTCCAGAATTATTATTTTTTCTTTCTTTGATTATAGAAAAATTGCTTTAGTTTCTCTAATAACTTACGACATTATCTAGCTTACTAGCGGTGATCAACCTCAAAATCTTATCACTCTCATCCTGACTTTTATAAGGTTAAAAGGTTAAGATGATGTAAATCTTAAACTTCGTAACCTAAAAAAGCATTCAATCAAAGCAGGCTTTTCAGCTCTCAAACTTATATTCTTTCTTACAGAGCTTTTATTTCATGTTAAAGTATGGAATTGGCTTGCTGCAATATTAAGCACGTACTTATTCTTATACGCACCCTTTAATTAAAAATTATTATATATTACAAAAACTTTATTAATTTTATAAATTAAATTATTATAAATCAAATAAGAAAAATTATATGACTATCTATAATATTATTTGACATTAATGTCAACGGTTCTCTCAATACTTTATTAGAAGAGTTGATGTCATTTTAAAAAGGGGGAAAACTTATCCAACATTAAGACTTAAGTTTCGTTAAATAAAATTAGATTTTTAGCTTAAGTTACTAAATCATGACATTTATACTAAGACTTTTAAGTCAAACATACAAGATCAAGTATATGAGTTTCTACTATTAAATCGAAGGCTCAAACAAGACGTTTACATCATAAGAAACTTTCTAATTTTATTTTCATTATATAAAATTTATAATAATTTTCTTATTTTTATAATTTAAATATGAGATTTATGTTTATAATATCAATAATGATTCCATTTACAAGAGACAAGATAATATTCTATCGTACACAGATGAAGAGGTCAGATATTCTTGTTATGTTATCTTACACTTATAATAACTTAAACTTATTGGATTGGACTATTCTTCACATTTTTAGCTATTAGACTAATTTAATTGTTATTTTATTTTTATAGGTATTTGATTCAAAAATGAATTAACTTTAAAGTTTAATTCTGATTTATCCTTTTGAGTTACAAATTTAGTGCAAAATGAAATATGATTGCTTCTTTGAATTTTAAATTGAATTTGAGGCAGTAATGTTAATTATAGACTAACATACTAGGCAATCTACTTTTGAAAACTTTTCTATAAGAATTAAAAAAAGTTGTTAACAGGAAATTAATAGATAAAATAACTCCTAATAGGTATTTAAATGTACTGTAAAGGAATTTGAAAATAAAAAGTGATGGCTAATCCAAATTACTTAGGTGATATTTGTTCGAAAAATTAAGATAGGGTTAATTACCAAAAAAAGCTCAAACTTTAAAAATTAGCAATAAAATGTCCAAATTTTTAATTTTTTCAATTATAGCCCGAAGTTCAAAATGTAGCAAGAAAATACTCAAACTTTCAATTTTTTTTCAATTTTAACTCGACGTTAGTATTTCCGTTAAGTTTGCTGATGTGACTTACCATATGTTTCACAAACCTTAAAATTAACACAACAAATGAAGATTAATGAAACCACGTCATTTAATTACATAAAAAAAACGACATTATTGTTTAAAAATGACCTAAATTAGATTATATAACCTCGACGACCTTACATTTTGTTTTCAATTTTTTCTTCATTTTCAGTTTGTTTTCTTGACGCCCTCACCCTTCGATTTTCAGATTACGCAACCCCAACGTCCTCACACTAAGGGCATCAAGAGAACGAACTAAAAACGAAGAGCTTATTGGTGCAATATGCTATAATATAATAATAGTTTGGGGCGAAAAAAAAATAAGCAGGAAACAAAGGGTTGAGGGCATGAAGAGAACAACAAATAACGTTAGGCTAGAATCGAAGAAAATTAAAAGTTTAAGCATTTTATTGCCACTTTTTGAAATTTAGGCTAGAAATGAAAAAATTGAAAGTTTGGGCATTTTGGTGCTACTTTTTAAAATTCGGGCTATAATTGAAAAATTGATGAAATTTTGGGTTTTTTTGGTAATTAACCCTATAAGATACTATTCAGAATTAATAGAAGAATTTAGATATTATTCATAGGATATCTGGATGATGGTAAATAATTTATGGTGCAGAAGTAAATATTAGAATGTGTGTTGATTATAACAAACTGAGATGTGTAGATATATTTCGTTTATTTGACTTATAAATAACCATCCATCTTATTGTTTTATGTATCAAGAATCAAATTCAAACATCCAAAAATAGAGCTTACGAGGATAACAATCTTATATAAGTTATAAATTAATATTTATAACTTATAATTAGTATTTGTATTTTAGCTCTTATTTTTCTCAAAATTCTAAGGTAATAATACTTTTACTTGTATAAGGAAGCTACATATGTTGAAATAAGAACCTAAGAAGTTAAATCAAACAAGCAATAGTAATACCCAACTCTCCTTATTCCTATCAGTCTTAAACTAAAGCTTATTCAAAAGAGCTTTATCGTAGTTTTGGTGATCTCCTAAACAAATGGTGTAACAGCTCATATCACCCGATCACAAATATTGTCCTTTGGGCCTTGGCCTAGCCAAGCCCTCATGGTTTTGTTTTTCCCGAGGTCTTCCCAGGGGGTCACTCATCCTAATACTACTCTCACCAAAGCATATTTAACCTAGGAGTTCTGATAGGATCCGATGCATTAGGCCATGAAAAACGCGTCTGTAAGGGAGACCTAGCCTCCTGCCGATCCAACTGGCCTGAGAACTAACTATGATATCACTTGTAACAGCCCAGATCACCCGCTTACAGATATTGTCCGCTTTGGGCCTTGGCCCAGCTAAGCTCTCACGATTTTGTTCCTACCGCACACTCGCTAGGGAGAATGCGTCTGAAAGGGAGAGATATTCGTACCCTTATAAGGCATACTTCATTCCCCTCTCCAACCGACATGGGATCTCACACTCTCCACTCTACCTTAGGGCCCAGCCTTCTTTAGAGTCCAACTTAGCTGGCACAACGGTTCGGGTACCGGCTCTGATACCACTTGTAATAGTCCAAATCATCCGCTTACAGATATTGTTCGTTTTGGGCCTTGATCTAACCAAGCCCTCACAGTTTTGTTCCTCCCACACATTCGCGGGTGAGAACGCATCTGTAAGGGAGGCCTAGAACTGGCTTTGATACCACTCGTAACAGCCCAGATCACCCGCTCACAGATATTGTCTGCTTTGGGTCTTGGCCCAGCCAAGCCCTCACGGTTTTACTTTTCCTGAGGCCTTCCTAGGAGGTCACCATCCTAGAACTACTCTCACCCAAGCACATTTAACATTGGAGTTCTGATGGGATCCAGTCCGTTAGGCCATAGAAAACACATCTATAAGGTAGAGGTATCCATACCCTTATAAGGCGTACTTCATTCCCCTCTCCAACTGATGTGGGATCTCACATTTTCCTCCTTCCTTAGGGCCCAGCCTAGTTGGCACAACGGTTTGAGTACTGACTCTGATACCACTATAACAACCCAGATCACCCGTTCACAGATATTGTCCGCTTTGGGCCTTGGCCCAGCCAAGCCCTCACGGTTTTGCTTTTCTCGAGGCAAGTTTGCACATTTTCTACCTGTCCACACAATTACTCGTTGGAGAGATTGGCAAAGCTGTATATCGATTTGATTATGAAGCTGCACGAGGTACTAATTTCTATAATATCATAAAGGAATCAGAGATTCACCTCAGGATTTTGGCCGAAATTCGACTAATCTTTAGGGACTAAACTCAAGTTTAGTACTGCCTTCCACCCCAGACTGATGGTCAGTCAGAGAGGACCATTCAGACATTGGAGGATATGTTGAGAGCATGTGTGATGGAGTTCGAAGGGAGTTAGGATCGGCACTTGCCTTTGATAAAGTTCACTTATAACAATAGTTATCAGATAAGTATCGATATGCCACCATATTAAGCACTTTATGAGAGGAAGTGCAGGACACCTCTATGTTGGGATAAGGTAGGTACAGCCAAAATTGAAGAAGCCGAATTGATAGAATTCACCACTCAGAAGATAAAAATCATTCAAGAGAATATGAAAATTGCCCAGGATCGTCAAAAGAGTTACGTGAATAAGAGGCGACGATCGTTAGAGTTTACAGTAACTGTAACAGCTCAGATCACCCTCTGAAAAATATTGTCCGCTTTGAGCCTTAACGCAGCCAAGCCCTCACGATTTTGCTTTTTCCGAAGCCTTCCCAGGAGGTCACCCATCCTAGTACTACTCTCACCCAAGCACATTTAACCTCGAAGTTCTGATGGGATCTGGTGTATTAGGCCATGAAAAACGCATCTGTAAGGGAGGCCTAGCCTCCTGCCGATCCAACCAGCCCAACAACTGACTTTGATACCAACTGTAAACTCTAACGATCGTCGCCTCTTATTTGCGTAACTCTTTTGATGATCCTAGATGACTTTCATCTTCTCTCGACTGATTTTTATCTTTTGAGTGGTGAATTCTATCAATTCGGTTTCTTCGATTTTGACTGTACCCACCTTATCCCAACACAGAAGTGTCCTGTACTTTCTCTCATAAAGTGCTTCATATGGTGGCATATCGATACTTATCTGATAATTATTGTTATAAGTGAACTCTATCAAAGGCAAGTGCCAATCCTAACTCCCTTTGAACTCCATCACACATGCTCTCAACATATCCTCCAGTGTCTGAATGTTCCTCTCTGACTGACCATCAGTCTAGAGGTGGAAGGCAGTTCCCTAAAGATTACTCAAATTTTGGTCCAAATTATGATGTGAATCTCAGATCCCTTTATGATATTATAAAAATTATCACCCCATGCAACTTCTCAATCAAATTGATATATAGCTTTGCCAATCTCTCCAATGAGTAACTGTGTGGACAGGCAAAAAATGTGCAAACTTCATCAATCTATCCACTATAACCCAAATAGTATCGTAACCCTTCGATGTACTAGGATGGGTGATCTCCTGGGAAGGCCTCAGGAAAAGCAAAACCGTGAGGGCTTGGCTGGGCTAAGGCTCAAAGTAAACAAAATCTGTGAGCGGGTGATCTGGACTATTACAGATGGTATCAGAGCCGGTATCCGAACCGTTGTGTCAGCTAGGCTAGGCCGTAAGGGGGGTGGAAAGTGTGAGATCCCACATCGGTTGGAGATGGGAACGAAATACGCCTTATAAGGGTATGGATACAAAAGAAGCAAAAACACATAAGATATAACTCCTCTCTTGCACATCTCCCTTATAAGGACCATGGCTTTCAGCCTAAAAGTCCAAAAATTCTATACAGTACATTGTTGGGAAGCTAAAAGAAATATCTACACACATTCTCTAATCCAGCCTAGATTAATCCAAAATTTCCCTCAAGTACTGAACATGAATTTTCTATATTCATTCAATATATTGCACCCAGTTCTTAACTTTATGACAACTTATGATTCTTAAAGACCGATTCTAAGTTTGATGTCTTCCTAAGAAAGGTGGCCACAGGTTTCTAGTTTTAATCCAATTCAAGAATCATCTTGATTGGATAACTAGAGAAGAAGTTATGGCTAAAGGACTGAAACTTACTCCTTGAACAATTTTCCAGATCTAACACCCATTTTGTTTCAAAATCTTTCCTTAACACAAATCATACTAAGATCACCTTTCCTACTTCCTTTACTCCTCATTCTCAACTCCATTTCAAATCAATAACATCTGAAGAAATATACAGTCCATGTTTAATCATGAACACCAATAACAAAACATACCCGTATGCACCTATTCTTCATCCACTTACTACACAAATGCAACTTCATTTTTTGCTTTAATTCTACTTCTAACTTTCACCTTAATTCTTTTCACTTCAAAATCTTGTATCCACTAAAAACACCAAAACAAAACTTGGATATATACACATTTCTCATTCGCTACTTTACCCTTGCCTATCATTTCTTGGTTCAAGAATTTTCATTCATTTGCTCTTTACTCATGACTACTTGCCAAAATTCTCCTTCAAATAGTTCTAACTTCCATGAAACATTCGGGGTCCAACAGAGTGTGCGGGAGGAACAAAACTGTGAGGGTTTGGCTAGGTCAAGGCCCAAAGTGGACAATATCTGTAAGCGGGTGATCTGAGATGTTACAAATAGAGGAGAAAAGAGCACTTCTATAAATTTTGAAAGCCTTGGAGATTTATAAATCCCTCCTTAAGCAAAAAGAAAAAGTCTTATGGCTAAAGGAAGGGGATAAAAAAAATGTATCTTTTGTAAATCCATCTCTGTAAGAAGCAATGCTAACAAAACTTCTCTAATCAAACATGATGGAAGCGTAACTTAATCTTAAGATGAGTTAAAGTCTATGTTTTGAAAACCAAAACGGACCGGCCAGTTCGACCGGTTCGACCGGTGACCGATCGGTTATCTGGTCCGGTTCACTCTTAAAAACTGATTCTCAATTGAATCAGTGAGAACCGGTCAAAACCGGTCAATTGACCGGTCGGACGTCCGATTCGATAGGTCCGATCACTGGTTTAATAATTTTTTATTTTTTTGTATTTTTTTGTATTTTTTAATATTATTAATATTATATATAATTAAATATAATTATTGCATAATTATGACGTCACACCGGTTCGACCGGTGGTTGAACCGATCAAATCGGTCAAATCGGTAACCAGTAAAGCTTCCGGTTCGATGACCGGTCCGAGTTTTAAAATACTGGTTAAAGTAAAAAGCTTATAAGTACTTCATGAACACATTAAGCACTCCAACTTTGAGGAATTCCTCAATTTGATTAAATCTTTTATAACAAACTAGTTTTTTTAGAATGAAACAAACTCTCTCATATAACCATTCACTCCTATACATATGAAAAAAGTATTTTTTAAATCTTAATCTAGGTAAGTCCCCTGAACTAGATGGAGTTAATGCCCTATTTTTCTAAAAAGCCTAGCCTTTTATCAAAGATCTTGTTGTTAATGAAGTAGCCTTTTATCAAAGATCTTGTTGTTAATGAAGTTATGGAATTTTTTGTGAATGATAAAATGTTGAGGGAAATAAACAAAACATTTATTTACCTTATCCTTAAACTACACAATCCAAGTTCCCCTAAGGATTTAAGACATATTTCTTGTTACAATACTTATTATCAAGCTAAATGCATTAAGAACCTATTTCCAAGCTAAATGCATTAAGAATAAAGACAGTTCTCAAATCCCTCATAAATGTTTCCCAAGGAGCTTTCATAACTAGAAGATGATATAATTGGAAAAATTAAAAATAGAATTATATAATCGATGTATATTTTAAAAAAACATTTGATTTAATCCAACATAATTACATATTACACTTACTTGAGGCTTTTGGATCCTTTGTCACATGACTTTTTTATTCTATATATGAAATTACTAATTAGATTGATCATCTTCTCTATAATAAAAGATTACATCTTTAAATTCCATTTAAATTTAAGAAGATGAGGCTTTTAAATCTTACATTTACGAATGATCTTCTCCTTTTGTCTAAGGCTAAGGAAAAATCAATACACTTATTTATGTTTTCCTTGAACTCTTTCAAACTACTGTTGAGATTATTTTTTAACAATAATAAGAGTAACATGATAGTTTTTACTTGTGCAAAAGCTGTCGCTCCTTGATTATCATCAACATCCAATTTATATCTCAAAGATCCTCCATTGTCATATGTAGGAATCACTACTAATAAACTAAGCTTTAGGGATTGTTCTCCATTTTTAGAGAATATTCAGAGGATAATTAAAATCTGGTGCAATATATCTCTATCTTTTACATTAAGGGTTCAACTAATTAATTCCATCCTTAATTCCCCTCACAACTTTTTTTTCTTGCATATTTTCCTCTCAAAAGGACTGATAAAGACCTTAAAGAAGATGTAGATGTACTTCCTTAGGTTTAATAAACAAAAAAAGAAGTAGTTTCTAAGGATAAATAGTTCGAATTATGTAAACCCAAGAAAGTTAGAGGCCAAGGTATCATTATAATGTCCTTATTAAACAAAACCCTTATGGAAAACAAAATTTGGAAAATCTTAAGTAATAAAGAGGCTCTTTAGGTTCAATAGATACACACCAATTTTCTCAAAGACAAAAACTTATAGGAAGTCAGTACTAAAACCACTCATTCTATTGGTTTATGGCTCAATTATTCAATATCAAGGATTTGTTCAATATAAATATTACTTGCAGTATTGGAAATGGAGAACATGCTTCTTTATGGTTCGATAATTAGAGTAAACACCTTTTCCCTAAATCTTAAACACCTTTTCCCTAAATCTTCTAAGGTCAAACAACTAATAAATGTGGATGAATAGGCCTCTAACTCCTTTTTCTTTAGGAAACTCTTTCCAAAATACAAGTAGCCAAGGTATGGAAGATTCTTATGTTTGGGCAAAACATCTTTCTAAAAGATTTACGAATGCCTTTTATAGAGACTCCTTGTTATACTATATGCATAAGACGGCTTGATATAGGATCATCTGATGCAAAAATAGTTTTCCTAAAGTAACTTTTCTTCTATGTCTTGTATATAAACAAAAATTATGGACCTTGGATAAGCTAAGGTTTCTCAACTCCTCACAAATATGTTGCTTATGTAAGAAAGACTAAGAATCCTTTGAGCATCTCTTCTTCAGTTATGACTTCTCTACATACATATGGAATATAATCCAAGAGCTGTGTAAGTTCTCTGTTATAAGACTTAGTTATTTTGGCATTCTTGAGAAACTGAAGGAAAGAAGGAGAATAACAGTTGGAGATAAAACCATATGCATCATTGCATATGGAAGTACAATGTCCATTTGGAAGGAAAGGAATACCAACCTTTTCTAAGTAAAGGAAATACCTAAGGACCAGACAACTAACAAATTAATCTTTTTCATAAGAACGAAACAGTTGGTGATTCATCTTTAAGCCATATGTAGTCATGAGATAGCTTCATCCTAGATACATTAGTAATTTGTCTAATCAACAAAGGAGCTAAGCTAAACTTGCTTTAAGAATTTATGTTCTTACGACCTATGCTTCGAAGATTATCTTAGTGTTATGCCAAGTGTATTTTACTTTGAGATTGCATTAAAATTCCTCCTTGTATTGATATGCTTATAAAATTTAATTCTTTTTGGAATGCATTTTTAATTTCTATAAAATAATATTTTGTGTATTATATTTATTTTAATTTTAATTAAGCTACAATCTTTTTCCATATATGTAATAATTCCCACAAGTGGTATTAAAGTCATTTTAGGATGTATATATACTTATACTTCATAGTTATCATTACAAATAATTCTATGTTAAAAATAAGTTACATATGTTTCACTCTTTAAAGGACACTGAGCACTATTTATTTATACAATTATTATTTACGTAAAATTATAAGAGCTACTTCTCTTAGCTTAAAGTATTATGGGATAAAATCAATGGTAGCTAAGTTTAAGAATTTCATTGAGAATAATTTCTCATTTTAGAATTTGAAGATAAAAGTTGTCCTAATAAAGGAAAACAATTTTGTAGTTATTAGTAGAAGGGTGATAAACTTCATGGATAATGACAAATGAAATGAAATGGATGTGAAAATTGTTTTAAATTTTCATCTAGCTTTAACTATTAAAGTTTTTCCAATCTTATAGAAGAGAAAAAGAAGAGAAAGATATGGCATGATCTTATAAAGTTGTACAAGGTTAAGTCACTTCACAATAAATTTTTTCTTAAGAGGATTCAAGTGTCAAAACCACTTAAGTGACTAAGCACTTTAATAGTGGGACTACTTAATTCTCTTAATTCATATTGTTAGATTATAAAAAAGAGTCACATAAATGTGTCAAATTTCTAATTTTATGATCAACTCATTCTTAGCATAACTAATAATCTTCTTACAAGTTATCTAGTCGTTGATTATATTGCAATCGTGGTTTTAGAGGAAGAAAGTTAGTGTAAAAATAAATAAGACAAGGAGGCTAGCTCATAATAACTTAAATATTTAATGGTGATAAGAGAGAGATAATGAAACATAGACCAAGTGGGAGCCAAAATCATAGTAAATGTTGGGACCCGATCCGGGAACCGGATCCCAACCGAAAAATGAAGAGAACGAAGGAAACGAAATCGAATGGAAACGGAAATGTCGCATCGAAATTTTCGAATCGGAAACAAAGCAATAGATGACGTGAAACGAAAAACAAAACAGAACCGAATCGCATCATACAGAAACAGAATAAAACGAAAACGGAACGAAATGCATACAAAGCGAAGTGGATACTTAACAAATGTCCGACATCCGAGCATAAGTTATCTACAGAAAGTGTCGCGTTGGAGATCTAAACTAAGACATATTCCAAAATCCGGTATGAATTTTTTTTTCTTTCTTATTCTCATTTCTTACATCCATCACATCCATATAATTTCCCATAGGAAATTCAATCTTAAACCCAAAACTTAGCAATCATACAAAATCTTATACAAATCCATACAAATCTCAAATTACACTTTATTCTCATTTTATCGAAATTTCGGCAGATAACGATCGCATTTATCCTAACCCAAACCTGCAAAGGTAAAGAAATACACTTAAAAGCCAAACAGATCTCGAATCATCGACTCTCCGTCCGAATCCAAACACCAAAGAAAACACAAACCTAAATCTAATACTTCCATAATTCTCAATTCAATACCAAACTCATATACAAATTTCCAAATCATATACAATTTCTTACTCTCAAACATTTAGTCATAATCTTCATACATTCTGAAAACATCATAATCACTTAATGGAAATTCAAGCCATATACAAAATATTCCAAATCTCAATATTTACATAACAATACAAACGATGCAAAAGCGGACCCAAAGTCTTCACATTCTTTCATCCGATCTCCCTCAAAACACGGAGATGGGGATGAAAGGGGTGAGCTTCAGCTCGTGGATAACACATTTATAAATCGATAAATAAGCGAAATCATTTTCACAAGCTTTTTGCCAAAGGGCTAATTTTTCAAACTTTATAATTTTTCAAACAATTTCCTCAAACCTTTTTTCATATTTTTCAAACTTTTCCTCAAACCCTTTTCATATTTTCAAACTTTTCATAATAATCTCACTTTTCTCATTTTTTCAACCTTCTCGAATTTTCATAAATATGAATGCAACATTCGAAATAAAATTGAAAACACGTAACATATCGAATGGTGCTGTTCGGTCCAAAAGCAGAGCGTCTTGCACATTCCCGTATAGCGGTCACATCTGCGGTAACATGAGCGAACGTACTACACTTTTCCGCATTGCGGTCCAGTGTAGCCGTGAGGGAGTCCGAAATCGGAGCTCCGTGCCACTAGCGGGCAGCCGGGCGAAGGCTATACAAATAGAGACAGCGCTGACTCACCAAAGGACCTAACCGAACCCACATAACACGTAAACGAAAACAAAGATTCGAATTGCCCGAAGGCACTTTTCAAAATCTTACTTTTCTTCAAATTTTCCACAAAATGCATACAACTCAATTTATTCAATCTATCGTTCACTAAATTCAACAATCAAATCATTCAATCAAACAATAATTTCAGCAATTGAATAATGCATACACAACAAATGCACTTTCAGAAATTTCTATCAATTTATCAAATCATTTAAAACAATGAATTTAAGCTTATAAAATTTTCCGAAAACATTCGAAATCATAATTTCAAACATTTACAAAACAATAATTTATCAAAATTTCACATTTTTGCTTTCTTTAATTTTCGAAAATTCGTATTAAGCTTACAGATCAAAATATAAATATGCTACCCACCTCGAATTAATGCCAGAAGCATGTCCAAATCGTCAATTCTCCAAATTCCTCCTTTCTTTAACTTAAAAATTCCCTAAGCCATAAATACCCAAATTCATCATCATAATTTGCATAATTCTCAAACTTAACTATAAGAAATTCATAAGCACCATATTTTCAAGCTTTCTAAAACCAGAATTTCTAAAAGCTCCAAAGTCCAAATTTGACCTAAACCGAACTAGTCAAATTCAATATCATAAATCACTTACTTACTCAAATTAAACTTAGAAAACACCAATTCCATATAAATTCAAGCTATTTCAATCTCCAATTTTGAAAATCCCCAATTTTCAAAATTGGCCTAAACCAATACACTCAAATTCAATCTCATAAAACATAATTTCTTCAAAATTGATTCCATATTTCATCTATTCATGCTATTATTGATGATTCTACACCTTTAATTTACAAAATTTGGGAAAATCCCCAAATCTTAAAATTGGCCTAAACCAATTTATTTAAATTCAATATCATAATTCACAATTTCTTCAAAATTAACTTCACATATCATCAATCCATAGTATTTTCCCTAATTCTACACTACCAATTTCCAAAAACCCCAAATTATCAAAATTTGGGCATAATCCCAATTAAATTTTCATCCAAAATTAAATCAATTTCAACATGTATTCTCTACAATTGATCATGGAATTAGTAAACCCACATCATTTCTAATGATTCTAAACCAAAAACTTATCAAAAATTCAAACTTGAACAATTTCTCTTACCTCTTTCTCCACCAAATTCGAATTTTCTTGATTCCTTAGGAAGCTCTCATCATTCTTCACTCTTTTCCTTCTTGGAAATATCCCAAAAGCCTTAAGAATTGAGTAGAAAAATTAAAGCTTACCTTTCTCCCTCTTCTTTTCTCCAACACCGAAACCCTTCTCCATTCTTCTTCTTATTTTCTTCTTCCTTTTCTTATGAAATTTCCAGCCACTTTCGTGGCTTTTAAAAGCTCAAAAAGACAACTCATTCTTGTGTTTCATTAAATGATGGTTAATTGACCATTTTACCCTCCATTCAAAGCTTAAAGTCATGCTTACTTGCGGGTTGATTCGTACTATCAAGATGAAGGAATTTGTCCAAACTTCCTTCTAGAGAAATGTTCCTCTCAATCATACGAATCCAACGCCACTGATCGCGCTTAATTCGGATCACTACATCAAAAGTTATGCATAAAACAGTTCGGGTATATCCATATTCTAACACATTTTCCATGTACAATTATTTCCGTCCAAAAGTTCACATTCTTAATCCCAGAATTGAAACTCGATGTCTTCATAACAATTGTAGCCTTATGTCTCTAGTTTAATTCAAAACAAGAATCATCTCATTTCGATTCCCAGATCAAAAGGTATACTCAAAATACTCTCAGGTGTTCCCAATCCAAAAATTACACCCTAATCCGAACTTAAATTCAGAAATTAAAAGTCTTAGGGGCAAAATTGACATTTCATGTCTTCATATGATTTGTAGCTCTTTGTCTTATCTTTATTTCTCCTCAAGAATCGCTTCAATCGGATCTCTACAGATCCCGAATTTCACAAAATACTGAATCACGTTTGGAAAATTTCCTAACTAACTTTGATTAAATTAATCACCATTAATTAAATCTCAAAAATTCACAAATTTCTATGAGGATGTAGATAATTGTCTTAGGAATCCAACGTCGCAAGAATCAACTCAATCGGATGTCGGACGAAAACGATATGAGCAAAATAGTGAACAAAGGTCAGATTGGAGGAGGAAGCAAGAATACTAAAGGAGCAAAACGGCGTCGTATTAGGGCGAGGTCACCCTGGTGACGCGTCGTCCTGGTGACGCGAGCCAACGCCATCGCCCTGGTGACGCGTCGCCCTGGTGATGCGAGCCAAACGCTCGTCGTTACCCTGGTGACGCGTCGCCCTAGCAACGAGGGTGATACATTTTTTTTTCCACATAAAACTTCCAAAATTCATAACTCTTAATCCCGAACTCCAATTTTGACAAACTTAGTCTCTATAGAAAGCTTAAAGGAAGCTCTAAATCTTCCATGAAGGAAATAAAAATCAATTTAACTCCTACGGGAGTCCATTTTCCGGTCAAAGATACTATCCTCTAATAATCATGCTAAAACCACAATATAAACTTGTAAAAATCATAACTTATTATTCCGAGATCGAAAAATTGCATACTTTATATCGAAATAAAGATAAAAACAAACCCTTCAATTTTCATGATGAACATCAAAGCTCAATTAACCTCTAACTAGGTTAATTTCTCAGTCAAAGTCATACTTAAAGTCAAAAGTCAACCCTAGCACACATAAACTTTGACTGATCATAACTTTCACTCCCGATATCGAAAAATTACAAACTTTATAGCTACAGAAAGCTCTTAACATAATCTACAAGTTTCATGTAGATCATTTTCTCAAACTTTGACTAAATCAAAAGTCAACTTTCAAAGGCAAATATTCTCTCTCCAAAAAGTCAAACTTTCTAAATTCTTCAAATTTTCACACTTTTTCTTTTTAATTCTTTCTATTTAACTTCATTTCAATCAACTCATCCCCTTAATTTCATAAACCATACCAATCTACTCGAAACCTCAAAGATATCAAAATCAGATCATTTCTTTTCTTCTCAATATTCTTTAAATTTTAAGTCATCTCTTATACAAGACATACACAAAGCACTCCTTAAATTTCATTTTCATAATTCAAATTTTCACTCAAAGATCGGGGTCCAACATTTCTCCCCCTCTTAAAAGAATTTCGTCCTCGAAATTCATACTAGATTAAACTCTAAGTACCTCATCCTTGCAAAACTGTCTTTCTAACCAAAGATCATCAAGCATTTTCTTACTAATTTCTTTCCAAAACTCTTAATCAATCATTTTTTTTATCCAATTTACTCATAATACATATTCTCAATCTGTTCACAATTTTTTTCACTTCCTTAAATCACATACCACTCATATCATATCAAAACACTAGATTCATAATTCACTGTTTCCACACTTATGGTCGCAAATCAATGGTCCATTTCTTAAGTACCCTAATATAGTTCAATCATCGTTTAATCTTTCTCATTATGCCATCATTCTTTCATCTATATCAATTCATCACAATTTATCAAGAAATTCTAATCTTAAGTTCCTCATCACATTCCGAAAACCAATCATATTCTTAACACCCAAATCAAACCAATCACTTTAATTCTTCAAATAAGTCATGACAAGTCATGCACATCAATTTCAAATTCCTAAAGACAATCATATTTCTTTCATCAAAATCAAATGATCGACAATCATATTTCTTTCATCAAAATCAAATGATCACTTAGCACATTCTCATAAATTCACTTTCTCCTTACACACTCTTCTTAATCTTGTATGCCCAGTTAAGATCCTAATACTGGGCTCTGATACCATAAATGTTGAGACCCGATCTGGGAACCGGATCCCAACCGGAAAAACAGAACAGAAAACGGAATCGAATGGAGATGGAAATTTCGTATCGAAATTTCGAATCAGAATACAAAGCATAAGAATCGAAAGCGAAGCGCATAAACGGAAATTTCGCATCGAAATTTTCGAATCGGAAACAAAGCAATAGATGACGTGAAACGAAAAACGAAACGGAACCGAATCGCATCATACGGAAACAGAATAAAACGAAAGCGGAATGAAATGCATACAAAGCGAAGTGGATACTTAACAAATGTTTGACATCCGAGCATAAGTTATCTACAGAAAGCGTCGCGTTGGAGATCTAAACTAAGACATATTCCAAAATTCGGTATGAAATTTTTTTTCTTTCTTATTCTCATTTCTTACATCCATATAATTTCCCATAGGAAATTCAATCTTAAACCCAAAACTTAGCAATCATACAAAATCTTATACAAATCCATACAAATCTCAAATTACACTTTATTATCATTTTATCGAAATTTCGGCAGCATAACGGCTGCATTTATCCTAACCCAAACCTGCAAAGGTAAAGAAATACACTTCTAAAAGCCAAACAGATCTCAGAATCATCGGACTCTCCCGTTCGAAATCCAAACACCAGTAAAACACAAACCTAAATATAATACTTCCATAATTCTCAATTCAATACCAAACTCATATACAAATTTCCAAATCATATACAATTTCTTACTCTCAAACATTCAGTCATAATCTTCATACATTCTGAAAAACATCATAATCACTTAATGGAAATTCAAGCCATATACAAAATATTCCAAATCTCAATATTTACATAACAATACAAACGATGCAAAAACGGACCCAAAAGTCTTCACATTCTTTCATCCGATCTCCTGCTCGAAACCTGGAGATGGGGATGAAAGGGGGGGGTGAGCTCGAAAGCTCGTGGATAACAAATTTATAAATCGATAAATAAGCGGAAATCATTTTTCACAAGCTTTTTGCCAAAAGGGCTAATTTTTCAAACTTTATAATTTTTCAAACAATTTCCTCAAACCTTTTTTTTTCATATTTTTCAAACTTTTTCCTCAAACCCTTTTTCATATTTTCAAACTTTTCATAATAATCTCACTTTTTCTCTTTTTTTTTCAACCTTCTCGAATTTTTCATAAATATGAATGCAACATTCAGAAACAAAATTGAAAACACATAACATATCAGAATGGTGCAGTTCGGTCCAAAGCAGGCGTCTTGCACATTCCCGCATAGCGGTCCTGTGCAGTCGTGAACAGAACGTACTACACTTTCCCGCATTGCGGTCCAGTGTAGCCATGAGGGAGTCCAAAATCGAGACTCCGTGCCCTTAGCGGGCGTAGGCGAAGGCTATACAAATAGAGACAGCGCTGACTCACCAAAGGACCTAACCGAACCCACATAACACGTAAACGAAAACAAAGATTCGAATTGCCCGAAGGCACTTTTCAAAATCCAACGCCTCTGACCGTGCTCAATTCGGATCACTACATCAAAAGTTATGCGTAAAAAAGTTTGGGTATATCCATATTCTAATACATTTTTCATGTACGATTATTTCCGTCCAAAAGTTCACATTCTTAATCCCAGAATTGAAACTCGATGTCTTCATAACAATTGTAGCCTTATGTCTCTAGTTTAATTCAAAACAAGAATCGTCTCATTTCGATTCCCATATCAAAAGGTATACTCAAAATACTCTCAGGTGTTCCCAATCCAAAAATTACACCCTAATCCGAACTTAAATTCAGAAATTAAAAGTCTTAGGGGCAAAATTGACATTTCATGTCTTCATATGATTTGTATCCCTTTGTCTTATCTTTATTTCTCCTCAAGAATCGCTTCAATCGGATCTCTACAGATCCCGAATTTCTCAAAATACTGAATCACGTTCGGAAAATTTCCCAACTAATTTTGATTAAATTAATCACCATTAATTAAATCTCAAAAATTCACAAATTTCTATGAGGATGTAGATAATTTTCTTAGGAATCCAACGCCATAAGAATCAACTCAATCGGATGTCGGACGGAAAAGATATGAGCAAAATAGTGAATAAAGGTCGGATTGGAGGAGGAAGCAAGAACACTAAAGGAGCAAAACGACGTCGTATTAGGGCGAGGTCACCCTGGTGACGCGAGCCAACGCCATCGCCCTGGTGACGCGTCGCCCTGGTGATGTGAGCCAAACGCTCGTCGTTACCCTGGTGACGCGTCGCCCTAGCAACGAGGGTGATACATTTTTCTTTTTTTTTCACATAAAACTTCCAAAATTCATAACTCTTAATCCCGAACTCCAATTTTGACAAACTTAGTCTCTATAGAAAGCTTAAAGGAAGCTCTAAATCTTACATGAAGGACATAAAAATCAATTTGACTCCTACGGGAGTCCATTTTCCGGTCAAAGATACTATCCTCTAATAATCATGCTAAAACCACAATATAAACTTGTAAAAATCATAACTTATTATTCCGAGATCGAAAAATTGCATACTTTATATCGAAATAAAGATAAAAACAAACCCTTCAATTTTCATGATGAACATCAAAGCTCAATTAACCTCTAACTCGGTTAATTTCTCAGTCAAAGTCATACTTAAAGTCAAAAGTCAACCCTAGCACACATAAACTTTGACTGATCATAACTTTCACTCCCGATATCGAAAAATTGCAAACTTTATAGCTACAGAAAGCTCTTAACATAATCTACAAGTTTTATGTAGATCATTTTCTCAAATTTTGACTAAATCAAAAGTCAACTTTCAAAGGCAAACATTCTCTCTCCAAAAAGTCAAACTTTCTAAATTCTTCAAATTTTCACACTTTTTCTTTTTAATTCTTTCTATTTAACTTCATTTCAATCAACTCATCCCCTTAACTTCATAAACCATACCAATCCACTCGAAACCTCAAAGATATCAAAATCAGATCATTTCTTTTCTTCTCAATATTCTTTAAATTTTAAGTCATCTCTTATACAAGACATACACAAAGCACTCCTTAAATTTCATTTTCATAATTCAAATTTTCACTCAAAGATCGGGGTCCAACAGTAAATCAAAATAAGAAAGTAAGAATAATTTAAAATGATACAACTATGAAAAGAATGGTCAATTGAAAGAGGATTATTACAATTTAAATAAGTAAAATTCTAATCCTTAACAAAATCTTGCAATTATTTAAGATGATGCAAATGATCTATATTATAACGCATTAATAAAAATTAAAAGTAAGAAGTTGTTATTTAATAAATGAATTTTTGAATCAAGAGCCACTTTTCATATGATCTCTAAAAGAGAATGGTTCTATTATTATAAACCTATCTTAGGAAGACTTATGTGCAGTTATGATGATTATCCTTTAAACATTGTTAGCATCAGAACCATTAAACTGAAGATGTATAATGGTATATTTCATACTCTTTAGGAGATAAAATGTATAGACGACTTAAATAAGTTGTTACATCTAAGATGGATAAATAATCCTAGGTAACTTTCAACCATTCTAATCTCACAGCTATCCTCTCTTGGTATAGAACTATTTCCTGTACTAGAGTACTAGCCATCATTCACTTCCCTCTTCTACTTTCCACTACAGTTTACTATGTATGGACTGAACGTAATGCCAGAACCTTCAAGAATGAAGCAATAGCTGAGGAGAGAGTGTATCTCGAAGTAATCTCCCACGTTAGGGAACTTCTCAGCCTACACACCGAGAGGAGGTAATTTTATAGTTAGGTTCTTCATGTATTTTTGCAGGTTATTTGCTCAGTCATTACTAGGTCATAGCATGCAAAGTTCTCTTTGGAAAGGTCATGTCTTGCCTTGCCTACCCTCGAAGGTTCAGCACAATCACTACTTGGCAGCAGCGTTCCCTTGGCCATTCAGATGCTCAGGTTGTTCTTGAGCGGCATTTCCTTAAGCCTCTTTTGGCTTGCATCTTTTGGGCTTGTGATATTTTAGTTCATCTTCTCATATGGATTATAAATGCTTCGACATTTTTGGTAGAGTTCTTTGTGTTTCTGATGTTGACTGGCTGTACATTGCTCCTTCCATAGCTTTTGACATCCTTTTGTTTCTATCTTGGATTGCCATGAGGCTAGTTGCTTATTTTAGCTAGATGTGTCTCCTGTGGCACTTGTAAGTGAACGTTAAGTACATATTTTGTTCCATTTATTAATTCTTTTGATTTACCAAAAAAAATAATCCTAGGTACAAAATAGAAATTTTCAATAAGATTTTGAAGATTATTTAAGATGAGTTTGAAATTTTGAAGGTAGAAATAATAGGTGCAAACTTCACAAGTTAAAGGGAGGGCAATTGTTAGAACTAAAAAAATCATCACTTCGAGCAGTCTAAGTAAAAGACCTTGAATATTATGACATCAAAAACTTGGACATATATCTAAACAAGGAATGAAGTTCCTTGTTGAAACAAGGCTACTCCTTGGGCTTAAAAATATATCACTACCTTGTTGTGATCATTCTGATACAAGTAAAATTTAACACATCAAATTTAAGAAGCAAGTTTGTTCTTAAATTTGTTAAGTATGATGTGTAGTAAGCCCTAATCCTATCTTTGTGAGGAAAAAAATACTTTATCTTTTTCATTGATGATTATTCTAGGAGTTATTAGGTACACCCTATCAAGAGAAAAATAGATGTATTTTTAGTCTTTAAAGTCTTCACATTGCATATTGAACATAATTATGGTAAAAAGATTAAGTGCTTAAGGATGGATAATAGAGTATAATATACTATAATGAGTTTAATGCATTTTATAAGCAAGAAGGCATTAAAAGGCATTTCATTATTTTATACACTCTTTAACAAAACAAAGTGACAGAGTGCAAGAACAAAACTCTATTAGAAATAATAAGAACAATATTGAAAATTTAAGCTTAAATAAGACCTTTTGTATAGAAGAAGTCAATATCATATGTTCTATGGTGAATTAGATTTCATTAGTTGTAATTGAGTTAAATACATTGATAGAGATGTGGACTTAGAAGTTGATGGATTATTCAAACCTCTATATATTTAGAAGTCTTATTTATATTATGAAAATGTTTAAAAACCATAAATTTGCACCTAAAATCTGGAAAATATTTATTATTAAGATTGCCAATGTGGTGAAGGAGTATCATCTTTAGGATCTTAATACCCACAAGGTATTGTCAATAGGGATGTCAACTTGGTTTAAAACATTACAAAAGGAAGAAGAAGACAACAATATTTTGCAAAAAAGTTTACAGACTACGATGCAAGTGTTGGAGTTATGTAAATATAGTGCCTGAAAGCAAGTGTATTTACATGTAACTTTATCTTCTTCGATTCTGATTTTGTAATGAAAATATTTATTACTAATAAAACAAAAGAGTTTGGTTTTATCTGTATGAGCATTATATATCTGGTCATAAGGTACCAATATTCATTTGTAAGTAATATACATATACATAGAGATGTATGGGAAACATGTATATTATTAGAATCAATTAATTGATTCACAGTTGAATAATCAAGTTGGTCGTTTGATTATGGTTTAGGCGTAGTGTTGCGATTTATCTCTATATAAGTAAAGGAGTTTACTTAAAGGGAATGATGAGTTTCATATCATGATAGTAGTAGACTATCGATAATGGCACTATTAAATGAATTGGAATCAAGTATGTTTTCAAGAATAAAGTGGGCGTTACTTTAATCTTAAAACATACAACTTAAGCATTCGCTTATTATGAACCACAATCTTGATGAGTGGTGAACTCATAGGTGTTTCATTATAATTCTTGATATGATCGGAATGGATTTTTACAGGTATTAATCCGATTATGCATGTTGGAATTATTAATTGAAACATGTATCGAAATATTCACTCAAATAAAGAGTTTATAGTGTTATCATCTCTTCAGATGTTTTAAGGAGATTTGGTGATTAAATCTGGCGCCAGTAGTTTGATGGACTAGCTACCCATCAAGTCTTAACACTAAGATGAGATCTTATGTGTTAATCACCATATAAAGTAAAATGAGAGATCTAGAAGGAAAAACCAACATAAGGGCAAAACGGTAATTTTACTCTTTGTTGTGCGGATGGCTATAATAAGGTTCTAAATAGGGTTTGCAATTGGACATATTCTCATAATATTTAATAATTCAAGAGTTCAACTAATTGTCTTTAGTGGAATGACATTTAGTTAATAAGCTAGAATTAATTCCAATGAGATTGAATTATTTCTGGGCTTATTGGAGCTTGAATTATCAAAGTCCAATAAGATTCTCCACTTGGCTTTAAGGAAGGTTATCAAGCTAAGTAAGAAGTAGTTTGGAGGCTTTAGAAGCCCATAATTGAATGATGGGCTTATACTAATTAATGGTTAATTGGAAGCCCATATGTTCATTTAGAAATGGGCTTGTTTTGGTTTAATGTAATTGATTAGATTAATTATATTAAAACAATTTTTTTAAAATGGAGAAGAAGCAATTTTGAAATTGTGTTAGGTTAGATGTGTAACCACACATTTGACATTAAAATACTAAATAAAGATGGTCTTTATTATGGTTCATCATTATTAAATGGAGTTATGAACTTACCATTAAATGGTTTAATGGTTGGTTTTTAATGTTGGCATGTAACCTATTTGCATTCATTAGATTAAAGATGAAAGATGTGCATTAGATGGATCATCTTCCTTCTTTCTTCTTGCCAAAACCGAAATGGGTATTCAATTATAGGTTATGGTCTTTTCAAATAGCCATTTTAAAGATAAATGAAGTAAGTCTCATTTATTGGCTATTTGATGAGTGATTAATGTAAGTGATGCATTGGATGCCTCTCACTCTTTCCATTCATGCATATTTCGAAATTGAGATGTAAGAAAGGGTTCTTGCATGTTTTTTACACATTCTCTCCTTTCATGCAAGGTAGAACCGAAATTCCTAAGTGAAAGAATTGAAAGAGTTTCAATTTTGGTTCTTCTTCTTCTAAGAAAATCTCCTCCAAATATTTCTTCTCCTTTCCCACCAAAGGATTTTGTTAACCTAGTTGTCCTTGAAGAACAAGTGGTAAATCTAATTGGTTGAGGATACTACAACAAGGAAGAAGATAGATTGCTAAAGGAAAAGACTCAAAGGCAAAGGATTTGGATATAAGAAGGAGAGGATAGCGCAGCGAGGATTTAAAGCTGTAGCAAAGGAGTCGGTAATTCCTTTTATCTTGTTCTTGGTTTTATTATCCTTATACCATATCATGTATGGATTAGCATGTTGATTTGGATATATTGCTTCCGCTGCAAGATGATTTCTTAAAAAGTTTTGTAAATCTATCGTTTCTCCATACTAAGCATGCTTTCTTTTCCGATCCAACAATTGGTATCGAATCACGGTTTTTCATGCATGATTTCGGTTCCTATATGGTGAATGCATGGGTTGGCAATCTTTTATGTATACTGCATATTTTTATGTGATAGAAATATATATGGTGTATGTTGCTCTTTTGGTTGTCCATAGAAGTTAAATTTTATCTTGTAAGATTTCTTCATTTGGTTGTAACAAGGAGGGTGGTCTATCATCACCATGTTTCCTCCTTGGTTTCTTTTTCTATTTTATTTGATTTTGTAATGTACAAATTGATGTAATGATGAAGAAGGAGCAGCCATGGATTGAAGAAATGGAAAGGTAAAATTTTGGTGTATCCTTTGTGTTTTGGCATAAGTTTTGTGAAAACTAAGTTGCTGGAATTTTTGTTTCAATGAATCATATTTCAGTTATGATTGGAAAACAAGTGCTGGTTTTTGTTTCAAAGAATCCAATTTCGGTTTTGCTAAAATACTAAGTGCTGTTTTTAATTTTCATGAAATGAGTTTCGGTTTTAATAAAACAAGTGCTGGGATTTTTATCAAACAAAGATTTGGTTTTCTAAAATCTAGTGCTGGAATTTTATTTTTCAAAATGACAAAATTCTAATTTCATAAATGCCATTACATTTTGTTTACCGAATGGGCGGATCATGTTAGTGAAGAGTTCAAGCGGAAGATCCAAGATGAAGAAGCATATTTTGGGCCTAAAAGGCTTGTAATTATTTTATGTTTCTAGGATGGATAATCAAAAGTGGCTTTATTAGTTCATGTGATGAATGGAGAAATGAATGCTTGTAATATGTGATATTATGTGATTGCATGTCATTTAGAAAATTGCCAACCCTAGGCCTTGCCATGCATTCATTATGTATGAGATATATAATGAAACAATATAGGATGGATAATAAATTGCATCTAGACAAGATGGTATTTAAAACTTAAAGCCCAAAAAGATTGAGTGGGAGAGGATGCTCCTGTAAGAGTCCACGGTCTCCAAATGATGGCCCGTTTGCATGTGGTGAAGTGTTACTCCCCATCGGAGGGCATGAATCCTAGATCTTGCATGGTTTGGGTCTCCTTAAGGATAAGTCCACTTAATGATAGCAAATGTGACCTCCCACCGAGGCATGATTTGTAGGTATCTTTAGTGAATGAATCAAATGGTTATACACTCAACATTTTTTATCAATAAACTGCCCACCGTAGCTCTGTTGGTAAAAGTATGGACCAAATTAAGACGCTTCTTAAAAAATTGAGCATGAGATGCTTGGTAGTTTTTTGAGTGGGAGGGTCCCAGTTTTTCTTTTAATAGATAAGATGGCCCACCGTCACTTAGTCTGTTATAGATAAGAAAAATAACCGTCGTATAATGTTTTAATTTTTTAAGTTTTGTTAAATCTATCATCATGCATACATGCATCATGATTTTATACAAAGTTCCATAAATTGTTGACTAGTATGCTCATGTTTTAATAATTTATATTTTCAGACATAATCAACCACAAAATGAATCCACTCACCCTGCTCTTGACTAATAACAAATTGGAAAATGGAGACAAGTTTAATGAATGGAGACGTAACCTTGACATTGTTCTTCATATGAACGTATTTCATGGGTGTTAACGAAAATGAGCCTACACCTCTAAGTGGAGATGCAACTCTGAGCAAGTCCAACAACATGGCGTTGGCGGAATCGTTGACAAGGCGACTAAGTGTTATATTCGCTTACATCGTGGCATGTTGCCAAAGCAAATTGCTTGTATGAAAACTGCTAGTGCAATGGTCCATCACCTACATGAGATGTTTGGTGTGAGGACTAGGTCTGCAAGAGTGAAAGCTATCTAAACCTTTCATAATCTCGAGATGAAACACAGTGAACCGGTCGGGATTACATGATGAAGGTAATCTCTGCGGTCCGAGGTTTGAGATGCTTAGGCGGATATAGATGCGGACATGCAGATGATTATGATCATCAATAGCTTAAACTCTTCTTTTCAGCAGTTTAAGTTGGACTATGAGCTCAACAGCAAGGATTACACCTTGAGTGAGTTAATGAATACCCTCCAGAGCACGGAGGAAATATTGACTATTAAGGCTCATAGGCCAGAAGCTAATGTAGTTTCTTCTTCTAAGCCCAAGGGTAAGGGCAAGGAAAAGAAGAATGGTCCAATGAAAAGAAGGCCCAAATAGGGTCAAGGCCAAACCCATGAAAAGAAGGCCAAAGAGAACATCAAAGGAAAGTGTTTCCTTTGTGATGAGATGGGCCCTTTGGAAAAAAGCTGTCCGATCTACCTAGAGTCCCTCAAAAGCAAACAAGGTATGGGCTTCCTAAGTTTGTTAGGAACTAGAAATGTGGCAGATTTATCTACTTCTTGGATATTAGATTCAGGAGCCACTAACCATGTTTGTAATTCTTTGTAGGGTTCCAAGAAGGAAAAGACTTCCTAAAGGCCGTTTCAAGTTAAGATAGCGAGATGGTTCCTATGTTTCAGCGAGAATCGGTGGGAGTAGTTATCTTGGACTTTCCTAGTGGTCATAGGTTATATTTGGAAGATGTTTATTACATGCCAATGATTGTAAGGAACATGATTTACATTTTTGTCTAATAAAATCTGGCTATTCCTTATATTTTGAAAAGGTTGTTTCAATATATGAGAATAAGGATTTTATTTGTGAAGCGATAATTAAATAGGGATTGTTTTTTATAGAACCTATGAAAGGCTCACTAAACACCACAGAATTGATAAAACCAAGACAATCCAATATCTCTAGCATTAATTCAAAGTATCTGTGGCATCTAAGGATGGGTCATATCAATCAGAAAAGACTTGACAGGGCTAGTAAAGGATGGGATCCTTATGGGCTTGGATAGTGATCCATTACCCACTGTGAATCTTGTATTGAAGGAAAATGACAAAAGCCTCATTTCCTTCTAAAGGAAACAGATTTGAATCCACATTAGACATGGTACATCTTGATGTGTGGGCCCATTAATGTACAAGCTAGAGGAGGTTATGAATATTTCATAACTTTTATAGATGATTACTCAAGACATGGCTATTTGTATTTGATGCATAAAAGAGTGAATCTTTTGAAAGTTCAAAGAATTCAAAATTCAAGTGAGAAGCAACTTGGCAAGCCATTAAAACGACTTGATCGGATCGAGATGGTGAGTATTTATCTGGAGAGTTCCAGAATATTTAATTGACAATGGAATTGTTTCCAATTTGTCGACTCCTCGTACACCTCAACAGAATGGTGTAGCGAGAGAGAGAAATAGAACTCTATTGGAAATGGTAAGATCAATGATGTCTTATGCTAGCCTTCCGAGAATCGTTACGGGATATACCATACAAACGGCAACATATCTTCTTAACTTTTCTCCATCCAAATCGGTTGCCTAAAACACCTAGGGAGTTGTGGATGGCGAGTGCCTTCATTGAGGCACTTGAGGACTTGGGGCTATCCAGCCCATGTTCTAAAGCCCGAATCTACAAAGATGGAACCAAGGTCAAGTATGTTTGTTTGTAGGATATCCTACGAGAACTCGAGGTACTATTTTACAGTCCTCATGATAGGAAGGTATTTGTGTTTACAAATGCAAACTTCTTAGAGGAAGAGTTTGTGAGAAATCACAAAGGAAGAAGTGAAGTAGTACTAAAGGAGTTAGCAATTTCATCCAAACCAAGAGTTGTTTTGGATATGGCAGAACAAGATGTCGAAATGGATTCAAGAGTTGAATCAGAAGTGCAACCTGAACATCAAGATGTGCCTAGACGTAGTGGGAGGGTTGTGAGACAACCAGATAGGTATCCGGGTTTAGGAGAAGGCTTAATTGCCATCTCAGACCAAGAAGAAACAGATCCCGTTACGTATACACAGGCTATTAATGATGTTGATGCAGGAAAATGGCTCAAGGCAATGGAATCGGAAATAGATTCTATGTATACTAATGAAGTCAGGTCCTTGTAGATCTACCACCAGGTCTAAAAACCATAGGGTGTAAATGGATCTACAAAAGGAAAAGGGGATCGGATGGAAAGGTAGAGACCTTTAAAGCTAGATTGGTAGCTAAAGGCTATACTCAAAAGGAGGGTATAGACTACGAGGAGACTTTTTCTCCGGTTGCCATGCTTAAGTCCGTCAGGATTCTTTTGGCCATAGCAGCCTATTTCGATTATGAAATATGGCAAATGGATGTCAAGACCACATTTCTAAATGGAGATCTTGAGGAGACCATTTATATGGCCCAACCAGAAGGATTCATTGAGCTAGGTAATGAGCATAAGGTTTGCAAGTTGCAAAGGTCCATTTATGGACTTAAGCAAGCATCTAGGTCTTGAAACATTAGGTTTGATAAGGCTATCAAAACCTATGGGTTCATACAAAACCTAGATGAGCCTTGTGTTTACAAAAGAATACAAGAGGGTAAGGTTACTTTCCTAATCCTCAGTATGTTGATGACATTACGCTCATTAGAATGATGTGGGAATGTTATCTGCGGTTAAGGATGGCTGAATGAACAGCTTTCAATGAAGGATTTGGGAGAGGCTACCTATGTTCTAGGGATCAAACTTATAAGGGATCGTAAGAACAAGAAGATAGTTTTGTCTCAACTAACCTACATTGAGAATATGCTCAATAAGTTCGCTATGCAAGATTCCAAGAGGGGTTTCACTCCTACTAGACATGGAATCAAACTTTCAAAGGAACAAGCACCTAAAACCCAAGAGGAGGTTGAGCGCATGCGTAACATTCCATATGCTTCGTCAGTTGGTAGTTTGATGTATGCAATGTTGTGCACTAGACCGGATATCTGTTACGCAGTGGGACTGGTAAGCAGATTTCAGTCCAATCCAGGAATGGAACATTAGACTACGGTTAAGTGTATACTTAAGTATCTTCGTAGGACGAAGAACTTAATGCTTGTTTACTCTAGAAGTAATCTTATTCCGGCGGGATATACGGATTCGATTTCCAATCAGATGTTGATTCAAGGAAATCAACTTCGGTTCTATATTTACTTTAGGAGGTGGAGCCATAGTTTGGAGGAGTGTCAAGCAATCTTGTATTGCTGATTCGACTATGGAGGTGAGTATGTTGCTGTTTGTGAAGCGTGAAAGGAAGCGATCGCTTCGGAAGTTCTAAATGATTTGGAGGTAGTTCGAGGCGAAAAAGCCATTACACTTTATTGTGATAATAGTGGGCGATGGCGAATTCTAAAGAATCTCGGAACCACAAAGTGCCAAACACATTGAGCGAAAGTATCATCTCATAAGGAGATAATACAACGTGGAGAAGTGGATGTGGTAAAGATTCCTACAGAGCAAAACCTTGCTGATCCGTTCACAAAGACATTGAATCAAAAGAGCTTTGAGGGTCACCTAGAAGGATGGGAATGAAGGATATGTCAAACTTGCTTTAGGGCAAGTGGGAGATTGTTGGAGTTATGTAAATATAGTGCCACGGAAAGCAAGTGTATTTACATGTAACTTTATCTTCTTCGATTCTGCTTTGTAATGAAAATATTTATTACTAATAAAACAAAAGAGTTTGGTTTTATCTGTATGAGCATTATTTATCCGGTCATAAGGTACCAAGATTCATTTGTAAGTAATATACATATACAAAGAGATGTATGGGAAACATGTATATTATTAGAATCAATTAATTGATTCACAGTTGAATAATCAAGTTGGTCGTTTGATTATGGTTTAGATCTGTAGTGTTGCGATTTATCTCCATATAAGTAAAGGAGTTTACTTAAAGGGAATGATGAGTTTCATATCATGATAGTAGTAGACTATCGATAATGGCACTATTAAATGAATTGGAATCAAGTATGTTTTCAAGAATAAAGTGGGCCGTTACTTTAATCTTAAAACATACAACTTAAGCATTCGCTTATTATGAACCACAATCTTGATGAGTGGTGAACTCATAGGTGTTTCATTATAATTCTTGATATGATCGAAATGGATTTTTACAGGTATTAATCCGATGTCGCATGTTGGAATTATTAATTGAAACATGTATCGAGGAACATTCACTCAAATAAAGAGTTTATAGTGTTATCATCTCTTCTAGATGTTTAAGGAGATTTGGTGATTAAATGGCGCCGATGGTTTGATGGACTAGCTACCCATCAAGTCTTAACACTAAGATGAGATCTTATGTGTTAATCACCATATAAAGTAAAATGAGAGATCTAGAAGGAAAAACCAACATAAGGGCAAAACGGTAATTTTACCCTTTGTTGTATGCGGATGGCTATAATAAGGTTCTAAATAGGGTTTGCAATTGGACATATTCTCATAATATTTAATAATTCAAGAGTTCAACTAATTGTCTTTAGTGGAATGACATTTAGTTAATAAGCTAGAATTAATTCCAATGAGATTGAATTATTTCTGGGCTTATTGGAGCTTGAATTATCAAAGTCCAATAAGATTCCCCACTTGGCTTTAAGGAAGGTTATCAAGCTAAGTAAGAAGTAGTTTGGAGGCTTTAGAAGCCATAATTGAATGATGGGCTTATACTAATTAATTGTTAATTGGAAGCCCATATGTTCATTTAGAAATGGGCTTGTTTTGGTTTAATGTAATTGATTAGATTAATTATATTAAAACAATTTTTTTTTAATGGAGAAGAAGCAATTTCGAAATTGTGTTCAGTTAGATGTGTAACCACACATTTGACATTAAAATACTAAATAAAGATGCTCTTTATTATGGTTCATCATTATTAAATGGAGTTATGAACTTACCATTTAATGGTTTAATGGTTGGCTTTTAATGTTGGCATGTAACCTATTTGCATTCATTAGATTAAAGATGAAAGATGTGCATTAGATGGACCATCTTCCTTCTTTCTTCTTGCCAAAACTGAAATGGGTATTCAATTATAGGTTATGGTCTTTTCAAATAGCCATTTTAAAGATAAATGAAGTAAGTCTCATTTATTGGCTATTTGATGAGTGATTAATGTAAGAAGTGATGCATTGGATGCCTCTCACTCTTTCCATTCATGCATATTTCGAAATTGAGATGTAAGAAAGGGTTCTTGCATGTTTTTTACACATTCTCTCCTTTCATGCAAGGTAGAACCGAAATTCCTAAGTGAAAGAATTGAAAGAGTTTCAATTTTGGTTCTTTTTCTTCTAAGAAAATCTCCTCCAAATATTTCTTCTCCTTTCCCACCAAAGGATTTTGTTAACCTAGTTGTCCTTGAAGAACAAGTGGTAAATCTAATTGGTTGAGGATACTACAACAAGGAAGAAGATAGATTGCTAAAGGAAAAGACTCAAAGGCAAAGGATTTGGATATAAGAAGGAGACGATAGCAATGAGGATTTAAAGTCAGAGCGAAGGAGTCGGTAATTCCTTTTATCTTGTTCTTGGTTTTATTATCCTTATACCATATCATGTATGGATTAGCATGTTGATTTGGATATATTGCTTCCGCTGCAAGATGATTTCTTAAAAAGTTTTGAAATCTATCGTTTCTCCATACTAAGCATGCTTTCTTTTTCCGATCCAACAGCAAGTGGAAAGAATATAAACAAGAAACTTCTTTTGAATGAACATCAAAACAAGATATTCAAAATAAGTTAAATCTGAAGCTTTAGAAGTTCATCAGTCAAACCACACAAAAGACCTCCAAATTAGCATTCAGGTTATATAATTAAGGGCAATATAACATTTTGTCTTTTAATAGAGGATAAGGAGTCATTAACTTTTTAAGAGGGACTAATAATTCAGATCACTCTCAATGGATAACAATAATGCAGGAAGAAGTTGAAGTAACAATAATGCAGGAAGAAGTTAAAGTTTTTCATAAAATTATACTTAGAAACTTCTAACATTAATACAAGAAAGAATGCAATTAGTAATAAATGGATCTTCAAGATTAAGCAAAATAGTGGTGATCAAGTGGAGCAATACTATGCAAGAATGTTGGTGAAAGGATATGCTAAAAAAAAGAACTAGCTTTAATAAAATATTTTTCCTATAGTTTAATTTTTATAAGCCAGAGTTATCCTAGCAATATGTCTTATGTTTGACTTACATCTAAAAACCTATATGTGAATTTTTTAATGGACATCTTAAAGAAGAAATTTATATGCTTCAACTTGAAGGTTTTGAAGAAAAAAAAGTAAACTTGATTTACAAGTTCAAATTTTTTTATATTAAATAAACATCTAGATTTTGAAATAAAATATTTGATTCCTTCATCATGAGCCTTAGATACAAAAAACTCAATACAACCCCTTATGCATATTTTAAGAAGCTTGGTCATACTGATTTCATTATCTTGTTATTATATATAGAAAATATGTTAGTTGCAAGCCTTAATAAAGATTGGTTTAAATAATCAAATATATAATTGGCTAGGGAATTCAAAATGAAAGACTTCAAACTAGTAAATAAAATTATATAGATTGCAAATTCGTCAGAGACAAAAATAATGGAAATATTTGTTTCCTTTCATAAAAATTACCTAAAGATGGTTTTACGATGTTTCAATTTGTAAAATTGTAAGCCAATATCTACCAATTTTTATGTTAATTTCAAGTTATCCTCTAATATGAATTTTAGAAATGAAGATTTGTCATGTATAGTATAACATATACAGTGGAGATTTTAATGTTAAGCATGCTTTGCACAAAACCAAAAATTGCATATATAATTGGAGTGGTTTTAGTCACTACATGATGAATCTTGGTAGAGAGCACTAGAATGTTATAAAGAGAATCCTAAGATACATTAAAAGGACCTCTAATTTTACAATATAAAACGGAGGATAAGTTTTGTTATCGAAGGAAATAAAAACAACTACAATCAGTTATAACTATATCAACTATAGAGATGGGATGTGTAGTAGTTATAAAAGCTTGTAAAGAAGTGTTATGGTTGAAATTGATGCTAGAAGAACTTGTGGAACAAAAATTATAATGTTCATTATTTTGTAATAGTTAGAGTGTTAGAATACAAACATTTCATGCAAATACCAAATATACAAGTTCAATATCAATTCATTCGTGAGAAAGTAGAGGAGAAATTGTGGATATGAAAAAGGCTCATACCAAAGATAATATAATAGATTTTATGAAAAAGTAATCAATGTTAATAATTTTACTTGGCTTTGATCCTCATATAACTTTGATGAAGATGTAAGCAACATGATAATGATAAAGTGGTATGAAGATTGATTAGTCTCAATTAAATATTCAAATGGGAGATTATTAGATGAATCTAAATATTAAAAACATAATGTTTAGTTATTATTCAAACATAATATCTACATAATATTTAAAATTGATTAAAGAATATAGATATTATTTATATAATCTAGATGAAGACAAATAATTTATGATGCAAAAGTAAATATTAGAATGTGTGATACTTATAATAAATTTAAATGTAAGGATATATTTTGTTTAATTCTCCAATTAATACCCATTCTTCTTGTTGTTTCATATAAAAAAATTCAAATTGAAGCATCTAAAATAGTATTGATGTATACTAGTTGTACTTTACTTTTAGCACTATTTTCACAACATATTGCTTGTGTTTTGGATATTTTTAAAGGATTTGATACTTAAAATGAGAAGAGATTAACTAGCGTTAAGGTCAATGTTAAAGTTATTGCAAGTGTATGGCATAGATGTACCTAGTACAAACAAGTACGGGTTGATTCCATGAAGACAGTAATTATTAATAATGACCTTTTTTGTTATCTAACATAAAAATCATAATTTTGGTTTTTGATTAAAAATTAAACTAAACTTGGAAACAATAATGAATGCAAGACAAAGGAAGTTACATAGAAAATCAATATCAAATAATATTGTCTAGGTGTTGAATCTCCCTAAGAATCCTTGAATTGTTAACCTTTTATCATGCAATCATATTGTTGATCATTGGACCAAGGACATTCCTATCTTATGTTAATTTCTCTCTCAAGACTATTAACAACTAATCCATCAGTTGATTAATATAATTCTTTCTAATTAAAACCCTTAAGATAGCATTATCGATTTATAAATTCTGCTATTAGGTTTGACCTTAATTCAAAGGATTTATGTCAACCTATCTTTAGGTTTACATGCAAATCCTCCTAATTATAGTAGATATTTTCATACAAGCGATTTCTTAATCTCAATCATATGAAATTAAATCATGCACTAATATTCTAGATATATTAGAACAAGAATAAAAATATAATTGAATTGCAATTATATGAATTGCAATAAATCAATCAATATAATTGCAATAAATAAAAGATTAAAATATATTGTTATCACAAATTATTTTTATCACACCTAGACACTAAACATGTTTAGTTACTCATAGAAAATGAATTAATAACAAATATGCAGAAAACTAATAGAAAATAAAGAAATTATAATTCTAAATCTCCCTTTTTGTTCTATTGAATCTTCTTATAAGATTAGATTGGATGTAGCTTTCCATCAGATATCATGATATGAACTTCATGTTTTCCTTATCCCTTGATAAAAATCGTCACCTCTAAAAGTTTCTTACAATCTAAAAACTCTAAAAAAAATTGATTCTTTCTTGTTTGCCTCTGCTCAGATCCTTTTATGGTAAAAATTAGGGTTTTTGTGATATATACGATCACTTACACGGGCATGTAGGAGACTGTGTATAACAAAAAAAAAATACTTAAATTTGCAATTTCACATAGGTATAAAGACTTATATGGGCAATATACATGACCGTGTATATCAATATAAACAAGCATGTAACTCTATATGACTAGAACTCAAATTCTTCAATCTTCACACATTTAGAAAGACTTACACTATAACTATACACATTTGTGTAGGTCCTTAGTTTCTTTAAATATTCATTCTTTTCCACATTTTCGTCTGAATTCTTCTCCTTTTGGTTCATAAAGGCAATTAATACCTATAAGTGCACTTAGAGTGAATTAAGTACCAAAAATACAACAAAACTATGAAATAACAAGCAAAACACAAACTATGGATGTAACATCCCATTACTAGTGGGAAGGGTAGGATGGTAAATGGGAGTGACTAATGAGAGTTAGAGATGCACTTCCATGTTCATGCATGATATGCCATACACTTACACATGAATAGTGAATTTATTTGCACATGAAAATAATTGTACATGCATTCATGAATAATTTCGGGTATAATTGGATTGATCTATGAATTTTTAGAGTTATGGATGTTTTTACTTTGGAAATATTAGTGATTGGTGGAAATATTGTATTTGTATATGTTGGTGAATTTATGGAGTATTGAGAAAGATATCTATAATAGGGAACAAGAAATAATTAAAAGAAGCTTTGGAGATAGTTGGATTGTAAAGATGACAGTTAAGGGAGTTAGTTTCAAAAGAAACTAAGTTGGAACTTAGGTATTGGGTAAGTGACAAGTGTCACTTAGGCTTTGTACTCTAACTAGGAGTAGGTTACTATTCTTTGAGAATTAACAGGTTAAGGCTTGTCCAAGTCCTTTCTTTGCTATCATCATTCTAAAACTTCTCTCTTTGAAACACAAAGTTTTCCATCAAAATATCTTCTAAGGGACCTCTGTGTTTTTCCTTTCTTTCACCAAACTTACTTTGCTATTTGTGTCCTCTGCCCTAAGAAAAGCGAGAAGCTGGTCATTGTACTCAGAGAAGTACGTAAAAATGTGTGGAGTTTTCAGCAGAGGAGCCACTGGAACGTCAACCTCTAGACGTTGTTGGATCTTCCAGGCATTAGCTTCGGGAGAAACTTGTGAGTCAACCTAGATGATTTCCTAGGGTTGACTTGCTTTGAAAGTGTATGACGTGTTAGCTTCCAATTATAAAGGAATTGTGATTTGATTTGAATTCCGGACTTAAACTCCGAGGAGTTTGTTATGTGATTATGGTATTGGAAGTGCTTTGTTTTGCTTTGAAATTATGTATGATGCACGAATTCTCAACGAGAGTTGAATGCCAGACTTAGGTCCGATGATAATGAGTTTCTAATTAAATATCGCATGTGATTACCTAATATGACATAATCCCTATGTGGTGCATTTCATAAAATGCATGCTCAGATAAAGGAGTTGTGACTTGTTTTGTGTACAGAGCTTTGCTCCGTGATATATGTTTTGTGTACAGAGCTATGTTCTATGATTCTGTTCCGACTGAGCCCTATGGGCCAATAATTGTGTATAAGTATGTGATGGGCACTCGGTCACAATAATAACAACGAATATGAATCTCATGCATATAACTTTACAAGATTGAATTCATTGAATGAATATTTGTGTAATATGTGATATGTGTGTTTGACCCGGTGAACTCATCAATGATGGTTCACTCATTGAGTTTGCAAAACTCATAAAAAAATTGCAACGTTGTCTTTTCAGGACCAAGAGACGACTCTAACTACTAAAGAGGCTCTACCAACCGGGTAGATTGTGATTGGTAAGAAAGGTCATGGCTCAAAGGTCGGTCAGCTGGGGTCCTTTTGGGTGGTTTAGATAACTTTGATGTACTTTCCTCATTCATGTAGTACTATTGTATTAGGTTTTTGGTGATGTACATATGGATAATGTTGAAAGACAATGTAGACTTCGATTTTGTGAAATGCGATGAGGAAAAAGTTGGTTTCAAATACTGTGATCTTATTATGACGCATTAAGTGAATTGTTACCATATCATATGAAGTGAATGTAGTGATCGATTGTAGCGTGCCCTCATCGTAGGATATGTCCCGGAATGACCTCCGGGTGTTCCGGTGGGTACCCTACAGTAAGGGGCGCAACAACTAGGTGGTATCAGAGCATGGTTTAGCATCCGTTGGGATATATAGGAATGATAAGCATGAAATATCTTGAGTAATGCGGATAATGATTGAAGTTATCATTTGTTATAGGTCATCTGCCCAAGGTAATCAGATTGATCAACCAGTTGACCAAGGATCTGTAGGAGCCAGTAGAGAGTCCTCGGTACCTCGATCTGAAGAGAGAAGCAAGAGGTGGTATGATAGACTGTGAAAGCAGGGAGCTGTAGATTTCTATGGCAATATAGACCCTACTGAGGCCGAGGGATGGTTAGAGAGGACTGAGAGGATTTTTGATCAGATGGACTGCGAGTCTGATAAGAGGTTTGACTATGCAGTATCATTACTACAGGGCCCAGTTTACCAGTAGTAGAAGACTGTTCCAGGCAGTACCACCAGACCTTGTCAATTGAAGTGGGAAGACTTTCTAAGAGTCTTCAGAGACAACTACATGCCCAAGGTCTACTTGGACATGAAGATGCAAGAGTTCTTGGAACTGAAGCAGGGCAAGATGTCAGTGGCGGACTATGAAGTCCGATTTAATGAATTGATGGGTTATGCTACCACTCTGATTCCTACAGAGGAAGACAAGTGCAGGAGGTTCGAGAATGTGCTTAATATGGAGATCAGAACAAGATTGGCGAGGTCAGATATAGGCACTTTCACTGAGTTGAGAGCGGCCTCAATTAGAATTGAACAGCTGATGAAGTAGAAACAAGTAGAGACTGGGCAAGGGTCAAGAGGAAAGAGGCCTAGTGAGAGTCAGGGGAGTTCTGGAAGAAGATTCAGTAAGCGCCAGAATAGAGCAATCAGATCATCAGTGATTCAGCGATCAGGATCTAGCAGAGGGTAGGTTATTCTGATGGCGATGGTAGAGGCTCAGCTCAGAATCAGTTCCCAGTTTGTGAGTATTGCGAGAGGAGGCATGGTGGAGAGTGTTGGAGATCGACGGGAGCTTGTTTTAAATGCGACTCCCTGGACCACCAGATTAGAGATTGCCCAGAGATTTTAGAAATTCAATCTGCTATCAGTGGGCAATCTGGGAGTAATACTACAGTTCATTAGAGTAGAGGTGGTGGATCTGGACAGAGAGGCCAAAGTAGAGGCAGAGGGAGAGCTGGAAGTTCTTCCTTGAGGACTGAGGGATAGAGTAACCGACCACAGTCCCAGGTCAGGGTCTATGCTATGACCAGGCAGGAGGCCCATGACTCACCAGATGTAGTTGCAGGTGCGCTTCTTGTTTATGATTTGGAGGCATTTGCACTACTTTTGTTGCACCGCATTTGGCATGTAGATTGCATTATGATAGGGAGTTACTGCAGTATGGGCTAGAGGTGAGTACACCTCTAGGTAGTACTACTGCCTTAGGTGAGGTCTGCAAGGGGTGCCCGATTATGATTGATCAAGCAGAGTTGAAGGCAGACCTGATAGTATTGCAATTGAGGGAGATAGATGTGATCCTAAGCATGGATTGGCTCACTGCACATAGGGCCATCATGAACTGCTACACCAAGGAGGTAGTATTAGAATCTCCTGGTCAGCCTAGAGCAGTGTTTAGAGGAGTTAGTCAGGCAGTGTCAGCCCGGATGATCTCATTCCTGAAAGCATTGAGGATGATGCAGGGAGGATGTGAGGCTTATCTGGCCCATGTCATTGATACTAGGGTTGAGCATAGCGTACAGGACATTCCAGTGGTTAGGGAATTCCTAGATGTGTTTCCCGAAGAGTTACCTAGTTTACCACCAAATCGAAAAACAGAGTTTACAATTGATCTGGTTCCAGGTGCTGCTCCTATATCCATTCCTCTATATAGGATGACACATGTAGAACTGAAGGAGTTGAAGTCTCAATTGCAGGAGTTATTGGAAAAGGGTTTCATAAGGCCCAGTGTTTCACCTTGGGGAGCTCCAGTGTTGTTTGTGAAGAAGAAAGATGGAACTTTGAGATTGTGCATCGATTATAGGCAACTGAATCGGGTGACCGTGAAGAACAAGTATCCGTTGCCTAGAATTGATGACTTGCTTGACCAGTTGCAGGGAGCTCAAGTATTTACTAAGCTGGATCTGAAATCAGGATATTACCAGTTAAAGATAGCGGAGGCTGATATACCTAAGAGTGCATTCAGGAGCAGGTATGGGCACTATGAGTTCCTAGTGATGTCGTTTGGGTTAACTAATGCCCCGACAGCTTTTATGGCCTTAATGAATAAGGTGTTTAAGCCCTACCTGGATCAATTTGTAATTGTGTTCATTGATGATATCTTGGGGTATTCAAAGAGTAGAAAGGAGCAAGCTGAACATTTGAGAGTTATCTTACAGATTATGAGAGAGAAACAATTGTATGCCAAATTCAGTAAGTGTGAATTTTGGCTAGAGCAAGTTGTATTTCTAGAGCATATAGTGACTGGAGACGACATACAGGTAGATCCGAAGAAAGTAGAGGCAGTTATGAATTAGGAAGCTCTGAGAAATGTGTCATAGATTCGAAGCTTCCTAGGATTGGTTGGGTATTATCGAAGGTTTGTCGAGAGGTTTTCTCTAATCTCAGCCCCTCTGACTAAACTTCTGAGGAAGAATGTAGTGTTTAGATGGAGTGAGGAGTGTCAGAAGAGCTTTGAGGAGCTGAAACATCGGTTGACTACCGCATCGGTGTTGACCATTCCATCAGGGACTGGAGGATATGTGGTGTATAGTGATGCTTCGCATCAAGGATTGGGATGTGTACTGATGCAGTATGACAAGTTGATTGCCTATGCATCGAGACAATTAAGGTCTCACGAGATCAATTATCCGGTACATGATTTAGAGCTAACTGCAGTTGTCTTTGCTATAAAGATTTGGAGACATTATTTGTATGGGGAGACTTTCCAGATATATACTGATCATCAAAGTCTGAAATATTTGATGAGTCAGAAGGAGCTAAACTTGAGACAGAGGAGGTGGATTGAGTTATTGAAAGATTATGATTGTACTATTGAAAACCACACAGGGAAAGCTAATGTGGTGGTAGATGCTTTGAGCAGGAAGTCTAATGTTAGTATAGCTTAGATTCAGTTATCGAGGTTACCTAATCTGATTCATTTGAGAGCTCTAAATTTAGAGTTGAATCTGGAGCAAGATGAGGCACTAATTGCTACTTTGAAGTTGAGGCCAATGCTACATGATAGAATCAAAAGAGTTCAGAACAAAGATTCTGATATGGTAAAGCTTATAGAGAAAGTGAAAGCAAATCCAGATTCTGAGTTTGAGTTGAGGGATGAGACTTTGTGGTTGAGACATAGGCTATGTGTGCCTAATGTGGATGATTTGAGGAAGGAGATCCTTGAGGAAGCTCATATGGCTGCCTATGCTATGCATCCTGGTACTACCAAGATGTATAACACATTGAAGCAACATTTTTGGTGGCCTGGAATGAAGAAGCAAGTAGCTGAGTATGTGTCTAGATGTATGATGTGCCAGCAAGTGAAGGCAGAGCACCAGGCTCCAGTAGGGAAGTTGAATTCGTTGCCCATTCTGGAGTGGAAATGGGAATGGATCACTATGGACTTCATCATGGGCTTGCCTAAGACTCCGAGGCAGCATGATGCTATTTGGGTCATAGTGGACCGGTTGACTAAATCAGCCCATTTCTTACCAGTGAGAGAGAATAACTCACTTGATCAGTTGGCCCAGAAGTATGTGAATGAGGTGGGGAGACTGCATGGAGTACCCGTGTCCATAGTATCAGACAGGGATCCGAGATTTACTTCAAGATTTTGGAAGAGCTTGCAGACTACCATGGGAACTAAGTTGAACTTCAGTACAACGTTTCATCCTCAGACAGATGGATAGAGTGAGAGGATAATTAAAAATGTTGAGGATGTGTTCAGGGCTTGTGTATTGGAGTTTAGAGGAGCTTGGGATCAATATATGGCATTGATTGAGTTTGCCTACAATAACCATTACCACAGTAGTATCGAAATGGCACCGTATGAGGCACTGTATGGTATGAAATGTCGGTCGCCATTGTATTGGGATGAAGAGGGCTTGAGAATGGTGGAAGGCCTAGAGTTGATACAGGACATAGTGGAGAAGGTGAAGTTGATCCGAAGCCGAAATTAAAGCGGCTCAAGATAGGCAAAAGAGTTATGTGGATCAACATCGACGTGATATGGAGTACAGTGTCGGGGATAGAATATTTTTGAGAGTGTCACCCTGGAGGGGAGTTTTGAGATTCGGTAAAAAGGGCAAGTTGAGCCTTAGGTACATTGGTCCTTATGAGATCATTGAGAGGATTGGACCTTTGGCCTATAAGTTAGCTTTACCGAATGAGATGTCTCAATTGCATAATGTGTTCCATGTGAGTATGCTCTGAAGATACCGATCGGATCCGACACATGTGATACCGGCTCAGGAGATTGAGGTTGCTTATAACTTAAGCTATGTTGAGGAGCCGATCAAGATTGTGGGATTACGGATTAAGCAGTTGAGGAACAAGGTTATTCCATTGGTAAAATTCCTTTGAAGGAACCACTCAACTGAAGAAGCAACATGGGAGACAGAGGAGCATATGAGGAGACAATATCCCCACCTATTCGAGCAAGCAGGTAAGAATTTTGATGATGAAATTTCTTTAAGGAGGGGAGAGTTGTAACATCCCATTACTAGTGGGAAGGGTAGGATGGTAAATGGGAGTGACTAATGAGAGTTAGAGATGCACTTCCATGTTCATGCATGATATGCCATACACTTACACATGAATAGTGAATTTATTTGCACATGAAAATAATTGTACATGCATTCATGAATAATTCCGGGTATAATTGGATTGATCTATGAATTTTTAAAGATATGGATGTTTTTACTTTGGAAATATTAGTGATTGGTGGAAATATTGTATTTGTATATGTTGGTGAATTTATGGAGTATTGAGAAAGATATCTATAATAGGGAACAAGAAATAATTAAAAGAAGCTTTGGAGATAGTTGGATTGTAAAGATGACAATTAAGGGAGTTAGTTTCAAAAGAAACTAAGTTGGAACTTGGGTATTGGGTAAGTGACAAGTGTCACTTAGGCCTTGTACTCTAACTAGGAGTAGGTTACTATTCTTTGAGAATTGACAGTTAAGGCTTGTCCAAGTCCTTTCTTTGCTATCATCTTTCTAAAACTTCTCTCTTTGAAACACAAATTTTTCCATCAAAATATCTTCTAAGGGACCTCTGTGTTTTTCCTTTCTTTCACCAAACTTACTTTGCCATTTGTGTCTTCTGCCCTAAGAAAAGGGAGAAGCTGGTCATTGTACTCAGAGAAGTACGTAAAAATGTGTGAAGTTTTCAGCAAAGGAGCCACTGGAACGTCAACCTCCAGACGTTGTTGGATCTTCCAGGCATTAGCTTCAGGAGAAACTTGTGAGTCAACCTAGATGATTTCCTAGGGTTGATTTGCTTTGAAATTTTATGATGTGTTAGATTCCAATTATAAAGAAATTGTGATTTGATTTGAATTCCGGACTTAAACTCCGAGGAGTTTGTTATGTGATTATGGTATTGGAAGTGCTTTATTTTGCTTTGAAATCCTGTATGATGAACGAATTCTCAACGAGAGTTGAATGCCGAACTTAGGTCCGATGATAATGAGTTTCTGATTAAATATCGCATGTGATTACCCGATATGACATAATCCCTATGTGGTGCATTTCATAAAATGCATGCTCAGATAAAGGTGTTGTGACTTGAGTGGCCAATGAAGCGCTTCCACGTAGAGCTTTGGTCTATGATATATATTTTGTGTACAGAGCTATGCTCTGTGATTCTGTTCTGACTGAGCCCTATGGGCCAGTAATTGTGTGTAAGTATGTGATGGGCACTCGGTCACAACAATAACAACGAATATGAGTCTCATGCATATAACATTATAAGATTGAATCCATCGAATGAATATTTGTGTAATATGTGATATGTGTGTTTGACCCGGTGAACTCATCAATGATGATTCACTCATTGAGTTTGCAAAACTCATAAAAAAATTGTAACGTTGTCTTTTCAGGATCAAGAGATAACTCTAACTACTAAAGAGGCTCTACCAGTCAGGTAGATTGTGATTGGTGAGAAAGGTCATGGCTCAAAGGTCGGTCAACTGGGGTCCTTTTGGGTGGTTTAGATAACTTTGATGTACTTTCCTCATTCATGTAGTACTATTGTATTAGGTTTTTGGTGATGTACATATGGATAATGTTGAAAGACAATGTAGACTTCGATTTTGTGAAATGCGATGAGGAAAAAGTTGGTTTCAAATACTATGATCTTATTATGATGCTTTAAGTGAATTGTTACCATACCATATGAAGTGAATGTAGTGATCGATTGTAGCGTGCCCTCATCACAGGATATGTTCCAAAATGACCTCCGGGTGTTCTGGTGGGTACCCTACGGTAAGGGGGCGCAACAATGGATGCATAATTATAGTTAAATAAGTATACATCAAACATCCCTACCCTTAAGATTTTGTTTGTCCTCAAGAAAATCATAATCTAAATTATCAATTTTATAACATCTATCCATTACTAATCCCAAATCATCAATAGAATCAAGTTATCCTAAAATTAACTTCATAACCCAATATTAATAATAATCATGTCGATAATCTTATTGAAATAAAAAACATAAATATTTACAACCTCACCTATGTTTAACTCAATGCACTCAAGTATTTAGGGTGAAAAGTAGCAAACTCTCAAATCAATGCATAACGGAACTCTTAACCATAAGCTTGTAATAATATCATATCTCCACCACTTGTATATAAACTAAAAACAAAAATCAAAAGGTCCTTATAAGGTTGTAATGGAGATTATGTAAGGTGTGATTAGGATAATAAAATGTGATAAATTTGAAGGAAATTCATCAAGGAAACATTAAAAAAGTTGTTCATAATATACATAGGTACTTTCATTATAAATCCATTAGTACTATACATTTTTCTTTTATATGCTTGCAAAAAAATTTAAGCATTCATCATCTACCGTAATTAAAGAAATATTAGACCTTTTAAATTTTCAAGTTTCAAACATTCAAGTAATGTAAATAACCTTTAGGGTTCAAAAAAATAAAAAGGATTCAAAGAAAAATATGATAAAGGTTAATGATGTGGGTATAAACAATGAAAAGGACTTAGACTCAAAATTGGTTATTCCTAAGGGATTAAATATTGCAGGGTAATTGTCAAACAAATATACTTAACCAATTATTGAATCTAAGGGCCTTTCTCACTTCAATGCTTTTAATTTAACAAATGTGGTCGCAATATGTATAACAAAATTAAGTTATAGAATTATTAAGCTATGTATGATAACACACAAGAAAGAACAAAAGAGCTTAAAATATTATGAATTTTTTCTCTTAGGCTTAAAAGTTCACGAAAAAAAAGGTCTTCTGTGTATAAACAATATGCAATTTTCATTCATATTGACTATCTCAATGACTACTACAATATGACTTATAAAAACAAGTTTATTCTAACTACGATCCTTTTGCATACTAATTCAAATCAATAATTAATAATGAAATAAAGTATTTATGGACATATTCAACTAATTCAAAATTTTAGTTAATAAAATTATGATTAGTGACTTACTTCCACCTATTATTCCACATAATGATTTTGTAACCTGTAAGTAAGTTACATGTTGCAAGACAATAGCAAGGATATAGTTTATCAAATTAATAAATCCAATTAACTGTAATAATGCCCTTTTCAATGATAAACTTTTACAAAAATAAAGGATAAAATCCCTCAATCTTTAGTTGATATAAGCAGTTTGTCTTAAGATGGCTACCAATGACTTATCAGTAGTTTCCTTATTTGGTTCCTCTGCTACTTCTTCCTTGACCACATTTATCCGTTTTTTTCTTATTCTTTTTAGAAAAAGGTTTTTTGGCTTATCTTCTTCTTCAATTATCTCTAACCACTTCTATACTTCCACTTCTTAGATGAAGGCATCCTCTTCTTCTTCGTTCTTTACTTTTGGAAGCTCATTTCCACTCCTAAGGATGATTGCCATTAGTTCATTAAAATTTGTTTCAGTAGTATTGAGCAAACTCCCCTGTAGTCTGTCAATAATATTCTCGCCAGTTAACTAACCCAATTCACCAAGTTATGTACATAGACCTCTATCTTCTGATGCCTCATATTTGACTCTTGAACAAATTTGGCCATCATATCCTCTAAAGTTGGTTTCTTAACTTGAGGTATTTGTTGTTACAAATATTCAACTGAAGCGTAATCATTCCATCCATAAATGTAAGAGTTGCTCCACTCTAAATTATAAATATTCTCACATGGTGCATTTTGATGTTAGTTGTGCATGCTTGTTGCTCCCATATGTAATTTGGTTGCCAACATTTATAATTGTAATGGTTACTCCCATAATTATGGCAACATAATCTAGAATTTGGTTAAGCTTTTGAAAACATGTCACTAAACCTTTCTTTCCAATATGGTGATATTACCATAGGTGATGACACATCATAACTCCAATAAAAGTATTAACTGCCCCATCCTTCCACTATGAGTGGTGGCTATGATAATGAATTGTAAAACCAAACGATAAGTCTCAAAGTCAAAGTCAAAGTAAAGAAGTTTAAAAGATATTTAAATGAGTAAATCAAAAATAAAGTGAAATACAAGAAAAATAAATAAATTAAAATGAAATAAATACAAAAAAATGGTCAGATTATTAAAATCTAGACTTTCCTAATATTATTGTCCTTAAAAATGATGTCAAAAACTTGATTAACTAGGTTAAGGTCAATATTAAAATTACTGCAAGTGTACAACATAACTATAGTTAGCACATGCAAGTATGAGTCAATCTTACGTAGATAGTAAATACTAATAGTTACCTTTTCTCCATTAACTAACCTAAGAATCGGATTTTTGGTTTTTAATTAAAAATTAACCTAAACTTGGAAACAATAATTAACACAAGATAAAGAAAATTACTTAGGGGCTGTTTGTTTCTGTTTTTTTTCTCCGTTTTTTTTTTGTCGTTTTTGTAAAAAGAAAAACAGGTAAGTAAAACGTGTTTGGTTTACTCAGTTGCGATTTTTTGTTTCTAAAAATAAAAAAACTACAACAGTTTTACAGAAACCAAAAAATATCGTTTCTCTAAATTTTGATAACATGTTTTCTTCGACAAAAAACCAACATAACCCCGATTTTTATCTCAAATAATAATAATAATAATAATAATAATAATAAATTTTATAATAATAATTAATAATTAATAATAATAAGATAATTAATTTAGTATAATAAAATTAATAATATTAATAGTATTAAAAATAGTAAGTAGAAAATTTATATCAATAATTAATAATAATTAATAATATTATTATGATTATTAATAAATAATAATAATAATAATAATAAATTAATAAATTAATAAGAATAAGAATAACTTAATAATAATAATAATAATAATAATAATAATAATAATAATAATGAGTTTAATAATAATAATAAATTTTATAACAATAATTAATATTATTATTATTAACAATAAATAATAATAATAATAATAATAATAATAATGAGTTTAATAATAATAATAATAATAATAATAATAATAATAATAATAATAATAATAATAATAATAGTAATAGTAAGTAGAAATTTTATAACAATAATTAATAATATTATTATTATTAACAATAAATAATGATAATAATAATAATAATAATAATAATAATAATAATAATAATAATAATAATAATAATAATAATAATAATAATAATAATAATAATAATAATAATAATAAGTTTATTAGAAATCTCAACCAAACAGGTTTTTATTTTCAGTTTTATGTTACAAATCTCAACCAAACAGGTTTTCATTTTTTTAAGCAAAAAAATAGAAACCAAAAACAGGAAACAGAAACTAAAAACAACAACAAAAAAACAAAAGTGGAACCAAACAGGCTAGAAAAATCAATATCAAATAGTAATGCCTAGGTGATCAATCCCCCTAAGAATTCTTAAATTATTAATCATTTATCATTCAATAATATTGTTGATTATTAGACCATGGAAATTTCTATCTTATCTTAATCTCTCTCCCAAGACTATTAACAACTAATATGTCAGTTGATTAACATAAATCTTTCTAGTTAAAACTCCTAGGATTGCATGTCTTTAAGGCTAAACTTAACATATTTAATTTTAAATTTTTCCTATTCAATTCCATTTGATTTCTAACAATTTAAACCAATCCAAATTCCTTCCATGACATTTTAATACACACATTTAATCCATAAAATTGCATTAACAAATCTTTACAAAAATTATGCACCTAAACCAAATTTCAATCAAAACTAATTCCAAATCAATTATTTTCATTTCTTTATTTCATTAGCATCAAAATCATGCTATAAACATCATAAAACATCAAAATAAAATTTTGAATCATAATACATTAAAAACCCTAACCATGCTTGAAAACACATCCAATCATTTCCACGATTTTTCTTTCATTATTTCATTATTAAACTAACTTCCTAATGTCATCCATTAATCTTAAATCATCAAATAAGAAAATAAAATACTTTAGGCAATTGATCTCAGCTTTGACCAAGTCTGAACAAGGTTCCCTACATTAGATTTATATGATTTTCTTCTCCCAATTCCTTCCAGTGCAATCAAACCTTGATATTACATCAAATGGGTGTAATTTACACCATCAAAATCAAATCTAACCTATAACCCAACAAATCCAAAATTTTCAACAAAATTAGTAAGCTTACCTACCCATTTTCTTCTTCCTCTTCACTTGCATTTCTATGAAATCTTGTTAGAAGTTTGATTGGAGGTGGAAGAGCATGAAAAATGCCCTGGATCACTTCTCCATGGCTTAGTCGTAACTCTCTCTTCTCTTTTTTTCTCTCTCTTCCTTCCTTTCTCTCATAAGTGGACAAAACCCACTCTTGCTTCTCTCTTATTTTCTTTTAGTTTTTGGGCTCTTTAATGCCACTCTCATGGCACTCTCACAAAAGGAAGCAAAATGTCTTAAGTTTTGTTTTTTATATTCATTTAATGGATTGCACATGTCACCTTCTTATTTGTCATCACTAATAACTAATCACACACATATCATTTTGTTATTGGTCATCTCTAGTGACTCATCAATTCACTAATATCATGGAAAAACATCAAATTGCCCTTAATGAGTACAAAAAGACCAAATTGCTCTTTAATGCATTTAATCCACCACCTAACTGAATTAAATCCCAAAATTATTCCACAATCATTTTTCCATCAAATTGACCATGAAATACTCTAATTAGGGTCAATACTTGTTGATTGGATACCTTCAAAAATTTCAAACAGGTTTAAAATCATCAATACTCATTATTTTCCAAAAAGGTCATTTTAGTCTAATAGTTTTGAATTGCCCGAATTCTATACAAACAACCTCCGTTTTGACTTGTTTTAGTTCCTATGGACTCTAAACCTAATTCCGAAGGTTTTCATTATATTTCAAAAACTTTTTGGTTGCCTAGAAGAATTTTCAGATTGAATCTAGAAATCATTGAATATCATCGAAATCATTTGGATTTCATTCAAAAGTGTCACTTAAATCTCCAAAGCACATTTCGAAGCTTTTAAATCTCGTTCAAACTCATTTTGTAGCTTTTCAAAGTTTTCGGAAAAAAAATAGGAATTGTCGGTCAGGTCTAAAACCATCTCTGGTTTATTCATGATCTCCGTTATAACCTTAATAATTCACTTAAACTCTTAAAATACTCTAGTTTACTATAAACAGAACATACTCTATAAAATGCATGTGCATCACATTACTCAACACCATAATCGAAATAGCATATTATAATTCCAATTTTGTTCATAGCTAAATATAGATGTCGTTTGATTGAGTAATCTAATACTAATTTTTTTTTAATGTTAGAGCATTTTCACCAGATAATCTTTACCAACCTTCTGTATTTTAAATTAGGAGTTATATAAGATAGAAAATATGTTATTACTAAGCAAGGAAAGGATAAAATTATGAAAGTCATCGGGCTACTTTTTTTTCCATTGTGAGTTCTCCTTTACAAATAATCTAGCAAAATTTCTTAAACATTCATAATACAATTTAATATCATTTATTACCTTTAATTGCTATTTTTAAGAGAAAATAACTTTGTATTCAATCACATCAAAGAGATCACCCAAAGTATCAATATCTATATATACATCTCCGTTGTATACGTAATAAAGATTAAGAAAGTAAGCTTCTAAGTAAATATTTTGAATAAGATGCTTATCTCATCACAAGTTAAGATATATATATATATATATAAAACATACAATTTATACTTCGTTTAAAAAGACTTATAATTATTTTGCAAACTCTAAAAATGGCTTCTCATTTGAGTCAAAAATTCTCAACAACCTTATATATGGAGCCACAATTTTCGCAATACTGAAGCAAACATCCTAAAATTCATTATCTAAAATAATAATATAAACCTCTACTCTTTTTTACCCTTTTAATAACTTATGACTCGAAAAGCATTTACTTGCTACTATATTTTGAAATGATCATCAACACTTTTCAAAGTTATAAATATAGTTGTAAACCTAGAAACAATTAAAACACAATCTCAACCTAATCTTCTTTCTTTCTTAACTAAGATTAAAAAAGGTAATATGATTATATATAAAATTGTGATCTTTGATGCACGTGAAGTAATATTAAAATTATGATCAATATAATTAATAGCTTTTAAAATGAGATTTTACAATGAGCAATAGATGAAGACCAATAAATATATATCATATTTTGATTGTAATAAGTTCCCAATGATACATAATTAGTTGCATTATCTATAATAAAATGCAAAATATTTTGGTCAAGCCCACTCAAAATTTTAAAAATAATCCAAATAAAGCATGATCACTTTTACCATATCGATTGTTTATCTTTAAACAGTCAAATCATTTTCCATAGTGGTGCATCATGTTGTTCCCTAATTAGATTTATATTTATCCATAATCAATTGACATTCCACTTTAAAATCTCAAAGTAAAGTGACATGAATATTATAATAAGAAGATGCCTTAAAACCTACACATATAGTTATTGTAACATATATTGCTTTTCAAAAAAAATCAATTTAAAGCACTTAAAGAAATACAATAATGTTAAAACTATCTAGCCCAAGCTCTTTTATATTGTAAAAAACAACCATAATGAAAACAGTTTTAAAACTAGGTTGAGAACTAAGAGTGGTTTTAGAGGAAAGTAAGAATCTATGTCAATAATAACTTTTTTCTTTATTTAATACATGTTATGCTTCATCATCTCTAGAAGATATATTATATGTCTCTTTATTTTCTTTTTTTAATTTTGATGCAAATAATTTTGATCCTTTCACATACAACAAACGACATTTTTTGTTGCAAAAATAATATTACTCTTAACACTAACAAGATGTTCTTTCATTCTATAAATTTCTCTTTTAAACATTCTATTACAAAAAAATTCATATTAAACTTTTTGTAAGATGTTTGAGAAGAAGAAAAAATTTATGTTAGATCAACCTTACCATAAGTAGAAGATGATAAGTTTATCGAATCTCTTTTGATGATTATATTCTCAGTTATAATTTCAGCCTAAACATAAGAGATATGTTATCATTAAAAATAATGAAATATTTATTTATTAAATTTAAATATAAAGGATTATTCATTTTAGAACTTAAAAGAAAGGAAATAAGCTATTGTAATTCAATAACTAATAAGAAAACTAGTAAAGAGCAATAAAAAAACATATTAAAATCTATTGAGCATTAAACATACAACAAGTATTATTACCAAAAGAAATAACTTAATCGTCAAGGTGAAGTACGCCATACTTAAACAAAGAACACTACACTAAGTCCATTTACTTAGCCCCTATCTAAATAGTTTCAACCAATAGCTTTCGGTTTAAGGTTCTTTTGGTTTAAATGAACATCTATAATTACCTCAATGTAGAAGTTACTATTAAGTGCACTATCACATCACCTTTATGCTTTAAGATGTATTTTGTTTAAGAAAATGTAAGATATATTCAAGTAAAGTAATATCTAGGGAAGATTTGGCAAGAGAGTACTATACTGGTGAACTTGAAAATAGGTCAACCGATTTAAAAGTTTAATATTTAAGAAAACTTGTTAAAGTCAATTACAAGAGATGAAAAGTAAAAAAATTAAGTTAAGGAATAATAATGACAATAATAAACGAAATTTTATATAGATGTAGTTGTTTATATGGAATCCTGAAGTTTCAAAAGTTTAGTACTGAATAGTTTTTATGATTTTTCCAACTACTAAGGTATAAGATTATAAAAAGTTATAGGTCAATGCTCTAACTTAATTTCCCTTATGTTCTTTAACTCTTAACTTCAATGCTAATATTTTAAAAAAGTAATAAATTGAATTAATAAACCCCTTTAAATATACATAAATAAGAGCCTCAAAATGGCCTCAGCCTAGTTTCCATTTATGCAATGAGAGGGACTCTCTGACAACTATAAATGCAACTAAGTTTGCAATAAGTGTAAGCAGTGTTTTGAAATCTGGACCAGACCGGTCGGTTCGATCGATGACCGATCGACTATCCGGTTCGAGTGACTCCTAAAAAACAGTCTCTAATTATACCAGTATGAATGGGTGAGAACTGTTTAATTGACCGATTAAATCAGGATTTGTCGAACTGGTTGGCAACTGATTCAATGAAAATTTTTATTTTTTTTGCTTTTTTTTTTAAAATGCATCATGTTTTTTATTTATATTTATTTATATTATTTGATACATTTTTCTATTTTTTAAATTTACTAATATTATATATAATTAAATAAAATTATCGCGTAATTATGACGTCATACCGATTCGATCGGTAGTTGAACCGGTCGAACCGATTGAATCAGTGACCAGTAAGGTTTCCAATTCGACGTCCGGTCCGGGTTTCAAAACCTTAAGTGTAAGCATAGGAGCTTCAGAAAGCTAGCGGAAGATATAAGTTTTATATAATGTGTTGTTCTCTCAACCATCCTTTAAGATGGTTTATCGATTGAATATTAGAAGTTTATTGGCTTTTAAAGATTCTTAGTTTCTTTCTTGCTAGATTATGTACAATGAACATTCTAGTATTAGTAAGTTGATGGATGAAGTTCTTGCATGGCTTACTCATGCAATGCCACTAAGGATTATATATTCCTAAGGGACACTATGCTTGAATTGTTGGCCAAATACGCCTAAAATTGGAAAACTCAAAGAATAAGTGATCCATGGATTTAGCCTCAGTATGATCAACATCTTTATCATCATTAAAAATACCTTAGCTATTATCTTTCCAAATAATGCTTAGGCATGTCTTAATGGGATGGGGTATTTAATGGTTGTTTCCAATATTCAACATCTTTCAAAAAGAAACTAGTGGCTTTTTTTGGTATCATCTTACTCTTGTCCATTTACCAAAGAAGTTTTCCTAAAGAAAATATAATTTTTTAAAATTTAATCCTTCAATTGACAATACTCAAGACCAAACTAATACCACATGAAAAGGGAAAAATAGAGTAGAATAAATGCTAATTAGCTATAATTTTTGAAAATTTTTAAATTGCTAAAGCTAGAAGAAAAATAAACTGAAATTAAAGATCACCAAAACTTAAATGATAGTAAAATGATTGAGACAAACAAAAAATCTGTAAATGGTAATATAACTAATAAACAAAATTAACATAAGATATATGCTTGGATTTTAAGCCTTTGCCTTCATAATTCTTTGGATAAGGTCAAGCTTTTGTAGCGTCAAGAAAGAATATATAAGAAAAAAAGGAAGGAACTGAATTTTACAGATTGTGGACTTTCTTCTTTAGTCATCATTCTAACTTGATCCATAAGATGAATTTACATTGTAAATAATGAATCAAAACCAAAATTGTTATCTTAATTATCCAAAACTAGATTATAGAATAAAGTTTTCCTTAAAAATAGTCCATAAAATCAAAATTAGCATACATAAAGTATTAACATGTTAAACAAGTATTTTAAGACTAGGAAATCTCATATTTTATGAAAATTATCATCACTTTCTTATTTTGTAATTGAAAATATTCTCTTTCTATTTTAGTTTTCAAAATTGTATCTCTTGTAAGAAAACTTTCTTCATGTAACCATTACTTAGAATAATAAGATTCATAAAATAAAATAACAAAACTTAGAAAGCTATGATTTTCTCTAACATAGGCTTTCAATATTAGTATCTCTTGTCACTTAACCAAATAGTTCAATGTTATAACTTCCTACAAAAAAAATGTGAAGAATGTATTTTGTAATACCTAACATCAAATATAAAAACCAAAAGCTAAACAATTTATCACAAACGAATCGAGCTAGTTTTTCTTGCCTATAAAAAGGATGAACAAGAAGTTTTTCACCTTTTACTCTCACATAAAACCCTAAAGAGACATCAAATTGGGAAGCCTAACATTACCCCAATAACTAAATCTTACTAGCTATTACCAATTTATGATAATGAAGCAAAAGATTTATTTTTCCTCTTTTTAGTAGTTAATAATTTTGATATCTTTTGACTATTGATATCAATTTTTCATTAAAAAATATCGAATTGTACGTTTATGACTAAACATTCAGCATCTGACACTTAATAAACATACCCAACATATCAAAAGTAAAAGGAAAATTAAAACATATCTTATGATGCTAAGTATAATAGAGGTGCTAATAAGAGACCTAGCAATGGCACACTTCAAAAGGTTCCAAGTTTTCCTCTTTGCTCTACCACTCATTTTACATAAGTATTAACTAGAATCTGAGACCCTAATGAGTAACCCAACACTAGTCTATATATCATACACACACACAAAATTGAAATATAATTAAATATGTTGGAAAAAGATAATTGAAATAGGAGACACTGATAAAGATTGAAGAAAATTAAAGAAGTTGAAATACGATTGAAGAATGAGACTATCCTTGCCCATCGAAGAAGTTGGCATAGGTTTGAAGAAAGAAACTATCCTTGCCTATTGACGAAGTTGAAATATGATTAAAGAAGGAGATTGTAATTTACAATTTAATTTTAAATATGGTTTATTTAATAAGGTTTATTAAAATAGATGAAACCAGAAAGTTGGTCATTCAAGCTTTTTTTATCGAAACGAAATATTTGGTCTAAATTTTTAATCATTGGATCTACCTTTAAAAAAATTAATCATTAGATCTACCTTTAAAAGGATAAATAATTTGAAATTCTAAATTCCAACATCAATAATTTGCTTTGGGTATACAAAATCAATATACAAAATGAATACAAACAAATGTATAAATATTTTGATTAGAATAAAAGTATATAAAAAGGTTGGCTACATTATTTGGAAACACTAATTTAGGATGATAAATATGTGTTTGATGTGGAAAAAATATATAAGAACACCATTTTAAAATAAACTTAGATAATAAATGAAATGAGCCAATAAAAAACTTTTGAATATAATGAAAAATTTAATAAAATTTTCCAAAGCAATATAAATCCGAATAAAGAAGAAAAATAATAATTTTAGAACAAATAATAAATGGTAAGTGATATGAACTCAAGATGAATTAATCTTTATAACTAGATAACAAATTTGATAATATAGTCCTATGAAAGTTAAAAATAAAATAAATAAATAACTTGTAATTTTTAATAAAGAATAGATAATAATTAATATGAAATAAAATAGAAAAATTACTAGAATCCAATAACAAACTCGATAATTTAATCTCAAAAAGTTAAAATTGGAATAATAAATACATATCAATTATACTTTTTATAATATTTTAATTTGTGTGAATTCCTTTTTATTTTTTAAGTGAGTTCGCATCAATTTAAAGAAGTTGTCAATTTGGAAAGGATCTCTTTTATAATTTTGATAATTCAACATAACAATTCTAAATATTGATGAAAATATTAGAAATTACTATTATTATAGATTTGCACACGCGACTCTACTTCTCCTCAATTATACCCTATAACACCCGCTCTCCCACCAACTCCTCTTCACAACATGTTCACATTTAGAATCTACAATATGTAATTATTTTATTGCGAAAATTATGAATGATAAATTAGCTCAGGTTTGGTCTAACTCAAAATCTATGACTTTGTTTTAATTAAGTAAGTTTGAGTTAAAATTGGTCTTTTTAAAAATTTTGGTCCTATATAATTTAAAGTATAGTTATATTAATTTTTATGTTATTTTTAATTAAAATATGTCATTTTATTATTTGTTAATAACAAAATGATGTTGTTTCAAATATAATTTTGACCCTTAATCTAACTTCCCTTGTTATTCTAGAAATCAGATCACGTGATCCAGGTAATCTATTCCAATTCTGTGCCGCTACAATCTGATGACATTTTATTAAAACCCAAGGCGTCGGCTTTACTCTCACCCAAGCTAAGTTAATTTGTTATCTTTCTTTGATTTTGCTTCCCGCCTTAACTCTTTTCATTTGTTTCTTAGTCTTCCTACGGTTCCCTTCTTGGATCCCTTCCAGAATTTGTTGTTCTTGGATCATTGGGAAAGTCACATTCCTTTCTTTTCTCTGGTAGTTACTCTTTTTTTTGGGTTAAATTTTGGGAATTTTCTTTTATAGGGTTTGGGTATTTTTTATTCTGATTTATTATTGAAAACGTGTTGTTGCTTGCAGAAGATGACAGGTTTGGGAATTTGATGAGAGTTTTGGTTGTTGGTAAGGCAATGCCGATGTTTCCGTTGAGCTTAACCTCAAATAAAGAGCAGAGTACTGAGGAGAGTAATGGAGTGAGTTGTACCTCAATGTGTATGATCTTTGCCCTGCAAATGACTATCTTTACTAAGTCGGTCTCGGGATCTTCCATTCTGGTATAGAAGGTAATGAAATTAAAGTTCCTTGTCTACTTAATTATGCACAATTTTGGGTCAATTTTATAGTTATAATTGCTTAGAAGCTTGTTAATATGCTCTTATTTAAAGGGTATTTATTAGGTGAACTGATACAGAGGATTTGTGTTAGTAATTCTCTAGCTAGATTCCCTCTTAGCCTCTACTTAATCTAAACTTTTCATACAGCATTTTGTCTTTAATTGCCGTCAAGTTCCAGAGAAGTATGTATCTTGTTACAAACCTAAACAAACTAATATCATCATTACGTGTGTCAATCTCTGAAATGTTATATTCAACTGAGTCTCTGCTACCTCCACTTGAACATTCATAGGATGGTTTATTGTTAAAGTATCGAGTCACCGAGAGGAAAAAAGCAATGGTTTATCCCGAGTAATGAATTTTTTGTTAGATTTTGCAAAAAAGATAATCACTTGTATGCCACATTTTTTTACATCTTTTGTTTGAAATATTGAATGTAACAGATACAAATTTCCAAATAGCTTAATGTTTTGGTACAAAGATGAGTTTGTATCAAATTACGTTTAACTGCTTTTTGTTTTATTTTAGAGTTAACTGAAGCACTTATAACTGCAGAAAGTAGCAAAAGTATAGATGACTATAGTTTGAAAAGAAAGAAAAAAACACGGGTGGAGACTAGCGAGTTACTTTAAAATTATTAAGTCATTTATTGCAACTCAAAGGATGTAAGTTTTTATATTGAGTAATTTTTCATAGAAGTGGTGTTGCATTTTCTATGTTAGATAAGATCTTCAAAATTTCAGATTAAGTGTGGCTGATTCTGTCTAGATTTATACTTGTTTTCCATTTGAACTTTGATTGTTAACCAGAATATATATATCAAGTTTAATGATGACTGTCCCTTTTGGGATTCACTGTTTAGTTTCACAAAGAAAAAAGTAGTAGCATATGGAAAGACAAATAATTTGCACTTAACAAGGTAATACAATCTTTAAAAAAAATCTTTGTAACACCCCACTCCTGCGTGACCCGAACCCGACATCGACGGTGATATCCGAGTCCGTGCCTCACGAGGGTGGCGTGTTAAAACATTCATTTGGTAATCGGTACACCCTTTTTTTAACAATGTATATACAGAATTTAATGCCCAATTTGGGTCCTCAATCAAACATATAAAAATTTCCTTATACAAAAATATTGATAGCCACTCGGGCCCATTTCCTAAATACAAATATACACTTCATTACAAAAAGACGACATGCAATGCAGACGCGAGCTGATCCCGACTTCTGTCTTTCACTAGAAACCTGCAATTATTCTCTCGTTGGCCTAACGGGATATTCTTCTGATCCTGAAAAATAATTACAAATTTTGGGTGAGTTTTGCGAACTCAGTGAGTGACCATCATCGATGGCTCACTCGTCACTTCACTCTTTATATGCGCCACCACCAAGTCACAACCTAACCTTGATCCCATGTCCACACGTTTGCAACAACTATCCTCAATCATCTCCCATTAATAGACACCTATTTAAAAGCTATGCAAACTTAATCCAATTTAAACACATCAGTACACAAGTTTCCTTAACACACCAGTATTCATTTAAAACATGAAATAAATTTTAAAACAGTCACACAACAATGCATTTCATATGGTCATTCATTACAACTTTGCCAATTATTCATGAATTACTATCAAGCATTTCACAATGCTGTCATATTTGCACATCGACTGAAATACCATATGATCACATAGGCCACACTTTTATCTCTTTTCCACATAAATATAAGGCATTTTGCCTTTCAGTCAATCAAAATGGATCAAATCAAATGCACATATAACACTTTTCCAATTTATCACGGTGTTGTGACCAAGCGCCTATACTGTCCCAATATGGGCGCATTGATCGTTGAGCCCGAGGCTCTAAATCATTATGGCTCAAAACCCAATTACGTTGAGCTTTTAGCTCTGGCAACTCCAGTCACAGCTGTCATTATCTAATCATGCACTCATAAATGAAGTGCATGCGTAACAATTAAACAGTGTAAGTCAAAATCAAATAATTCACAGATTCCTATATATGTGTATGCCACAATATGTGTGAACTTGTCAATGCCTTTCGGGTTCTGACCCTTAATATGAGGACGGGATGTTACAATTCTCCCCCCTTAATAAATTTCATCCTCGAAATTTGTATTTAATGTATCACTACTGTAGAGGTACAAAAATCCTTATATGCCTCTTCTTTCCCATGTTCTTCATCACCCAAATGTCTCTTTTCAAAAGACTACAGCTGATCACTCAATATGTCTGTCAATTTCTGTCGCAGCTATCACACTAACTTGACTATTTCACTTGCATAATTCAGATCACTTACCAACTTTGGTTTTATAAGCGGTGGCTCAGGTTATTCTTTTCGACCCTATTCATAAGTTCCATTTTATGACTCTATGGTCTTTTTCACCAGTATAAAGGCTCGTAAAAATTTTGTTATACCGATCAATTCATATAGCTGAATTAAACTTTCTTCAACTCTGAATATACCTTATCAAGGTGATACTCACAAAACACTTTTCTTTTTAAAGTAAGGGTGGACAACCTCTTACCATCAAACAACATTTCATCGGATACTATGATAACATCACCATGTTAACAATTGTGTACCGATAGTCAATTTGAACTATCCTTCAATTACATATTCCTATGAACTCCCCAATACAAGCTTTAAACATATTTTCCGACAATTAAGACTATTGACAAGTCAAACAATAAATCACTTGTCTCGACATCCTTAGGATCACTAGCTTAGGTTATCACCAGGCTTTTCTAACACTTCCTTTGTTCAACCCTCATTATAGGGTACACAAACTTCTAATTTCAATCACCATATATCAATCTTTTTGTCAGTTCATAATTGTTTTCACTTCTTCTATGGAGTTCATAATAATAATAATAATAAATTTTGAATCCTTAATTCTTAGGCTTTTCGTCTTCCTTTCAAATAACTTGGATTTAACATACACGTCATTTTACCCCATCTTACACTCAACAATTTACACTCTTCATATCACTAAGCTTAAGCAATGTGTCAGATAATGCACCATTTTAACCAACGTAACACTCATTTGTGTCTTCTTTTCAAACTCAACAAAATACAATTTATGATCATAGCCACTATTTAGTACAATGTGCTTAAATCACTTAGACTTTCTTGCCATTTGAGGTATTGCTAACCCCTACGAATATCATCATTTTCATGGAACCCATTATCGATCCTTGCAATTCCTTAAAAGACTAACTTCTCACTTATTCGAAGGCCTGTTTCATATAAATTCCTCCATACATTGCAATTCATCTTAGTACTACACTTCACATGTTCGTATTTCATTCCTTGGTTTCTATTGGGATCTCCCAACCATTTTTTTTACATAAAATAAAATGGAGACTTATATTCTCATCACATGTGCAATAATGCCAATTCAAATTTAAATCCGCTCACGTAGTTGGACCCCCTTGTTATCAAACAAAGAGCATATTTTCTTAGTAGCAATTTCCACTTCCTATTTCGGAGTCTCCACATAAGCTACAATTTCATTGTTCACTTTTGATTCCTGTATAATCATTTCCACTTTGTTTCCTTGATGATCACTCTTAATTAGTGTCATCTGTTCAATTTAAACTCGTTTCGGGAAATTTTTTTCTTTGCAAGAAAGTTTCTTGTTACCAACATCAATATTATTCACAACATCTTTATCAACTACCTATTTTCCCATATTCCCTTATCAATCATTCTTATTTTCCCCAAAAGGATCAAATTTCACTATGCATCATTTCAATAGGATCATTTATACCATAGATTAGAGGATCAAATCATTCCTTGTAATGAGGCTTTATAAGCCACTAAACAATTTCATTTTCACAATGACCTTGGCATAATAGCACCACAGTCACTATATCTCATCTAGAGATGTATTTATACCGTAGACAATCCTTTTCTCTTGGTGTCCATTTTCACTTCATATAATAATCCCATTTTCACATATGTATTCACGGTAACAAATCAACTTAACTTTGGGCTTTTACTTATCCCTTTCACATTCTCGCCTTAATCCCTATCTCTTATGCCTTAATAACTTTCAAATCATTCATCTCATACAAATTCGTTCATTGCCATTTCTTTCCCCTTATTATCTGTTAGCCCCAAAAAAAATTTAAGATTAAGCATGATTAGATTAAATTGATTAAGTTAGATTAGCATTAATTAAGGTGTCATTAATTAATATGTGGTAGCATTAAAATGTTAGGTGGTGAGTTAATGAAATTAAATGTGTTAGGTTAAGTGTATTGATGGTCAAATGGGCTTTGGGCCTAAAGAGGAAATGGGAAAAGAAAGAGGAAATGAAGTGGACTTAAGTGAGTTAGGTTGTAAAGTAAGAAGAAGAGGAAATGAGTTAGGCAAATGGGCCTTAGGGCTTGATGGGCTTAAGTGACTTAAGTAGAAGTATAAAGGGAAGAATTAAATGAGTTAGGAGAGAAAGAAGAGGACTTACGAAAATAGAGAGGAGAGGGTGAGAAGTATCGTGGAAATGGGGAGAAGAGGAGAAAAGAGAAGAAGCTTGGCTAGGGTTTGATTTTCCAAGAGATTCAGAGGTTTTGAAGAAAGTTCAAGAAGGAAAAGTGTGGAGGAGAGTCTAAGCTTCACTTTGAACCAAGAAATCACTTGGTTAAGTAGAGATTCAAGGTAAGCCATGAGTTTAAAGTTTAGTTTTACTTGGGTTTTGAGTTAGGAAGACTAAGAATGGAATGGGTTTAGTGATTCTCAAGTCAATTGCATGAAAGTAGTTATGTGGATTTTCAATTGAAGCTATTGTTGAAGTGGGTTTTATTTCTCTTGAAATAGAGCAAGAGAGAGAGAGAAGCAAGAGGAGGAGCTTCATTTAGCAAGGATTTAGCAAGTATAAGGTAGGTTTCATTTTATCTTTATGCTAGTAAGTGATAAATACTACCTTAATTAAAGAAATTATGTTCTTTCAAATTACTTTGTGATGATTTGATTGAGTATAATAGGCGTATGAATGCCATTATATGAGAACTTGACGATATGAAATTGCTTGACATTGCTTGATAAAGTCATGAATTGAATGAGCATGAATATTAGTGAGTTTATGACATTTGAGCTAAGCATGAAAAGCATTTTCCAGAGAATTAGCTAATTGGATTGCATGAAAATCTATTTTCAGAAAATCAGCTAGTGGACAAGAAAAGTCCAGTTTTTATGCATGAAATTCAGTGTTATGTGGGTTAGTTAAGTCCACCAGCAAAGTCACGTGCACGTTGACCAGTATAGCCTTCGCCCGACTGCCCGATTGTGGCATAGAATGTTCCTTTTTGGACTCCTCAGCATATGACTACACTTGTGTAGTTCATCAGTAACCCGTGGACTTTTCGAACCATCAGCTATGTGTTTACGTGTTAGCATATGTTTGTAAGAATGATGAATGCATGAATCATGAAATTATGCTTTTAGCTTGATGAATTCACGAAATGCAAGTTATATGATTTGTTGATGAGAATATTGCCAACAGTATGAGTAATGAATAGATTCAGCTTAGTAGTATAAATATAAACGTGTTACCCTCGAGCGAAAGCTCACCCCCACCTTCCCGTCCCATCTCCAGGTGAAGAGCGTGATCTCGAGGAATGGGCATAAAAGGCATACTCCAAGATTATGTTTTTGATGTATTTCAAGTCAATTGTTGTAAACGATGCTTTAGATGCATTTAAGAAAACAGTAGCATTTTGGAAGTGTATTTTGAACCAAGTTGTAAAGGGCTTGAAATGCCCACTAAAGCATTATAAGCTACTTGTTTTGAATGTTAATGAGATCATGAATTACGATTTATTATGGTCTCTCAAAACCATTTATTATCATGTTTAAGCATAGTATCCAAAGTTGCATGAAATGGCTTTGGAATCCATGTGGTAGAAATGCATGTTTAGTTCAAGTGAAGGCGTATATAGAGTTGTGATTGATGAGTGTTATGTAGAAGTAAGAATGTGATTGGGTTATGGTTAATAAGTTTTGCATGAGTGATTGTCAAGATCATTATGGTTTGGGTTTGATTAGAATGCTAGGGTGTGTTGTTGCCATTAAAATCCATTGGGATAATTAGGTTGTTATGTGTTGTGGGATATGGAGGATTTAAGTTTTATGTAGGTACTTGGATTGAAGAGGGTTTAGAGAGTGAAATGTGGTTGTTGGCGAGAAGTTACACAACTGTGTGAATTTTCACACGATATGTAATTTTCTGCGAGAGCGCGATTGGCGATGGGTTACACTGTGTGAATTTTCACACGGTATGTAAATTTCTAATTCAGGGAGACGGCAGTGGCAGTGGGTTACACAACCTGTGTGAATTTTCACACAGACTGTGTAAATCCATGGTGCAGGGAGACGCAGTAGCAGAAAATTACACAGCCCGTGTGAATTTTCACACAGACTGCGTGATTTTCTCACGGTCCATGTAACCCGATAATGACATAATTTCGAATTTTGTTCTTCACGAAAGTTGTAGCCCTAGATGTCTATCTTCTAACCGTCCAAGAACGAAGTCATTCCGACATCTATAGTGAAAGTTATGGCCTTTGCGCCAAAAGATGTTCAATTTGATTTTGGGAGTGAGCATAGTCTATTCTTTTGGGCATAAAACACTCATTCGACCTCCAATTGAGGTGAGGTTTGAACCATTGGATTTATAAGACATATATCTTTCACTCCAGAAAAGTTGGTATCATTTGGAGTTAATTGAGGAGGTTTTCATTAAAGCAAGCGAGAGGTCAGTTAAGAGAGCATGCTTCGGGTATGAACTCTTTTTGGTTTTTGGTGTGTATCTTGAGTTATATAACATCCGATTGAAGCGATTCTTGTCTTAAATAAAACAAGAGTCATAAGGTTATGATTTACAAGAGAAATAAATTTGAAATTAGGGTTAAATGAAATGAACACTACAAGGCAAGATGATCAAGCGTCATGTTTCTGATTCAAGAGTTGGACTCGTGCAGGATCCAACAGTTGGGGTCCGATCTCCTGGTCGGGGCCCGACATCTGTGGTATCAGAGCAGCTCTAGGTTTATGATTTCCTAGGAACCCTAGTGGGTAGCCTCAAGGGTAGAGTCAGCATGCATCATGTTACATGAACCCTAAGCATTGTTTTAAATCTGATACATGCATCATTGGTTTTGAATTGTTTTACATGATTTGAATTGGTTTCACAAAGCATGAGCTAAAGTTTTGAAATGGTTTTCATTTAAAGGAGTAATATGCACCTCGAAGAAGAACTCGAGGAGCTCAATCTCGATCAGGCTCTCGGAGGGAAATGCGGATGAATCTCATATTCCCAGGATGCGGGACCATCCTCATTCTGATTTTGAGGCACCAAGTGTGCGGACGAAGTGCCTCTCCACCTCCTCCTATGCCAAATCCGGTAGACTCACAATTCTTTCAGGCCTTCGCCGAGCTTTTATCCATGCCATGGGCCAAGGATCCTGGCTCGAGATGCCGACTCCAGCAGATCGGATGGGCGTGTGACAAGCTCCTAAGTATGGGTTGTCGATTTCAGTGGACTACTAATCCAGGAGGCGAAGCATGGTTGAAGAGGACCGAGAAGGTCGACACGATGAAGTGCTCGGATGAAGAGAAGCTAGACTATGCGTTAGCTTCTGCAGGGGATGCTGCTTTGCTTGGTGGGAATCGGTGCCCATGATCGGAAGTACCTCCGATCTTGACATGGAGGAATTCTAGAGGCCTTCGGAGGAAGTATTTCGATGGTCTACATGCGAGGATAAGGCCGGGAATTTCTAAATCTCGCTCGGAGGAGTTGAGTGTGGCGAGTATGAATTGAAGTTCACTCGGTTATCACGGTATGCAGCCAATATCGTGGCAATCAAGAAGACAAGTGTCGGAAGTTTGAGGTGGATTACACCTAGGGATCCGGACAAGTTGGTGATCCACAATTTCGGGACTACCAGCAGTTAGTGGATCACGATGCTCCAGGTGAAGCCGGAGAATATTAAGGTGAAGTGAGCGGGAAAAGGAAGAGCAGAGAACAATCCTCCGGGAAGGGTGGGTAACCCACCCTGCAAAGGAGCACGGAGACTCATCATACTCAGTGGCATGGGCGTAGTGGTCTGCCAGAGTCAACGATCGAGGCAATTTCTGAACAGGTCTCTAGTATGGGAGGCTCGGAAAGTCATGGAAGGCAAGTATCCCAGTGTGATCGGTCGGGAAGTTTCATCGAGGAGATGTCTCAAGGGTTTGGTGGTTGCTTCCGGTGTGGAGAGAAGGACATATGATGAGAGATTGTCCCAGGAGGTGAGACAGGAGGTTTCAAGTTCAAGCTCGAGGCGCGACAGAGGCAGTGGGAACCAGGCCGATCCACGAAGTAAGCGATTCTGGAGCAGTCGGGAGGGCTAATCCGGCAGGAGACCTAAAGGCGAGTCGAGCACCGGCAAGAGTCTTTGCCATGACGGAGAAAGAAGCTGCGGCCGCTCAGAAGTTGTGGACTGTATGGCTCGATTAGTTGACTCTCTGTTTATGTGTTAATTGATACTAGCTCTACACATTCATTTGTATCTGCAAGTATGAATTTGCATGTTGTGTGTCTGAGACTATGGACAACTTTCGATTGTTAAATGCGCCTTTAGGGAGTAAGGTGGTGATCAATTTGATCTATAAAATTGTGAGCTCGATGTCGACGGTGCTAGGCGGTAGTAGACCTACTACCTCTAGACCTTCAAGGATTGGATGTTATATTGGGGATGGATGTCATGGAGAGGTACAATGAAGCTAGATTGTAGTTTGAAAGAAGTAGAGTTTGATCAGGCAATGATCGAAAGTGGTCTTCAAGGGGACGAGAAGCGCGATTATCGAGGATCATTTCGGCTATGTTAGTGACAATATGATGAGCCAGGGTGTGAGGCCTTCTTGGCACATGTAATGGATCCGAAGTGAATGTGGGCGATTAGAAGATTTTCAGGTTGTGAGGGAGTTTCTGATGTATTCCCGGAAGAATTACGAGATTGCCGCGGTGAGGGAAATTGAGTTGAAATTGACTTGATTCACGGAACCGCCAATCTCCATACCACCTACAGAATGGCTCCAGTTGAGTTGAGAGAACTCAAGGAACAATTGCGAGGAATTGTTGGAGAAGCGGTTCATCGGCCGAGTTCTTCACCTTGAGGAGCTCCGGTCTGTTTGTTAGGAAGAAGGATGGAACATGGAGGATGTGCATAGACTACGGTGAAGCTTAACAAGATGACGATTGAGCAAGTATCCTTTGCCAAGAATAGATGATTTATTCGATCAGCTGCGGGGAGCAAGGGTCTTTTAGAAGATTAACTTAAGATCGAGTTATCATCAACTCCGAATCGAGGAGTCGATGTAAACAAGACAGCTTCGGGACCGTTCACGGCACTATGAATTGAGGTCATGCCCTTGATTGACCAATGCTCCAGTGCCTTCATGGATCGATGAATAGGGTGTTTAATGAATTCTTAGATCAGTTTGTCATTGTGTTCATTGATGACATTCGGTCTATTCTAAGGATGAAGGAGAGCATGAACGACATCTCGGGATAGTGTTGCGAGATTGAGAGAGCGGAGTCAGTATGCCAAATTCAAAGAAATGTGAATTTTGGGCTGCGTAAAGTAGTTTTCTTGGACATGTGATTTCTAGCAAAGGGATCCATGTTGATCAGGAAAGTAGAGCGATAGTGAATTGGCAAGAGTCTAAGGCGAGTGAAAGAGGTAAGAAGCTTCCTAGGTTTGGCGGGTTATTATAGGAGATTCGTGGAAGGATTCTCGATGATAGCGCCCCTATGACTAAGTCATTAAGAAAGAATCAGCGATTCATATGGGTGAGGAATGTCGGAAGAGCTTTGAGGAGCTCAAGAACATATTGACAAGTGCTCGGTATTGGTTTTGCCCAATGGAGACCGGGGTATCTGTGTCTGATGATGCTTGAGGAAGGGTTTAGGATGTGTCTTGATGTAGGATGACGGGGTAATAGCCTATGTTTCACGGCGGTTGAAGCGATATGAGTTAAATTATCCGACTTATGACTTGGAGTTAGCGGTAATTTTGCCCTAAAGATTTGGAACACTACCTATATGGGGTTCGGACTAGGATCTTCACGGACCACAAAAGTCTTAAGTACATTATGAGTCGAAAGAGTTGAATTTAAAGCGAGAGAAGATGGTTGGAGTTGCTCATGACTATGACACGATGATAGAGTATCATCGAGCAAAGCGAATGTAGTGGCGGATGCTTTGAGCGAAGTCATCCATATCTTCGTCTAATCGGTTTACTTGCCTCTGTTGGAGCAGATGGCGAGTTGAAGATCGGTTTAAAGTAGGATGAAGCGGATGGTGTTTTGCTCAATTCGGGTGAGACCTATCCTTAGGGAGAAGGTTAAGGAGTTGCGGGGCGAGATACGTAATTAAGTGGTGAGAGATGAAATTCAACATGGTAGCGATCGAGAAGTGCAAGTAAGGGATGATGGGCTAATGGTAGTCGGAAGCAGGTTATGTATTCGAATGATAAAGCGATTAAGGATGAGATCATGGATGAGGCACACAATGCGCCTTATTCCATGCACCAGAGCAACACCGAATGTCTGAGATTTGAAAGAACATTTACGGTGGAAAGGTATGAAGAAGATGTAGCGGAATATGTGGCGGATGTCTAGTGTGTCAACAAGTCAAGGTGAACACGGGCACCCTCGGGCATGCTAAGGCCATTGTCCATTCTGAATGGAAGTGGCAAAGGATCACGATGGATTTTCGATGGGTTTGCCTAGGACCAAAAGAAGCATGATGTCATTTGGGTTATTGTTGATCGGTTGACCAAGTCAACCCATTTTCCGCAATCAAGCAAGCAGTTTATTGCAAGTTTTAGCGAAAGTATATTGATGAAGTGGTAAGGTTGCATGGAGTTTGATTCCATAGTATCGGCGGGGATCCTCGATTCACATCGAGATTTTGGGAAAGTCTGCGGGAAGCATTAGGAACTAAATTTGAATTTCGATCTGGCGTTTCATCCTCGGACGGATGGTCGATGCGAGAGGACAATCCAGACTCTAGAGGGATGCTTAGAGCATGTGTCATGGACTTGAGAGGGCATGGGATGATCATTTGCCGTTGGTCGAATTTGCTTATAATAATTAGTACCATTCGAGCATCTGATGGCTCCTTATGAAGCCCTTTATGGCGAAGATGGGACTCCGATATGTTGGGATGAGGAAGGTGAGAGGAAATTAGTGGGACGAGTTGGTCGGATGACGATTGAGAAAGTGGATGTAATCAAACAACGGCTTAAGGCGACCGAGGATAGAATGAAGAGTTATGCCAATCTTGTGAAAAAGAAATGGAATATCGATGGGTGACAAGGTGTTCCTCAAGACGTCTCCATGGAAGGAGTTATGAGATTCACAAGAAGGGAAGTTAAGCCCTCGGTATGTGGGTCCGTATGAAGTTTTAGAGAGGATTGGGCCGTTGGCCTCTGGTAGCATTCGCGCGAAATTGTCGCATGATTCATGATGTATTCCATGTCTCGATCTTTGAGAAGGTACAGATCGGATCTTTCTCACATCATTCGGACCTCGAAGTTCAAATGAGTGATAACGAGTTATGAAGAGGTGCTGTGGCAGTCTGGATAGCAAGGACAAGATCCTCGAGAACAAGACAATCAAGCTAGTCAAAGTCCCGTGGAGGAATCATGCGATTGAAGAGGCAGCGTGGGAGCCTCAGGATGCAATGCAGGAGCAGTACCCACACCTCTTCAGTGAACCAGGTAAGAATTTCGAAGACGAAATTTCTTAAGGGAGGGAGAAATGTTAGCCCTAAAAAAAATTTTAAGATTAAGCATGATTAGATTAAATTGATTAAGTTAGATTAGCATTAATTAAGGTGTCATTAATTAATATGTGGTAGCATTAAAATGTTAGGTGGTGAGTTAATGAAATTAAATGTGTTAGGTTAAGTGTATTGATGGTCAAATGGGCTTTGGGCCTAAAGAGGAAATGGGAAAAGAAAGAGGAAATGAAGTGGACTTAAGTGAGTTAGGTTGTAAAGTAAGAAGAAGAGGAAATGAGTTAGGCAAATGGGCCTTAGGGCTTGATGGGCTTAAGTGACTTAAGTAGAAGTATAAAGGGAAGAATTAAATGAGTTAGGAGAGAAAGAAGAGGGACTTACGAAAATAGAGAGGAGAGGGTGAAAAGTATCGTGGAAATGGGAGAAGAGGAGAAAAGAAGAAGCTTGGCTAGGTTTGATTTTCCAAGAGATTGAAGAGGTTTTGAAGAAAGTTCAAGAAGGAAAAGTGTGGAGGAGAGTCTAAGCTTCACTTTGAACCAAGAAATCACTTGGTTAAGTAGAGATTCAAGGTAAGCCATGAGTTTAAAGTTTAGTTTTACTTGGGTTTGAGTTAGGAAGACTAAGAATGGAATGGGTTTAGTGATTCTTAAGTCAATTGCATGAAAGTAGTTATGTGGATTTTCAATTGAAGCTATTGTTGAAGTGGGTTTTATTTATCTTGAAATAGAGCAAGAGAGAGGAGAGGAGCAAGAGGAAGAGCTTCATTTAGCAAGGATTTAGCAAGTATAAGGTGGGTTTCATTTTTATCTTTATGCTAGTAAGTGATAAATACTACCTTAATTAAAGAAATTATGTTCTTTCAAATTACTTTGTGATGATTTGATTGAGTATAATAGACGTATGAATGCCATTATATGAGAACTTGACAGTATATGACATTGCTTGACATTGCTTGATAAAGTCATGAATTGAATGAGCATGAATATTAGTGAGTTTATGACATTTGAGCTAAGCATGAAAAGCATTTTCGAGAGAATTAGCTAATTGGATTGCATGAAAATCCATTTTCAGAAAATCAGCTAGTGGACAAGAAAAGTCCGGTTTTATGCATGAAATTCAGTGTTATGTGGGTTAGTTAAGTCTACCAGGCAAAGTCACGTGCCGTTGACGATATAGCCTTCGCTCGCTTGCCGCCGTGGCATAGGATGTTCCTTTTGGACTCCTCGATATGACTACACTTGTGTAGTTCATCGATAACCGTGGACTTTTGAACCATCAGCAATGTGTTTACGTGTTAGCATATGTTTGTAAGAATGATGAATGCATGAATCATGAAATTATGCTTTTATTTTGATGAATTCACGAAATGCAAGTTATATGATTTCTTGATGAGAATATTGCCAACAGATATGAGTAATGAATAGATTCACTTAGTAGTATAAATATAAGCGTGTTACCCTCGGCAAAGCTCACCCCCACCTTCCCGTCCCATCTCCAGGTGAAGAGCGTGATCTCGAGGAATGAGCATAAAAGGCATACTCCAAGATTATGTTTTTGATGTATTTCAAGTCAATTGTTGTAAATGATGCTTTAGATGCATTTTAAGAAAACAGAGCATTTTGGAAGTGTATTTTGAACCAAGTTGTAAAGGGCTTGAAATGCCCACTAAAGCATTATAAGCTACTTGTTTTGAATGTGAATGAGATCATGAATTACGATTTATTATGGTCTCTCAAAACCATTTATTATCATGTTTAAGCATAGTATCCAAAGTTGCATGAAATGGCTTTGGAATCCATGTGGGTAGAAATGCATGTTTAGTTCAAGTGAAGGCGTATATAGAGTTGTGATTGATGAGTTTTATGTAGAAGTAAGAATGTGATTGGGTTATGGTTAATAAGTTTTGCATGAGTGATTATCTGAAGATCATTATGGTTTGGGTTTGATTAGAATGCGAGTGTGTTGTTGCCATTGAAAATCCATTGGGATAATTAGGTTGTTATGTGTTGTGGGATATGGAGGATTTAAGTTTTATGTAGGTACTTGGATTGAAGAGGGTTTAGAGAGTGAAATGTGGTTGTTGGCAAAAGTTACACACTGTGTGAATTTTCACCTGTATGTAATTTTCTCTGTGCGAGGCCGATTAGCGATGGGTTACATGACTGTGTGAATTTTCACACGGTATGTAAATTTCTAGTCAGGGAGGCGGCAATGGCAGTGGGTTACACAACCTGTGTGAATTTTCACACGGTATGTAAATCCATGGTGCGAGGAGGCGATGGCGAAAATTACACACTGTGTGAATTTTCACCGATCGTGATTTTCTCACGGTCCATGTAATCCGATAATGACAGAATTTCGAATTTTGGTCTTCACGAAAGTTGTATCTCTAGATGTCTATTTTCTAACCGTCTAAGAACGAAGTCATTCCGACATCTATAGTGAAAGTTATGGCATTTGCGCCAAAAGATGTTCAATTTGGTTTTGGGAGTGAGCATAGTCTATTCTTTTGGGCATAAAACACTCATTCGACCTCCAATTGAGGTGAGGTTTGAACCATTGGATTTATAAGACATATATCTTTCACTCCATAAAATTTGGTATCATTTGGAGTTAATTGAGGAGGTTTGCATTAAAGCAAGTGAGAGGTCAGATAAGAGAGCATGCTTCGGGTATGAACTCTTTTTGGTTTTTGGTGTGTATCTTGAGTTATATAACATCCGATTGAAGCGATTCTTGTCTTAAATAAAAACAAGAGTCATAAGGTTATGATTTACAAGAGAAATCAATTTGAAATTAGGGTTAAATGAAGTGAACACTACAAGGCAAGATGATCAAGCGTCGTGTTTTACGGTTCAAGAGTTGGACTCCGGTAACGGGATCCAACAGTTGGGGTCTGGTCTCCGGGTCGGGGCCCGACATTATCTCTTTCTTTTCTCACTTTGTCACATATGAAAACATTATTGATCGTTTCAATTCCTTCAAATCAATCACTATAAGCATTTACATATTTTATTTTGGTCCCTTTTAACTCTGAATTATAGGACTATGATTGGCACTTATTCTATAAATCACCAATCATTTCCTCTATCATTTCTACACTTAATCGTTGCACTTTTCAGGGTGATCTCACTATCAGAGATACACCCACAATGACAAATCCAACTTAACAATTTTTTTATTAAAAAAAACTACGATCATCATTTAATCTACCAATTTTCATTGTTTTCATTTCACAACTTCTCATGTTCAGTCAATTTATAACAGTAGAACAGAACTATATAAAGCTTAAATCCCCTTATCACCCATCTTAACTCCTAAATCGATAATCACACAATCATCGTAAATCCAAGCGAAACCTTTCAAGGTCTTATCAACTTGGCTTATACACTTTCATCGTATTACAATTCATGATAGAGTATTCACGTTCAAGAACATATCACCAAATTAAAGTTTCCATTTCATATGCAAGAATACATCTACCGATACACTTACACTGAACTCTATTTCATTTTCCCATACTCTTACACATATCCTCAATCATTCCAAAATTTTCAATGCATCAATATTTTGTCCTTTAGGTCTCCATGTTTCCTACGTTCTCTTCATATTAACACACAAACTCTTAGCACAATACGTGCATAACCATTTTGTTTCCGACTCATTTATATTCTCTTTTTACTCATCAATCCACAATAATATACTTATTCACATTTATCACACCTTCTGGGATACATATCCCAATCGAGGTGAACCTTTTCCTATCATAGATGCCAAATACTATATGTCATTTCGAGGTATCCATAACCTTTATTCATTCACATCCCATCAAATCATCAATTTTTTTTCACAACACTTTCAATCGCTCAGACCCTTAAGGAAATGCTCATGCATGTGACACATATTGGAGATCAGTTGCCGCTGTCTGCTATGACATGACTCATATGCATATGCATATAATATAACGCATATTTCAGACTGCCCATATAAGATTGTACTTCTAGGCTCTGATACCACAAATGTAACACCCCACTCCTGCGTGACCCAAACCCGACATCGACGGTGATATCCGAGTCCGTGTCTCACGAGGGTGGCGTGTTAAAACATTCATTCGGTAATCGGTACACCCTTTTTTTTAACAATGTATATACATAATTTAATGCCCAATTTGGGTCCTCAATCAAACATATACAAATTTCCTTATACACAAATATCGATAGCCACTCGGCCCCATTTCCCAAATACAAATATACACTTCATTACAAAAAGACGACATGCAATGCAGACGCGAACTAATCCTGACTTGTCTTTCACTAGAATACTGCAATTATTCTCCCGTTGGCCTAACGGGGTATTCTTCTGATCTTGAAAAATAATTGTAAATTTTGGGTGAGTTTTGCGAACTCAATGAGTGACTATCATCGATGGCTCACTCATCACATATCACATAAGACATATATTTCATAAGTCACATTCCATTTCACTTTTTTTTTTCATATCACACATGTTCATATTATTTTACAATCAATCACTGAACCAATCTCACATATCACACATGTTCATATTCTTTACTTGCCATTTCCCATGCCAATTGCACAATGTCATGTTTATTTCACATTCACTATCAGTCAACCATTTATGCCATACCTATGCAGTGTATATAAGACTCACTTCCTATTTGTGATTTTTGTTATGACCGAGTACCTGTACTGTCCCATAAAGGGCTCATTAATAACTGTCCCATGTAGGGCTCATTGATAACTGTCCCATGTAGGGTTCATTGATAACTGTCCCCTTTTGGGGCTCATTAATCATTGAGCTAAAAAGCTCTGAAACTGTTCCCTTTTGGGGCTCATTAATCATTGAGCTAAAAAGCTGTGTTCGGTGGCTACTCTGGTCACAACTATAAATTTTGTTTTATGCATTCATGCAATGAAATGCATCACTCACAATTACTTATCTCATTCAATCATTTTCTCATATCGTCGGATCTTAGTCCGGCAATCCACATTAAAGTGGAGCATTTCACAAATTCATTTATAACTAAATGTACTTTTACAAAATACGTATTTTATACATCCTTCATCCAATTGACAATCAATAGCATGTCAATATTCAAATCAATATCACAATCAGTGGTCCGTATTGACTTCAATATTCGAATTAATATCACCATCATCGGACCATGTTGACTTTAATATCACAATCAATACCACAATCATCGGACTGTGGTTCGGCCTTCCACATTATAGTGGAGTATTACACAATTTCATTAATGTTCACATATACTATTAACAATTACTTAGTTCATCGGACCGTGGTCCGGCATGTAGCAGTCATATAATACACATGGGTCATCCCATTCACATTCAAGGAGCATTTCAACGTTCCAACTCCCCCAATACACAGTCATCGGACCTTTAGTCCGGAATTCCATAATCAAAACACAATTTATCACCCTTTACATACACATTTAATAATCAGTCAATTCAATTTTAAGAAACAGAGCAATCAAAGAAAGGAGACCATCTCGGTCTACTCACCGTACGCTCCAGATTAGCAAATTTCTTCCCATTTCAGGATGCGCCTTTATGCAGATGTTTAACCTGCACAATCATAATCGTATAAAACCCTATTCATTCTCAATTTCCAAATTCCAATTTTGCATAATAACCAAAAATCACATAACCATTTTTTTCCTCATTCAAACCCAAATCTAACAATATTTTCAAAGTACAACCACTTTCTTCCTCATCCAAGACAAAATCCCTAATTCGAGTGAAACCAAAATTGAACAATTTATACCACGCAATCTACACAATTTATCTTAGAAAACTCAATCTCATACAATCCTCAATCTATTTACACCAAATTTCATGCACATAATTAACAATTCGAAAATTGTCCTTACCTTCATTCTTTCCCAAATTCGAAATTTCTTGGCTCTAGAGGAAGCTCTTATCTTCCTCTACCTTTTTCCTTCATGGCTCACCATAAAAATCACTCTAGAAGGGCTTAGAAAATCAAGACCTAGTTTACTCTTTCTTCTTTCTTCTTTTCCCATACGAAGGCTCTCGACCCTTCTCTCTATTATTTTTTCTCTTCTGTTATTTTCTAAGTGTCGTTTATCATTCTGTATTCCAACTATTTAAACAAAGCCCCACTTCACTATTTTACCAAAATGCCATTAATGAGTGCCAAATGTCCCACTTATAAATCAAGACCTTAAGTGGTCTGCCAATTTTACCCTTCATACATTTCTATCCCTTGAGCACTCACCTAATATCACTCCAGAAATCGAACATCTCAGGGGCTTAATTGAGGTCGGACCTCTTCCGAACATTAGTAGCCCCGTATCGCTAGTTCAATTTGTGACAAGAATCGGATCGTTAGGAGCTTTCAAAGCTCGAGGTATCTCCAAATTACAGACTCATGCTAAGAACAATATCCAGCTTAAACTCTTTCAATCGGTCATCTAACTTTAATCCGATCGGTCTTCCACAAATAAATCTCAAAAACCATAACATTTGGTATAGAGAGATAGCGGGATTTCATTGGAATCCAGCGCTTCAACAACCGGATCGATCGGAAAACAAACGAAAAAGTTATGGCCAACATAGTGGAGAGAGGTAGGTCGGCCAAAACTGAACAAGCATAGGCGGAGCGATGCGCCTACGCGAGGCACTCAATCGATTGACCCAAATAGCAGAATGGTGCGCCTTCGCAAGGCGCTCGGTCGATCGACCCAAATAGCAGAACAGTGCGCATTCACAAGGCACTCGGTCGATCGACCCCAATAGTAGAACAGTGCGCCTTCACAAGGCGCTCGGTCGATCGACCCAAATAGCAATGTGGTGCGCCTACACGAGGCGCTCTGTCAATCGATCATATTGGCAGAGCCATGCGCCTACGCGAGGCGCTCAGTTGATCGATCAAATTGGCATAGCGGTGCGCCTATACGAGGCGCTCGGTCGGTAGACCAAATTGGTAGAGCGGTGCGCCTTGACGAGGCGCTCTGTCGATCGACCACACAGAACAAATAACAATGCGCCTACTTGAGTCGCTCGATCGATCAGGCGTGCGCGATCGTTCGATCATCAGGGGTATGCATCGCTCGGTTATCAGAGGCCGGTCGACCTTCAGAGGTCGGTCGGCCTTCAGAGGTCAGTCTAGCAGAGCTCGTTCGATCGATCGGCCCTCAAAGGTCGATCGATCAGAGCTCGCTCGCTCGGTCAGCCCTCAAAGGTCGGTCGATCAGAGCTCGCTCGATCGATCGGTTGGCTAGCACCCAATCCGACCTTCAGACTTCTAACACTTAACTTTTGGGCCCGAACTCCAACTTTTACAATCTCGAAGAGATAGGGAGAGTGCAACTACAACTTCATCCATAACGATATCAGAACAAGCACACATCAAAAACTTACACTCCATTGTTCATAATTCCCATACTTTATATCAATAAACAAATAAAACACTCTTCCAACTCCCATTAAGACCCCATTCACACATACAACCTAAATCCATAACAAAATCATCAAAGTTCAGATCACACAATTCCTATTACCGTTCAGACTGTACGCACAACTCACTTTAAAAGCAAACTCTAACCCTCTTTCAGGCTGCAATTGATCAATACTTCCTTCGTAAGGATTTTAGCCAAATATATGCACGTTTAAATTTAAGGCTCTCAATAAAATAGCCATTAAATAGAACAAGTTATAACTTAGTTCCCATTCTACTTCACCCATTCCACATAGCATTCACTTCACTCTTTATATGCGCCACCACCAAGTCACAACCTAACCTTGATCCCAAGTCCACACGTTTGCAACAACCATCCTCAATCATCTCCCATTAATAGACACCTATTTAAAAGCTATGCAAACTTAATCCAATTTAAACACATCAGTACACAAGTTTCCTTAACACACCAGTATTCATTTAAAACACGAAATAAATTTTAAAACAGTCACACAACAATGCATGTCATATGGTCATTCATTACAACTTTGCCAATTATTCATGAATTACTATCAAGCATTTCACAATGCTGTCATATTTGCACATCGACTGAAATACCATATGATCACATAGGCCACACTTTTATCTCTTTTCCACATAAATATAAGGCATTTTGCCTTTCAGTCAATCAAAATGGATCAAATCAAATGCACATATAACACTTTTCCAATTTATCACGGTGTTGTGACCGAGCGCCTATACTGTCCCAATATGGGCGCATTGATCGTTGAGCCCGAGGCTTTAAATCATTGTGGCTCAAAACCCAATTACGTTGAGCTTTTAGCTCTGGCAACTCCGGTCACAACTGTCATTATCTGATCATGCACTCATAAATGAAGTGCATGCGTAACAATTAAACAGTGTAATTCAAAATCAAATAATTGACAGATTCACATATGTGTGTATGCCACAATATGTGTGAACTTGTCAATGCCTTTCGGGTTCTGACACTTAATATAGGGACGGGATGTTACATTCTTAACTTTAAAAATTGTTGCATGTTGTCTCCAAAATCTATATTTTTTTATTTTGGTCACTCCACTTCTTCTTTTAGATTATATTGGTCAAATCTTTCAACTATTAGTGTTGCTTCCTATTTCATGTTCGGGCATGCTTTGTGATTTTATTAGTCTCTTATGCAATACTATAATAGAATGTTTTCATTTTCAATTATTTTTGCAGGTCGAAAAGATGGAGAAAATGCTGAAGGAATCAGAGAAACCATTTACGCTTTAATGAAGGTAATGAAATTGAAGTACCCCTTGCAAAAATCTAGAATTAAGGCTAATATAATAAGTTTAGTGGTGACAAACATCTACACTTTAATTTTCCTACCTTTTCACTAGAAGTGACAAATTAATCAAGGAAGTGAGGAAATGTTCTGCAAGCCCTTTTACTTGTTATGTGTTTGAATCAGAGTATTAGGATGGGAGGGAGAAGGTTGATATGATGAGATATTATGTTTCATTTTGAAACTTGAAGTGTAAATAAGCTTTAACAGGATCTTGAAAAGTAAATAAAGAACTTCCAGGTCTTGGTCCATCTTGGAGTTAGGATATTATCTAGTCTTGACCCTCATCTTCTAGTTTAAAATGTTTGGTTGAATTGTCCTTTACCAAGATATCAAAACTTGTATGATGATATCTCAAGTCCAAACCACACCACTCTTCATATTTTAGTGACTTAAACTTTCAGATTCAGCACAAGGTGTGATGGTGAAGTACTTAATCCACATTTATATCCTAGCATGTTTCTCAATGAGTGTTGGAGTTTGTATATCATCCATTTCTGAGTTATACTCAATATGACTTAAGTTTTTAAATTAAATGATCCTTTGACAATTTTATTGAAATTAAGGACATTTTCCATAATCCTCTCTATTGCTATCTATAATATGTTAATGTTGATTCCTTTACAGATATATCAAATGCTTAAATTTATTATTGACTTCTAATGTAGCGTGGTGCGACCATGGCTCTTGGTGACTCGCTTCTGGAAGTATGTGAAATCATGTTTAGTGAGTTTTCTTCTTATATGGATGAGGTTTCTCTTGAAACTGAAGTGGAAGGTGAGGATGTATCTTAAATTACTAAAATTTTCCTTTTTATTTCCAGCAATGTGCTCATTGTTATATTAGGTTTGAGGCAATGCACCTAATTGTGCATATAAACTGCAAGGAAAGGTTTTGGGAGTAATGTATTGGTCTCACTCATTATAGACAAGTTAATAATCCAAAAGGAATTTCATGTTCACATAATAGGACATGAAATTCATATGCATGATGTCCATTTGACATCTTGAAAAAAATTATATTTATAGAATAATAATATCATCAATCATTGATTGTTTGACGCAGATAGTGTGGCCTTTTTTATCAATGTTTGTACCTCAATTTGATGTCAACCAATACATTTCAGTGAAACACATAAATGCATAATGAAGAAGCATTACTATGCTTCTATTCTTAAACTTCAATTCCTGCATGGATAACTATTATGTTCTTCCCATATGCAGAGTCAAAATTCATGTTGCAAAGAACTGTATATACATATTGCAAATATAGTGAGTCTATGCATTGAAGAGGATGCTCCCAAAAAAAAATCTTATACATTCATAGTGAGTCTATGCTTAGAACACTCTTCAATTAAATTGATTCCCGTGAATAACATCTTTATGTGCATTGATTCTTATCTTAGGATAAAGTGGCCAAGGGGAGTTCAATAACCACTAAGGTTTACGCTCTACTAGTACTACAAAATTGGCTCCAAACAAAAACAAGAATTAGGCTGCAACTGCAACAATAACTCCCACAGAGCTGGAAGCAATAATGTTGAATGGCACTGAGAGACCTGAAACTAGCAACATTACTGAGGATGGAATATTGTTTTATGTTTGTTTTACATTTATCAGTGTCCAATTTTTTAATAATTGTGGTGGTTTTGACTTAAAAATTAATTTAAAAGATGGTTTGTGTCTCTAATTGCATGTCCAATAATCTGCAGCAATGAACTGCACATGTTATATTAAAGAATATTTTCTATGTTGTTGCTCTAATCTATTAATTGGAAATTTAAATTTGTAGAATGTGGAAAATTCTTAGCAATCATCTAGAGTTGCATTAAATATTCAAGAGATGTCACTTTTTATACATTCCATGATGAAGGTTCTCAGGTTAGAATTTTTGCATTAAAAATCTATATGGTTTTGTGGGTGTAATTGTTAAGCCCTTATGCAAGGCCACTGAAGGAATTACATCCTAGAATGCCATGACGTGCATTAGATTGGTATAACAATAATAAATGTTTCAGGCTTGATTTGGGTATTAATTAATTTGTGCATGACCTCTGTCATTACCTAAACCAATATTTTCATCATTCCAAAAGGTTATTTTAGAAAGTTAAGTGAGCATTATGAAAATCATGACTTATCAGGGATAATGTTTTAGTGAGTTATTTGTAAAAAAATTTATTTATAGCCATGAACATTTAATCAAAGCTTAATTGCCTTTTGTACTTTGACTTATAAATGACTTCCACGTTGATAAATTTCACTTCAGATAGTCAATTAAGACCCATCTGTATTCATGCTATTTGTTTTTCTTTTTGATGAAGGTGGTCATTTTTTCATATGTAATTGGTTCAACTTATTACTTCTTTTTGCTCTCACTGGTGCATATTAAAGGAAAGTTGGAGTTAAGGCCAATAATTGTATTAGAATTGTTTAGCTCATGAATCCAAAGATCCTTCGTGGCAATTATACTTGTAGGTTGTGATTTATTCTCAAAATTGACTAATGTTGATTTGTTTTCAAGAATGCTACTTTCAAGATTGTAACCCATGAATACACATGTATATACAACCTGATTTCTTTTTTTCCATTCTACCATGAGTTTCTCACAGCTTCATTTACATTATGGCTTGATTTACATTTTCACTTTTGCTAATATTTTCCTCATAAATATTGAAGTTCGATATTCGTTTTTTTGTCCATACCATTATAAGAAGTTTCATGACAATCTCAAGAATTAATCATTTCGCATTTTAGCACAAAATATTTTTTAACATAAGGATTCATCATTTATAGACAATACATAATCAACAAAATATATACAATTTACATAATAATAAGAGTATAAGAAAGAAATTGTCAATTGTCAGTAGGAAACAAAATATGCACCTTGTCAATAAAGATGCACAAATTAACTTAAACACTCAACTTTCTTTTTACTTTATATTTACAAAATATGCCTCCCACACATGAAACTAGGCAATCACATGTCTCAATAAAACAACCTATATCTACACTATCGTAGTTAGTATTACTGTTTTGTCGTGAGCTATTTATCATCACATCGCTCACACCATGTGATTGTTGTGCCTATAAGAATTATTAAAAAAAATAGTATCATTAGTGAATTATGAATAAGTTACTGAACATAATGTTGTTAGTAATAGTATTATGGAAAAAGATAAATACTAATTGGGAGTAGGTCATGTCCATAGAAAACCTATAATCAAAAAAGTTAAAGAGTATATAATAAAAAATATTAGACTTGTTAAAACATTGAATTTTTTTAATTAAAAAGTACACATATAAGGGATATGGAATTCAAAAAAAAATTACAAATAGAACCTCAAGATTAAATGGTAATGTTAGTGCTGCAATTGTAAGAATTGCCCGAGTCTGAACTTTTTTGGTTGATTTCCTTTTTTTATAACCTTCTCCAAGCCACCCCTCAATCTCTTACCTGAAACAGTTTTCTTCTTGATTTTGATTCCTTTAATTCCAATACTATTCTTTTCATGAATTTCAATCTCATTTTGGTTCAAGTGATCTATTTTAACATTCAATATTGAACCATCTCTTCACCTTGTAATCTAATGTTGGAGCTCGCAATTAACTACTAGACAGTTGATCCATTGCCTTGTATTTTAGCATCAACGATTTCCAACGTTTTCAAAATACAATCTTTAACAATTTTATAAGTCTCTTTACTCTCATATGCTTTTGTAACCAATTGAACATATAGCCCACATAATTCATTATACCGCATACTTTGACATATCTTAGGATCCAAATTGTTTATGCTAATTTCAGAATTTACAGCTCCCACGAATCCAAGTTTTGTTTTACATGTCCATCTTTTCAATATGCACTGACTTGGGATCTCCATGATATTTTTCAGAGTAAAAACTTCCAAAACATAAGAACACAAAATTCCAACAAACTCAAATTTTCTACAACTACAATCAACTTTTCCATTTGATGAATAAAAAGTAACTGTATGGTAATAGTTATTCTTATGAGGGGTAATTTGATATTTTGTGACTGATCCAACCTCCTTAAAACTTTCAATACAACAATTACGAGACTTACACCACTCATTTTGAAAGTATTTGAACACCTCAAGAGTATAAACACTTGTTGCATGTTTCAAAGTTTCAATTGGATACAATAATGAGGAAATACTTGTACTTGATTTGAAATTAGCTTTTAATTCTTCATATCTACAATCTTCAAGGAGTCTTTCAAAATGATTAAAAAAAAAACTCCTTAAATTTATGTTGATAACTGACATACCTTTTTACAAAACCATTCATGCTCTTAATTATTTGTGTTATCATCATGTCTACACAAAACATATGTCTTCCATACACTAAAGACCAATTTTCTTTTATCCCAAACATTCACCTCAACCAATCATTATCTTCAAGTTCGTATTTGTGTCACATCTCATTCCATACATTTACAAAATCTTCCTCTTATTCAAAATCATATAAATCTCTAACAAAATCTTTGAATTGAAAAAAAAAACACTACTTAAATGGATAGTCACATTTTGATAAATATGCAAAATACATAAGCAATGATGAGTTTCAAGTCATTGTAGTACTAGAGCCTTTACCATTGTTGCGTCTTGGTCTGTAAGAATAGTTTTAGATCTTTTATCACACATAACTTTCGCAAAAGTATCAAATAATCATTCGAATGTGAGAGATGTCTCATCATATAATAATGCAATACCAATGAGTGTATTTTGCTTGTAAAGATTGACACCTACAAGTAATGCAAGTGGACGACCTTCATTGTTCTTCCTGTAAGTTATGTCAAAGCAAACCACATCACCAAAATTTAAATAATTTGCTCTCATCTTTGCATCTGACCAGAAAATATTGGTAATTAAATCATCTTCATCAACTTGGATAGTATAAAAAAAATTCAAACCATCAAATTGCATTTTATACAAATATTCCAAAACATTTCCTGTATCCCCTTTTTTCGCATCTCTCATTCCTTTAGATCGTAAATAATTTCTGCAATCATCTGGTATGAAACCTAAATTCTCTTGATCAACCACATGCGTAACCATGACATCATAAGATGTCTTTAGTGGGATTCCTACGTCATTTGCCATTTCAATTTGTATTGCTGCAAATAAACTTAACTTTCGATGAGATCTATGTAAGTATGTCTTGTTTGGACTTGAGAGGTAGTGATTATTTTTCTCAATAAACTGAACCACGCAAAGTTTTTTGCTTCTTTGACGACTAACTCTTATTTTAGTTTCACAACCAAACCTTGTATCAGGATGTGCTACTCTTTCATGCATATCTCATTTGTCTTTTTCTTGTTTATTTTCAACACTACAATAGAACATTCTTTCAATAAAGTTTTCAAGTTTATCTTTGTAATTTTTGTTTCTCTTTATCCCAAACCCGACTTCTTTAGCATATGCCAAATAAAATTGGTAAGCATCTTCTTTTGTCTCAAACTCCATTTCAATTTTTGGTATTAATTCTTTGGACACAAATAAGCAGGTAGCTTGCACATCCTGATTATTGTTTAAACTCATAACACCTTCACTCCTACCAACTTCATTACCATCTTTAAAATTTAACCGACGACAAGACAAAGATACACTCGCCATAAAATTATTAGCTTTGATTCTAAAGTAAAAACCTAAAAAAACAAATTAAAAAATTGAAAATAGATACTTCACTTTTATAATATAAAAAACACTATGTGTAGAATTCACAATTTAATTAAGAAGCAAAAGTGAATCCTTGAGCATTAAACTTAAATAAATATCTAGCAACTCATGTTAAACAAATTCTTTAAAAGATGTTTGGTTTCTCTGTTTGGCGTTTTCATATGTTGGTAAACTAGAAAAAAATAAATAAAGAGGAAAAGGCATCAGCCTCGTTGAAGCAAGGAAAGAGTCGATTGATACGCAACAAAATTAGGTTTTATTAGAATGTTACAGAAGGAAAAGAGGAGAACGGAGATGGTGACGGAATAGTGGAGCTTCCAGCTGCCGTTAAATAATAAACTGAAACGCTTCGTTTAAATAATCGCCCACTGTTGTTACTGTAGGGATTATCCTACAATATTGGAACCTTTCCATTATTTAGTCGGAATGTAACGAATTGGAAGACAAGCATTAACGGAATGAAATTGATTCCTTTTCTCTCTCTCTTCTTGTGATTCTGTGGGAATTCTCTCTTCTTGCGTTCCTCTGTTCCCTTCTTCCCCTACCAATTCTGTTACGATATTCTTCTATTGTTTTTCCTTTATAACAACTTTGTATCAGAGAGTACGTTCCTGTAATTACAATCATGGCCGAGGGTACTAGGAGTGCAGAGCTGCGGAAGATGGAAGAGAACATCAAAGGATTAATGGAAAAAATGTTCTCGGATATGAATAGCAGAACCGAGAGGGTGGAAAAAGAGATGTCGGAGCTAAGGAACCTTATGTTACAATCGTTACCAAGATGTGGAAGGGACACTGGTTCCACAGACCCAGTTTCTCAGAATAGCGCAAAAAGAGTGACAGAGGAAGGAGTCCCTTTGCCAGCGAGAATGGCTCGGATAGATTTCCCTCTGTTTGATAGTGACAATGTAAAATTATGGCTGTATCGTTGTGAGCAGTATTTCTCGTTGGATCACACGCTAGCCAATACCAAGGTGAACGTCGCAATTCTCCATATGGATGAGCAGGCGCAAGAATGGTATAGGTTGTACGTGCGGAACCGTAACAAGGTGGAGCGATAGACTGGGAGGAGTTCACTAATGCCTTGAAGCAGCATTTCGATGCCGAAATATTCGATGATCCGGTGGGGGAGTTTAAAGACCTACGGCAGGAAGGGACGGTTCTGGAGTACTGTGCTTCGTTTGATCATCACTCAAATAGGTTGTCACTGCCAGAAAACTATTTGATTGGTTTCTTCATAAAAGGGCTTCGGCCTGAGATTGGAGTTACGGTTAAACTTCACGAGCCTTCTTCCTTGCATCAGGCGTACACATTAGCAAGGAAGCAAGAAGCAATCCTGGCGTCAGCTAGTCCTACCCTGATTAATCGGATAAATCCCACAAGGAGCGTTAGTCACCGCCCTAATGTTCTTCCTAGAGGCTCCCTTTCACCTAACATCTCAAGGAATTCGAGTTCGGTCGGGCTACTACCTACTCCAGTAGCTACTCCGTCTCCCCAACCCAGATCGTTCAAATCGCACAAACCCATTAGCAGTAAGGATTTTGATGAGAAAAGGGCTAAAGGGCTATGCTTCTGGTGTGATGAGAAATACACGGTGGGTCATAATTGCAGGAAAAGGCAACTTCAGTTTTACCTAGTGACAGAGGATGTTTCGAGAGTTGACACCATGCAGGAGGCGATGGGAGAAGGAAGTATATAGGGTGACTTCGAGCAAGATGATGCTCCTTTGGTGTCAATGCAGGCCATGCTGGGTTGTATAGAGAATTCAGAGCTCAAGCAGATGAGGGTGATCGGAATACATCAGAGGCGCCAGATTCATATATTGATCGATAACGACAATACCCACAATTTCGTGGACCCCTCCGTTGTCAAAAAAGGGGGATGTTTACTCGAAGCAATTAATCCGATCAGCATTACGGTTGGGGGAGGTTTACAGCTGAAATGTTCTCATCGGTGTCAGAACTTCACATGGTCCATGCAGGGTGCCCAATTCACCATGGACGCTTTGGTTTTGTCGTTGGGGGGATGCGACGTAATTTTGGGGGTCCAATGGTTAATTGGTTTAAAAGACGTTTTGTGTAACTTCAGAGAGAGAACGATGACGTTCCAGTGGGAAGGTGAAGTGATGACTATTTACGGGAACCCAAGAGGGAAACCACGTGTTCTATCGGGCAAAAACTTCGAGAAGCTTCTTCGTGAACCACCAGAGGGTCAGCTATTCATGCTTCATCTGTCAACGCCTCTCGAATTCCAACTCCAACATATGCATTTGGGGAACGATCAGTGGAGTGCCGTAGACGAGATTAATGCAATTCTGTCAGAGTATGCGGAACTGTTTGGGGATCCCTCGCGACTTCCTCCGAATCGCAATCATAATCATCAAATTGTTTTGAAGGAGGGGGTCGAAGCCATTAACGTCCGCCCCTACAGATACTCGAGGATACAGAAGGATGTCATAGAAAAAACGGTGAGCGACCTCATAAAGAAAGGGTTCATACAGCATAGTTTGGGTCCGTTTGCATCACCGGTGGTATTAGTAAAGAAAAGAGACGGCTCCTAGCGCATGTGCATGGATTACAGGGAGCTCAACAAGAACACAGTTAAAGATAAGTTCCCTATTCCACTGATTGAAGAGTTGCTATATGAGCTTCACGGTGCGAGTTGGTTCACTAAGTTGGATTTGCGTTCTGGGTTCCATCAGATCCGGATGAGACCGGAGGATATTCCGAAGACGGCGTTTAGGACGCACGAGGGTCACTATGAATTTATGGTGATGCCCTTCGGTTTAACAAACGCCCCCTCGACGTTCCAGAGGCTAATGAATGAAGTCTTCCGGCCATTCTTACGTCCGTTCATTTTGGTCTTTTTCGATGATATTTTGATTTACAACCCATCCCTGCAAACTCACCTGGAGCATGTTTTCGAAGCTATGAGAACATTGAGGGAAAATCAATTGTTTTTAAATGGGAACAAATGCACCTTCGGAGCTCGCCAAATTGAATACCTGGGTTACACGATTTCGGAGGAGGGAGTCGCTACTGACAATCGAAAAGTTCAGACCATTGTGGATTGGCCTGACTCGAAGGGGATCACGGAGCTCCGAGGATTTCTGGGAATCACCGGATATTACAGACGATTCATTAGGGGCTACGGCTTGATAGCTAAGCCCTTGACGAAATTACTAAAGAAGGAGAGAAGTTCCATCTGGACATGGTCGCAGGAGGAGAAGGCTGCCTTTGAGGCGCTTAAGAGAGCAATCACGGAGGCTCCGGTTTTAGCATTACCAGACTTCTCCAAAACCTTCGTCGTAGAGGCAGACGCAAGCGGTCATGGGATTGGTGCGGTGTTACAACAGGAAGGTCATCCTATTGCTTTCCTCAGCAAGGCGTTGGCTCCCCGACATCGAGCCCTATCTACCTATGAAAAGGAATTCTTAGCCATCATCAAGGCCGTCAGGTACTAGCATCATTACTTGAATTTTAAACAGTTTGTTGTTAAAACAGATCACCGGAGTCTCAAATTCCTGCTGGAGCAACGCCTATCAACCCCTTTTCAGCAATCTTGGCTTCCCAAACTCCTTGGGTATGATTTCATTGTTCACTACCGTAGCGGGAAGGAAAACGTAGCCACCGATGCCCTGTCTCAAATAACAAGTGCAGAGATGTTGATGTTCACAGTGACTCAAATCTAGGGCGAGAGCGACTTGGTGGAGGCAATCAAAAAGAGTTGGATGGAGGACAAGGCAATTATGGAACTTAAGGAGCAATTGGAGTCGGGACAGAAGAAAGCAGGGGCGTATGAGTGGAAGGATGGCTTATTGCGTTGGAAAGGCCGCTTGGTGGTGGGAGCCAACCCGTCCTTGAGACACCAAATTCTAGCCATTAGCCACGACGATGCTATAGGTGGGCATGCTGGGGCACTGGCGACAACGAAGGAGGTTCAGAATATGTTCTTTTGGAAGGGGCTGGCAAGGGATGTTCGAAATTATGTAAAAGCTTGTGCGGTTTGCCAAAGGAGTAAGCACGATAACACGACTTAGCCCGGTCTGCTACAGCCGATCAAAATCCCAGAAGGTAGTTGGCGGGAGATTAGTCTCGATTTCATTGAGGGACTCCCTCTTTCAAAGAGGAAATCAGTTATACTGGTGATAGTGGACAGATTCTCCAAATACTCTCATTTCATCCCAGTCAAGCACCCTTACACCGCCAGCGATATTGTGGAGTTGTTTCTAAATCACGTTTTTAAACTCCATGGCATGCCGGAAGCAATCGTCAGTGATCGGGACCCGGTGTTCATGAGTCGATTTTGGCAGGAGTTACTGCGTCTACAAGGTGTGAGGCTGAAACACTCTACGGCATACCATCCACAGTCGGATGGCCTTATGGAGGTTGTGAATAAAATCCTTGAAACCTACCTTCGCTGCTTTTACGGAGAGGACCCTCAGAAGTGGGCCGACTAGTTAGCGTTGGTCGAATGGTGGTATAACACCACCTATCGCTCATCCATTAATTCAACCCCGTTTGAGGTTTTATACGGGTACCCTCCCCCAGTTTACACCTCGTACGTAGCCGGAGATTCAAAGGTAATTGAGGTAGACAGAGTTCTATCGAGCAGAGAGGAGATGACAAGGATCACCCAGTTTCACTTACAAAGAGCTCAGAACATAATGAAGCAATATGCGGATACACGGAGATCAGAGAGGGAGTTTACGGAAGGAGACATGGTGTATCTTAAACTACAACCATACAGGCAGCATTCATTGCAGAGGTGCAGCAATCAGAAATTGGCTTCGCTTTACTATGGTCCCTACAGAGTCTTGCAACGAGTCGGCACAGTCGCTTACAGATTGGAGTTGCCTGCAGAATCGTTAATTCATCCGGTATTCCATGTTTCACAATTAAAGAAGGCCTCCGGGATGGTGAGTAATTCATCTGTCGATCTCCCAAAATTCATACATCCGATCGAGCGAACTCCGATAGCAATTCTGGGTAGGAGGATGACTAAGAGGAGTAACCACGCGGTGACTCAGTGGCTCATCCAGTGGTCCGATGGTGAGGAAGATGGAGCGACATGGGAGTACGTTTATGACCTTCAGAAACATTTCCCTGAGTTGAATTTGGTGGACAAGGCTATCAAGGGGGAAGGAATTATTATAGAAGGAAAAGAGGAGAACGGAGATGGTGACGAAACAGTGGCGCTGCCAGCTGCCGTTAAATAATAAACTGAAACGCTTCATTTAAATAATCACCCACTGTTGTTACTGTAGGGATTATCCTACAATATTGGAACCTTTCCATTATTTAGTCGGAATGTAACGAATTGGAAGACAAGCATTAACGAAATGCCTTTTCTCTCTCTCTTCTTGTGATTCTGTGGGAATTCTCTCTTCTTGCATTCCTCTGTTCCCTTCTTCCCCTACCAATTCTGTTACGATATTCTTCTATTGTTTTTTCTTTATAACATAGAACATCTTATTGTAGTGGAATAGGATTGGAACAAATTTATTGAAACAAAAGATCCGAATTGTCACTCACAAGCACTAGAATAATATGTTTTTTTAAGAATTAAAATAAAAATTACTTCCTTTTTTTATCATAATCAATTAAGTGTTATTGTATGAAAATTAAGTTTGAATGTGATATAGAAGAGACGTCACTTTACACATATGAATTTACATGACTCAACCCACTCATTAAAGTATTAGATTATAAAATATAAAGTCTATTGTTAGAGAAAGACAAGTACTTTGGTTTGGTAATTGAACTAAAATTAGATTAAAATATATGAAATATAACTACGCTCATGAGCAATAGACAATGGTAGTAGTGTAGGCTTGGCTTGCAGCATCAATTTCTGTGCTCATGAGACCACACCCTATTCTTACCAAACTCCGCAAAGTTGAAACAGACTAATTGATACAGAGGATATGAACACTTGTCCCACTCCACCAAGAAAATCCATTATATGGACACGAATCGTACCTTGAAAACAATCTGATACCACCAAATGTCAAAGGCTTTATTCCTTTTGACAACTAAAACACACTGAAGATCGAATAAACGATCGAATAAATGCCAACACACGCCACAATTATAAGTAATCTTCACGGTTCTTTTTCGTACAACGTGAGGATTGAAAACAGAATTGGGTGCTCAAACTTGTCATCCATTAAAAAACGGAGCTAAATAGACTCATAAGAAGCTCTCAAGTGACCAGTAATGAAGTAGCTTATGTCATGAAAATGAAAACGATTCATATTAGCATATCTCAAGTTTCCTTTTCCATTATTCAGGATTGGGTTTGAAAATATTCGGATAAAATCATATAATAATCTATTAAAACTATGATTGATTCCACTTTGGCTAGGTCTAATCAAGCATCATTAACCAAGAAACACTACAAGATTATCTATTCAGAAGTATTGTATTTGTTCCAATTGAAGCAATAAATTGATGTACCAATCAAATATGACAATGGTTCTATAGCGGGGTAAGAACAGCATAGAGGGACTAAATCAATGCATCTAAATAGATAAACAACCATACTAAGATTCCAATGGCATGAAAGTAACAATCGATGAGAAACATTGAACTAAATCTATGACCATGGTTACCTAATGAACTAGATCTAGTTCCACATTTCTTCAATGAAAATGATATGCTTCTAGTGCACATGCTATGAACATGGTTAGTTAATACATAAAAGTATAATATCATAGAGAAAAGAAGCTCATAGAGAAAAGAAGCGTGTTCTTTTTGTTTTATCATTCTTTCAAGGTACAACCGCAATCTATTTCTAACTTTCTTTATTCTTCCTTCTCTTAATTTCATACAAGTATGAATAGGTCATAGTATTAGATTTTGTAACAATGTCGTGGACATATTCCACATAAAATAGTTGAGAAAACAAGCAATAACTGTTGCTATACCAATTATTTAATAGAAGATGGACATATTCTGCAAAAAATAGTAGAGGCAACATATATCTGTCTCTACGGCGAACATATGGTTTTTTGTTCTGAGGCATAAACTTCAAAATTTATATGATCTGGTTCTTAAGGAAGCAAAATTTAAGAAGTGGGTTTCTCTAAATGTTGATCTTCTGTTGTTTTCTGGAGAGAACTAGAGAGAATACACACAAACAGAGAGTCAAGCTGATATTTTCTTTATTCTTACAGTTGCGTGAATAATGCTGCTCTCATTGTTAGTCTGGTTACAAACATCAACTTCTTCAAATCCAAGGTAAAAATAATTCTAACACATGATTTTTGTTTAAATTATTATTTTACTTTGCCTTTAAGTGAGACAAGACCTTATAAAATAGTACCAACAACCGGATTTTGTTTGTTCACAGTTTAAAAATGCATGTGTCAATGCTCCTGCAGTTTTCAGATTTCGCTCAAAACATTTCGAACTTACCGCTAAAAAAATCACACACATTTCAAACTTACCTGCAAGCTCATTATTGAGGTTGGATGACGACAATCTAGAAACTGATGTTCTAGCTCTCTCATCCACCAAGTCCCTCCATCATCATTACGACAAAACTACCTGATAATATACAATTAATGGTCAAACTTTCTTAATTGAATTTTGGAATTAAAATATGCACATCATTGCTACTACCACCTAACAATTTAAAGAAACCGATCTCCATTAAGTTCAGTTAATTTGTAAGTCAAGGCTATGTCAAATTCATGAGATTGGTCCATTAATATCTATCTGAAACCACTTTTCATTCTTTTGCATACAATTTATAAATTTTGAAAGTAGATCAAAAGCATTCTCATAAATGTAAATGTTTACATTAAAGACAAGAATTAAAACAAAAGGTCAGTACAGTAGCATGAGATATGCAAATCTAAGAAGAGCATAATACAACTATCATGACTAGAAAATTTCTGATTTACTGAGACGTAACAGGAGGTATGGAATAAGAATATCAAAACTCCTTTGGGCAAAAGATAGGTGGGGAAAAAAATCCTCCAAAACAAGTTAGAAAGGATACACCCGCCATAGAATTATGGCTATACATCAGTTGCCATATCACCATTCACTCTCTTCCATGCAGTAAATGAAGGAAAGACAGAAAAGATAGTGGCCCATAAAAGAAACTCAAATAGCAACATAAAATCAATTCAACGGTAGAAATTATGAGTTCACCATGAAGGATCGCCTACTTAGTATTACTCCATTGTCATCATTTCAACAAAATACCAGCAATTAAAGTCAAAGGTAGATTTGAGCGTGTTCACAAGTAAAAGTTGAGAAAAGTGAACATGCTCCTAACTTGCTAGGGATCATGATGTTGATTAAAGTAAAACATATTAACGCAACTGTCTCTCCTTCTGTGTTTGATCTTAATATAGTAATGCTTTATGACCATAGGCAAAAGAGGCTACTATTGATAAATTTAAATATGTAAAACAAAAGGTTTCATTATAATGTTAATGTTATGTATATCACATAAAAAGGTAAAAATAAATGATTTCATATTATAATAGCACCTAAAAATGTAAATATATGCCAATCCTCAACCATCAATATGTATTAGGTCTATTTGCCATTTTTACTACCTCAAAAATTCAAGCATATGAAGCATTCTTCCTTTTGACCTGAAGTTTAAAACAGATTTTTGAGCCAAATAGCAAATATGCAATAGTTGCATTGCTTAAAACTATGGGAGCCAAAGGCAACGAATGGTCTTCCACCAATGAAAACATGGACATAGATTAACACAAATGGCTAAGGACACCACATCTACAATCTATTGTAACCCCCACAAAAATGCTATGTCATTGATGTCATAAAGAAACAGTACAAGATGCCTATCCATCATGAAGTTCTTAGCCGTCTCTATTGGATGATCCTGCATCCTCTTGAGCTCTTTAAATTGTCTTGTTTGGTTAAATCGATAACACAAAGTTAGGAGAAAGCATTTAGGAACTTGTACATAACATCACCAAATAGATTTCTAACTTAGTATTCCATCCCACATTTATGAAAAAGGAACAAGCTTCCTAAACTTCCAGACACCTCCATCGAAAGGCATGAACTCAATAAACTGTACATTACTTGGTCAACTCTAATTTTTTTATATTCACATCTTAGGCTTTAGACCACAATAAACCTTACACAGTAATCCCTATTTTTTAATGTTCACGTCAATTTCAATGCCTAGTTCCCTAATAAGAAACCACATGCCTCAGTAATTTCTACAACTATCTTATACAAATGAGTAAGAGAAAAGAATGAGGCAAGGCATAATAGCTTTTATTATCCAGATATATAGTAAATTAAAAAAAAAAAAAAGGAGAAACCAAAGAAGATCCTAGCATAACCTTGGAGGCTCAAGGAGAGCCCTCATTCGAAAAGTATAGCATACATTAGCTTATACTGTAGCATAATTGGTAACTCACCTGGCAACACAAATTTTCCAGCAGCATCAATTATATTCACATCATCACCAACCTGCCAAAAGCATTCGAGTAAGTCATTTGCAAATTAATGTTAGTCAAAATAAAAAGAAAATAGAACAAATAATTAGGCAAATAAGAGATGATTACGTTTAAAAAAACAGAAAAGAACTAAAGAATATAGCATCAGAAAATGACAACATGGTTTATTAGATCCTAGAGAGTTCAGATTAGCATCAGGATATTCGTACCACACAGCCCCATAAATATGAAAAACACATGCGAGGCTTTAACAAATTTGAGAAGCATATCAACCGATTGGTAAAGAAATGGAAATACATATATACCTGGAGAAATTGTTTAGACAAATAATACCCAGGTCTCATTAGTCAAAACAGCACTAACCCAAGTCTCGATGTTGTCGATATGCCACTGAATGCATGCTTTTCAGCTCTGTGATAGACTTGCATTAAAATAATTGGTTTTCCAACACCACGAGAAGAAGAAAACAAACGAAGGAACTAAAATTTGCCCATGATTTGAACACCAATTCGTTTGTTTAACCATGGGCAAATTTAACAAATTTGAGAAGGATATCATCCGATCGCTAAAGAAACGAAAAAACAGAAGATACCCATAGATGGAGAGCAAAATTACAAAGCTTTGTCTAGAAAGAGCATACCTCAGCCTTTAAGAACCCCGAGGAAGGAGAGATTCCATGAATTAACCGAAAAGGAGGATGGAAAGAGTTGAGAAGATCTGACATAAAATCGAAGAAGTAAAGGTGGGAAGCAAAATCAAAGGAACGAGAGGGCATCGGCTTAGCTTGGGCCAGAGTAAAGCCGAGACCTTGGTTTTATTAAAATGTAGTGGAATTAATTACAGAACAGAGATTACGTAAACAGGTTACTTGAGTTGGTTACTCTCCTCTCTTCTTGTCTCTGTCCTCTCGTCACCTTCACTGTTAGGCTCTTCTCTCCTTAATATCTTTACACTAAGATAAGAGAGAGAAGTAAGAGGACGACCCCAGTAGAACTACTATATTTGGCCATAGGAAGGTCATAGGCTCTCCTAGTAATGTGTATTCCTCAAAGAGTTGTGTCACTGGAAGATGAATGAGTATATATAACTACTGAAGAAACAGCCTGTGTCATTTCTTAGATCCGGGCTTGTTGATTCTTCGAGAGCCGTTGGGGACTATTCTGGAGCTTCTTCCACAAGACGCAAGCAGGACTTTATACCTCGTCTTTTGTGATCTTTTTGTTCTCGTTTCATTGTATTAAAGGGTATGTTTAGACGTGAGCGGACGGATGAAAGAGAATATAATAGAATAGTCTAAATGACTCAGATTATTATTTGGAGTCTATTTTGAAATATGATACAATGGTAATTAATGACTTTGGAAGTCATCTTTTGTTATCTAAAATTTAATATTTTGTGACCGTTTAAATTGAGAGGTCAATGATGGAATGACATGGTTTGTCTTCCAAACTCAAATTTAATGACAAAAATACCCTCAAAAATAATATTACTTACATGATATTATAATTTATAAAACTGTTAACTTTAATGTTATAAATAATAGTTACGTTAATGATGATAAGGTAAAAAAAAGATTTTATTTTTTATGTTTGGGTACGCAACAAATGAGCTTCATGTATTTGTAAAATACGAACTTCATTTTCAACCATTACGTCAAAATTTAAATTTAAAATATGTTATTAATAAACATTTTTCAAATGTTAGCGATAAAATTAGCGTTGTGAATGTTCATAAATTTTAAATATATTATTAATATACACTGCGAAATGTAGAAATAGATTCACAACGATAAGAATGATTATCAACCATAACAAGACACATGAATAAATGCCTAAAAAAGAGTACAGGTCACGATGAGGTTAATGAAAATAACAAGAAAGTTGATTGCTTACATAGGAAAATGAGAAAACTATATTCTGAGCATCCTACAATTTAAAATGTTTTGGGGTTATTAAAATAGTTTCATGGCAACTATGCATATTTTATTACAAGATTAATTTTAGAAAAAAAATATTATAAGTCATTCCATTCAATTCGTTTTTAGTATCGCTTTCAAACAATGGTCAAATGAGTCCCTCTCTTATTTTATTTAAACTTCCAAACAATAGAGTGATTCATTTCATTCTATTCAATTCCACTTCATTTCATTCCGTTCCATTAATTACCATTCTATTTTATTTCACCCTAAACTCTCAAACATACCCTAAAAAAAATAAAAGTGATGACACTTGTGCTTGGTAAGGTGTTACTAAAGGTCACATCATGCCCTAATTTTTCTAGCATTTATGTCGCCATCGAAAGCAAACTCGAGCATGTCTATAGACGTGTGTTTCCTAACTGCAATACCTACCACCATTGAAGACTCACCATATGTTTTCATTTTTCTCGTTTGGTAACAGGCTCCACACCCTCGTTATTTCGAGTGATCCGTATTTATATGATTGCTAATAGCCTATGTATTTGGTAGAGAACCCCCATCATCATTTAGGGACCCCATCAAACGATGAATGTATACCCTTCTTAACTCCTCCCATTTATTTTGTTTGTCATTTTTAGCATCTTTTCTACTTTAATAATATTTTACAACTATTTCCCTAGGTGTTTAGTGTCACGTTGTTACGGTTAATACCAATGTTATGAATATCGTCATCAACTTAGTATCGATTAGGTTACTGAATCAGAATCAGTATTGATCTGGTCAAGATCGTGCAATTTCGTAATTTTAAAATTTATAAAATAGTTCCTGAAATTTTTAAAAATTGCAAAATAGTCCATATTAGTATATTATAACAGTTATCTTATACTTTACTAGTTCTTCGCTTACATCAACCATGCTTTCAAAAATCTTAATAGTAAATAATAGACAATTAATATGAAATAAGTCAATAACAATAATTTTAAATATTTTACATATAAATAATAGCCACAATTAATATAAACAAAGACAATTATCATCATACACACATCAAATTAAAAATAATATAAAGTATTTAAAATATTACAAATTAATTCATTAATAATAATAAGAATAAGAATAAGAATAAGAATAAGAATAATAATAGAAATAATAATATTAATAATAATTTATTATTATTAATAATTAATAATAAATTATTATTATTAATAATTAATAATAAATTATTATTATTATTATTATTATTATTATTATTATTATTATCATCATCATCATCATTATTAATTTATTATTATAAATCCATAAATAAATAATTACATAAATAACAACGATTAATAATAATATTGAATTTAATAATGTTATGAATAATAAATTAACAATAGACATTTTTAATTTATTGAATTTCCAATAATAACCAACAATTTTCAATCCCAACAATCACAAAAATCATAATTCTATTTCTATTTACAACAATTTCCAATTCTAAATTTCTAACAATCACAAAACTTTCATAATTTTATTTTCATTTTCTTACATTTACAACAATTCCTAATTCCAACAATCTCAAAACAATCATAATTTCATTTCCATTTTCATTCATAATTCCAATTGAATTTTCAACATTTTCCAATTCCATTTCTAACAATTTCAATTCAAAGTTTGAAAATAATGATTAAGTTGAAGGGTATAATATGATTTACATAATTGGCAAACAATGCATAACATATCTTATACAATTGTTCATACACATATATTAATACACAATCATCAAGTTCAAAGTAACATGAGATCAAGTTGAATGATATAAATTTTAACAAATCATAATATTATATACACCATTTCATATTTCATTCTTAAATATATATGTTGCTTTTACAGTTTTTAATTAACATTAATAAATGTAAATATAAAAGTAAAATATACAATTACAAGTCTACAACATATTTACAATTTGACATCAAACATTCAATACATCACTTCTTTATGCTCAAACAAGTTTTTACAAATTTACAAAATTTTATTATCAATTTTACAATTTCACATTTAATTATCTGTTGGAACCCGATCCGAAGACCGGACCCAAATGGCTTAAAACTTAACACTCTTACACTTGCTTTAATTCCACATCTATTGGACCCGTCTTCAGAGCCCAATTTTCGGAGTCCTGAAGCCTTGTGTTTATAACCTTGCAGGGTCCTCAGCTGTAACTCCACATTCGTGGCGAGCGTACACTATGTAAACATCAAAATCATAGGTTGACTTATTCATAAAAAATGTAGCCTTATGTCTCGAGATCGATTTGAAACAAGAATCACCTCAAACGGAGTTGTATAACTCAAATTATGCTCAAAAAGCCTAAAAGAGCTCATACTCCAAATATGATCTTCAAACCAACCTCTCACTTACTTTAATGCAAACTTTTTCAATTTAACTCCAAATGGTACCAATTTTTTTAGGGAGGAAGATATATGTCTTAGAAATCTTATGGTTCAAGTCTCACCTCAATTGGAGGTCGGATGAGGGATTTATTCCCAAAAGAATAGACTATGCTCACACCTAAAATCAATTTGAAACTCTTTTGGCGCGATTTCCATAACTTTTGATCTAAAAGTCGGAATGAGTTCGTTCTTGGACCATTTGAAAGTAGACATCTAGATCTACAACTTTTATGAAGACCACAAAACGAGATTCGGCCCCTAACTTTTTCCAAATACACAATATTTCCCGTAGCTTACCCGTGTCCGTTAAACGGACAGCCATATCCGTTTAACGGACATTCTCGAAGCTTTTGGGACACATTCGGGACCCACCGGTTGTATGCATTGACTTCAAGTTCATTTTCTATTTGTATTTGAATTCATTTGATATCTGATGTGAATCCATCTTGATTTATTTCAGTCCGAATCGATCTCATTTGTATTCGATCCTATCGAATTGAGCTATTTGTTTGGCATTCGTATTCGATTCCATTAGTAGCCGATTTGTAATCGATTCGACCTATTTGATATTTGATTTCGGTTGGATTCGATCCTATTAGCTTCACATTTGTTTCGTTTTATTCGCTTTGTCTTTCGTTTTTTTATTCCGCTTCAAGAGTGGTTATGTGAGGTCATGTTCAGTTTAAGCAGTGCTAGCGTTAAGTGTAAAGAAGTTGGGTCGCGGAAACGGGATCCAACACTATCAATTTTACATTTGATTATTAATTTTACATTTAGGTTTAAATGTTAATTATCAACTTTCAATTTTAAGTTTTAACAATCTTTGCATAATACATAATTAATTAATTACATACTAAGTTACTAACCCCATTTTACAACTCCAATTTCAATTCTAATTTACAATTCCATTTTACAACCTTTGCATAATTACAAATTCATAACAAAATAACATAAATTACTTACCTACGGTATTCTTTAACTTCAATCCATCAATTTCAAATTATCAACTTTAAAATTCTATTCCAAAATCTGTGAAAATTCAATTTCAAAACAATTTGAAATATTATATTAATAATATTGAATTATTTAATATTTATTTTCGTAAATTTTAAAATAATTATTTATAAAAAAAAACATTTATGAGTTTTTGACAACTTTTCCTTTTTCCCATGCCTTTCTTAATGGTCTTGGAATCTCTGATTGTCGATTTCCAATGTATGACTTAACTACTCACTTGACTCTTGGGTTCCACTAGTCACGTTTGTTAAAATTTCCAAGACACCAGTTTTTGACCGACTTTCTCCGATTTGATTTCTCCATATTTTTGAAATTCTCCTTCTTCTCTGTCTCACCATTTACATGAATTGTCTTCGACTCTTCGGTCTTCCCACCACACAAGAACAGAGGCGTTATGAAGAGAGGCTCAGGCTTTTTGTTAAATGTCGGATCGGTGTCTGGATCGGTGGCTGGTGGGGTGTCGGAGGTTCGGAGCTGTCGGTGGCTTATGAGGCGGCACGTCTTCAGGTGGAAGTGGAGGAGAAGACGAGGAGGAGGAGGAGGAGAAGAGCGATGCAGAGCAGAGGAGGACCGGTGGCGACAACGGAGAGGAGAAGGAGGAGCCGAGGAGGATCGGTGGAGACTGGTGACGCAAGGGCCGACGGCGACGGCGATGAGCGACGACAAGCGATGATAAAGGATGATTTCAGCGATGAAGAGAGACGAAATCTGAGAGGGAGAGTCGGCAGTGAGTGAGCTGTGAGAGAGAGAGGCATCGATGGGGGCATTGGGATTTTAGGGTCAAATTTTTTAATTTTACAAAATGGTACCTGACCAACTATTTTTTTGCGGAATTGTTCGGAAGGTACCGGAATTTTTGATTCCAGCCGGTACCGATCGAAAACGACTAGTACCGGCCTGAATTTTTTACCGGTAAGATTTTTCCCGTTCCGGTACCGGATTTCAGCCGGAATGGAACGTTCCGGTCGGTACCATCCGGTACGAAACGGTATTCTGAACATTGGTTAATACTAATCAGACAAACCAAACTAGACACATAATAGTACTTTAAATTTAATTGCCACAACGGGTTAGGTACTAATCGATATAGCTAATGCTAATAAATATTATAATTATATTAAAGAATAAGAGCTTTTTACCAGTTGCTCCTTTACGACTAGAACATCACAAATTCGAATCATGAAAATAATTTCTTTGTAAAAATATAAGGGTAAGGTTGCATATATCAATAACCCTCTTCAATTTTTCACAAAGTGAGAAGCGTTGTGCACTGAATATATTGACTTTAACCTAAATCCTAAATCATTCATCACTTCTCTTTTAGGCATTTCATAGTTGCTGCTTTTTGCTCATTTTCTTTTTCTTATCTACCATTAGATTTCTTCTTCCCCTGTCACTCATTGACATTCTAGTACAAGTTCCACTGAGATGCAGAATTTGAAGAAGTTCAAAAGTATACAACCTTACTCCTAATTGGTATAGAGGTTATCGATGATACACCCACAAGAAAAAGATAAAAGAAACAAAGTTTTTTTATAACTGTTTGTATAAAACAAAGTCAAAAATATAAACAAATAACTACATAAAAATAAAAATAAGAATAAAAATAAGGAAATTTTAGATCAAAATAAAAGATAAAGAAATAAAATAGAAAAATATTTAAAATAATAAAAAAATACAAAAACAAATTAAAGATTAAAAAACATACGAAAGGATAATACTAATATAAAATAAAATGTAAATAAAATAAATAAGTGAAAATATAAATATAAGTAATATAATAAAGATAAAAGGATAAAATAAAATAAAAATAAAATACAAGATAAAATAAGTAAATAAATAAACAAACAAACAAACAAACAAGAAGACAAATAAATAAATAAGACAAACAAGCAATTGTAAAAAAATGTTTATGGTAAGCAAGAAAAAGTTTAGGCCAAATAACTAAAAAGAAAGTAATGCAGATAAAATGTTTAGGTTAAATATAAGACACAAGGCTCAAAGGAAACGGTTTAATAGATCTATAAGAAAAGTAAATCGCTTTTTTATGAGAGATCCTTTACCTATACTAGTTCGCCAAAGCTCTCTATTGAGAGCCAAGTCCTCAGTAAGCTCCAACAGATCCTCCATAACGAGATAGTTATTCTAGAAGGAGACTTTAATAGTCATATAGGAGCAACATCAGATGAATATTCATAGACTCGTAGGGGTTTCGAGTATAGTGATAGGAATAATAGTGAGATTGCTTTGTTAGATCTCACTGTTGCATTTGAGTTAGTGATAGTCAAATATTTTTTTAAGAAAAACAAGGAAAATATGGTGACATTTAAGAGTAGAACTACAAAAACTCAAATTGACTACTTTCTCGTAAGGCAAAGTGACTTAGTTGTAAGGATTGCAAGGTGATACTTATTGCTTGCTAGTCAACTTAACATAGATTATTAGTTTTGAATCTTATAATTAAGATTTGGAGGAAAAAGAAAAGCCCTAAAAGGTGTATCCGAGTCAAATGGTGGAATTTGAAAGGGGATACAGTAGAATAACTTAGGGATAAAGTAATATATGGAGAAGAATAGATATTTGAAGGAGATATTAATTAGATGTTGAAGAGATTAACAACTCTTTTAAGGAATACGACTAAAGAAATCTTGGATGTTTCTAAAGGGCATAGGGGTAATAAGAAGGTGGTGGAATGAAGATGTATAAGAAAAGGTTAAGATCATAAAGTGTGCCTATAAAGCTCCATTAGATAGCGCCATAGAGGAAGAGAGAGTAGATAATAGAGAAAGTTGCAACTGACAAAGAAGATAATCTCAAATGTTAAAAGTAAGGCCTAAGAGAAATTATACCAATTATTAGAATCTAAAGATGGAGAAAAGGTTTTTTTTTAAGTTGGCAAGAGTTAGAGAATGGAAAGTAAGACTTATATCAAGTTTGTTTTATAAAATAAGAATTAGGGTGGGTGCTCGTGGCTTAAAACGATATCAAGAGAGGATGACAAAGGTACTTCTATAGCCTTTTTAATGAAGACATAGAGAAAAACATCTTTTTAGGTGATCATCAAACGTTTGAGAGGGATTGTAACTTTACTGGTTGTCGCTAGATTACAATGGAATAAATTAAAAGAACTTTAAAGGAGATGAGGAGTGGAAGGATTGTAACATCCTATGTTCGGGGTTAGACCCGAAGATAGTGAATTGAGAATATAGTAAAAAACTAGTAGTGCATTTCATGCTTATGCATCATAGTATATGTGAATATTTATTTTTGATGTAAAAAAATTGTACATATATTCATTGACATTTTTCGGGTATAATTGATTTATAAATGCAATTAAAAATGCAAATTGTGGATTATTTACGTTAAAAATTTATTTGGAAACTATTAGTATTATTTCAAAATTTTTGGTGAATTTTAGGAAATTTCTGAAATTTGAGATATTATTGGACTAGGAAAAATAAGAGACAAATATACCAATAGCATTATGACATGTGGCAACACAAGTAAGTGACACATGGATTACATGTCTCCAGCTCACTCTCTCTCTCTGTGTCGGTGTTTGTCACTGCAACATCACCTACTCTTTTCCTTATTTCCCATCACCGAACCATCATACCATTTGCATTCTTATTTGGTTGTCTTTTTCTGTCGTTACTTATCTCCATCGACAACTCATTCTTTTAAGTTTTGAAATTTTGCTGAAGCGTGTGAAATCTAAAACAAGTAAGTTTTGCTTTCCTTTTCATGTTTATAATAATGATAAATGACAAAGAGATGATGTTTCATACTTGTAAAGGAATGCATGCATGATATAGGTTCTATTTAGGAATGTTCTTTAACATATAAAAGAAGATATATATATATATATATATCTGCAGGAGCTGTTGAATAAAGGGTTTATTACACCGAGTGTTTCACCGTGGGGAGCCCCAGTGTTGTTTGTGAAGAAGAAGGACGAGACTTTGAGGTTGTGCATCGATTATAGGCAGTTGAATCGGGTAACAGTTAAGAATAAATATCCACTGCCTAGGATCGATGACTTGTTTGATCAGTTGCAGGGAGCTCAGGTGTTTACTAAGTTAGACTTAAGATCTGAATATTATCAGTTAAGGATCGCAGAGACTGATGTGCCTAAGAGCGCTTTCAAGAGCAGGTATGGGCATTTCGAGTTCTTAGTGATGCCGTTCGGGTTGACTAATGCCCCGACAGCCTTCATGGCCTTGATGAATAAAGTTTTTCAGCCCTACCTGGATCAGTTTGTTATTGTATTCATTGATGATATTCTGGTGTTCTCGAGGAGTAGACAGGAGCATGCGGAGCATTTGAGGATTGTGTTGCAGATTATGAGAGATAGACAGTTGTATGCCAAATTCACTAAGTGTGAATTTTGGCTGGATGAGGTGGTGTTCTTAGGCCACATTGTGTCTAGTGAGGGTATCCAGGTGGATCCTCACAAGATTGAGGCAGTGAGGAGTTGGGAGGTTCCGAGGAATGTGTCAGAGTTGAGGAGTTTCCTCGAATTGGCAGGTTATTACCGGAGTTTTGTCGAGGGGTTTTCAGTGATCTCAGCCCCTCTGACAAGACTTCTGAGGAAGAATGTGGCTTTCAGATGGACTGATGAGTGTCAGAGGAGTTTTGAGAAGCTGAAACATCGGTTGACTACGGCGCCAGTGTTAGCTTTGCCGTCAGGGTCTGGAGGTTTCGAGGTATTCAGTGATGCTTCGCAGCAGGGATTAGGTTGCATTCTGATGCAGCATGGGAGAGTTATAGCTTATGCCTCGAGACAGTTGAGGTCGCATGAGATAAATTATCCAGTGCATGACTTGGAGTTAGCAGCGGTTGTGTTTGCTCTGAAGATCTGGAGACATTATTTGTATGGTGAGACGTTCCAGATCTTCACTGATCATAAGAGTTTGAGATATTTGTTGAGTCAGTGAGAGCTGAATCTGAGGCAGAGGAGATGGATAGAGTTACTGAAAGATTATGACTGCACTATTGAGTATCATCCGGGGAAGGCTAATGTTGTGGCTGATGCTTTGAGTAGGAGATCTCATATCAGTGCAACTCAGTTTCAGATTGGAAGATTACCTAGCTTGATTCAGTTGAGAGCTCTGAATGTGCAGATGGATTTGAGTCAGGATGGAGCTCTGATTGCTACTTTGAGGTTTAGGCCGATGCAGTACGGCAGGATCAGGAGAGTCCAGGATCAAGATCCTGTGTTGTTGAGGTTGATTGATAGAGTCAAATCAGAATGACTTTCTGAGTTTGATTTGAGAGATGGGACATTATGGATGTGACAGAGATTATGTGTTCCGGATGTGGATGATCTGAGGCGTGAGATTTTAGAGGAGGCTCATTTAGCTGCCTATGCTATGCATCCTGGTACTACCAAGATGTATCGCACTCTTAAGTTGTATTTCTGGTGGCCAGGCATGAAGAGGCAGGTGGCGGAGTTTGTTTCTCGGTGTCTGACGTGCCAGCAGGTTAAGGCTGAGCACCAGGCCCCAGTGGGGAGATTGCATTCGTTACCTATTTCGGAGTGGAAATGGGAGCGTATTACGATGGATTTCATTATGGGATTGCCTAGGACGTCGAGGCAGCATGATGCGATCTGGGTCATAGTGAACCGGTTGACTAAATCGGCTCACTTCTTGCCAGTGAGGGAGAGCAATACTCTCGATCAGTTGGCCCAGAAGTATGTGGCAGAGATTGTGTGACTGTATGGGGTTCCGGTATCTATAGTTTCAGACAGAGATCCGAGGTTCACTTTGAGGTTTTAGAAGAGTTTGCAGTCAGCCATGGATACGAGGTTGAACTTCAGTTCAGCATTTCATCCTCAGATAGATGGGCAGAGTGAGAGGACTATTAAGACCGTTGAGGATATGTTGAGAGCCTGTGTGTTGGAGTTCCAAGGTACTTGGGATCAGTATTTGCCTCTGGTTGAGTTTGCGTATAATAATCAGTACCAGAGCAGTATTGGGATGGCACCGTATGAGGCGTTATATGGACGACAGTGCAGATCGCCTCTTTATTGGGATAAAGAGGGTACGAGTATGTTAGAGGGTCCCGAGCTGATTCAAAACACAGTGGATAAGGTACAGCTGATTCGGAGTCGCATTAAGGCGGCTCAAGATAGACAGAAGAGCTATGTGGATCAGCATCGGAGAGAGATGGAATACAATGTGGGTGATAGAGTGTTCCTCAGAGTGTCTCCGTGGAGAGGAGTTCTCAGATTTGGCCGTAAGGGCAAGTTGAGCCCTAGGTATATTGGTCCCTATGAGATCCTTGAGAGGATAGGACAGTTGGCGTATAGATTGGCCTTGTCGAGTGAGATGTCGCAGCTGCATGATGTTTTCCATGTGAGTATGCTCAGACGGTATAGGTCAGACCCGACCCATGTGGTTCCGGCTCAAGAGATTGAGGTTGCCAGTAATTTAAGTTATGTGGAGGAGCCAGTTCAGATTGTAGGGTCGAGGGTCAAGCAGCTGAGGTCCAGGGTTATTCAATTGGTGAAAGTCCTTTGGAAGAACCATTCGATTGAGGAGGCTACTTGGGAGACTGAGGAACACATGAGGAGGCAATACCCTCATCTGTTCGACCAGTCAGGTAAGAAAATTTCAGGACGAAATTTTTATTAGGAGGAGAGAATTGTAACATCCCGTTACCAGTGTGAAGGGCATATCGGTAATCCGGATGGGTTAGGAATGAATGCATTCACATTATTGAATTTCATTACATTTAGCCTCTATAATTATTGATAAATGATTCATATTGCATAAGCATATGTATGTACATACATGTATGACAATTTCCCGACTTGATTGTGTAAATTGGAAAATTTGGTGAAAATAGTACAGATTAGGTTTTGATCATAGAATTGGAGTGAAAATCGAATTGAGGGGTTTACAAATTGGAATTGAAGTATAGGAATATGTATTTTATATTGTATTTTCTATTTTTGAGGATTTATAGAAATTTTTCTGAAATTTTTCGAGTTACGGGTCTGGACCGAAAAAATGGCTAAACGATTGATTAATTGGATTCTGGTTCCAAAATTGATTGATAATTGGCTTGAGATAGTCGGATTTATGATTTGAGGATTTATTAATTATAATCGTTGCGAAATTCGGGAGAAATTGGAATGAAAATCGGATTTTTAGACCCTGAGATTTGGGCATGTGGCAAATGAATTACCAAACATGCCCTTAGCTTTTAAATCTCTATATATAAACCCTAATCTTTGAATTTGCTTCCCACGATACTCTTCCCTTGAAAAGAAAATTTTGGTCTCCTTCTTCTCTTCTCTTTCGTGGATCTCCATTTGATTTGATATCTTCCATTTTCTTCCTTTAAATTACTCCAATCATCATCTTTACCCTAGCTTAAGTCTTGTGTGGGAGAAGAAAATTTTTGGTGGAAAAATGAAGGATTGTCGTGGATGTGCCTAGGCTTGGAAATTGGAGTTCTTGGTGTTTTTTAGAGGTTTTAAAGCTTAAATCAAGTAAGTTATTGTTCCTTTATGCATTACATAGTTTAATTTGATCATGGATTTGAGTATTTGATTGTTTAGAAATTCTTGAGCTTCAGATAATGGGGTTTTTGGGAAAATGTAGATTTTGATTTGGGTATTTGAGAAATAATTGTTATTGAATGGATTTGAGGTTAGAAATGAGTTGTGTTGAGTAGTTGGAGTTATTTAAGAGTGTTTAGAATGGAAAGGAATGGATTTAAATCAGCAGATCTGGGAAAATCTAGGTTTCGGGCGTGTTTCTGGGTTTTCACGTCGCGACGTGTTTGTCACACGTCGCAGCGAGCAATCCTCAGTCCGCACGGCTTGATGAGCGGAAACGCACGCCGCGACGAGCGGTTCTGTTTCGCACGCCGCGACGAGCACTAGTATGCGTCGCGACGAGCGTCAGCCAGATACGCCGCGAGGCGCGCTCTCGCATACGTCGCGAGAGTCTCGCCACGGCGAGGACGCTTATTTGGGCCGAATATGATTCTTTTAAATAGAGAATTTTGAGGTTAAATTTGGATTGGTTCTTGATTTATTTGAAATTTAGAGACTAAGAATTGCAATTTAGAAGAATGAAATTTCGGGATTTAATAGGGTGATTCTCAGAATCGGATGGTGATCAAATAGCGAATTTAAAATTCGATTTAAGGATAATTCCTAGATCTTGGAATTTGATTTTGAAGAGTTTGGAATAGAGTCAATTGAATTATGGTATTAGAAATTGTTATGAATTAGAGTGAAAGAAGTCGAATTGAGATGATTCGGGATAGGATCGGGAATGTCATAACATGTATTGTACTAATCGCATTCGTTACATATGCATTATTGAATATGAGAAATTGTACAATGAGTAATATTGAATTATTTTGATTGTTATAGAGGCTCAAGTGGAGCGTCGATCGTCCGATAGAGCTGAGACTTCCCGGCAGTAGCTCGGAAGTTTAGAGGTGAGTAACCTAGTTGGTTCCTCAATCTCTGATTTGTTAAATGCTTTGAATGAACTGTGTGATTTAAATGAATACTATTGTATGAGACGTGTTATTGTGAAATTGTGAACGCATGCTAGGCATGATTGGAAATCGGTAATTAACAGTTGTGACTGGAGCAAATTCTGATCGGAGCTATAAGCTCAACCACTGTGAAAGCGGGTCTAAGGCCCGAAAAAGGAATAGTGCATACCCAGAGGACTCTTCTATCCCTAATGTACGTGGGCAGTAGTGCATACCCAGAGGGCTCTCCTACCCCTAAAACGCGATTTCTGTTTAATGTGCCCAGAATGGGATAATACTGACGCTCAGTCACAACACCAAAAATGAAATGAAAGTCATCATGCATTCAGTATCTGATTGGGCTGTGAATTTGAAATGGGTTAAATGCATATGTGTGATGATTGTTTAGTGAATTTATGATTACTGTACTGTACGTGTTATTGTGTTGATCTGTACGCAATTTTGCGTAATGCATGAATTGGGTGAATCATCGATGATGGTTACTCATTGAGTTCGCAAACTCACCCAACATTGCATATATTTTTCAGGATAGAGATAGTTGACTCCTAGCTCCAGTTAGCGTGACTTTTCCTGCTGTGTGAGTACCGACAAGCGAAGTATGGCTCACAAGTCGGTCAGCTGGGATCTTTTGGGAATGACCTAGTTAGGAGTTATTTCAATTCCTTTCGGATTTTGTACTGTTGTAAATTATGACAAAATGGTGTAAATTTGGTTTAAGAAAGGAAATGAAGAGTATCTTTCGGGTTTTTAAAATCTAGTAATTTTGATATTACAACTTTATTGTAGTGATGTCATGTGGTTTATAGAATTGATCGAATCGTAGTGCACCCGTATCACGGGTTATGTATCGGAATGACCTACGAGTGTCTCGATATGTAACCTACGGTAAGGGGGCGCTATAGTTCAGCTCTAAAAATCCAAGAATCGGCCCCTTCTCCACTAAAAACTGGAAGCTCTAGCTTCCTGGAAAATTTGTCTCTCTCCAACACTTTCTCCACAAAAAATGTCTGCCCTTATCGCTATCCACATATCCAGAAGGCAGAAATTGAGATTTTAGTAGCTGAAATGTTGTCAGCTGGAATTACTCGGCCAAGTGTGAGTCCATTTGCAAGTCCGGTTTTGTTGGTGCGTAAGAAAGACGGGAGTTGGAGGTTTTGTGTATTTAAGGTGTTTTGGGTGTTGCTGTCAATGGGTAGAGGAATGGGTTCTTTGTCTTTCGGGTGGGTGATGGGTAATTTTGATGAGCTAGATTCACCGAGATGGGCTGATGGTGTGGTTTGTGATTGATTTTGGATTTGGGTTAGGATGACTTGAACGTTGGTTTGTGTGTCAAGAAGGCTCTTCTGATTTTCTTGAAGCTGGGATATGAGGAGTGTCATATTGGCACTCATTCCCTTGATGTCCTCCTCGAGTTGCTCAACACGAGTTTCCATCCGAGTTTTAGGGTGAGCAGTATCCATGTTGTTTGATTCAGAAAACTTCGCAAGGGATCGTGGTCTCTGATACCAAATTGATATGGGCAAACGTAATGTAGCAGTAATAAGGTGTAAATATTGGTATAAAAGCAGAAAAGAAGAGAGGAATAGAAGAATTGTATAAAGAATGTTTCGAGAAAGTGGACACCGGTAGATTTCAAAAGTCTGCCTTGCTCAATAATGTTATCATTCAATTACAATATTCCCCTGATCTCTTCTTCTCTCATTGTCTATATATAAGCTAATTTGTATAATAAACATATAACAAAATGCCATGCTGGCCGATGTGCCTATAACAGAATATGGCAGATAACCAACAAGCACAACCTCTGTCCTCTGTTTCTGCGTAACCAACTTCCACCGCAACACTCATGTCTTTTATTCCCGACAAACTCAGATGCTGCTATTCCCTATTGGACCCAGCTCTAAGAAAGCCTTTTGCCTTCTTCCTTTGATACCCAAACTGGATTGTTGGTTTGCTATGTTGCCCATCATATTACCTAGATAAGATAACTATTATTATAAGTGACATATAAAAATTAGATCTTTTAACAAGGAAAAAGAGTTAACTACATTAATTATTGTAAGTTAAAACATTCATAACGACTTGTAACAATTGATAACAAATTATATTGGGTGTAATGAAATATCCGCCAAAAGGCGTGTAAGCCTTTTTCGCCTCTCCCAAAGAATCCTTTGCTTCTAAAAACATTACTTCTAGTATGTGATTCATGGCCAAAAAAATTACCAAATTGTCACAATGTCATCATTATTTTAATTGGTGTAAACGAGAACATCTTGACAAGTAATATTTTTTATAAAAACTAAGCAAGTGACAAACTTGACATACACATAAAATTACCATTCAAGTTTAACTAAAACTTTTATTAAACATCTGGTATAATTCATTTAATTATTCTATACTTTTGGATTTGTTAAATTATTTTACAAAAATCTACTTATTATCTTATAATGAGTTATTTTATGTTTAATTTTAGTGTCTCAATATTTTTTCTTTTTTCATGTCCTAATGGTATCTTTAGTTTTCTTTTATTTTAATTTTAATTTTAAAATTTTTATGATTTATGATTTATGATTTTAGTTTTGGTTTACCATGTTTCCAAAACTTATCAAAACCATAAAAAGTTATTTTGATTTTTCTGTTTTTGTTTCTTTATCTTAATTTAATGTTATTATTAAATGAATAAATATTAATTAATTCTTAACATTAATAATAAATAAAATATGAATAATAAAATTTAATTTATTTTATCACAATTTAAAATGAAACACGAGTATTATTTTGAAAATAAGAAATTTTCAAAACTAATAGTATCTAATACATATATTCAAAAGCTCAAATAATTATTTACTGGATAAAAATTTAATAACTGATTTGAAAATATATTTTAATATTTACTTACTTAAATACTATTTTACAGAGAAAATTTTAATAACTATTTTAAAATTAAAAACAACAATAGAAAAGTAAAATGAAACTAAATTACCTTTAAATATATTGAAACAAGTGGTAGAAAAATAATGTGAATGTTTTATTTTTATATGCATAGTTAGAAGTTCATTGATCTCTAATCTACAATTTGTTTAGAGATAAACAAGATATTTTATTAATATACCATTAAAATATGTACAAGTCAAATGTTAGAATTGTTTTATGATATAACTGACCAAATTCTTAATTTCTAGATGATGCATTTCTAATAAATCAATTAATACATATTAAAATTCTATAAATTAATATTTGATCAATTTATCTATAATATTTTCTATACTTCTAACTTGGTTTACTAGATTAAACTAATAATTAATAAATAAAAACTCTTTAATAATTTTATAGGTTTAGAAATAAACTTTTCAGTCTCATTTATACCAAAAATAAAATGTGATATAACAAGTAATTTTCTATGGTATATTTAAGAAATATGAATATAATATAACATATTTTCCTTCATATTCCAATACTCTAATTGTAATAAATACTTAAATTTAAGTGCATATTTATTGAATCATAATGCATTGTAAAAAAGTAAATTACTAATTTATGAACTCTTCCAACTTGTAAACGTTACATAATATTATTAATTTATAAACGAGTTTTTTAATCAAGAAAAAAACACAAAATTAAGCGATTTTGAATTTTCACCATTTTGAGCAGTACAATCCATGTTAACGTATCCTCATGTTTCCAGAAGTATTGACATGGAAGGTAAATCCAATGGCGAAGATTTTCAGATTCTCCTCCTAATTTGAAGAAACATTGCATAAAAAGATGAACAATGTCATTTATAATGAGGGGCGTTTAATGGTTTATGTTAATTTAAAATCGTAGATTCAATGGATTACATTTAATAATATTCATTTGTGCAAACTTTTGAATATTGGTTTATGGTAGTGTACTGTAGTTTCCACAAAAGCAAGATTTAAATTTATGAGACACGCGTTTAGCTGAAACTGAAACAGAGTCATCCCTAATAATCAATGCATATAAATAGTAGAAGAGGCGGAGGATGCTCAAGTCAGCTAAGCACCAGATAAACTGTAACGGACAGAGAGCCAGCCGTTACGTTTGGACTTTGGACAACGAGAACGTTTCCAGTCTGCTTCCGGCGACCTTAACTTTCCGTCCACCACTGCGCAGCCGTCACAATGCAATCCCTAACATACTCCCGTCGCTTGTCTCCGGGCACTTGCCGGCTTTCTGCTCTATCTCCGGTGACCAACATTTTTGCTAGGAGATCACTATCACTTGCATGTTCCCGTCCAGTCAAATGCATGTCTATTAAGAGCCAGTCCTTAGGTAAGTTAGAAACGGTGTCCTGCGTTGGTGTTTTTTTTTTTTCCAAGTGTTTGACTTCTGAGAAACGAGAGGAAAGGAGGAAATGGATAGAAAACGACATTTGATATCATAAATAAAGTACACTTGTCGGTATTGTTGTTTTTGTTAAAGTCGGGGTGAAAATGATAGACAAGCACTTTCTAATTTCTTCTCTTTTGAGGGTATTCAAGATATCTTTGGGTGGTCTGAGTCCTAATCGTTGCTTAAACTTAACGTCGACTCTTGCAAATTGGTTATTCTTTGTGTATAAACTTATTTTATGTAACGCACATTTAATACTTTGCCGAAGTTTGACTTAAGGCGGCTGTTCTATGGTCTTGTTTATTATTCCCTCACTGTTTCTGATATAATGTCACATGTCCTTCGTTTCTAACTTTAATTTTTTTTATTTGGGTGTTCTTGTTTTCAGTTGATGATCCAATCAAGTTTGCAGAAGCTGCTAAAAATGGAAATTTAATACCGTTTCACTGTTGTATTTTCTCTGACCAACTTACTCCGGTCACTGCTTATCGATGTTTAGTGAAGGAAGATGATCGAGAGGCTCCAAGCTTTCTTTTTGAGTCTGTTGAGCCTGGTCATCCGGCTTCAAAAGTCGTAAGCTTCCTTTTTGCTTCCTTGTCTGGATATGAAGGGCCTGCCTGCCTCTCTGCTTATCTCCTTAATTTGTGTATGCATTTGTGGGTTCAGGGACGCTATAGCGTGGTCGGAGCTCAGCCAAAAATAGAGATTGTGGCTAGAGAAAATAGAGTCACTATAATGGACCATGAAAAGGGGTCTTTAACCGAAGAGTTTGTTGAGGACCCCATGACTATACCAAAAAGAATATCAGAGAGTTGGAAACCCCGACATGTTGATGAACTTCCTGATGCTTTTTGTGGTAAAAGAAAATTTTGTTTTAAAAATACAACCATTTCAGTATGCGCTACTTTAGACTGTGGTTGAAAATTTAGGTAATGATCTGTAGCTTAGATTTTTCTCTGCTCAGGTGGAAATCAGGAAAATGTAGGATAGTTTGGCCGTTAACTGCTAATTTAACAGCATAGAGCACGGTTATTTTACGGTTGAGTTGCTCTGAAGATCTCCTTCATTTTTGCATTCCACATGCTTGACTGCTATTAGATGCATGTAAAATCCGACATTGTCATGACAAAATTGGATTCCAAAGTTGTTTTTACATGCTTGACTGCTATTAGATGCATGTAAAAATAAGGTATCTATAACCTAGAAAATCTGACATTGTCGCGACAAAATTGGATTCCAAAGTTGTTTTCCCATTGTTTTTGGAATGAGCTCAATATTTATTTTCTTAGCAGTTATTCACATTAAATATTGAGGATTCTTTCCATGATACATTAACGACAAATTTCATGATGCTGCATTGAACTGCTGCGGGGTAATTTACATGTGGCTATCATAACTATGAAGTGCTTCCATAATGCTGCTAAATCTTGTCTTCTGTATGCTTCCATATTCAATGACTTGGTATGTGTCATAAACCCATGGTAGCTGAGATTTTCTAGTGTCATTAATGAATATCTTTTGTGTTGGCATAGCATCCTCATATCAAACATCATTACATGGATTTTAGAAAAAGAGAAACAGTGTCGTTGTGGATCAGATTAATAGCTGAAGTCATAAATTTCATCTGCTTTGTTTAGTGGCTTTATGGGTTTGTCCTTTATAAGGTTTCTAGTCCATTAATATTTGCATAACTTCCATGTTCTGTTCACCTATAGTGATCATTGAATTTCTTGCTATTTTCTCAATCATACTGAATGTTGCATTCACGATTAGGTGGTTGGGTTGGCTATTTCTCCTATGATACAGTCCGTTATGTGGAGACCACAAAGTTGTCATTTTCTGGGGCTCCAAAGGACGATAGAAATCTGCCAGATGTACATTTGGGCCTCTATGATAATGTCATTGTCTTTGATCACGTAGAGAAGGTAATTTTTTTAATGGTATAGACAATAAGTAAGAGTTTAATAGGCTATCTGATTTATGTTCCCATTCATTAGTCATGGTCAAAATCGGTTACTTTTGATTGACCTTACATAAAATGTTTTCAGTGTAGAGAAGTGGTTCTGTAACCATTTCTTCCCAGCTTATCACTTTTGAAATCATGGAGATGGTGTTTTTATTTGTTTTCAGAAAGCACACATAATCCACTGGGTGAACCTGGATAAGCACTCCTCTATTGAGAGTGCTTACTCTGATGGGATGAAAAGTCTTGAGAAGTTATTGGCTAGAGTACAGGATATTGACCCGTAAGTGATTGTCACAGTAGTTAGTCCTTATTTGTTATTTATCATCAGTTAAATCAAAATTTCTAACTTGACTTGAATGGCATCTGTAGCCCAAGGTTGTCTGCAGGATCTGTGACACTACAAACTCATCAATTTGGTCCCTTGTTAAAGAAGTCAAACATGACAAGTGAAGAATACAAGAGGGCTGTCCTACATGCTAAAGAGCACATTCTGGCCGGGGATATTTTCCAGATAGTTTTAAGTCAACGTTTTGAGCGGAGAACATTTTCTGACCCATTTGAAATTTATAGAGCATTAAGAGTTGTGAATCCCAGTCCTTATATGGCATACTTGCAAGTGCGTGCCCATCAAGCCTTCTGCCTTGCCTCATCATTGAGTAGCTAATAACTTGTGTTTTCTAATCCAAATTTCCTATGTTATGCAGGCTAGGGGGTGCATTCTGGTTGCCTCAAGTCCAGAAATTCTTACGCGTGTAAAGAAGGTATATTGTTGCAAATAGCATATTTTGGTACTGCATATTGGCTGTTAAGACTCCTAAGCCAACAGTTAATTATCAGTTTTAGATATTCTCCAAAAATTTGTTTTTGTTAATGAATTTAAGTTTTAGATCTCTTTTCAAGGATTTTGTTTTCGAAAGTATTTTGGGAATTTTCATTTCATTCCTTGAGCAGAACAAGGTAGTCAATCGGCCCTTAGCTGGAACAATCCGAAGAGGGAAGACAACTGAAGAAGATGAGGCATTAGAGCTGCAATTGTTAAATGATCCAAAGCAATGCGCAGAGCACATCATGTTGGTTGATTTGGGCAGGAATGATGTTGGAAAGGTCTGATTTCATGGACAAATTTAATTCATATAGGGGTTCCTATTAAACTCTATTGGTGTCAAATTATGGTTATATTCCTTATGCACTAATTTCTACCTATCACCTGCACAGATATGCTTTTGGTCCTTATCTGCCACAGGGCTCCATTTCTGTGTAGAGGAGCATATGATGTCTTAATTTAACTGAATGCTGCTTATTTCCTTCCTTGTAAGGAGTATAATAGGTTCTTCTTGGCTAGTTTTGTGGTTAGAAAATTTTTGTTGCTGTCATTCATGCTAAATAATTCACTGGGCAAATGTTTCCCCAAGTGAGAGTTGCTTTTCTTTCAATTGTGCTAGTTACAATAACTCGCCTTGGTAACATCTTTGTCAACAGGTTTCAAAATATGGCTCCGTGAAGGTGGAAAAACTTATGAATATTGAACGATACTCCCATGTGATGCATATAAGCTCCACGGTGAGAATTTTTTCCTTGAAATGCTGAAATGCAAATTCATTCTTCTATATAGAAACATATGATTAATGCATAATTCATCGTCAGGTTCTTATCAATTTGATGGAGTTGTTCATGTAATGTACCTGAATGTTGGATATGAGGAATATCTTATTTCTAAACAAAGCTTAAAGTCGCCTTTAATAGAATTTAGAGTTGTATTTCTCCACCAAAAGTTGTTGCTGAGATCACTTCCGTGATCTGCAAGTGTACTTAAATAACTTGGGGTACTAATGTTTAGTGAGAGGACCATATTGTATGACTTACTTGCATAACGTTTATGGACCCTAGTCATCTTATTTGGTTGTTTTGACTGTTACTGCATATCTCACTGATGATGAAAATGTTATGTTCTTCCCTAAATACAGGTCACTGGAGAATTACGCGATGATCTCACCTGCTGGGATGCACTTCGTGCTGCCCTCCCTGTCGGTACAGTTAGTGGAGCACCCAAGGTTTGCTATTAAAATGTCTTTAGTATTGGGTTATGGATGCGATTTCCTTTATTTTGCATAATTATAAAACAGTTGAGTGATGGTCCTAATCATTCTGGTAATCGGTCAACTTTTTCTTCAAATCAGGAGAGTATGCTTATGTTTATGGTACATATTTTCGACTAATAGTATCATTTTCTTCTTCTGATATGCGTAATCTCTCCAATATTTGTGTCCTGTAATGATATTCACTGATGACTTGGATAACTTGCCCTTGATTAATGGAATTGCAGGAATATGGGATATCACGATGCAACATTTTTCTTTAACCATCTTTTTAGTAATAATGATCATTGACATTATGATGCAGGTGAAAGCCATGGAACTAATAGATGAGCTGGAGGTAACAAAGCGGGGTCCGTACAGTGGGGGCTTCGGTGGTATTTCCTTCACCGGGGACATGGACATTGCCTTGGCTTTGAGGACCATGGTGATTCCAACTGGGGCTCGCTTCGACACAATGTACTCTTATAAGAGCGACCTTCTTCAAGGTTGTCGGGAATGGATTGCTTACTTGCAAGCTGGGGCTGGTATAGTGGCTGATAGCAATCCTGAGGATGAGCAGCAAGAGTGTCAAAACAAAGCAGCAGGCCTTGCTCGTGCTATTGACTTAGCCGAATCAGCTTTCATCAAGTGACTTTTGTAACTTAATGTAGTCGAGTTAGATACTTTTGACTTACAGCCTGCAGTTCTCCATGTAGAGCAAGCTGCTTGGCAAGCAAGAGTTTCTTTAGAGGGAAGAGAAGGGAGATATAGTTTTGCTCTTTAATGCTTCGTCGATGTACAGAAATACTCAAGAATCTATAGTTTAGTTTCTTTTTTGGGGTATATAGCGTCGTACGTAGCTTCCTTTTCAAATCATTCATCTTTCAATAGGTAGATGAGTTACAGTTGTGGTACTTCATGCGCTGAGGGACGAGGTAAACAGTATGAAATGTAGAGCGTTAGGCACAAAATTAATACTTAAAAGCTACCATTCAAAGTTTTTTTTTTCTTTCTTCCTTATATCCTATTCAAAGTTTTGATAGGGTAAGGAATCGTATTATATAGAGTTGACCACGAATGCCCCAGCCACCGAGCTGAAAGACAAAAGCGTGGAGATGTATTTTCTGTTATCTCAGCATCGTCTATGGAATGCAACCCTTTCTGATACCAACACTTATGTGTTGTATTTGTTGCATCGTCCCTACTGCATGACTGACTGTAACATGATGTGTACTATCAGCCACTGCCAAAAATGGCGTGTCAGTCTTAACTGGTCTGAAGAAGAAGAACAAGTCACTACTGACTTGTATGAATTGCTTGACCAGTATAATCAGAATCAGAATATTGACCAATGTATTTCTTCTAATTTTTGTCGTTGTTAACCTGATCAAGTAGTTTTCATGACGGTGGTTGTAACGTAGACATGCATATTCATCTTAATTTTTAATTAGCTAACTGTCATTTGTAACGAAGGTCAATTTATAGTTCCTATATCTTAATTTATGAAGCAGGATAACCATATTTGTATAATTAATCCCTTGACCATAATAAATAAAGGAAATTATCGTCATCTTTCATCTAACCTAAACAAATTTCTTTCCATAAATGGCTTTATTGTCTGGAGATACGGTTCATAAATAGTAGACATGGCTACGTAATGAAGAAAGGAATAAAATTAGAAAAGTGAAACTCATATTCTGCAAGGATAGTTGTTAAAATCATCTTTCTTATTAAGTTTATAATGTCATATGTCATGGTTATTTTTTTAAATCCCGACCCTCCCCCTTTGATGGGGTTATATATATATATATGAACAGAGGCTAAACTGAATGAACATAAAGAGAGTTGGGAGTTGGGAGTGAAATTGTGTGCTTCAAGTTCCAGAATGCAATCTTTAGCCTTTTTCACGTCTCCGCCAACTGACATTCTCCGTAGGCAGCAGCAGTCCATCTCTCGTGCTTCAGGTAAATTAAAATTAATGAAGGGAAATACCTGAAATCTTCAATTAGTTTTAAATTTTTATGTATAATTATTTAATGCATCTGAATGTATTTGTTATTATGATTGATTCGTCAATATATATATTTTTTCGTTTTTTATTTTACATATCAACCAAGATTTTGTCCATTTTTTCTTTTTAGGTAAATCCATAGCTGAATATATTTTTCTCGAAATCAGAAATTTTAAGAGATATTTCTTCTTAGTCAGGTCTTTTAGGGCATCTCCAACCATTGCACCAAATATTTACACCAAATTTGGTGTAAAATAGAATATTCTTAGCATCTTTTTACACCAAATTTGGTGTTGCTCCAACCATTTACACCAAATTTTTACACCAAATTTTTACACCAAGATTTTTACAAAGAATATATCACAATAATTGTGGTTATATTAATTTATATTTATATAACCACAATAATTTTGTTATTAACTAAATTAATTTATATTTATATAACCACAATAATTTATTTATTAAATTAAATAATTTATATTTATCAAATAAATTAATTTGGAGAAAATGAGGATGACCTTCCAAATTATTAATTATCTATGTTACATTAATATTTCAAGTGTTTTAGTTTTATTTTAAGTTTATTGTTGTTATTTTAGTTTGCTTATAATATCTATTCCGATTTCGTTGTAATTTATTTAAGTCTAGATGTAATTTCAAATATTTATGTTGAGTTTTAATTTTTAAAATCAATTGTGTGGTTTAAATTTATGTACTTTTATTTCAAATTTACTTTTATTTTTACATATTTTATTAATGAATTTATAACACTTATAAATAAGAATTATAAATAAATATTAAAAATAAATTTATTATTATATTCAATATTAGTCTCGTTTTAAACGTCTCAATGAGATCTTTGTAATGATATATTTTGTGTAAAGTAATAAATAAGTTAAATTTAATTATTTAGTTAATTATGTAAATAAATCAATTTGTGAAAGGGATATAAAAGGAAAAGCATAAAAAGTACATGGGTTAAGTTGTCTTTTACCAAATTTGGTGCAATGAATAGTATCACACCAAATTTGGTGTGATACTATTCATTGCACCAAATTTGGTGGTACATTTGGTGTCTTGGTTGGAGAAGAATTTTTGCACCAAAACACCAAATTTGGTGTTTTGGTGTCTTGGTTGGAGATGGCCTTAGTGCGTCTGGTCAAGTCAAATTCAAGAAAGAAGCTTCTGGGCTCCTTTTATGGACCTGGATCGGCTCAATACGAACCTCGGTTTAGGTCATTGTTTTAAAAATCAAATCAGATTGATCGGTTCAACTAGTAATTGGTCGGTTATCCGATCTGGTTCACATCTAAACATCGATTTTTAATTGAATCAGTAGAAATCGGTCAATTAATAAGTCGAGTTGGTTCGGTTCGACCGGTTCGATCACTGGTTTAATAAATTTTTTATTTTTTATTTTTTAAATAATTTTTATATTATTTAGTATTTTTGTATTTTTTTAAGATTATTATTATTATATATAATTAAATATAATTATTGCATAATTATGATTTCACATAACCGGTCAAACTGATGATCAATAAAACCTCCATTTTAATGTTCGGTCCGATTTTCAAAACAATGATTAAAGTTATGCCAATTACACCCCGTATTCTATGGGCTGACCTTAGTTAAGGTCTCTAGAAAAATGCTGTCTAGTCGACTGCTGCTACCTCCTAGGAGGAACTGGAGTCCTCCCATGAAACTTATTTTTACTTAATTTTAATGTTTTTCAGCCAACGACGCAATAAATTTCTCGGAAGCTGCTAAGCGTGGAAATTTGGTACCTCTTCATAAGTCAATATTCTCTGATAAGCTTACCCCAATTACTGCTTACCGATGCTTGGTTAAGGAAGATGAAACAGATACTCCAAGCTTTCTCTTCGAGTCCGTAGAGCATGGCGTTGAGGCTTCAACCGTTGTAAAACACCTGCGTGACTTCTTTTGTTTGCTCCACACACTCACACACACACACACACACACACACACACACACAGACATATGGTTGTCGCGTCTGATTTTAGTTCTTGGTACATGTATAATGTAAGTAGGGACGTTACAGTGTTCTTGGGGCTCAGCCAGCAATGGAAATTGTGGCAAGAGAAAACATAGTCACTATTATGGACCACAGAGAAGGCACTTTGAGTAAGGAGCTTGTTGATGATCCATGGATGATTCCCAGAACAATCTCCGAGAGTTGGAAACCCCAAATGACTGACCGACTTCCAGATACTTTTTGTGGTGAGAAAAACGAGTTTCTCCACTCCTCAGATTATGTAGACCTTTTTATTCCCAACTCCAGCAAGTTTTGAATGGTCATACAATTAAGAATTCAAGTAAAAGTTGCATATCTATGTATGGTTGATGGGATTTCTTCATGTTAGGTAAAGGGACTTTGTCCCATATTGGAAATGAGAGAGGGAGGGGGGAGGCTAAACAAGTATAAATAGACCCCCTTTCTCTCCCATTTATCTCATCCCAAAAATCAAAATAACTCTTAGTAAAAGTGGTAAATTTTGGTGAGTAATTTTTTTGGGTGTATTGGGGTAAGGGTTGAGAGTGTGTGAAAACACTAGTGAGTTGAGTGTTGAGTGTAAACACTTGTAAGTGTTGTTTTTCTCCCTAATAAAAAGGGTATGCAGTAGCCCCGGAGACGTAGGCATAATTTGGCCGAACTCCGCTATCAAATCTTTGTGTTGTTCTATTGGGGCTTTCGTTGTGTGGAAATAGTTTAATTTCCTAACAATTGGTATCAAAGCCTTGAAGCAGTGAGTATGCTCTGTAGTCGCCACAATAGTGGATCTTCTACATCAGAAAACTTTCCTTGGGTGTGTTGAAGCTTGGAGTTAGTATGCTTTCTACGCCATGCCACAGAGTGGATCCTCTCATCGTAAAACTTGCCTCACCAGTGATAAATACACCGTGCACGTAACTTCGCTCTGAAGGCGGGTTTTAAGTGGGACCGTTTGTGACCCTCCGCCTTTCCAGGATTTTACGTGGAATGGTAATACTTGTCTAAGGAGTCTGTTTGACGGACTTTCCTGGGCATTACCGAATCGGTTCACTTCACTAGTTGTCTACCTCAGAAGAAACTAGAAGTCAGTGGGAGTAATGGCGCCAGATGATATGCTCAACAAAATCAATAAGTTCGATGGTACGGATTTCGAATACTGGAAGATGCATATAGAGGATTATTTGTATCATAAGAACTAGTTTCTACCGCTCTTTGGAAAGAAGCCAGAAAACATGTCAGAAGAAGAATGGGTTATTCTTGACAGGCAGGCCCTTGGAGCAATCCGAATGACCTTATCCCGAAATATTGCCTTCAATGTGTTAAAGGCAAAAACCACAAAAGCCCTTATGGAGGAACTAACGGAGTATTATGAAAAACCTTCAACAGTAAACAAAGTACATTTGATGCGGCGTTTGTTCAATTTGAAGATGGCGGAAGGCACCTCTGTAGATCATCATATCAATGAACTCAACAAAGTCTTGAATCGGTTGAGTACAAAGTGAATATTGATCTTGATGATGAAATACAGCTTTAATACTTTTATCATCCCTCCCGAGAGTTGGAGTGCTACAATCACATCAAGAGTAACTCAATGGGAACCAACAAGTTGAAGTTCAAGGATGTTAGTGGCCTGATTATTAACGAGGAAACCCAAGGAAAGAAGTAGGTGAAACTTCATCCTCCTCCGCCTACCGCAGTAATCAAAAGGAAGAAGTAGAGGACGGGAAAAACTAGATACCGTGATAGATCAAAGGACGGAGGTCCAAGTCACGGAATCTTGCTACTTCCCAAAACTCAAAAATATTGAGTGTTGGAATTGTGGAAAGTTTGGGCACTACAGTAAATCAATGCAAGAATGGTTCAAAGAAGTCGAACAATCAGAGGCAATATAGCTTCCACCTCGGTGAGGATGACGCGTTGATATGTGCCTTAGAAAACAAGCAAGAGGCATGGATATTGGACTCGGAGCATCGTTTCATGCAACTTCGGAGAAAGATCTTCTTGAGAAGTATGTGCTCGAAATCTCGGCGGGTGTATCTTGGTAATGATCAACCCCGCAAGATTGTTTCAGAAGGTATAGTTAAGCTCAAGTCGAATGGAGCCATCTGGGAGCTGAAGGATGTCAGACATATCCCTGATCTGAGAAAGAACTTAATCTCAGTGGGACAATTAGCAAGTGAAGGCTACGTCACAACTTTTCGTAGTGATGAATGGAAGGTATCAAAGGGAGCAATGATTGTAGCACAAGGAAAGAAGAATGGTACTCTCTACCTAACAACCGGAGCATATTGTTCAATTGCAGTTGCACAAGGGAGTGGAGATTCCAACTTGTGGCACCGGAGACTTGGCCACATGAGTGAAAAGGGAATGAAGTTAATGCATTCTCATGAAAACTATCGTCTCTACAACAAGGAGCTTGATACGTGTGAAGACTGCATCATTGGAAAGCAGAAGAGAGTCAGCTTTCAAACAGGTGGTAGAACGCCAAAGAAGGAGAAACTTGAGCTCGTGCATTCTGATGTTTGGGGACCAACAACTACTCCATCCATTGGTAGAAAGCACTACTTCGTGACATTCATTGATGATCACTCCCGTAAGGTGTGGGTTTACTTTCTGAGACACAAGTCAGAAGTATTTGATATTTTTAAAACATGGAAGGCTATGGTTGAAAATGAGACGGGTCTCAAGATAAAGAAGCTCAGAACTGACAATGGTGGAGAATATGAGGACACTAGATTCAAAAAATTCTGCTACGAGCACGGAATCGAATGGAGAGAACTGTGCAGAACGCCACAACATAATGGTGTAGCGGGCGTATGAATCGAACCTTAATTGAAAGGGCTAAGTATGCGGATGCAATCAGTTTACCAAAGCAATTACGGGCAAGCGGTCAACTCAATGACTTATCTCATCAACCGAGGTCCATCGGTTCCATTGAGTACAAGATACCAGAGGAGGTTTGGAGTGGAAAGATGTGAATCTCTCACACCTTAAGGTATTTGGTTGTACAACATATGTGCATATCGGTGATCAAGGCGTAAACAAACTTGATCCAAAATCTAAGAAATGCACATTTATTGGCTATGGTGAGGATGAGTTTGGATATCGATTTGGGATGATGAAAACAAGAAGATCATTCGAGTGGAGATGTGATCTTTAATGAAAAGTCGATGTATAAAGATCGACATGCATCGGAGAACACCTCTCGGAGAGACCTCAGATTTGTTGATATCGAGAATATGCCAAATTTTGCAGTGAGACAAATGGAAGTAAATCCTCAATCGAAGAAACTGTTGAAGAAGAAGCTCACTGAATCACCACAACCCACCTCTCCTGCTCTCGAGTTAAGAAGGTCTTCTCGACCTCACGTGCCAAACAGAGATTCTCGACTATCTATTGTTGACCGACGGAGGCGAGCCCGAGTCTTACAAAGAGGCATGCCAAATGAAGATGCCAGCAGTGGGAGCTTGCAATGAAAGATGAGATGAGATCTTTAATCTCAAATCAGACTTGGGAACTAACAAAGTTACCAAATGGAAAGAAGGCTCTTCACAACAAATGGGTATATCGGGTCAAAGAGGAGTTTGATGGTTCCAAAAGATACAAAGCTCGGTTAGTAGTCAAAGGTTTCCAGCAGAAGGAAGGAATAGACTATACCGATATTTTCTCTCCGGTGGTGAAGCTTAATACCATCAAAACGGTGTTAAGTATTGTTGCAAGTCAAGATCTCCATCTTGAACAGCTTGATGTGAAGACAACGCTTCTTCATGGAGACTTGGACGAGGAGATATTTATGCACCAGCGGAGGGTTTCTGGAGAAAGGAAAAGAGCATTTAGTGTGTAAGTTGAAGAAAAGCAGACGGTCTCAAACAAGCCCCAAGGCAATGGGTACGAAAAGTTTGATAACTTCACGCATAGGAAGACTTCCGAAGTGCAATGCCGACCAACGTTGTTATATCAAGAGATATCACCAGCTTATATCATTTTCTACTTTACGTCGATGACATGTTAGTAGTGGGTTCCAATATGAATGATATCGAAATTTGAAGAAACAATTGTCAAAAGAATTTGACATGAAAGATCTGGTCCAATAAGAAGATTCTTGGGATGCGATCACCGTAAATAAGCGAGAGGGAATTACAGTTATCTCAAGGTAATACATTAATCGTATTTTGCAATCGGTTTAACATGGAGAATGCTAAACCAACAAGACTCCCTCGCCAAATATTTTCGCTTATCCCAAAATCACCACCTCGCATAAATGAAGAGCGAGACTTGATGGCGAAAATTCCTTATGCCTCTCTATTGGGAGCTTGATGTATGCCATGGTATGCACAAGGCCGACATAAAGCCATGCAATGGGAAGCAATTAGCGATTTATGGCAAATCCGGGAAAAGTCCATTGGGAAGCAGTAAAATGGATTTTAAGATATCTTCGAGACACTACCAAGAAATGCCTGTACTTTGGCAAAGGAGAAATAAAAGTACAAGGTTATGTTGACTCAGATTATGCAGGCAAAGTTGATAGAAAAAGGAGCACCACCGGTTACATTTTCACTGTAGGTACAACAGCTGTGAGTTGGATATCGCAGATTCAGAAGATTGTTGCCTTATCTACTACAGAAGTGAGTATATAGCAATAATCAAGCTAGCAAAGAGATAATTTGGCTTCGAATTTCTTTGTCGAGTTGGGTTTTATGCAGAGAAGAATGTGCTATATAGTGACGGTCGAGTGCAATTCATCGGCCAAGAATCCAAAGATTCCACCCGTAACCAAGCATATTGGTGTTCGTTATCATTTCATCGATCCTTGCTAGAAGATGAAGTGTTAACACTTGAGAAGATCCTCGAAGCAAGAATCCTGCAGACATGTTAACCAAGGTGGTGACATCGACAAATCAAGTTGTGTGCAACTTCAATGGCTCGCAAGAATAATAAAATCTAGACGAGCCATCAGCATCAATCAAAGTGAAGACAGATTGAAATCGTCTTCAAGTGGGAGATTGTTAGGTAAAGGGACTTTGTCCCATATTGGAAATGAGAGAAGGAGGGGGGAGGCTAAACAAGTATAAATAGACCCCCTCCCCCTCACATTTATCTCATCCCAAAAACCAAAATAACTCTTAGTAAGAGTGGTAAATTTTGGTGAGTAATTTTTTTGGGTGTATTGGGGTAAGGGTTGAGAGTGTGTGAAAACACTAGTGAGTTGAGTGTTGAGTGTAAACACTTATAAGTGTTGTTTTTCTCCCTAATAAAAAGGGTATGCAGTAACCCTGGAGATGTAGGCATAATTTGGCCGAACTCCGTTATCAAATCTTTGTGTTGTTCTATTGGCGCTTTCGTTGTGTGGAAATAGTTTAATTTCCTAACACCTCATTCGGGCAAAATTATAGGTGGTTGGATTGGTTACTTCTCCTATGATACGGTTCGACATGTACAGAAAGCAAACTTGCCATCTTCAAGGGCAACTCAGGATGACATAAATCTTGCAGATATGCATCTCGGCCTGTATGTCGATGTGATTGTTTTGGATCATGTGGAAAAGGTGCTCCTCTTTGATTGTTGTTGGATTTTAGCTTCTGTTTACAGAATCTGAATGTAGTTCTCTGCATATTGTTTTCAGAAAGCACATGTAATCCACTGGGTGATGGTAGATAGGCACCCATGCGTTGAGAGTGCTTATTCTGATGGAGTGAAATGCCTTGAAAAATTGGTATCAAAAGTGCATGACATAAATCCGTGAGTGCCTATCTGTTTCTTTCACTTGGTTGTAAATGTAATTACTCTGTTGCTTTGATGAGGGTGATTTCTATATCCTTGTCGATTTTAATGCTGAATGGTGACTAACAGCCCCAGGCTACCGGCTGGCTATGTAACCTCGCCTAATCACCAATTCGGTCCATTCATCAAGTCTAAACTCTCCAGCAAAGAATACAGTGAAGCAGTAGAAAGGGCAAAAGAACATATTGTAGCAGGGGATGTTTCCCAGATAGTTTTAAGTCAGGGATTTGAACGCCCAACATTCACTGCTCCATTTGAAGTGTACAGAGCAATGAGAGTAGTGAGTCCTGATCATTGTATGACTTACTTGCAAGTACGAGCCCACTCAAACTACTAAATAGTGAAGAGTTTATGTTGTTTTGTTCACCATCGTAAGTGTAAATATGAATACGTGATTGCAGGCTAGAGGGTGCATTCTAGTTGCCTCCAGCCCAGAAGTTGTGACTTGTGCTAAGAAGGTAAAACACTGAAGTTGATTTTTTTTTCTTTCCCGCCAACTGACTTTCTTTTAAGGAAAGTCCTCCGTGGAAATGAGATTCAGACAGAAGATTCAAAAACGACATACACAATATATGCTGTTTATAATAGTGAAATGCAATTGATTATATATCTGTTTCGTCAATCTAGTTTTGCCAATATTTGCAACCTTTTTCATGTTAAGAATATATAAGACCATTGCCATTAAACAGAGCCATGAGGAAGAAGCTTTTATTTGGCATTGGACGCAGGTCTCCGGGGAATTGCGTCACAATGTAACGTGCTGGGATGTCCTCCGAGCTGCTCTGCCTGTCTGTACAGTTTGTGGAACACCCAAGGTCTTTTATCCTAAACAGATTGATTCTAATGTTTTTAAAGGATTTCCTAGGATACGTAGATGCTTTCCAACACTGTTCATACCGGTCCATTAGTAGCTGTGTCTCAAGTACTCGTATGATGAGCTTATCATTACGTCATGGGGATTACCCATTTTTCCAAATTGCTTTTCTAAGGGCTAGCATACCGACTAATCATTGTGAATCTGTGTAAGGTAGATTATGGCCATGAAAGTGACTGACAAGCCGGAGATGACAAGCCGTGGCCCTTGCGGGGGAGGGTTTGTCTCTATTTCTTTCAATGGAGACGTGGAAATTGCAGTGGATTCCAGGATCATGGTTTTCCCAACTGAAACACAAGATGCTGAAAAGGGAAAATCACGCCGTCAATGGATCGCTTACCTTCAGGCTGGTGCAACTATATGTGTTGACACGGATCCTGAAAGCGAGTACTGTAAGTGTCAATCAGAAGTTGCTCATGTTGCTCAAGCCATTGACTTAGCTGAGACAGCTTTCATCCAGGTTCATCATCATCATCATCATATGTAGATTGCTTTTTTCTGTTTACATCATATCCTTTTTAACTCTTCTTGTCGTATTTTTCTCCAAGTTGTTCTTCTGACTATGCTACCCGGAACTATTCTCATGCTCTAATATGTTCACTTGATTGAAACGACACGGCCTCCCGTGGGATTAAGCCAATCTCTCTCTCGAAATGGATTGGTTAATTTGATAGCATCTCTGTGTCTCTTTTCTTTTAACTTTTTTTTTGCAGGGGCAAACTCAAACCTTAAATCGCAGAGAACAGGAGTAATATAAGAATAGGGTCTATAATCAAACCTTTAAACTGTTTTTATAATTAATTATTTTCTAGCAGTAGATGAATATCATTAAGCTAAACAAAACAAAAAAAAAAAAAAAGAAAGAAAGAAAAAGCTTGACGGGTTCTGCATCAGATGAGATAAGAAATGTGATTTTGGAAATGCAGCTACTTCTCCTAGGAATAAAGAAGCTAAGCCATAACCACTTGAGTTAGGAAATTGCTATCAAAAGTATTGCAGATAATGACAATCATTCAGGAATGTTAATGCTATTGGCAATTTGTCTAAGTCACTGGAAGATAACAGATAAATGAAAAAGTGTCCTTCACTTACATAAATGAAAAAGTAATTTAAAGCTTTTACGGTTCATAACGCAGTAGATCTTAAGACTACAATTTTACATGGCAAATGTAAATATTAAACCAGAGAAAAAGCAAAAGGCTTTAACAATCGTAAATTACAAGGCTTAACAAATAAATCGGACAACTATTGAATTTTGCAATTAGGAAATTACATCACTTCAAAACCCAAAATTTACAGCACGGATACACACAAGAATTCACCTCGTGTTGGATCAAACATAGGTGGATAGATATATATTGGTTAGTGATAACTAAGATCAGACTCACCTTATAACCTCTTGCTATCGTAATCAACGATCTCGGAATCAGTCACAGATCTGGAGTGTTGAACTATGGACCGACCGATCGAGTTGATCCAATCCTCCTTCTCCTTCTCTGAGTCAGCGATGAAGTACATAGTCTCCGACCTGGTCGACAACTCGAACGCGTACTGTTTGTTGAGGACGTCCTCGGCTCCTTTGACCGTCAAGCAAGCGGCCACTGGGATGACGCCGCGGGGCTTCGAAGCTCGGGTCACGGTGGATTCCTTGAACCAGAAGAGCTTGCCCTGCTTTAGAACGAACCACCTGCGCCTCCAGGTTTTGATGTACTCACCCTGCTTGGTTAACCATCCGGTCCGTTCCGGGTTTGACCAGAACTCGACCCCTTCGTAGTCCGATGGGTTCGTTTGGCTTTGTGTTAGAGCGGACGCTGCTCGCCAAAGGGAAGCCATGGATCAGACAAGAAATAGGAGTTGATTGTATGTGTAGGTGAGGGAGAACAAAAAGGTAATTTGGTTCTATCGCGGACGCAACTTAGGATCTTTTTTTTTCCTCACATTTCCTTTCTAAAAAGGACATTTACTTTAAAATAAGTTCACATCTTTGTTTTTATTTATATTTTCAAAATTAAAAAATTGTTTATTTAAAATTTAAAATTTTGTTTTAGTTGATTTCTTCTCATTTTCATTATTTATACAAAAGGTGCTATATTAAAGTCAAAGATTTTATATTTTATATATGTAGAGTTGTTCACTTAGAAATGCACGGGTAGACGTAGTTATAAATTAAAGAGAATTTCAAAGATTGTTCACGTGAGAATTAGGTGGTACTAGAATTAAAGTGCTATTGTACTAATTTACTAATGAATTGTTGTAAAATAAAAGGTTAATTTTAGAGTGTAAATGAAGTTAATTACAAATACTACCAATACTAATGCCAAAATATTAAAAGTGCGACAGAAGTGATGTGAAGCAACTACTTAAAATAAATGTAATTAAATAGTGATAAATGTTACATTTGCTAGTTAGGTTAATTATGTAAAGAGTATGTAAGTGGTGTGATTTCTTAATATCATGTAATTCAATTCTCTTGACTAACCTAATGGCAGAGGTTCTTAACCAATCATTTGTACTTTCTCACGATATTAATGGCCTACTGTGACTAATCCTAACATATATCTCCAACGTGTTAGTTGATTAGTTATGATGCATAATATTCTATCAACCCCTCTAATTAGATTTGTAACCTAATTACCTTAGAAACCATGGTTTGTACATCTAACCACCATCTCCACTACTCAATCATGTTAGCTTCTAAATAATTACTTTCTCAAGATCATTAGTTAACCAAAGTGTATTAGGTTGATCAAACGCAAATTCTATTAAATTCAAGACTGAATAAAGCGATAATCAAGAGTTACAAATCATTAATCAATAACACAAACAAGCTTATCCATAACTAAATAACTTTAAAAAAACTAGCCACGGATCATAAGATTCTTAAGAAACATTAAAGAAAAAAAGAACAAAAGGAAATAAGGACATAACCATTTTAATTCCTCTTGAGCTTGATTTTTCCTTTATAGTTCCTTTATAATCTTCTTGAAGTAAATACATAAAACAATGTGCAATGATGCTAATGAGAAAAAAGTGTGATTTCTATTGATGAAAAGAGATTATATGTCTCTAAAAATGATAGATGGATGATGAAAGTATTAGGTGATCTATTCGCTTTCTATACTATTGTTTATATAATCTGCAAGCTAACCCTACTTTCATAGCCAATTTCTACATTTAACTTTAAAACAATACCCTTTTTATATATTATTTCTTTCCTATCTTAGTGATTTCTTTTTTTGGAATTGGTCCCCACACATCTTCTTTGTTGTTTGGAGCTTTAAATAGACTAATCAGTTGCCCCAAATCTTAAACTTATATATATATATATATCTTACTTTGGTTAGGGGTGTGGGCTAAATAAGGTGTCTTAGTTACATCTTGTAGCCAGAATGTCACGTGACTTCTCCTTAAAGGTTGTGACTACGACTGGCTTGGCCAAAATGTCGAGTGGAAGTATGTGGATAACTGAGGCTGCCATTGTTTGGCTTACTCTGGGTCAAGACTATTGTTACCTAGTTGGCTTAGGCCTAATTCTCTAAGTTTTAGCTTCTTTTGAACCAATTCTCTCACACAAAGGGCCTTCATCCAAAAATTACACAAACACATAAGTTGTGATCCTATTAAAGCAAATTTAAGCAAAATTCAGGTGCAAATAAGCTATAAATATATGAAAATTACATTCATATCTACTCCTTTACACGTAAAATTTTCTTATGCTTAAGCCAAATAAATATTGAATAAGGTTAGGATCAACTTCCTTAAGTCTCGGTGACTATGCAATTAATATGGCTAGAGAAGCGCAAGCATACCAAGTTAAGATTAACCTCATTATCATAATAGTTGAACTCCTTTTGCAAGTTGAAGGCTAAATTCAAAGTTTTATTCACCACACACATCCAAATCACTAAGTCCAATCACTAAGTTAGGTACGTCCAACTTAAGTAACTTTGGCTCACTTTTTAAAGTTTAGATTCATTTTAGGATGGTTCACTTACATTGCTACAAACTAGTCTATAAATTAAGGATCTTCGTATTTCATTTATTTTGTTCTTGTGGGATCCACATTTATTACTTATCTCCACGATTAGTAAACCCTCCTTTTGATGTGAATTGCAATCATTTGTGATGACTAGCACTAATTACTAAGACAGCTTAACATATCAAGGGTGTTTAAAACTATACTCGTATCCTTAGGGTTTTTTTTAATAAGGAAAGACTCTATGTACTGGTCCTAGTTTAGATTCGAGCAAGTGTCAACCAATTAATTGAGCATGCAAAGTGATTTTTGTGAGCTAAAATAACCTTATCACACATACTTCCACTTAAGTGACTAAACTAGCAACTTTTTAATGTGACTTCATAAAATAAGGAGTTTAACACTTAACTTTCCAATTTTAATCATTTTACCATGTTAAAAATGATGTGCTAAAAAATCTCTACCTAAGTCACTATTATCGCATTACCTCACAACTTAACTTCCCCCTCCTGACAACCTTGACTTAATTTCATCTAACCTAACCCTTCCCCACACTTTATTCTTAACATTGTTCTTAATATTAATCAAATAAGGAAACAAAGATACGAAGATCATGTGGATGATCATGATACTTCCCAAAAATCAAAATTTATCATATAAAAGATAAGGGAATAACAAAAATTCCCTCACATTATTGATACGATGTTGTTACCTATTGGAGTATGACGAATTGATATGTAATTTTAAGGGTGGGTGGGTAGGAATGTGCCTATCAAACATACACTTAAATAATGTCTATTTTTTTAAATTACAACTTGCGTATTCAACTTAATCAATTCTAGCTACCAACCACAAGCAGCAAATTGATATTAGAGAATGTGAAGGACAAGGGAATACCTTATATTCTTGAGCTTTAGAGCATAATTGTTTTTTGCATTTTAGCTTAAACTTAAAAACTCAAACAATAAAAAGTAAAAGTAAAAGTAAATGGTATAATGTGATAAGATTAAAAAAAAGTTGCAGTGCGTGAATATGCAAGAGAAAAAACATGCTAAACTGCAATTACAATGCATGATTTTTTATTTAAAATGAAAGATAAGCTAATGCATAAAATTTTTTCATGTGCAATGTATGAAATTAAACTAAATGAATTTATCATTAAGCTAAATGAATGAATGTGCATACAAATAAGTAGAGCAAACACACCTACCTTGGAAAAGGTGGATTCTCCTTATCTTCCCTTTAGTGTGGATCTTTTAGAACCAACGGGATTGGCTCATATACTAGAAGTAGTTTGGTTTGAAACTCTAGATGAGCAAAGTAGTTGTACAATTTTTCTTTGATCCATCCCAATTTTGTTTAAGCATTTTTTTGCCTCGCCGTATTTTGATTCACTTCACTTTTGAGTTGGTTTACCATTTTTAATTGTCCAAACACCATTTCCTTCTTTTAAAGCTTGCCCTTATTGAGGATGAGATGATGAACCTCCAACATTTGGTGGAGTTTGACCTTAAGGAGATTTAAGGGCTTAAGAGGGCTCCACTAGAGGAATGACATCTTTAGGTGTCATATCTAATACCCACTTGCCATCCACTTTGATCAACGTATACATGCTTTGCTAATTCTTTTTGTTTAAAGGTTCCATGTCGTGATCCTTTGTTAATAGCACACCTTTAATATCTAAAATACCCAAACTCCTTACTAGTCATGTGATGAATGATGAACTAAGAATCTTACTTGTCTTTGTATTAACTAACCTCTCAAATTGAACCACCAAAGCAACACCCATATTACATTTAAGCCCATTTCACATGCAATAGAAGTAAATTAAATCATTAAAATTCATATGTTGTCACCTTTACCTATTCCTGTTAATGTTTTTGTCAACCGTCAATGTATCATAGTGTCTAAGTGTATTTTGAAATAAGTGCATCTTGAATTCAACAAGTTATAAGGTTTACTTTCCCTTGTTCAGTCATACCAAAACTTTTGATGATCAAAATGTAATATCTTAGGCCTTACATTAACTAATGAAGGTAGATTTATAGGAAATGAAGACTGATAAATCTTATCCAATACCTCGCAATGACACCCACACTCATTATATGACACTTTATATACTTTCAAGGCTATTTTAAATGTGATACGCTTTGTTTGCCTATTCCTAACCTCTTTACCATCAAACTTAAATGTAGACAAAAAATTATAGTTTAATTCCTTAAATCCCACCTTTCTAACCTTAATGTGAAACCACCATCCTTAAGCAAGTTTTCAACATAATTCATCAATCATAACTCCTTTAACACTGAAATATCTAAGTATTTTTATAGACCAACAAACCTCTTTGAAAGAACTTTTCTTTGGGCTTGGGGTCCTTGAATTTAAAATATGGATGATTGTCAATGGATTCCTTTTTAGTTACATTATGGGTTCCTTGCCTTTGGGGGATGATGAAACTCTTTTGTTCAGTTTATTATTTTAGTTATTTTACCAACTAAAAAACAAAAAATACAATCAACAATCAAATACATTGTTATGCTTAAAAAATTCTAAAAAGACCTAGGCTATCCTATCCACAAGTATATGAGATAATTGTAGCTAATAAGACCAGTGTCGTCTCCCACGAAGGTAAAATTAATCAACTTAATTTAAGATTGAATTAAAAATAAAAATAAAAACAATGCTTTCCTAAACATTCTATCCCGATCATTAAGTGAAAGCTTTTAAGGAAACTTACGAAATTAAATTAAAAAGTAGGCAGAATCAATTGGGAGCAAGGACAAATAGATTAATCGAAATGGAAAAACTCTTGAGAATTAATTTCACTAATTTAATCTCCTATACATGATTAAGGGGAAATGATTGGATTATTTTCTTACTAAAATTAATAGTTAGGTCCTAAATCGATTTGAATAATGAACTAGTCTAACTTTTGTATTCAACAAGTTATTATCCGAATTAATAATGAAAACCTGCAATTGCCACTTAAGTTAATATATTTCTAATTCTTAACCTAAGTGTCTATAGTTTCGTATTAAACTTCATCTCTCAAATCTTCATTTAACACTAAAATGATGCAAAGTTTGGCCATTCTATTACATCCATTCAGTTTAGAAACCAAAAAAATAAATAAGATAACATATCCATAACCCAATCATGAATATTAAACTAAATAGCTACATTAAGTCTCAAGAAAAGAGATAAACCCATCATATCATACACCTGGTTTATCATATTCAAATACTTCAATCCCATATTACTGTCGACATAAGTTTGAAAATAACAACCTAGTAACTACTTAAATGAACTATGACAAGATAACAAGTAACAGTTGTTAAGCTAATAAGAGTATGAGTTAGTTAATACCAATATAACAGTAAATTCAAAGAAACAAGCAACAAATGATGAATGAGATAAGCAAATAGAGGATCGGATAATAAGATATTGAAGGTCTTCTGCACTCTCAACTTTCAACTTTGGCTCTCACCTTCTGCTTCAGTTGCTCTCCTCTAATTGAATGTTTACTCAAGATCAACTCTAGCTCTCGCTTTGGGCCTCTCTTCCCAACTCCCACTTTTATTGTTGCTCTCTTCTTCTCCTTTTTAAACTATCTTTGTTTCTCGTCTTTGTTTATCTTCTTTTTTTGTATCTCTTTACGCCTCCCCTATCTTTGTCTTTGTGTGAGTGAACAAATGAAACTGTCAATGAAAAGATGATTCCCCTCAGCCACCACCCTCTCTTCCTTTTGTTAGATTCTCTTTAGGTTTAGGGTTACGTACCTTAACGTCATAAGCTGCCATATATTAAAGCCATAATTAATCTTAAAACATCTCACGGGCATCCATGGGGAGTCACGAGTGTGACTCTCTTGCCACCCCCGTGCATTAATCATGCATGCTGGTGGCATAAAATCACCACGTTGCACTTTAATGCAAAATTCACAAAATAACCCAATTAATATTCATGCAATATTCACACCATTTTCACTTAACTAATCTCACATTTGGATCAAAACACAAGGATTTGTAACCAAAACCAAGATATAAAGGCAATTAAGATTAATAAAAATTAGAAACAACAAATTCCCCTACACTTAAACTGTGCTTGTCCTCAAGCATAATAAAGAACAGGAGACTATAAAAGAACAAATAATGAAAACAACAAATTTTCCAAATAATAGTCAAAGATATCAACGATCAATTCAACAATCACAACCTAAGAACTTGAAACTTATAATACTCTATGAAAAAGCAATTTTCCGCATATTTAGCTAAAATCAGCAAGCAGTTCAATTCAAAGAATCATCAACAAGTATGATAAACACTCACTCCACTTTCTATCCTCTCAAAATTTCAAAGGTAGTGAATATTCACATCGTTCATTTCATTTAAGGTATCTACCGTAGGCTTGCTTACTAATCCAATCTCCACACTCATATCAAATACAAACATCAATCCTAAGGTCTTTATTTCAGTTGTACTGAGGTTGGGCTAAAGGTAGGAAAAAAAGTGCAGTTTAAAACCTCAGAGCTAAATGAGCATTCAAAGTAATTCAAAAAAATGACAAATAAAACACTCAATTCTTTCCTCTCACGTAATAAAGTTAGCATTCCCCATTTTTACATCTCTCCTATTCTTTCATTTTCTAGTTGTCTTGTCATGACCCAGTATCACTTCGAACTCATGACAACTATCGCATACTCGGGCTAAGGACACTCACGGTATCTGTAATCTGATTATGCAAGGCTAACTGAATATCTCTATTAAAAAAAAAACTTGGGCAGCATAACGACTGTATGTTAAAAATTCCAATACTCAATCAAATACCTACAAATAATTTTAAACACACTTCTATAATCGCATCTAAAAATTTTACCATAACTTCAAGACTTTAAAATCCCATCAAAACAATCTCAACAACAGTATCAAAAGTTCATACATAAAGTTTTTTACAACAACAAATAGTCAAGAGTTAAATTTATATAATTATAAAGCATACCAACATAACCAATCTAATAAAAACAGTAAAATAGTTCATGAACTACTATGCAACTAAAGTACAAAACAGAAACTATCCACGTGTGGTAATAACCAGAAAATGTCAAAAGACTACACGATCCACTTAAAGCGTCAAGTTCACTAAATTAACCTGCATGGTTGGAAGGCGGAGGGGGTAAGTACACTATGTACTCAGTGAGTAGAAAAAACATATATCTCAAATAGAACTCGGTACACACCAAGACGATATAAATAACCTATGAGGTTAACATACATCACATAGAAATATATAGGACTAACTTATGACTCAACATATACTGGTTAGGAACTGTTGGACCCTGAACTTTTCGTGAAAGATTAGAATTATTGAATAAGAAATTTTGGTGATTAGTCACGAGTTAAGAACAAATAAATGAAATTTCTTGAAGTAAGAAATGATAGACAAGAGTAAAGTAGGGAATGAGAAATGTGGATAGATTCAATTTTTACTACGGTATTTTTGGTGAATAAGAGATTTTGGAATAGGAAGAATTAGGGTGAAAGTTAGCGGTAAAATGAAAGCAATATTTGTGTAGTAAATTGATGAAGAATATGTACATACGTGTATGTTATGTTATTCGTGTTCATGATTATTCATGGAATATGATTTCTTTATAGAGGATATTGATTTGAAATGAAGTTGAGAATGAGGAGTAAATGAAGTAGAAAAAGTGATTTTGGTATGAGTTGTGTAAGGAAAGATTTTGGAATAAAGAGTTGTTCTGGAAAATGTTCCCTGAGTATGCTTCAGTCTTTTAGCCACAACGTTTTTTCTAGTTGTCTAAATGAGATGATTTTTAATTTAGATTAAAATAGAGATATATGGCTACATTTCGTATGAAGACATCGAATTTCAATTCTGTCTCTAAGAATCCCAAAATTTGTCATGAAGTTAAGAATTGGGTGCAGTATGTTGAATAGAAAATTCATCTTCAAACTTCAGGGGCAAAATTGGGATTGATATAAATAGGTTTTGGCAAAGTTGCCTTCTGGAAAGTTGTAGATCTTTCTTTTATCTTTTCAACGGTATATAGTATGAAAATTTTGGACATCTGAGCTAAAATTTATGCCCTTTTAATTGTTTCAGCCTTAGACTCTGTCTCAGTTTGACCTTTTACGTCTCAGTTTGACCGTCTGCTTTTGCTTTCGTCTCAGTTTGACTTTTTGCGTCTCAGTTTGACCGTCTCATTTACTATTTATTGTCACCTTCTGATCTATTTTCTATCCTTAAAACGTTAGAATTGGCCTTTGAGGTATTCATAAGAGTTGTAGCTCTTGAAATTATCTTTCCAACCATATAAAGAACTCCTTAATCCTATATCTATAGGGAAAGTTATAGCAATTTTTCCCAATCTGTGTCGTCTAATGACATCATCATTGTCTCAAAATGACATCATCATCGTCTGCTTTTGTTTTTGACCCCTCAGAAAAACGAATTGGCCTTTGAGATCTTCATAAGAGTTGTAGATCTCAAAATTATCTCTCCAACTATGTAAATAACTCCTTAATACGATATCTTTAGGGAAAGTTATAGCAATTTTTCCCAATCTGTATCGTCTGACGATGTCGTCATCGTCTCAAAATGACGTCATCATCGTCTGCTTTTATTTTTGACCCCTCAGATGAACGAATTGGCCTTTTAAGTCTTCATAAGAGTTGTAGATATTGAAATTATCTTTCCAACCATATAAAGAAATACTTAATCCAATATCTATAGGGAAAGTTATAGCAATTTTCCCAATCTATATCGTCTGATGATGTCATCATCGTCTCAAAATGATGTCATCATCGTCTGCTTTTGTTTTTGACCCCTTAGATGAACGAATTGGCCTTTGAGGTCTTCATAAGAATTATAGCTCTTGAAATTATATTTTAAACAATATAAAGAACTAATTAATCCGATATCTTTAGGGAAAGTTATAGCAATTTTCCCAATCTGTATCGTCTGATGACGTCATCATCGTCTTAAAATGACATCATCATCGTCTGCTTTTGTTTTTGACCCCTCAGATGAACGAATTGGCCTTTTAAGTCTTCATAAGATTTTTATATCTTGAAATTATCTTTCCAACCATATAAAGAACTCCTTAATCCGATATCTTTAGGGAAAATTATAGCAATTTTCCCAATCTGTATCGTTTGATGACATCATCATCGTCTCAAAATGACGTCATCATCGTCTGCTTTTGTTTTTGACCCCTCAGATGAACGAATTGGCCTTTGAGGGCTTCATGAAAGTTTTAGCTCTTCATGTTCTCTTTCGAAATATTAAAAAAAACCTCAATCAGAAATTTCTACGGAAAGTTATAGTTGTTTCCCCGAAACAGGTTCAGTATAATTGAGTTCATAAACATGGTTGCTTCTTTTGACCATAACTTCTTCTCTAGACTTCCGAATGACTTGATTCTTGAACCATTGGATTCTTAAGCCTTTTCTATACATATCATAAAAAATAGAAGCTATCTGAAATTAAGTGAGAAAGATTAAGTGGAAAAGGTGGGACGAGTACAGTAAGTGTGCTCATAAGTGTTATGAACTGGTGATAATCCACTGAATATACTTCCGTATTTTGATGATTTTGGGATCAGTAGAACTCCAAATGAGATGATTTCTAATTCAAGATAAACTAGAGACATAGAGCTGCAAGGTATCTGCAGGAAGTAAATTGTGATTTAGTTCCTAAGACTTTCAAGCTTTGGGCGGAAGTTGTGCATAGTGTACTGTTTTGGACAGGAGCAGTCTAAAAATATTTGAAGTATATCTTTTGAATCACTGAACCAAATTGAATGGTTTTGGATGCATAAGAAAATTAAGAAAATGGAGGATATTTTCTAGAAGAAAGTGATGGTAAGAAGCTTCAAGGATATTTTTGGCAAGACACTTAAGTTTAAAAGAACATAAGCTTATAAGGAAGGATAAAATGGACTTTTTGGACTCATTAATGGCATAATTGAAAAAAAAAGTATTGTCTTGATTATAAATGGAGAAGAATTACGGGAATGAGAAGATTTTAGAGAAATAAAATGTGTGTATGAGAAAAGAGATAAGAGAGAGAAAACATGAAAAAGAATGAGAGAGAGAAAGAAGAGAAACCAGCTAGGGTTTCATTTGTGTTAACCCTCAAGAAAGATTTTGAGGTTGTTCAAGAAAATAAAGGGTAGAGGAAGAGAAGAGCTTTCTTTTGAGCTAAGGATCCCTTCATTTGGTGAAGAATGAAGGTAAGATCATTTTGAAACTTTTGAGTTTTTGAAAGAATTTCAGTTCATGAAGTTTAGAAAAATATTTGGGTTTGAGTATTTTGGAACCAATTTTAGTGTTTGTGCTGTGAGGGATTTTTAATTGAAAACCCTATTGAGTGGGATTTTTCGTTATTGTTAAAGGGATCAAGAGGAACAAGAGAAAGAACCTTTGATACCTCAGGTTGTTTGCAAAGAGAAGAGGCATTTTGAGCAAGTCAAGTCTTTAAGCAGGGAAATCAAGGTAGGTACATGTTTATAAAATAATTAAGCTACTACTGTTCTCTTTAAATTAAAGAAGTTTTCTGATTTCATTTTGCATCATAAGTGTTGCATTCTTGTTCATGAATGATTTGTGAAATCTACTATATGTTTGTTACATGATTTGAGTGATGTTTTTCAAAAGAAAAAGATCACAAAAGCGATATTTTAAAAAAAAGATGATGTTTATGAAATCATGTTTTCAAGAAGGGTTTTCAAGATATACGTTAAGTATATGATAAGCAAGTATTCAAGAAAAGTGCCATTTTGGGCAACAAGTTTACAAGAATTTGAAATATGTGAGTTATGTGGGTTTGTGGTAGTTCCTCAAGAACCTTCACATGCACGTTGACTCAAGAATAAGCTTCTCCCGCCTACCCGCTAGTGGCATGGAGCTCCTTCAAGGACTCCCTCAAGAAACTACGACTACATAGGACCATTTTGATAGAAATGTGTAGTGCATCATGAATTTGGACTTACCCAAACCATTTGATGTGTTTATGTGCTCATGATATGTTTGATCAAGTTTGTTGCATTCATGTTTTGCAACTTGTAGATTTTGGTTGAAAGATTAAGTAACATGGGTTTTATAAACTCAATGAAAGTTTTCTAAGGCAAATAAACTGATTTCAAGATTTTTACTTACCTTTTGTTATAAATTTGTTACCCATGAGCTTTCAAGCTCACCCCCTCTCTCTCTCATCCTCAAGTTATAACTAGAAGATCAAGTGTTCGAGAGCCTAAAGGAATTGCTATTTTTGCTACTTTGTATTTTTGTAATTAAGCCAATGGTGTGGCTTTTGATTTGTAAACAAAGTATTTTCGAACTCGATTGCTTGAGTAATAAAATGATAGATTTAAGTAGTTTAGTTATGAGTTGTATGTTTACATTGATTTTGAGCAAGAGTTGGGTTCCAAAGCTAGCAAGAAAATGGAGCGATGATAGTTATGGTACTTTGAAGAGTTGGGCTCCAGAAGCGGTGCCCAACAGGAACCACATATGCCTAGCTTATTAATCACTAATCACTCATCGGGCGAACATAAGTTCCAGTTTCAATACACATAAGCAGAAAGACATCATATGTATAAATCAAATCTCGTCATAAATATCATAATAAGCTAAAACAATTATATGTGTCACCATTAGTTGGCCAAACTAATATACATACCCATCGATTTTCAGTGTTGGCTCGACTTTCATTCGTGGTGAGTCCATACTACAATCGACAAGAGCATCATAACCCTAAATGATGTCGTCGTTAGTGTCCAGAGTCTAGGTATGGAGTCACTTACAAGTCCCATAGAAACATGTTGATATGAGGACTCAAATTTTATGTACCAGCATCAAGGGTACGGGGGTCGCTTAATCTGTTGTGTCCAACACCTGATTGGCCAATCGTTACCTCACCAATCACAAAAATCATATACAAATACTAAGTACAAAAATCAAGTAAGGCACTATGTCTTTATTTATTGGTCCAACTGATAAAATGGAACCTTGCCATGGCTTTAAGCCAAAAGAACATATACACGCAGCATATATGACTCGGTTATGCATATGTAAGTTTCAAAACATTATTTGATGCAATAAAATTCATCTTTTGCGTTCCAAGTGCAAAGTTTTTCAAAAATGTAGTTTTAGAAAATAAAACATTGACCTTTGCACTTTAAGTGCAGGTTTGTTGAAAACAATATCGTTTCTCAAAATACGTAATAAAAAAATCAGTTTTAAAATAATTTCATTTATTAAATACACAAGTATACTAGCATCTATTTGAGATTCAATTATGATATGCATTACCTGGGTTCAAAATTCACAAGTTATCATGCATGTCTTAGGATGATCTAATTCCATTTAAGAGATATGGTTTCCCCAACTCACCTCAAAAGAAAGTGTACACTCCCTTAACTTCAACAATCCTTGGTAAGAGCTTCTTGATTCACAACTCCCGAGCCTTTATACATAAAAAATATACAACGTATTTACTACTCAACTGTAACAACCCAGATCTGTAACATCCCGTCACCGATGGGAATGGTATTTTGGTAATTTGGGATGGGTTAGACGTATTGAATTGAATCTCGGTATGAACATACAGCATATAGCCTCCATGATTAACGATTGGTTGCACATGCACATAGTATACATGCGTTCATGACATTTTCCGGCTTAGGTTTCAAATGGAGATTCTTTGTGTAATTTATGGGGTAATTGTGTTTGAAAATTATTTGGAGTGCGCCCTTAAGTGTTTTACATTTTTGGGGATTTATGGAAATTTTTCTGAAATTTTTCGGGGTTCGTGCCCGGACCGGAAAATTCTAACTGACTGACTGAGTGGGCCTTTTCTGTACTAAAAAGGGGCTGCATAAAGGCATTAGGTTAGTGAATTAATAATTATGAAAATTGTTTTTGGACCATTAGCATAATTGGGATTAAGATATAATTAGATTAAAGCTTATGATTAACTTATGTTAATTAACTTCAAATTTGTCTTTTTCCATTTTAAAAAGCCAAGTGGCTTCTTGAATTAAATGATTTTGTCTTATCTATACTCACCACCATCGACTTTTCATCATCACCCACGACCTTTCCTCCTTATTATACTTAAAGAATTGGTTTTGGAAATCATTTGGAAAGCTCATCTTTTTACTTCTCATCCAAGCTTGAAAGTTCCTTTTCATCGAGCTTGTTTCTTCTCCATCGAAAATTCCTCTTCCTTCCATATAAGTTCCACTTATCAATTGCTTGCTTCTCCACAAACAAACCAAGTTGAAGCCTTGAGTTGAAGATGGTCCTTGTGAGGTTGGTGATAGCCGTAGGTGAAGGATTGATATAGAAGTTAGTGTGAACTTGAAGAAGTAAGGAGTATCTAAAGCTTGAACTTGTTTAAGGTAAGAGTTGAGTTTGTATTTATTCTTTTGATTGTTAAAAGCATTTATGGGGATCATTAATGCATGTATTTGATTATGGAAGTGGTAGGTTTGAATGGGTTTAATGCATGTTTGTGTAAGGGGATTGGTTATGGTAGTTAAAGTATGTGATAAGAATGTTGTTAATGATGTTTGTGATGTGTAATGAAGGAAATAAAGTATGGAAGAGTGTAGGTTTGTGCTGCCAATTTTGTGTCATTATAGAAGTGTATGTTGTGATGAGATTGTGGTTGAATTAGTGGTAGAAATGGATACTTAGTGATGTGTAATTGATGTTAGAAGTGATAGGAGATAGGTAGTAGTTGAAAAGCTGGAAATTTTATTTTGACCTATTGGAATGTTTTGTTCATAACTAATTGTATAGGTGAGAAAATGAGATGAGGTTTGTAGCCACTTAAACTTTGAGATGTTGGCTTCAATTTAGTGTGAAATAGGTGTTGCTAAATTGTAATGTTAGAAGGTCGAAAATTGGCATGGAAATTTTCTGTTTTGGGGTCTATGAACAGTACCCGTATTTATGACCTAATTAGTTTGGTGATTTTTCTGAATTAATTGATATGGAATTTGAGAAAATGGTCTTCATGAAAGTTGTAGCATATTGAGTTAGTTTTCCATTTCCACTGATATTGCTATTTTTCGAGTTGTCTATTGGGAGATATGAACTGATTACTATAGACTGGTTTTATGCTTTGTGATGAAACCTAGCCTACTTGTAGATTTTGGGAGTTTTCGGATTGAAAGCATTTTTGGTAATTTTTGTGAATTGAATTGGAGTTTGAATTTTACTGAAGAGTTCTATATGAAACATTGATCTAGAAAATGATATATGGCTTATAATTTTTGGAAAACAGATGTGGGAGATATGGAATTTCAAAAACTGAACCTACATTGTGATGTTAAGTGCTGGTTAGGTCAGAAACTTGCATAACACATTTGAAACTGTTAGAGGCTGAATTGGAGTTTGGTTATTTCAGGAAGAATTGAAGTTTGAGGTTTTATCTTTTCAGGGATAAAAAGTTCTGAATTTTCTGACTTGTGTACAGGGAGTTATGTTTGTTATAAGTTTACTGTTCAAATTGAATAGTTTCAGGGACAGCAGCATTGAGGGAATTAATTGACTTGTTTAGCAATGGAGTTTGATTTTGGGTTGTTGATGAAAGTTGTAGATGACATTGTGAACTTATTGAGCATATTTATGTGGTAATTTTTATCTGAAGAATCAGTGAGTTCCTGAATTTGCAAAGTACTGTACTGTGTTGGTAGATTTGGAGTAGGTCAGTAGCTTTGATGGGATATTTGACATCCTTAGGGTTGGAATTGATTTTTTTTTGGTCTTCTTGAGAATTGTAGAGCTTTTCATGACCTTTCCAACAAGCTATGGTTTGTATTTTTCCGATTTGTGTGTTAAGAATTATGGTTGTTGGAAATTCAGATTGGCAATAAGAAAGAAAGGGGAAAGAAGAGAGGTAGAATTTTAATGGCATTAAGTGACCTACTTGCTTCTTTTGTCAATTTCTTTTCCGTCCGACGTCCGATTGACCTGATTCTTGAGGCATCGGCTTCATAGAATATTGAATTTCATTTTTTGAGAAATTGGGAATTTTTAGACGGAAAATTGACGTGACCCCGGGTAATTGTTCGGTGATCACTGTTTTAGTTATTTTTGGGCCAATTGAGGTCCAAATTGGGTGCCGTCAGTGGCTATAGCTTTCTAATTTGTAGATGGAATTTTTATGATGGGAAAATTTTGGATTAGGGCCGGGAATGCCATGAACATGCATTATACACGTTTTAATTATTCCATGTGCATTGTTTGGTCATTCTAACTATACAATTGGTAATGTTTACCTATTTTAATTGCTATAGAGGCTCAGTTGGACCGTAGATCTACGGACGTGACAGAGACTTCCCGGCATTAGCTCGGAAGTTATTAGTTGAGTAACCTAGTTGGTTTCTCAATCTTGATGTGTTTAATATTACGCGTTGATGCCATGTGGAGATAATGGATGGGAATATGTGTGTTTGATTTTGATTGATTTCGGACCATGGGTGTCTGAAATATTTGGAATGAGATATCGAAGTGTTATAATTGATTTTCATGTGATTACTTGGAATTGACTTATGTGATTATGTTAAATGGGAATCGGTTATGGTATAGATGTTGTTATTTGGACATTTGCATCCATGCATAAGTGCATGATCAGTAATTGACAGTTGTGACTAGAGCAGCCAACGAGAGCTTTAAGCTCAACGTAATTGGGCCTTGAGCCCATAGTGATTCAGAGCCTATGGCTCACCGTTTAATGCGCCCGTAATGGGACAGTTTTAGGCACTCGGTCACAACAACGTAATAAATTGGAAAAGCGTCACATACGCATCTCATGTGCATCTGAATTGGTTCTTTTGACTAATATCGTAATAATCATGTGGTACTTCTGAATGTGTTTTAGTGCAATAACTGTGTAGCTGTGATATACTGTGTATATGCATGAATTGGGTGAACCATCGATGATGGTTCTCACCGAGTTCGCAAACTCACCCAAAATTGCAAATTATTTTCGGACCGAGAGTAGACTTATAGCTCCGGAGGACTTTTTCGCCGTAGATTGAGTTGGCAAGAGAAGTCATGGCACATGTGTCGGTCACCGGCACTTTTGAGGGATGACCTAGCTAGGTTTATGTTTGACTCTCTTTTGGACTAATGTACGAAAATAACAAATAGGTAAATTATCGCTTTGAGGTTATGAAATGAGAAATTTATGGTTTCAAAATTAGTGGCTTTCATATTCTTTGCTTTGTGATTTTCGATGCCATGTGGAGTGTTAGTGTTTGTTCGTAGCGCACCCTTATCGTAGGGTGTGTATCGGAATGACCTACTAGGCGTCCAGACATATCCTATAGTAAGGGGGTGCTACATTAGGTGGTATCAGAGAATGGTTTGGCATCTGTTGGGACTAGTATATAATTAGGCTTGAATTATTGTGAGAAATGCAGAAACTGATGAAAGTTCTTGTTTTGTTATAGGTCATCTATTTTAGGTGATCAGATAGATCAACCAGCTGACCAGGGTTCTGTTGGAGCTAGCAGAGAGTCCTCGGTGCCTCGACCTGAGGAGTTACCTCCTAAAGTCCCCGTGAGACGGGAGAGGAGATATGATTTGTCATGCGTGGCGGGTCAGACTTTATGGCAAGATGCACTCCCGAGGTGAGGGATGGTTGGAGAGGACTGAGAGAGTCCTTGATCAGATGGACTGCGAACTTGATGAGAGGTTCGATTACGCAGTATCTCTTTTGCAAGGCCCCGCTTATACATGGTGGAAGACTGTTAAGGCGGTACCACGGTGCCTTGCTTACTGACACGGGCAGACTTTCTGAGGACTTTAAAGACAATTATATGCCCAAGGTGTATCTGGAAATGAAGATGCAGGAGTTTTTGGAGCTGAGACAGGGTAGGATGACAGTGGCAGAGTACGAGGTGAGGTTTAATGAGTTGATGGGGTATGCTTCTACTGTGGTTTCCACTGAGGCAGATAGGTGCCGGAGGTTTGAGATGGGGCTGAATTTGGAGATCCGTGCTTGGACCGGCCTGCTCGATATGGGCTCTTTATAGAGTCAGAGTCTTCTTTGTGAGAGTGGAGCAAATTGTGAGCGAGACAATGAGAGATGGGTCAAGGGTCTAGAGGAAAGAGAGTTAGTGACAACCAGGGCAGCTCTGGTAGGAGCTTTAGCAGGCGCCAGAGCAGGACCTTTAGATCTTCAGGAGGATCCAGACAGTCGGGTTTTGGACAGAGAGGGAGATTTGTGCAGATCGGCAAGGCGATGGCGGGGTTTTAGGCGATTCCCCATTCTCGTGAGCATTGTGAGAAGAGGCACTTTGGAGAATGTTGGCGGTTGACTGGAGCTTGCCTTAAATGCGGCTCCATAGATCACCAGATTCGGGATTGCCCAGCTATTTTGGGAGTTCAGTCCGCTGGTAGTGGACGAGCCGGGAGTAGTACCACTATACAGCAGAGTAGAGTGGGTGGACCCGGGCGTGGATCAGTACAGAGGGGCCGAGGTAGAGGCAGAGGTCGAGCCGAGGATCCTTTAGGCGACCGAGGGTCTGGGCAACCACCACGCCCCCGTGCCGAGTATATGCCATGACGAGGCGTGAGGCCCAGATTCCCCGATGTTGTAGCCGGTATGCTTCTCATCTCGATATTGAGGCATTTGCATTATCGATCCCGGATCCACGATTCTTTATTGCACCTCATATGGCATATAGATTGCATGGGGATCGGGAGATGTTACGGTATGGGCTAGAGGTGAGTACACCTCAGTACTACTATTGCATTGGGAGAGGTTGCAGGGATGCTCGATCCAGATTGATCAGCGATCGAGGGCGCACCTTATAGTGTTGCCTCGAGAGAGATCGATGTCATTCTCGGGATGGATCGGTGACGCCCATAGGGCTATTATGGATCTGCTATACCAAGGAGGTTGTTTTGGAGTCTCATGGTCACCTAGAGCGGTGTTCGAGAGGAGTTAGTCAGCGAAGATCACCGGATGATCTCTTTCCTTAGTGCCACGAGATTGATGCAGGAGGCAGTGAGACATATCTGCTCATGTGGTTGACACTAGAGTCGAGCAGAGGCTTCAGGATATTCCCGTGGTTAGGGAATTTCCAGATGTGTTTCCTGATGAGCTACCGAGTTTGCCGTCGAATCGGGAAACAAAGTTTACTATTGACCTCATTTCAGGTACCGCTCCTATATCTATACCTCCATATAGGATGGCACCTGTGGAACTGAGGGAGCTTAAGGCTCAGTTGCAGGAGTTGTTGGAGAAGGGCTTTATCAGACCTAGTGTTTCACCATGGGGAGCTCCAGTTTTGTTTGTGAAGAAAAAGGATGGGACTTTGAGGCTGTGCATCGATTTCAGGCAGCTGAATCGGGTGACAGTGAAGAATAAATATCCACTGCCTAGGATCGATGACTTATTTGATCAGTTGTAGGGAGCTCAGGTATTCACCAAGTTAGATCTGCGATCTGGTTACTATCAGTTGAAGATTGCAGAGGCCGATGTGCCTAATAGTGCATTCAGGAGCAGGTATGGGCATTTTGAGTTTCTGGTGATGCCGTTTGGGTTGACTAATGCCCCGGCAGCTTTTATGGCCCTGATGAATAAGGTATTTCAGCCCTACCTGGATCAGTTCGTTATTGTTTTTATTGATGATATTTTGGTATATTCGAGGAACAGACAGGAGCATAGTGAGCATTTGAGGATTGTGTTGTAGACCATGAGGGAGAGACAGTTGTATGCCAAATTCAGTAAATGTGAATTTTGGCTGGATCAGGTGATATTTTTGGGACATATAGTGACTGGAGAGGGTATTCAGGTGGATCCGAGTAAGGTTGAGGCAGTGCTGAAGTGGGAGGCTCCTAGGAATGTGTCAGAGATTCGGAGTTTCCTCGGATTAGCGGGTTATTACCGGAGGTTTGTCGAGGGGTTTTCATTGATCTCAGCCCCTCTGACAAAGCTTCTGAGGAAGAATGTACCATTCAGATGGACTGAGGAGTGTCAGAAGAGCTTTGAGGAGCTCAAACATCGGTTGACTACTGCACCGGTGTTAGCTATTCCATCTGGGACTGGAGGATTTGAGGTATACAGTGATGCATCGCATCAGGGATTGAGATGTGTTCTGATGTAGCACGGTAGAGTCATTGCTTATGCCTCGAGACAGTTGAGGTCTCATGAGGTAAATTATCCTGTTCATGATTTGGAGTTAGCTGCAGTTGTTTTTGCTCTGAAGATTTAGAGGCATTACCTGTATGGTGAGACTTTTCAGATCTTCACTGACCATAAGAGTCTGAGGTATTTACTGAGCCAGAGAGAGTTGAATTTGAGACAGAGGAGGTGGCTTGAGTTGTTGAAGGACTATGACTGTACTATTGAGTATCACCCTGGGAAAGCCAATGTGGTAGCAGATGCTCTGAGTAGGAAGTCACATACTAGTCTGCTTTATCTGAGCAATGAGGTTGCCTAATTTGATTCAGTTGAGGGCTTTGAATGTTCAGATGAATCTGGAGCAGGATGGAGTCTTATTGGCTACTTTGAGACTGAGACCGATGCTACTGGACAGGATCAGGAGGGTTCAAGATAAGGATCCGGTTATGGTGAGGTTGATTGAGAAAGTAAAAGCTGATTCGAGTTCTGAGTTTGAGTTTGAGTTGAGAGATGAGACTTTATGGATGGGACAGAGACTTTGTGTGCCTGATGTGGATGATTTGAGACGAGAGATATTGGAGGAGGCTCATATGGCCACATATGCTATGCATCCTGGTACTACCAAGATGTATAACACTCTTAAGCAACATTTCTGGTGGCCTGGCATGAAGAAGCAGGTAGCGGAGTTTGTATCTAGATGTTTGACGTGCCAACAGGTTAAGGCTGAGCACCAGACTCCAGTAGGGAAGCTTCATTCGTTGCCCATTCCGGAGTGGAAATGAGAACGAATTACCATGGATTTCATTATGGGTTTGCCTAAGACGCCGAGGCAGCATGATGCTATCTGGGTCATAGTGGACCGGTTGACTAAATCGTCCCATTTCTTGCCAGTGAGGGAGAACAATACCATGGATCAGTTGGCCCAGAAGTATGTGACGGAGATAGTGAGACTGCATGGGGTCCCAGTGTCGATAGTGTCTGACAGGGATCCCAGATTTACCTCGAGGTTCGGCGAGTTTGCGATCACTATGGGTACTAGTGAACTTCAAGACAACGTTTCATCCTCGCATGATGGGCGAGTGAGAGGACTATTAAGACTGCTGAGGATATGCTTCGCATGTGTATTGGAGTTCGAGGAGCATGGGATCGATTCAGCCCGATTGAGTTTGCATACAACAATCATTATCACAGTAGCATCGGGATGGCACCATATGAGGCACTGTATGGACGACCGTGTAGATCGCCGTTGTATTGGGATGAAGAGGGTGTCAGGATGATTGAGGTCTGAGAACGATTCAGACACTTGTGGACAAGGTGAAACTGATTCGGAGTTGCATCAAGGCGGCTCAGGATAGACAGAAGAGCTATGTGGATCAGCATAGGAGGGAGATGGAGTATAATGTGGGCGACAGAGTATTCCTACGGGTGTCACCGTGGCGTGGGGTACTGAGATTTGGGAAAAAGGGTAAGTTAAGCCCTAGGTACATTGGTCCATATGAGATCACTGAGAGGATAGGATCTTTGGCCTACAGGCTAGCTTTACCGAGTGAGATGTCTCAGTTGCACGATGTGTTTCATGTGAGTATGCTCCGTAGATATCGGTCGGATTCGACACATGTGATTCCGGCTCAGGAGATTGAGGTGTCTAGCAATCTGAGTTACGTAGAGGAGCCGATACAGATTGTCGGGACACAGGTGAAACAATTGAGGAATAAGAGTATTCCATTAGTGAAGGTTCTTTGGAGGAACCACTCGACTGAGGAAGCTACCTGGGAGACCGAGGAGCATATGAGGAGGCAGTATCCTCATCTTTTCGATCAACCAGGTAAGAATTTCGGGGACGAAATTTTTATTAGGAGGGGAGAATTGTAACATCCCGTCATCGATGGGAAGGGTATTTTGGTAATTTGGGATGGGTTAGACGTATTGAATTGAATCTCGGTATGAACATACAGCATATAGCCTCCATGATTAACGATTGGTTGCACATGCACATAGTATACATGCGTTCATGACATTTTCCGGCTTAGGTTTCAAATGGAGATTTTTTGTGTAATTTATGGGGTAATTGTGTTTGAAAAATTATTTGGAGTGCGCCATTAAGTGTTTTACATTTTTGGGGATTTATGAGAATTTTTCTGAAATTTTTCGGGGTTCGTGCCCAGACCGAAAAATTCTAACTGACTGACTGAGTGGGCCTTTTATGTACTGAAAAGGGGCTGCATAAAGGCATTAGGTTAGTGAATTAATAATTATGGAAATTGTTTTTGGACCATTAGCATAATTGGGATTAAGATATAATTAGATTAAAGCTTATGATTAACTTATGTTAATTAACTTCAAATTTGTCTTTTTCCATTTTAAAAAGCCAAGTGGCTTCTTGAATTAAATGATTTTGTCTTATCTATACTCACCACCATCGACTTTTCATCTTCACCCACGACCTTTCCTCCTTATTATACTTAAAGAATTGGTTTTGGAAATCATTTGGAAAGCTCATCTTTTTACTTCTCATCCGAAGCTTGCAAGTTCCTTTTCATTGAGCTTGTTTCTTCTCCATCGAAAATTCCTCTTCCTTCCATATAAGTTCCACTTATCAATTGCTTGCTTCTCCCACAAACAAACCAAGTTGAAGCCTTGAGTTGAAGATGGTCCTTGTGAGGTTGGTGATAGCCGTAGGTGAAGGATTGATATAAAAGTTAGTGTGAACTTGAAGAAGTAAGGAGTATCTAAAGCTTGAACTTGTTTAAGGTAAGAGTTGAGTTTGTATTTATTCTTTGATTGTTAAAAGCATTTATGGGGATCATTAATGCATGTATTTGATTATGGAAGTGGTAGGTTTGAATGGGTTTAATGCATGTTTGTGTAAGGGGATTGGTTATGGTAGTTAAAGTATGTGATAAGAATGTTGTTAATGATGTTTGTGATGTGTAATGAAGGGAAATAAAGTATGGAAGAGTGTAGGTTTGTGCTGCCAATTTTTGTGTCATTATAGAAGTGTATGTTGTGATGAGATTGTGGTTGAATTAGTGGTAGAAATGGATACTTAGTGATGTGTAATTGATGTTAGAAGTGATAGGAGATAGGTAGTAGTTGAAAAGCTGGAAATTTTATTTTGACCTATTGGAATGTTTTGTTCATAACTAATTGTATAGGTGAGAAAATGAGATGAGGTTTGTAGCCACTTAAACTTTGAGATGTTGGCTTCAATTTAGTGTGAAATAGGTGTTGCTAAATTGTAATGTTAGAAGGTCGAAAATTGGCATGGAAATTTTCTGTTTTGGGGTCTGTGAACAGTATCCGTATTTATGACCTAATTAGTTTGGTGATTTTTCTGAATTAATTGATATGGAATTTGAGAAAATGGTCTTCATGAAAGTTGTAGCATATTGAGTTAGTTTTCCATTTCCACTGATCTTTCTATTTTTCGAGTTTTCTATTGGGAGATATGAACTGATTACTATAGACTGGTTTTATGCTTTGTGATGAAACCTAGCCTACTTGTCGATTTTGGGAGTTTTCGGATTGAAAGCATTTTTGGTAATTTTTGTGAATTGAATTGGAGTTTTAATTGTACTGAAGAGTTCTAGATGACACATTTATCTAGAAAATGATATATGGCTTATAATTTTTAGAAAACAGATGTGGGAGATATGGAATTTCAAAAACTGAACCTACATTGTGATGTTAAGTGCTGGTTAGGTCAGAAACTTGCATAACACATTTGAAACTGTTAGAGGCTGAATTGGAGTTTGGTTATTTCAGGAAGAATTGAAGTTTGAGGTTTTATCTTTTCAGGGATAAAAAGTTCTGAATTTTCTGACTTGTGTACAGGGAGTTATGTTTGTTATAAGTTTACTATTCAAATTGAATGGTTTCAGGGACAGCAGCATTGAGGGAATTAATTGACTTGTTTAGCAATGGAGTTTGATTTTGGGTTGTTGATGAAAGTTGTAGATGACATTGTGGAATTATTGAGCATATTTATGTGGTAATTTTTATCTGAAGAATCAGTGAGTTCTTGAATTTGCAAAGTACTGTCCTGTGTTGGTAGATTTTGAGTAGGTCAGTAGCTTTGATGGGATATTTGACATCCTTAGGGTTGGAATTGATTTTTTTTTGGTCTTCTTGAGAATTGTAGAGCTTTTCATGACCTTTCCAACAAGCTATGGTTTGTATTTTTCCGATTTGTGTGTTAAGAATTATGGTTGTTGGAAATTCAGATTGGCAATAAGAAAGAAAGAGGAAAGAAGAGAGGTAGAATTTTAATGGCATTAAGTGACCTACTTGCTTCTTTTGTCAATTTCTTTTCCGTCCGACGTCCGATTGACCTGATTCTTGAGGCATCGGCTTCATAGAATATTGAATTTCATTTTGTGAGAAATTGGGAATTTTTAGACGGGAAATTAACGTGGCCCCGGGTAATTGTCCGGTGATCACTGTTTTAGTTATTTTTGGGCCAATTGAGGTCCAAATTGGGTGCCGTCAGTGGCTATAGCTTTCTAATTTGTAGATGGAATTTTTATGATGGGAAAATTTTGGATTAGGGCCGGGAATGTCATGAACATGCATTATACACGTTTTAATTATTCCATGTGCATTGTTTGGTCATTCTAACTATACAATTGGTAATGTTTACCTATTTTAATTGCTATAGAGGCTCAGTTGGACCGTAGATCCACGGACGTGGCAGAGACTTCCCGGCATTAGCTCGGAAGTTATTAGGTGAGTAACCTAGTTGGTTTCTCAATCTTGATGTGTTTAATATTACGCGTTGATGCCATGTGGAGATAATGGATGGGAATATGTGTGTTTGATTTTGATTGATTTCGGACCATGGGTGTCTGAAATATTTGGAATGAGATATCGAAGTGTTATAATTGATTTTCATGTAATTACTTGGAATTGACTTATGTGATTATGTTAAATGGGAATCGGTTATGGTATAGATGTTGTTATTTGGACATTTGCATCCATGCATAAGTGCATGATCAGTAATTGACAGTTGTGACCAGAGCAGCCAACGAGAGCTTTATGCTCAACGTAATTGGGCCTTGAGCCCACAGTGATTCAGAGCCTATGGCTCACCGTTTAATGCGCCCGTGATGGGACAGTTTTAGGCGCTCGGTCACAACAACGTAATAAATTGGAAAAGCGTCACATACGCATCTCATGTGCATCTGAATTGGTTCTTTTGACTAATATCGTAATAATCATGTGGTACTTCTGAATGTGTTTTAGTGCAATAACTGTGTAGCTGTGATATACTGTGTATATGCATGAATTGGGTGAACCATCGATGATGGTTTCTCACTGAGTTCGCAAACTCACCCAAAATTGCAAATTATTTTTCAGGACCGAGAGTAGACTTATAGCTCCAGAGGGACTTTTTCTGCCGTGTAGATTGAGTTGGCAAGAGAAGTCATGGCACACAGGTCGGTCAGCTGGCACTTTTTGAGGGATGACCTAGCTAGGTTTATGTTTGACTCTCTTTTGGACTAATGTACAAAAAATAACAGTTGTGTAAATTACTGCTTTGAGGTTATGATATGAGAAATTTATGGTTTCAAAAATTAGTGGCTTTCATATTACTGCTTTGTGATTTTCGATGCCATGTGGAGTGTTAGTGTTTGTTCGTAGCGCATCCTTATCGTAGGGTGTGTATCGGAATGACCTACGGGCGTCCCGGTACATATCCTATGGTAAGGGGGTGCTACAAGATCACTCATTTACAGATATTGTTTGCTTTGGGCCTTGACCTAGCCAAGCTCTTACGATTTTGTTTTTCCCGAGAACTTTCTAAGAGGTCACCCATCCTGGAACTACTCTTACCTTAACATATTTAACTTCAGAGTTCTGATGGAATTCGGTGCGTTAGGGAATGAAAAACACGTCTGTAAGGGAGAGGTATCCGTACCATTATAAGGCATACTTTGTTCCCCTCTCTAACCAATACGGGATCTCACACTTTTCAGTCCCTTTAGGGCCCAACCCTCCTTGGGGTCCAACCTAGCTAGCACAACCAATCAATTACCGATTCTGATACCATTTGTAATAGCCCAGCTCACTCGCTTACAGATATTGTCCGCTTTGGGCCTTGGCCCAACCAAGCCCTCACGGTTTTGCTTTTCTCTAGAAATTTCCAGAAGGTCACCTATCCTCGCACTACTCTCACCCTAGCACATTTAACCTTGGAGTTCTGATGAGATCCGGTGCATTAGGCTATGGAAAACATATCTATAAGGGAGGCCTAGTCTCCTACCGATCCAGTCAGCTCGAGAACTGGCTCTGATATCACTCCTTCTAACAGCCCAGATCACCCACTCATAGATATTGTCCGTTTTGGGTCTTGACCCAGCCAAGCCCTCATGGTTTTGCTTTTCACAAGAACTTCCCAGGAGGTCACCCATCCTGGAACTACTCTCACCCAAACACATTTAACTTCGAAGTTTTAATGGGATCAGGTGTATTAGGCCATGGAAAACGCGTCTATAATGAAGAGGTATCCGTACCCTTATAAGGCGTACTTCGTTCCCCTCTCTAACCTATGTGGGATCTCACACTCTCCACCTCCTTAGAGCCTAGCCCTTTTTAGGGCCCAGTCTAGCTAGCACAACGGTTCAGGTACCAGCTTTGATACCACTTATGTAACAGCTCAAATCACTCGCTCACAGATATTGTCCATTTTGGGCCTTGGCCCAGTCAAGCCTTTACAATTTTGCTTTTTTCTAGAGCTTCTCAGAAGATCACCCATCCTGAAACTACTCTTGTCTTAGCACCTTTAACCTCGGAGCTCTGATGAGATCCGGTGTGTTGAGGCATAGAAAACGCATCTATAAGGGAGAGGTATCCGTACACTTATAAGACGTATTTCGTTCCTTTCTCTAACCGATGTGGGATCTCACACTTTCCATCCCTCTTAGGGCCCAACCTTCTTTAGAGCCCAGCCTAGCTGGCACAACGGTTCGGGTAGTAGCTCTAACACCACTGTAATAACCCAGATCACCCGCTTATAGATATTGTCTGCTTTGGGCCTTGACCCAACCAAACCCTCATGGTTTTGCTTTTCCCAAGAACTTCCCAAGAGGTCACCCATCTTGGAACTACTCTTGCCCAAAAATATTTAACTTCAAAGTTTTGATGGGATTCGGTGCGTTAGGGCATGGAAAACGCGTTTGTAAGAGAGGCCTAGTTTCCTGCCGATCCAACTGGCCCAAGAACTGGCTTTGATACCACTCCTTTTAACAGCCCAGATCACCCGCTTATAGATATTGTCTGCTTTGGGGCTTGACCCAGCCAAGTCCTCACGATTTTTCTTTTCCCGAGAATTTTCCAAGAGGTCACCCATCCTGGAACTACTCTTGCCCTAACACATTTAACTTCGAAGTTTTGATGGGATCTAGTACGTTAGGGCATGGAAAACGCGTCTGTAAGGGAGAGATATCCGTACCCTTATAAGGCGTACTTCGTTCCTCTCTCCAACTGATGTGGGATCTCACACTTTCCACCCCCTTAGGGCCCAACCCTCTTTGAAGCCTAGCCTAAATGGCACAACGGTTCGAATATTGGCTTTGATACTACTTGTAGTGTTGGACCCCGTCTCCGAGGCCCAACATTCGGAACACACAAGCATAGCAGGCTCAAAACCGACCACACACTGACCATAAATTTGGGGAAAACTTCCAAATAAAAAAAAATCCAGATCGGCTTCCTAAGGACATTTATTCCTCACAGTCTAACGGTTCTAACGCCACTGAAAACGCTCAATTCGGATCAGGAATGAAAACGTTATAACCAAAATAGTCAAACTGAACAACTTACTGACATCGTGTCAAAATTTGAAAACCTTAGAGGATAGCTTGCTGATTGGTTCCTTCATAAAACTTGTAGGTCTATGTCTCTAGTTTAATTTAAAATAAGAATCGTCTCAATCGGAGCTCTATAGCTCAAAATATTTCAAATTTAGTGAAGTATATTCAGACTTTGACAACCGATCGTCACACTTTGTTTCAAATCACCTTTTTAAATTTAAAAGCAAAACTGATAAATCAGGTGTAGAAATGTAGAAAAATGTCATAGAAATCCATCGCTTCGAAAATGGGGTCAATCGGAAGTCCACACAAAAAGTTATGGCCAAAAGAAGGAAGAGGGTCGATAAATGTAGCGCATTTATAAAACCGAGATTAAAAGTCAACTCGAGACGTTAAAAGTCAATCGAGACGAAAAGTCAACTGAGACGCAAAAACAGTAACTGCGTCTCACTTCTCCCCAGAACGTCTCTACTTAAAAGATGCATAACTTTCTACTCATAACTCTAAATTAGACACGGTTTGATTCGTTGGAAAGCTAAGAGAAAAATCTACAACTTTCATGAAAATCACGGACTTAAACTTCAACCCTATAAGGGTCAAAAGTTGACTCAAAGCTTCAGCCTGAAATCTGCCATTTAGACAGCACCTGCATCTGACTCTAACAACTCACACTTTGCAATCAATACCTCAAAAATAGCTCATTACACCTCATGAACAAGTTCTACAGCTCGTCTAACACCTTCAACAAGTCTAAATGATCCTATTCAACCTAAAACAACCCAGAAATTCGGCTAAAAGTGCAAAACACTCAAATCTAACTCAAAGAGCACATCAGCCCAGAAATTTGCAGAACTTCAACAATTAATAATACTCATACACACCATTTTAAAACCATACACAGTATGCAAATCAACAAGTTCACATGAAGAGAGTATTAGAGCTCTCATTCTCATTTCAAATCATAACAAAGATTCATGAATAGCTTTGGTTACATATTGGCATATTCATCAAGATCAAGTACAAAATACAAAAGATGAGATGCTCAATGATCAATATGCTTACAAAGCTATCCGAAAACTAGTTACGAACTTAATACAAAAGTGTCTAAGATTTCTTGGAGTTATGCCCGATGCCTTGCAAGGTTCCGCGCTCAACTAGAATTTGCACCTGAGGGAGAATGGGGTGAGCTAACACGGCTCAGTGGCTAACACCTCTATAGCCATCGAGTAATGAGCCACACAACACATAAAGAATTCGAAACATTTGCAGTCTATCATATAAAGCACAAATAACTCAACTTCATCACATAAATCATCAATCAGCCAAAATCATCACATAAAGCATAACATTAGATCTTTTATCAATTAAAACACATAATATGCATCATCTACTAAAAAATGATGATATGCACACAATTGGCTCGTGAGTTCCATAAACACGAATGAAACCGAAGTTTACCGTAAACACGACGAGTTCATTTTTCGGATCTCGTAAACCTCAAGCAGGCAGCCGGGAGAAGGCTAGGGGGTCAACGTGCACGTGACTATCGAAGTAGGTTCTCTCTTGCCCAATCACAACCAATTTATGCTCACATATTAAGGCACAAGCATAGCATTTTATGCTTCTTTCATTCTATCAAATCATCATAGTTCCTTTCTTTTTCTTACAAACCAAATGAAAACACTTTCAATATACACACCATTTAACAAAGATAGCATGCATAGGGCTTTTGCCCATTACACAACAACTACAAAAATGTTACCTACCTATTGTCGGAATCCGAATTCAAGATTGCCCTTCCTCTTTGTCTTGAGTGGGGTTCTCTTGAGTTCCTTCAATCAAAACATACTCCATTTACTAAATACATTCCAAAGGGAAAGTCATAGCATTCATAAAATCATGCAAAGGTAAAATAAAATTTAGACCTAACCTACCCATAAGCCATCTATGCTAGAATAACCAAAACCCTAACTTAGAAATCCCAAAAATCCATAGATCTACCCTTCTCTTCTATCTTTCTTCAATCTTTACACAAACCCTAACTTCCATTTCCTCCCATGTTCGAACCCAACACAAACAAAGATAGAACTTACCTCTCACAAGAAGTTTTTCTCTTCTTTCTTCCTCTTTAACACCTCCAACGGCTCTCCTTCCTCTTGGCCAAAAGCTCCTTCTTTCTTCCTAGCTCACGATTTTTGCTTTCTCTTCTTTCCTTCCTTTTCTTTTCTCTACGACACTTGCTTCCTACTCTTCCTTTAATTCCTTTTATATCTCAACTTAAAGCCCTACCTCAAAACTATGTAGTTTTGATACTCCTTTAAGCTCTCTTGCATTTACTTTTGGGCTCCCCTTCCTCCCAAGCCCACTATACATTAAAGCTCATTCTTTCTAACAAACCTTTATTTTTCTCATATGACTCTACACTTCAAGCTCACTTCTAATAAATCCAATCATACTAACTAATCCCAAGGCTCAACGTAGTCTATATATATCTATACACACATAATTGAAACAATTAGAGCAAAATAAAGAATAAGTCGAGTAAATCGATAAATCAATAAATAATAAAAATAAAAAAAATTTTCGGGGCCCAATAATTCTCCCCTCCTAAAAGAATTTCGTCCTCGAAATCCTTACCTGAGTCCATGAAGAGGTATGGGTACTTCTCCTTCATGGCTTCCAAAGGCTCCCAAGTTGCCTCTTCGGTCGAATGGTTCCTCCACAAGACCTTTACTAGCTTTACCATTTTATTCCTTAACACCTTTTCCTTTTAATCTAAGATCTCCATGGGTTGCTCCTCATATGTCAAATCCTCCCTCAAATGAACCTCTGAAGGTTGAACTATATGCGAAGGATCTGATCTGTACTTCCTCAGCATCGATACATGGAACACATTATGAATCTTAGCTAACTCCAATGGCAAATCTAACTTATAAGCCAAAGGCCCAATCCTCTCAATGATCTCATATGGGCCTATGTACCTCGGGCTAAGCTTGCCCTTCTTTCCAAACCTCAAAACACCTTTCCATGGAGAAGCTCTAAGAAACACCTTTTCTCCCACTTCAAATTCCATCTCTTTCCTATGGGCATCCGAGTAGCTCTTCATCCTATCTTGAGCTGCTTTAAGCCTCTACTTTACCACTTTGATTTTATCAACTGTAGCCTGTACCAATTCAGGTCCTACAAGCTTTCTTTCACCTTCCTCATCCCAACAAATAGGAGTTTTGCATCTCCTACCATACAAAGCTTCATAAGGTGCCATCTGAATTCCCGAGTGATAGGAATTATTGTAAGCAAACTCAATCAAAGGTAGGTGATCATCCCACGAACCTTTAAAATCCAATGCACAAGCTCTCAGCATTGCCTCCAAAATCCGTATCGTCCTCTCCGATTGTCCATCAGTCTGCGGATGGAAAGCCGTACTAAAATGCAATCTAGTCCCCAAAGCCTCCTGCAAACTTTCCCAAAATCTGGAGGTAAACCTAGGATCCCTATCAGAGACTATCGAGCTTGGAATCCCATGAAGTCTGATTACCTCATCCACATACTTTTTAGCCAAAACATTCAAGGAATCAGTCTGTTTAATTGGCAAGAAGTGTGCTGACTTGGTCAACCTATCAACGATCACCCAAATAGTGTCATGCTTCTTACTAGTCCTCGGTAATCCTATCAGAAAATCCATGGAAATCTTCTCCCATTTTTATTCCGGAATCGGCAATGGATTAAGCTTGCCTGAAGGTGCTTGGTGTTCAGCTTTAACTTGCTGACACACTAAACATCTTTTAGCATACTCTGCCAAATCTTTCCTCATTCCTTTCCACCAAAAATGCTCTTTCAAATCCCGATACATTTTAGAACTCCCTGGGTGCATTGCATAAGGAGCATTATGCGCCTCATCTAGGATCTCATCCTTCAGCTCTAACCTGTCTGGAACACACAATCTATTGCCCATAACCATCAATCCATCTTCCTTTACCTCTACTTCAGAAGGCTTGTCATCTTTTATCTCTTCTATAAGCTTACTCAAGTACTCACCATATTCTTGAAATCCTTTAATCTTCTCCTTCAATATTGGTCTCACTTTAAAATTTGCCAAGATACAACCAGGTTCAACTTGTCTCAACGTCACACCAAGTCTGGCTAATTCCTTCAGCAAAGGAAGATACATTGTTTTCACATGTGCCATAGTGGACTTCCTACTCAGTGCATCGGCTACCACATTAGCTTTCCCCGGATGGTAGTCTATCATCAAATCATAATCCTTTAACAATTCTAACCATCGCCTCTGTCTCAAATTCAGCTCTTTCTGAGTCAACAAGTACTTAAGACTCTTATGGTCTGTAAATACCTTAGTGGTAACTCCATACAAGTAATGTCTCCAAATCTTCAATGCGAAAATTATCGCAGTCAATTCCAAGTCATGAATAGGGTAATTCATCTCATAAGGCTTTAATTGCCTAGAAGCATAGGCAATCACATTCTCTCCTTGCATCAATACACACCCTAAGTCCTTCCTAGAAGCGTTACTGTGCACAATGTATCCATCATCACCATAGGGTAATGTCAAAATCGGTGCAGTAGTAAGCCTATTCTTCAATTCCTCAAAACTGCTCTGGCACTCCTCAGACCACTCAAACTTCTGATTCTTCCTCGTTAATTTGAAAAGTGGAGCAGCTATCATAGAAAAGCCCTCCACAAACCTCCTGTAATATCCAGCTAGTCCCAAGAAACTTCTCACCTCAGCCACATTCTTAGGCGCTTCCCATTTAACCACAGCTTCTATCTTTTGTGGATCCACATGCACTCCACGCTTTGAAATCATATGCCCAGGAAATACTACTTCTCTTAACCAAAATTCGCATTTGTCGAATTTGGCATACAACTCGTTCTTTCTCAAGGTCTCCAAAGCAACCCTCAAATGATCCTCATGCTCCACATCACTCTTAGAATATACCAATATATCATCAATAAAGACAATGATAAATCGATCTAAGAAAGACTTGAAGACTCTATTCATCAAATCCATAAAGACTGCAGGAGCATTTGTTAACCCGAAAGGCATAACCAAAAACTCAAAGTGGCCATACCGCGTCCTAAAAGTAGTCTTTGACACATCGGTCTCTTTAATCCTCAATTGATGATAACCCGATCTCAAGTCTATCTTGGAAAAGACTCTCGCCCCTTGTAATTGATCAAACAAATCATCTATGCGCGGGAGCGGATATCTGTTCTTAATGGTGGCCTGATTCAGCTTCCTATAATCCACACACATCCGCAACGACCCATCCTTCTTCTTCACAAATAGCACCGGAGCTCCCCAAGGCAAAAAGCTTGGCCTAATGTAACCCTTCTCCAAAAGATCTCCTAATTGCTCCTTACGCTCTCTCAATTCTGCCGGGGCCATCCGGTAAGGCGGAATCGAAATTAGCGTAATCGAAATTAGCGTAGTACCTGGAAGAAGCTCAACGGGAAACTCAATTTCCCTCGGAGGAGGTAGCCCTGGCAATTCCTCGTGAAAGACGTCTGAGAATTTCCTGACTACAGGAATGTCTTCCAACCTTCCTCTATTTGCCTTCGTGTCTAACACATAGGCCAAATAGGCTTCACACCCCTTACTCATCATTCTCTCTGCCGTCATCGCCGATACAATTCAAGGCGGACTGACCTTTCTATCTCCCATGAATACTACTTTTCTGCCATCCTCTAGCTCGAATTCCACTGTCTTCTGCTTGCAGTCTAAATTGGCATGATACTTCTCTAATGTATCCATACCTAGGATCACTTCCAATCCTCCCATCTTCAAAGGTATCAAATCCACCACAAATATCCCTCCACTGATCCCTATCTCACAATCTCTATACACTTGACTGATAATAATATACTGGTCGATCGGAGTACTCACCATCAACGGAGTATCCAATGGGCTCAAATCCCTCTTAGACACAGTCCTCCCCGAAGACACAAAGGAGTGGGTAGAACCTGGATCAATCAAAGCAAGCACACAATCATCAAACAATTTTACCATACCCGTCACCACTTCTGGAGCTGTCTCCGCCTCCTCTCGAGTCATTGCAAACACTCTAGCCGGTGCTTGCCCCCTGGATCTGTCTGGAGGGTGAGCTCTCCTAGGTGCACTAGAGCTACCCACATCAGTCACAACCTTCTGTCCCACTGTCTCTGTCCTCCTGGAAGCTTGCATCTGTGATCCCTCTCTTCTATCTGGTTTAGGACACTGTCTGGCTATGTGTCCTTTCTGCCCACAATTGAAGCATGCTCCTGTCAATCTACGACATTCTCCTCTATGGAGAAACCCACAGTGCTCACACTTTGGAGGAGGCGGCCTCTGCCCATCTCTTCTTCTACTGCCGCCCACCGTTGAGGCTTGGTGAGAAACAGTAGAAGTTCTCATTGGTCTAGGCCGGCTCCCACCGGTGCTCCTCTCCTCAGACTGCACAGGAAAGGTTCTGGCACTTCTCTAAGGTATAGAAGTACCACCCACCCTCTTGAACTGCTCTCTTCCCTTTCTTTTCCTATTAACCGCACTCTTAATGTTCTCGATGTTCTCAACTCTCAACTCTCAACGCTGCTTCAACCAGCTGTTGAAAGTCGCCAAAGTTTTGCACTACCACCTTCTCTCTGATAGCTAAGTGCAGGCTCGACTCAAACCTGCGGCACTTAGCAGCTTCACTGAACATCATCTCGGAAGCATACCTCGACAACTGAGTAAACCGACACTCATATTCCATAACAGTCATCTCCCTCTGGGTGAGACTCAGAAACTCCCTCTGCTTCTGTTGAATGTACACTTCAGACAGATACTTCTTCCTATAAACAGCCAGGAAGTCTTCCCATGTCAACCCTACCGGCTTCAGCTGACTCCCCAGTACACACTCCCACTAGTGCAAGACATCACCCTGGAGCAAACTGGCAGCATAGACCACCCTCTCGTCATCCTCGCACTCCATCTGATCCAAAACCCTCTCGGTCTTCCTCAATCAGGTCTCGGCTTCCTCAGGATCCGTGGTCCCGTAGAAGTCCACCGCTCCGTACTTTCTCAGCTTGTCAAACTGTCTCCCTTTCTTAACTGGGGCCGAACCAGAAGCCTGGAGCATTTGACCCATAGCCTGAACAAAGGCTTGGGTAAATGCCTGAAAGAGTCTCGAGTCTAGCGTGCACTTGCTCGATCGACTAGGCAACTACCGAGTCCGAGATCGGAGGGGCTCACATTTCGCCTCGAGAAGCCTCAGCACTCCAGGCCACGGACTCATCCGTGCTCTCCTCTATCGCGGAGAGTCGGTGTAATTGAACCTGCGTAACTTCGTGTCCTTCTACGAGGTGGCATCTTACTCCTTCAATGAAAATATTTATGATTAACTAAACTTCTTTTTAATTCTAGGTCATATATGTATGCATGATGTGTATGTCATCTAATACAAACAATCAATTCATAATGCAACATTTAATCACATAACAAAACAATTTCCCTACTATGCATCCTAAGCCTAGGAGTGAAACCTAAGCTCTGATACCAAACAATGTTGGACCCCGTCTTCGAGGCCCAACATTTGGAACACACAAGCATAGCAGGCCCAAAACTGACCACACACTGATCACAAATTTGGGGAAAACTTCCAAATAAAAAAAATCCAGATCGGCTTTCTAAGGACATTTATTCCTCACGGTCTAACGGTTATAACGCCACTGAAAACGCTCAATTCAGATCAGGAATGAAAACGTTATAACCAAAATAGTCAAACTGAACAACTTACTGACATCGCGTCAAAATTTGAAAACCTTAGAGGCTAGCTTGCTGATTGGTTCCTTCATAAAACTTGTAGATCTATGTCTCTAGTTTAATTTAAAATAAGAATCGTCTCAATCGGAGCTCTATAACTCAAAATATTTCAAATTTAGTGAAGTATATTCATACTTTGACAACCGATCGTCACACTTTGTTTCAAACCACCTTTTTAAATTTAAAAGCAAAACTGATAAATCAGGTGTAGAAATGTAGAAAATGTCTTAAAATCATCGCTCAAAATGGGGTCAATCGAGGTCTACACGAAAAGTTATGGCCAAAAGAAGGAAGAGGGTCGATAAATGTAAGCATTTATAAACCGAGACACAAAAGTCAATCGAGACGCAAAAGTTAATCGAGACGTAAAAAGTCAATCGAGACGCAAAAGTCAATCGACACGCAAAAGTCAATTGAGACGCAAAAGTCAATCGAGACGCAAAAGTCAATCGAGACGCAAAAAAAAAGAATCGCTGCCTCACTTCTCCCGTAACATCTCTACTTAAAAGATGCATAACTTTCTACTCGTAACCCCAAATTAGACACGGTTTGATTAGCTGGAAAGCTAAGAGAAAATCTACAACTTTCATGAAAATCACGGACTTAAACTTCAACCCTATAAGGGTCAAAAGTTGATTCAAAGCTTCAGCCCGAAATCGCCATTTAGACAACACCGTGATCCGACTCTAACAACTCACACTTTGCAATCAATACCTCAAAATAGCTCATTACACCTCACTTAACAAGCTCTACAGCTGCCTAACACCTTCAACAAGTCTAAATGATCCTATTCAACCTAAAACAACCCGAAATTAATTGAAAGTGCAAAACACTCAAATCTAACTCAAAGAGCACATCACCCGTAAATTTGCAGAACTTCAACAATTAATAATACTCATACACACCATTTTAAAACCATACACAGTACGCAAATCAACAAGTTCACATGAAGAGAGTATTAGAGCTCTCATTCTCATTTCAAATCATAACAAAGATTCATGCATAGCTTTGGTTACATATTGGCATATTCATCAAGATCAAGTACAAAATACAAAAGATGAGATGCTCAATGATCAATATGCTTACAAAGCTATCCGAAAGCTAGTTACGAACTTAATACAAAAGTGTCTAAGATTTCTTGGAGTTATGCCCGATGCCTTGCAAGGTTCCGCGCTCAACTAGAATTTGCACTTGAGGAGGGAGAATGGGGTGAGCTAACACGGCTCAGTGGCTAACACCTCTATAACCATCGAGTAATGAGCCACACAACACATAAAAAATTTGAAACATTTGCAGTCTATCATATAAAGCACAAATAACTCAACTTCATCACATAAATCATCAATCAGCCAAAATCATCACATAAAGCATAACATTAGATCTTTTATCAATTAAAACACATAATATGCATCATCTACTAAAAAATGATGATATGCACACAATTGGCTCGAGAGTTCTATAAACACGACGGAAACCGAAGTTTACCGTAAACACGACGAATCTATTTTTCGGATCTCGTAAGCCTCAAGCAGGCAGCCGGGAGAAGGCTAGCGGGGTCAACGTGCACGTGACTATCGAAGTAGGTTCTCTCTTGCCCAATCATAACCAATTTATGCTCACATATTAAGGCACAAGCATAGCATTTTATGCTTCTTTCATTCTATCAAATCATCATAGTTCCTTTCTTTTTCTTACAAACCAAATGAAAACACTTTCAATATACACACCATTTAACAAAGATAGCACGATAGGCTTTTGCCCATTACACAACAACTACAAAATGTTACCCACCTATTATCGAATCCAATTCAAGATCGCCTTCCTCTTTGTCTTGAGTGGGGTTCTCTTGAGTTCCTTCAATCAAAACATACTCCATTTACTAAATACATTCCAAAGGAAAGTCATAGCATTCATAAAATCATGCAAAGGTAAAATAAACTTTAGACCTAACCTACCCATAAGCCATCTATGCTAGAATAACCAAAACCCTAACTTAGAAATCCCAAAAATCCATAGATCTACCCTTCTCTTCTATCTTTCTTCAATCTCTACATAAACCCTAACTTCCATTTCCTCCCATTTTCAACCCAACACAAACAAAGATAGAACTTACCTCTCACAAGAAGTTTTTCTCTTCTTTCTTCCTCTTTCACACCTCCAACGGCTCTCCTTCCTCTTGGCCAAAAGCTCCTTCTTTCTTCCTAGCTCACGATTTTTGCTTTCTCTTCTTTCCTTCCTTTTCTTTTCTCTACGACACTTGCTTCCTACTCTTCCTTTAATTCCTTTTATATCTCAACTTAAAGCCCTACCTCAAAACTATGTAGTTTTGATACTCCTTTAAGCTCTCTTGCATTTCCTTTTGGGCTCCCCTTCCTCCCAAGCCAACTATACATTAAAGCTCATTCTTTCTAACAAACCTTTATTTGTCTCATATGACTCTACACTTCAAGCTCACTTCCAATAAATCCAATCATACTAACTAATCCCAAGGCTCAACGTAGTCTATATATATCTATACACACATAATTGAAACAATTAGAGCAAAATAAAGAATAAGTCGAGTAAATCGATAAATCAATAAATAAGAAAAATAAAAAAAATTTCGGGGCCAAACATGTAATATCCCAGATTACCCGCTCATCGATATTGTCCGCTTAGGGCCTTGGCCCAACTAAGCCCTGACAATTTTGCTTTTCCCGAGAACTTCTCAAGAGGTCACCTATCCTAGAACTACTCTTGTCGTAATACATTTAACCTCGGAGTTTTGATGAAATCTGGTATATTAGAGCATGAAAAACGCGTTTGTAAGGGAGAGGTATCCATACCCTTATAAAGCATACTTCGTTTCCCTAGCTAACCGATGTGAGATCTCACACTCTCCACTCCCCTTAGGGCCCAGTCCTTTTTGAGGTCTAGCCTAGTTGGCACAACGGTTCGACTACCGACTTTGATACCACTGTAACAACCTAGATCAACCGCTTACAAATACTGTCCGCTTTAAGCCTTGGCCTAGCTAAGCCCTCACGATTTTGTTTTTCCTGAGAACTTCCTAGGAGGTCACCCATCCTGGAACTACTCTCGCCCTAGAATATTTAACTTCAGAGTTTTGATGGGATCTGGTACGTTAGGGCATGAAAAATGCGTTTGTAAGGGAGAGATATCTATACCCTTATAAGGCGTACTTCGTTCCCCTCTCCAATTGATGTGGGATCTCACACTTTCCACCCCTCTTGGGGTCCAGTTTAGCTGGTACAATGATTCGGATACCAGCTCTGAAACTACTGCAATAGCCCAGATCACCCACTTATAGATATTGTCCACTTTGGGTCTTAGCCCAGCCAAGCCCTCACGGTTTTGCTTTTCCCGAGAACTTCACAGGAGGTCACCCATCCTGGAACTACTATTGCCCTAACACATTTAATCTTGAAATTCTGATGGGATCCAAAAGTGTGAGATCCTATATCTATTGGAGAGGGAAACGAAGTACGCCTTATAATGGTACGGATATCTCTCCCTTACAGAAGCGTTTTCCATGCCCTGATGCACCCAATCCCATCAAAACTTCGAAGTTAAATGTGCTAGGGCAACAGTAGCTCGAGGATGGGTGACCTCCTGAAAAATTCTCAGGAAAAGCAAAATCGTGAGGGTTTGATTGGGCTAAGGCCCAAAGCGGACAATATCTATAAACGGGTGATCTGGGTTGTTACATCAACAATATATGTCATATTTATACATCATCACATAAGTATATAAAACACAATATCACTCTCTTTAAGCTATAGGATTCAACCATTAAACTTCTCACATGGTTACTTCCTTACTATTCACATTAGCTTTTCTTTTGCATTTTCTAAGGCATTTAATGCCTTTAATCCAGTACTTACTCATTTCAAAACATAATTAAGCACATTTTTATCCAAGCACATTAGGCCATTATTCATCAATCTAAACAACAATTCAAGTTTATTCTAAGTAAATATGAAAGTCGCTTTCAATGTATATCATTACGAATCCTTAAATCCTAAACCAAGTTCACTTAGACATTTTATCAAACACCTAATGTGTATGACTTTCAAGTCATATTTTCAAGGCTTTATAATGGTTATTCATGCTCCTATCTTGTTATATAACAAAACACTAATAACACATGTCACCACTCCATTCAATCCAATTCTCTTTATTTAAGCCATATTCATTATAATTATACAACTCTTCATATTAATCCATTCCTTCTTCCATCATTTCGGCCAAGCCTATCCAACATACTTCTTCATTTTTCATCATCAATTAACATTATACATGTACAATTAACACCATAGAATTTATTTAGAGCATCAATTTCAAAAGATATTCAAAAATTCACAATCTTTCACCAAAAGGGGACATTTTGGTTTTGGCTTAAAGAACCATCTCTATGATACATTTCATTTATCTAAACCATGTTTCATGCATATTCAAGCATGGAGAACAACATACTTAACACCAAACTCAAAATCCTAATGTAGAGAGGGATGAGACAAAATTTACCTAAACTTTTATTTGATGATATCTTCAAATCCTTTGAGAATTTCTCAAATATAATGATAGATTTGAGTTCCTTGACCCCAAATTAGCTTAGGACACCTTCATTTATAGTCGAAAATTGGTCTTCTCCTCTTCTCTTCTCCTTTCTTTTAATTAAAACAACATATTTTAAGTCTTTAATAATGGAGTGCACGACCTTACATAGAGAAGGGTCTAGAATATTGACTTTTCTTTGATATGGTGAAATTACCTTTTTGCCCTTAGGTTATGTGAAGTTACCATTTTACCCTCCAATTTTTCCTAGATTTACATTTAAGCCCAAAATTTGGGAATCACCAAAACTTTTATTTTTATTTTGATCCTCAAACTTTTGAGAATACTAATTAAGCCCCTTTGACTTTTAACACATGGCAAATAAGTCCTTATATACATTAATCTTTCCAATTAAGCTTCTAAGTGGCTAATAAGTCTATAAATCATGTCTAATCATCTCTAAGGCAGTATAACACATTTAACTCAACCACCATGGTCATATTCATCTAATGGACTCAGTTTTACACACTTAAAAGCTTATATGTCAAAAATCTCCAAGATTTCGCAAATCGGTGAACTCTAAGTTCATGTAAGATCATATAACATTATAAATCACTGACATATATACCCAACATGATTTAAATACATCTTTGAACTCATATACAACCATGTATATATCAATATATAGTAGTATCTCTAAGTACAGAACAATACAAAAGGCTTAGAGAGTCTGATGTTACACGTCTTCTCTTTCCTTTGTTTTTTTTTCAATTCATTTTTCCATTTTTTCTTTTCTTTTTCTTTTTCTTTTTTAATTATTTATTTATTCATTTAAAATAAGGAAATTAAGGGAAGAAAAATATAGAGGAGAGAAAATTACTACAACCATACCCATCCCTAACTTAAAAGCTAATTATAAGCTATGATTCCCCCACACTTATTGCCTAAACCTGATTATGCCTTTTCAAATGCTCAACTTGCCCTTACGGAAGGTGTAATGAAGCAAATAAAAAATCAAGATCAAGGCTCATATTTTGGGTTTAAAGAAAGAAACAGATTCATTTAAGCTAAAGGGGGCTCACTAAGGGTGACATTTTGGTGGCTTTTTAAGCTAATAGGGTAAATCGTAATTGTCGTCATCATTTTAACATTTGCATAAGGTTTTGTGATCTCAACTAGTATTTGCAAACAAGTTCTAGAGTTCCTTAATCATGAAAGAACACTCTCAATAAAGAATACTCGAAATTGGTGTTTAATAATTAAAAAAGGATCAAATTCTTACCACCTGAGAAATGTCATTCATCTATCACAACAAGCTAATGTTCTTTTAACCGAAATCCAAGTTAATCAATCTAAACATGCAAGTATACTCGTTCACTCATAGTATGCATTTCTAATCCTGGTTGATTTCATTTAATGATTATGAATCTCTAAATAATAAATAGGAAAACAAACAAATAATACACAATTAATACTCCCCTACACTTAAATGAGTAGGGGGAGTATTAATAAAAAAGATAGCTCATCGTAGATGCTTCAAAATTTCAGAAAACATATGTTGAATATCAGTGCGGATCGTTTTAAGGTCTTGTTCAATAGAAACATGTAGAAATGTTATTTCCTCATGAAGATCACCCACTAAGTCACTTAGTTCATTAACCTTAGTATGAATTTCCTCAATATCTTTCGCTAAGGCTTCCTGAACTTCCTTCTGTTTGTGACTAGCTTCCATCCAATTGATGAAATGCTTTAAGAACTTTGAATTAACAGCAGGATCTTGTTGTATTTCACTAAGTGGATGGATCTTGTTGTATTTCACTAAGTGGATGAAGGTTTTCAACAACAGATGGTTCTGTAGGTAAAACATCTAACTCTATAATTTTGATTGAGGGTAGTTTGAAGGTATGTTTTCCTTATGGGAGATCAAGATCATCAGGTCTAGGTAGTTTAATAATTGGTTGCCCAAGAAGGTGTAACACATTTTTGACTGAAGGTATGAAACCTAAGGGTCTAAAATGCATGATTAAATGTACATAGGTTTCTAAGTTGAAATTGATACCTTCAACCATGATACTTCCGTACTGTCCTTCTGTCACAGTGCCAAATACCTTGAAATTTTCATCTTTGGTATAAACTCCAAATTGACTCCCTGATGCCTTTGAAATGTGATGTGATACATAGACACCTCCAAGTTGAGTTGCAATACATGCATCATCTATGTTCTTCACAGCCACTTGAATCTGTTCTTCTGTAAGATAATCTTTATGTCCTTCAGGAAACATCTTCTTCTTCCTTTTTTATTTGTTTATCACGGGGGTTGGGTTTATTGGTAATTTGGGACGGGTTAGGAGTATTGACTTAGGTCTCGGCATGAACATGCAATATATAGCTTTTATGAGTATTGATTTGGTTGCACATGCACAGAGTATATATGCATTCATGATATTTCCCGGCTTAGGTTTTAAATTGTGATCTTTTGTTAAATTTATGGGATAATTGTATTTGAGAAATTATTTGGAGTTCGCCATAAAGCGTTTTACATTTTAAAGGATTTATAGGAATTTTTCTCGAATTTTTCGGTTGTTGCGGATACCGGAAAATTCAACAACCGATTGGGTGAAATTTTTGTACTGAACAGGATTGACTAATGGCATAAGATTAGTGGATAATTAATGTTAAGAATTATTTTAGAGTCATGATTGGTGTTTAAGTGAGATTAAGAAGAGATTAGGATTAAAGTAAGTTAATTAACTCATTTTTTTGTCTTTTCCTATGTTAAAAGGCCAAGTGTCCATGTATTTAAGTCATTTTGTCTTATATTAAGCTTCATCATCGACTTTCCTCCTTATTCTACTTAAAAACTCATTTTAAAAGCTTTGAAAGTATAATCTTCTTCCTCTCATCCGAAGGTTGCTTCTTCTTTGGTGTGTTGGTTTTGTTCTCCACCTTTGAAGTCTCTTCTTCTTTTCCATACATGGAAGGTTGCTTTGGTGCCTTGCTTGCTTCTTCCTTGCACACCTAAGAGTAAGTTAGACCCTTGAGAAGTTGATGAGTTGCTTGTATAGTGGAGATAGCCGTGGGTGAGGAAGTGAGTTGTGAAGTTTTGGAGGGTTGTAAAAGAGTTGGAGATTTGAGAGTTGGAACTTGATTTGGTAAGTATTTATGTTTGTTTCATTCTTTAAGTAGTTAGATGCATTCATGGTAAGCTTTTAAGCATTTACTTGATTGTGATAGTGGTAAATTTGAATGGGTTTCAAGTATGTTTGTGTGAGGGAATTGGTTAGGGTAGTTAAAGTATGTGATAAGTGATGTTATGAATGATGTTATAATGTTTAATACATGGAAATAAAGTATGACAATTGTGGATATATGTGCTGCCAAAGTTGGGTGAATTATATAAATGAATGTTATGATTAGTTTGTGGTTGAATTAGAGGTAGAATTTGATGCTTAGTGAAGTGTTATAGATGTTAGAAGTGATAGGAGGTTGGTTGATGGTGAAAGCTGGAACTTGAGTTTTGAACCTATGGTACTGTTTTGATCATAATAAATTGTATAGGTGAGCAAATGAGGTGAGGTTTGTGCCCAAGTAAACTTTGGGATGTTGGTTTCATTTTAGTGTGAAATAGGTGTTATTAAATTATAATGTGAGAAGGTCGAAAATTGGCATGGAAAGTTTCTGTTTTGTTGGCTGTGAACAGTATCCGCAAATGTGTTCAATGAATTTTTCTGATTTTTCTAAATTAATTGGTATGGAATTAGGGAAAATGGTCTTCATGAAAGTTGTAGCCTATTGAATTAGCTTTCCATTGCCACTGATCTTGCTATTTTTAGAGTTTTATGTTAGGAGATATGACCTGATTACTGATGACTGTTTTCATGCATTGGCTGAAACCTAGCTGGATTGGCACATTTAGTGCACTTTCGGGTTTGGAGGAATTTTAGGAATTTTTGTGATTTGATTTGGGGTTTGCATTGTACTGAAGAGTTTTAGATATCAGATTGATCTTGAAAATGGTATATGGCTTCTAATTTTTGGAGGTCAGATGTGGGAAATATGGAATTTCAAAATCTGGACCTACATTGTGATGTTAAGTGTTGTTTAGGTCAGAAACTTGCATGACAGATTTGAAAATGTTAGAGGCTGAATTGGAGTTTGGTTATTTCAGGAAGAATTGAAGTTTGGGATTTTATATTTTCAGGGATATAAAGCTCTGATTTTAATGACTTGTCTACAGGGAGTTATGTTGGTTATAAATTTACTGCTCAAATTGCATGGTTTCAGGGACAGTAACATTGAGTGAATTAATTGACTTGTTTAGCAATGGAATTTGATTTTGGGTTGTTCATGAAAGTTGTAGAGGACATTGTGAACTGATTGAGCATATTTATGTGGTAATTTTTAGCTGACTAATCAGTGAGTCCTCGCATTTGTGAGTTACTGTCCTATATTTATGAGTTTTGAGTAAGCAGTATCTTGGATGGGATTTTTGTCACCCTTAGAGGTTGAATTGATTTTTATGGTCTTCTTGAGAGTTGTAGAGCTTTTCATAAGCTTTCCAATGAGGTATAGTGGGTATTTTTCTGATTTGTGTGCTAAAAGTTAGAGTAATTGGAAATTAAGATTGAAATCTGGAAAAAAAAAAGGCAAGGCAGCAGTGGAAACTCGCCGTCTCGCGAGGGCGACGTTTCGCCTCGCGAGGGCGAGATTTAGGAGGCTGGTCGCGAGGGCGACGCCTCGCCCTCGCGACGATGTGAGACGAATTCGCCTCGCGAGGGCGGCGTCTCGCCCCCGCGAGGCAGCGCATCAGTATATATATATATATATTTATTTTTATTATTTTTGATTCTTATTTGGCATTAAATGGTCCGTTTATTCTTTTGTCAATTTCTTTTCCGTCCGACGTCCGATTGACCTGATTCCAGAGGCATCGGATTCGTTGAATATTTAATTTCATTTTCTGAGAAAACGAGAATTTTTAGACGGGAATTTGACGTAGCCCCTATTGACGGAACATGCAAACACTGTTTTGTTTAATTGGGGACCTATAGAGGTCCGAATTGCGCACCGTCAGCGCCTATAGTTTTCTAATTTTTAGACGGATTTTTATGATGGGAAATTTAGATTAGGGCCGGGAATGCCATGAACATGCATTATACACGTTTTAATTATTCCATGTGCATTATTTGGTCATTCGAACTATACAGTTAGTAATGTGAACCTATTGTGTTTGCTATAGAGGCTCAGTTGGACCGTAGATCCACGGACGTGGCAGAGACTTCCCGGCATTAGCGCGGAAGTTATTAGGTGAGTAACCTAGATGGTTCCTCAATTATTATTTGGTTATATTTTGCACTTATACAACTGTGGAGATAATGGATGGGAATATGTGTGATTGATTTTGATTGATTTTGGACCATGGGTGTCTGAAATATTTGGTATGAGATATCGAAGTGTTATATGTGATCTTCATGTGATTACGTGGAAATGACTTATGGAATTTGTTAAATGGGAATCGGTTATGGTGTGGATTTGGACATTTGCATTCATACATAATTGCATGATCGGTAATTGGCGGTTGTGACGGGCGATAACGAGAGCTTTAAGCTCAACGTGATTGGGCCTTGAGTCCACAAGGATTTAGAGCCTATGGCTCACCGATTATCGCGCCTTAAAGGGACGATTTGGCGCCAATCACAACAATAAATTAAATTGAAAAGCGTCTCATACATTTCATGTGCATTTGAATTGGGTTCTTTTGACTGATAACGTGATAATCATGTGGTACTTCTGAATGTGTTTGAGTGATATAGCTATGTGAATCTGTGAATATGCATGAATTGGGTGAACCATCGATGATGGTTCCTCACTGAGTTCGCAAACTCACCCAAAATTGCAAATTATTTTTCAGGACCGAGACAGTTGACTCATAGCTCCGGATAGACTTTTCCTGCCGTGTAGATTTAGTTGGCAAGAGAAGTCATGGCACACAGGTCGGTTGTAACACCCCACACCCGTAAGACCCGAACCCGATATCGTTGGTGATATCCGAGTCCGTGTCCCACGAGAGTGGCGTACTACATCAGTCGATTTAAAATTCATATACTTTTTTTTTTCTTTTTGTAGCCATTAACTCCACGCTCACACGGCAAACACATAAGTAATTAAAATCCGTGTTCATTAAAAACCGGTTTGATTATTACGGTCATCCAATAATAATTACAATCACCAATGCAAGAAATATTACTACCACAATGGCTCAAGAAAATACAATGCCTTGTTATACTGATGATTGCGAAATACGGTTTACTAAGACACTAATGCGACGCTGGCCGATCCCGATCTCTAACCTTTACTCGTCTACAGAGAGACATACTCCGTGTCAACCGGGTATTCTTCAGACCTGAAAAATAAATGCAAATTTTGGGTGAGTTTTATGAACTCAAAGAGAAACCATCATCGATGGTTCACTCAAATCATGCATTACGCCCATGGCGTCTGATATAGTCTGATTATCATCAATTACCAAGAATAGTCAATAACGATATCCAATAATATAGAAACATTCACGATAATTCATCCCATTACAAAAGCAAAGACATGTCACGAATGGTCATTTATGCAAATGAGATGCATATGAGACTCTTTCCGGTTATTCAAGATTGTGCCCAAGTGCTCGATCGGTGTTCAGTGGGGACGCGTCGTGATTTTCTCCCTCGCTCGAGGCGGTCAAGACAAGATGAGAACTCAAGCTCTTATCAAGAATAATAGCAACTTGGGCACGCCCATTATCGATCATGCAATTATGCATGCGATGCGATGCACGATATGTATGCGGTGTTTGGCTATAAAGCCCAAAGTGTATCGGTGAATCCACGATATGGCTATAAAGCCCAAGATAGCGATGTTGATAGATAATGGCTATAAAGCCCGATCTATCAATATCGGATCATTCAAGACAAGAAAATCATATAATACAAGCATCCACTTTTATACATGCGAAATCATACAATTCACCTTTGCACGTAATTCACGTTAAGCATGTACACAACCAGAAATTTGAGAAACCAACTAGGTTACTCACCTATTACTTCGAGCTAATGCCGAAAGCCTCTGTGTCGTCAACAATCGACGCCCAATTGGACCTCTATATGAATCGAAAAATTACGAGTCACTAAATATGAAATCATGCTCATGATGATGAGATATGCATGTTCATGAATTCGGTCCTAATTCAATATTTTCCCATAATAAAATTCTATGAAAATTAGAAATCCATAGGCGCCGACGGTATGCAATTCGGACCTCTATAGTCCTCAATTAAATAAAAAGTGTTTATATGTTCCGTCGATAGGGGCTACGTCAAATTCCGCCTAAAAATTCCCATTTTCTCATAATATGAAATTAAATATTCAACGAATCCGATGCCTCTGGAATCAGGTCAATCGGACGTCGGACGGGAAAGAAATTGACAAAAGAACCATTGTACCATTTAATATCAAAATAATAATCAAAATAAAATAAATATATATATTTATATTTACGAAAACCTGCCTCATGGGGCGAGACGCCGCCTCGAGGCTGAATCACCTTCTTCGTCGTCAGAGGCGATCCGTCGCCCTCGCGACGAGGCTAATTATCTCGCCTCGCGGCGAGAAGTCGCCTCATGAGGCGGCGAGTTCCCTCGCTGCTTTTTTTTTTTTTTTCCAGATTTAAATTCCTAATTTCCAACTACTCTAACTTTTAGCACACAAATCAGAAAAATACCCACTATACCTCATTGGAAAGCTTATGAACAGCTCTATAATTCTCAAGAAGACCATAAAATCAATTCCAACCCTAAGGGTGTCAAATAATCCATCAAACCTTCTGCCTACTCAATTTCCATCAACACAGAGCAGTACATTTACAATTTCATAACTCACTTATTCTTCAGAAATAAATTACCACAAAATATGGTCAATAAGTTCACAATGTCCTCTACAACTTTCATGAACAACCCAAAATCAAATTCTATTGCTAAGCCAGTCAATTAATTCATTCAATGTCACTGTCCCTGAAATCCTTCACTTTGGGCAGAAATCTTACAAGAAGCATAACTTCCAGTATATAAGTCAATAAAATCAGAACTTTATATCCTTGTAAAGATAACATCATAAACTTCATTTTCATGAAGCACTCAACACCAATTCGATCTCTAACAATTTCAAAATTGTTATGGAAGTTTCTGTTATCATCAGCCATTCATAACCTAATGTAGGATCAGTTTTGAAAAATCATATCTCCCAATTCTGACTTCTAAAATTACATACCAAATATCAATTTCAAGATAATCTCTTCCTCTACAACTTTTCAGAAGCTCACTCACACCAATTCAGTCCACATAAAATGTTAAAATTGCCTCCAATCAGTAAACTCACAAAATCACACTTAAGCTAGGTTTCATCCAAAATGCTCAAAACCAGTCATTAGTAATCAATTCATATCTCCCAATACACAATTCTAAAATAGCAAGATCAGTAGCAATGGAAAGATAATTCAATATGCTACAACTTCCATGAAGATCATTTTCCTAATTCCATCTCAATTAATTCATAAAATCAACAAAACTCAGATGTCATGGTTGCGGTTACTGTTCACAGGCAATGGAACAGCAACTTTCCATGCAACATTTCACCCTTCTATCATTGAAATTCAACAACACCTATTTCACACTAAATTGAAGCCAACATTCCAAAGTTTCAGTGGCCACTAACCTTACCTCATTTTCATTTCTATACAATAAGTTATGAATAAAACAGTAACATCCATATAATTCCAATTTTCCAGATTTAAGGTTAACCTTAGTTCAATCACTTCCAATACCTTTTTCTCATCACTAGACATCAAAATAAATATAAATTAAATATCACTCCAGTCATACATATACTAGGGTTTATACTGAAAAATTGCAGCACTTAAGTCTTCCTTTCTAAGTAAAATCAATCATCCATATGTGTTTAACATCAAGTCAAAACACTCATTCTTACTCCTTCATCAATTCCTAAATAACCCTCACCTAACACCCATTAATTCAAGCCATATTAGTCATTAATTTAAGGTCTCTATAATCATCATAAATACACCATAACTCCCATTAAATGCATCAACAATCATGATTCATTTAATGCACAATTCAAAGCATAATTCAAGCTTAAATGAAAACTTAACTTAAACCTTACCTACTTAAGCTTTTCCCCTTCAATGCTTTAATCCTACACCAATTTCTCACTTTCTACTTTCTTCTACCATCAAACATGTATCTCCTCATCATAGCAAGAACACAACTTAGTTGGAAGTAGAAGAACTCTTGAATGTTTGGAGGAAGATGAGGAAAGAAGAAGAAAATCAATGAATATGGAGAGGAAATGAAGGTTTGGATGATGCAAGGAGAAGTGGCTTTTTTAAGTGATTCAAATGTTAAAAGAAGCCAAGAGAAGGTCGATGGAAGGAGAATATAAGACAAAACCCATTAATGAAATGGGACACTTGGCTTTAAGGTGAATAAAATACAATTTATCCTAATCTAATTTAATTAAGTACTAATTCCAATTAACTTCTAATCATGATACTAAAATATTATCCTAACCTCATTTATCCACTAATTTTATGCCATTAGGCAATCCTGCTCAGACAAAACAAATTTCACTCGATCAATCGATTTGAAATTTTCCTATCCTAAAAAGAACCCTAAAATTCCAGAAAATTTCCATAAATCCTAAAAATAGAAAACGATTTATGGCACACTCGAATAATTTTTTTTCAAAGTCGAAAACCCGTTAATTACAATAAAATTACATTAGGCACGAAAACCTAAATGTCATGTATGCATGTACGCTTATTTCATGTGCATGATTTCATCGTCACTAGTACCAGTATGCATGGACAATACGAATAAATCCCTATCAATCTCTTCCTATGCCAATTTACTATTTTACCCTTCCTGTCAGGGGTGGGATGTTACATCGGTCAGCTGGCACTTTTTGGAGGGATGACCTAGTTAGCTTTTTGTTTGATTTTCTTCTGGAGTAATGTACAGAAAATACCAGTTGTGTAAAATTTACTGCTTTGAGGTTATGAACTGAGAAATTTATGGTTTCAAAATTAGTGGATTTCATATTAATGCTTTATGATACTTGGATGCCATGTGGAGTGTTAGTTTGTTCGTAGCGCACCCTTATCGTCGAGTGTGTATCGGAATGACCTACGGGCATCCTGGTACATATCCTATGGTAAGGGGGTGCTACATAGGTGGTATCAAAGCATGGTTTGGCATCTGTTGGGACTAGTACATAAGTAGACTTGAATTATTGCGAGAAATGCTGAAACTGATCAGAGTTCTTGTTTTGTTTTAGGTCATCTGTATTTGGTGATCAAATAGATCAACCAGCTGACCAGGGATCTGTTGGAGCTAGCAAAGAGTCCTCGGTGCCTCAATCTAAGGAGTTACCTCCTAGAGTTCCCGTGAGACGGGAAAGGAGATACGATTTGTCATGCGTGGCGGTGGGGGTGCCGACTTCTATGGCAAGATGCACTCACCGAGGCCGAGAGTTGGTGGAGAGGACCGAGAGAGTTCTCGATCAGATGGATCGAACTCGATGAGAGGTTCGATTATGCAAGATCTCTTCTGCGGGCCCGGCTTATACATGGTGGAAGACTGTTCGGGCAAGCACTTACCACGTGCCTTGCTTCTTGACACGGGCGGACTTTTGAGGACTTTCGAGATAACTATATGCCCAAGGTGTATCTGAAATGAAGATGCAGAATTCTTAGAATTGAGGCGGGGTAGGATGACAAAGGCGAGTACGAGGTGAGGTTTAATGAGTTGATGGGGTATCTTTGCTCTTGTAGTTTCCACCGAGGCGATAGGTGTCGAAGGTTTGAGATGGGGTTGAATTTGAGATCCGCCACGGACTGCCTGCTCGATATGGGCTCTTTATAGAGTTGAGAGCTGCCTTTGTGAGAGTAGAGCGATTAGTGAGGCGAGGCAGAGATGGGTTCTGGGTCCAGAGGAAGAGAGTTAGTGACGGTCGGGTAGCTCTGGTAGGAGTTTTAGCAGCGCCAGAGCAGGACCTTTAGATCTTCGGAGGGTCCGCATACCGGTTTTGGGCGTAGAGGTAGATTTGCATGATCGGTAAGTGGCGATGGCGATGGTAGTGGCGAGAGGTTTTGGGCGATGCCCCATTCTGTGAGCACCGTGAGAAGAGACATTTTGGAGAGTCTTTGGCGATTGATCGAGCTTGCCTTAAATGCGCTCCATGGATCATCGATTCGGATTGCCCACCACATTGAAGCTCGATCTGCGGTAGTGGCCGAGCCGGGAGTAGCACCACTGCATGTCTGTGAGTAGAGTGGGTGGATCCGGCGTGGATCGGTCTTGAGAGGCCGAGGTAGAGGCCGTGGTAGAGTAGAGGGTCCTTTGTGAGGACTGAGGGTGAAGGGCAACCACCACATCACAGCAGTCTCTACGCCATGACGAGGCAGAGGCCCAGATTCCCCGATGTTGTGGTGGTATGTTACTTATTTCGATATTGAGCGTTTGCATTCTTGGATCCCGGATCCACGATTCTTTATTGCACCTCATATGGCATCTAGGTTGCATGGGGATAGGGAAAGGCTATCAGTATGGGCTAGAGGTGAGTACACCTCTGAGTACTACTATCGATTGGGAGAGGTTCGAGGATGCTTGATCCAGATTGATCAGCGGTGTTGAGGCGCACCTTATAGTATTACCTCCGAGAGATCGATGTGATTCGGGGATGGATCGCTGACGGCCCATAGGGCTATTATGGACTGCTATACCAAGGAGGTTGTTTTGGAGTCTCCGGTCACCTAGAGCAAGATGTTCGAGAGGAGTTAGTCAGCAAGATACCGGCCGGATGATCTCTTTCCTTAGGCCCCGAGACGATCATGCAGGAGGTCAGGAGGCATATCTGGCTCATGTGGTTGACACCAGAGTTGAAAGAGAGGCTTGAGGATATTCCGTGGTTAGGGAATTTCGGATGTGTTTCTGATGAGTTACCGTTTGCCACGGATCGGAGACGAGTTTGCCATTGACCTCGCTCAGTCTTCTCCTATATCTATACCTCCATATAGGATGGCACCTGTGGAATCGAGGGAGTGAAGGCTCGATTCAGGAGTTATTGGAGAAGGGCTTTATCGCACCTAGTGTCTCACCATGGGAGCTCCTGCTTTGTTTGTAAAGAAAAGGATGGGACTTTGAGGTCAGCATCGATTATAGGCAAATGAATCGGTGATCAGAAGAACAAGTACCCACCGCCTAGGATTGATGACTTATTTGATCGATTCAGGGGGCTCGGTGTTCACCAAGTTAGATCTGCGATCCGGTTATTATCGATTGAAGATTGCAGAGGCCGATGTGCCTAAGAGTGCCTTCTGAGAGCGGTATGGGCATTTCGAGTTTCTAGTGATGCCGTTTGGGTTGACAAATGCCCCTAAACCTTTCATGGCCTTGATGAATAAGGTATTTCAGCCCCACCGGATCGGTTTGTTATTGTTTTATTGATGACATTTTGGTGTATTCGAGGGACAAACAGGGCATAGTGAGCATTTGAGGATTGTGTTACGTATTTATGAGGAGAGATAGTTATACGCCAAATTCAGCAAATGTGAATTTTGGTCGATCAGTGATATTTTGGGGCACATAGTACCGGAGAGGTATTCGTGGATCCGAGGAAGGTTGAGGCAAAGGTCTTTGAAGTGGAAGCTCCTAAGAATGTACCGAGATTCGAGTTTCCTCGGATTAGCGGGTTATTACCGGAGGTTTGTCGAGGGGTTCTCATTGATCTCAGCCCCTCTGACAAAACTTCTAAGGAAGAATGTGCCATTCAGATGGACCGAGGAGTGTCAGAAGAGCTTTGAGGAGCTGAAACATCGGTTGACTACTGCACCGGTGTTGGCTATTCCATCTGGGACTGGAGGATTTGAGGTGTATAGCGATGCATCACATCAGGGATTGGGGTGTGTTCTGATGCAGCATGGTAGAGTCATTGCCTATGCCTCGAGACAGTTGAGGCCTCATGAGGTAAACTATCCTGTTCATGATTTGGAATTAGCTGCAGTTGTGTTTGCACTGAAGATTTGGAGGCATTACCGATGGTGAGACCTTTCGGATCTTCACTGCACTATAAGAGTTTGAGGTACCTGTTGAGCCAGAGAGAGTTAAATTTGAGACAGAGGAGATAGTTGGAGTTACTGAAGGATTATGATTGCACCATCGAGTATCACCCGGGGAAAGCCAATGTAGTGGCTGATGCTCTGAGTAGGAAGTCACATTCTAGTACAGCTCAGATTCAGGCAATGAGATTGCCTAACTTGATTCAGTTGAGAGCTTTGAATGTGCAGATGAATCTGGAGCAGGATGGAGTATTATTGGCTACACTGAGACTGAGACCGATGCTACTGGACAGGATCAGGAGAGTGCAGGATAAGGATCCTGTTTTGGTGAGACTGATTGAGAAAGTGAAGACTGATTCGAGATCTGAGTTTGATGTGAGAGATGAGACTCTATGGATAGGGCAGAGACTTTGTGTGCCTGATGTGGATGATCTGAGGCGAGAGATACTGGAGGAGGCTCACATGGCCACATATGCTATGCATCCTGGTACTACCAAGATGTATAACACTCTTAAGCAACATTTCTGGTGGCCTGGCTTGAAGAAGCAGGTAGCGGAGTTTGTATCCAGATGTTTGACGTGCCAGCAGGTTAAGGCTGAGCACCAGGCTCCAGTAGGAAAGCTTCATTCGTTGCCCATTCCAGAGTGGAAATGGGAACGAATTACTATGGATTTCATTATGGGTTTGCCTAGGACGCCGAGGCAAGATGATGCTATCTGGTCATAGTGGATCGGTTGACTAAATCGGCCCATTTCTTGCCAAATGAGGGAGAACAATACCATGGATCAGTTGGCCCAGAAGTATGTGGCGGAGATAGTGAGACTGCATGGGGTCCTAGTGTCCATAGTGTCGGACAGGGATCCCAGATTTACTTGAGGTTTTGGCGAGTTTGCGATGCACTATGGGTACTAGGTCAACTTTAGTCTGACGCTTCATCCTCGCATGAGATGGGCGAGTGAGAGGACTATTAAGACTGTTGAGGATATGCTTGGCATGTGTATTGGAGTTCAGAGGAGCATGGGATCAAGATTCAGCTTTGATTGAGTTTGCATACAACAACCATTATCACAAAGAGCATTGGAATGGCACCATATGAGGCCTTTGTATGGGCGACGTGTAGATCGCCTTTGTATTGGGATGAAGAGGGTGTCGGGATGATCGAGGTCCCGAGTGATTCAGATACTTTGCTGATAAGGTGAAATCGATTGAGTCGCATCAAGCGCGCTCGGGATAGGCGTAAGAGTTATGTGGATCAAAGACAGAGGGAGATGGAGTATAATGTGGGAGACAAGGTATTCTTAAGGGTGTCACCGTGGCGTGGTGTACTGAGATTCGGCAAGAAGGGCAAGTTGAGCCCTAGGTACATTGGTCCGTATGAGATTGTCAAGAGGATAGGACCATTGGCGTATAGATTAGCATTGCCGAGTGAGATGTCTCGCTTCATGACGCCTTCCACGTGAGTATGCTCCGGAGATATCGGTCGGATCCGACTCATGTGATTCCTACCGGAGATTGAGGTGTCTAGTAATTTGAGTTATGTAGAGGAGCCGATTGATTGTCGGGTCACAGTGAAACAAATGAGGAATAAGAGTATTCCACCGGTGAAGGTTCTTTGGAGGAACCACTGACCGAGGAGGCTACCGGGAGACCGAGGAGCATATGAGGAGACAAGATCCTCATCTATTCGATCGATCGTAAGAATTTCGGGACGAAATTTTTATTAGGAGGAGAAATGTAACATCCCATCTCCCATAGGAAGGGTTTATTGGTAATTTGGGACGGGTTAGGCGATTGACTTAGGTCTCGGCATGAACATGCAATATATAGCTTTATGAGTATTGATTTGGTTGCACATGCACAGTAGTATATATGCATTCATGATATTTCCTACTTAGGTTTTAAATTGTGATCTTTTGTTAAATTTATGGGATAATTGTATTTGAGAAATTATTTGGAGTTCGCCATAAAGCGCTTTTACATTTTAAGGATTTATAGAAATTTTTCGGAATTTTTCGGTTGTTGCGGAATAGGAAAATTCCAACTGATTGATCGGGTGAAATTTTTGTACTGAACAGGATTGACTAATGGCATAAGATTAGTGGATAATTAATGTTAAGAATTATTTTAGAGTCATGATTGGTGTTTAAGTGAGATTAAGAAGAGATTAGGATTAAAGTAAGTTAATTAACTCATTTTTGTCTTTTCCTATGTTAAAAGGCCAAGTGTCCATGTATTTAAGTCATTTTGTCTTATATTAAGCTTCATCATCGACTTTCCTCCTTATTCTACTTAAAAACTCATTTTAAAAGCTTTGAAAGTATAATCTTCTTCCTCTCATCCGAAGGTTGCTTCTTCTTTGGTGTGTTGGTTTTGTTCTCCACCTTTGAAGTCTCTTCTTCTTTTCCATACATGGAAGGTTGCTTTGGTGCCTTGCTTGCTTCTTCCTTGCACACCTAAGAGTAAGTTAGACCCTTGAGAAGTTGATGAGTTGCTTGTATAGTGGAGATAGCCGTGGGTGAGGAAGTGAGTTGTGAAGTTTTGGAGGGTTGTAAAAGAGTTGGAGATTTGAGAGTTGGAACTTGATTTGGTAAGTATTTATGTTTGTTTCATTCTTTAAGTAGTTAGATGCATTCATGGTAAGCTTTTAAGCATTTACTTGATTGTGATAGTGGTAAGTTTGAATGGGTTTCAAGTATGTTTGTGTGAGGGAATTGGTTAGGGTAGTTAAAGTATGTGATAAGTGATGTTATGAATGATGTTATAATGTTTAATACATGGAAATAAAGTATGACAATTGTGGATATATGTGCTGCCAAAGTTGGGTGAATTATATAAATGAATGTTATGATTAGTTTGTGGTTGAATTAGAGGTAGAATTTGATGCTTAGTGAAGTGTTATAGATGTTAGAAGTGATAGGAGGTTGGTTGATGGTGAAAGCTGGAACTTGAGTTTTGAACCTATGGTACTGTTTTGATCATAATAAATTGTATAGGTGAGAAAATGAGGTGAGGTTTGTGCCCAAGTAAACTTTGGGATGTTGGTTTCATTTTAGTGTGAAATAGGTGTTATTAAATTATAATGTGAGAAGGTCGAAAATTGGCATGGAAAGTTTCTGTTTTGTTGGCTGTGAACAGTATCCGCAAATGTGTTCAATGAATTTTTCTGATTTTTCTAAATTAATTGGTATGGAATTAGGGAAAATGGTCTTCATGAAAGTTGTAGCCTATTGAATTAGCTTTCCATTGCCACTGATCTTGCTATTTTTAGAGTTGTATGTTAGGAGATATGACCTGATTACTGATAACTGTTTTCATGCATTGGCTGAAACCTAGCTGGATTGGCACATTTAGTGCACTTTCGGGTTTGGAGGAATTTTAGGAATTTTTGTGATTTGATTTGGGGTTTGCATTGTACTGAAGAGTTTTAGATATCAGATTGATCTTGAAAATGGTATATGGCTTCTAATTTTTGGAGGTCAGATGTGGGAAATATGGAATTTCAAAATCTGGACCTACATTGTGATGTTAAGTGTTGTTTAGGTCAGAAACTTGCATGACAGATTTGAAAATGTTAGAGGCTGAATTGGAGTTTGGTTATTTCAGGAAGAATTGAAGTTTGGGATTTTATATTTTCAGGGATATAAAGCTCTGATTTTAATGACTTGTCTACAGGGAGTTATGTTGGTTATAAATTTACTGCTCAAATTGCATGGTTTCAGGGACAGTAACATTGAGTGAATTAATTGACTTGTTTAGCAATGGAATTTGATTTTGGGTTGTTCATGAAAGTTGTAGAGGACATTGTGAACTGATTGAGCATATTTATGTGGTAATTTTTAGCTGACTAATCAGTGAGTCCTCGCATTTGTGAGTTACTGTCCTATATTTATGAGTTTTGAGTAAGCAGTATCTTGGATGGGATTTTTGTCACCCTTAGAGGTTGAATTGATTTTATGGTCTTCTTGAGAGTTGTAGAGCTTTTCATAAGCTTTCCAATGAGATATAGTGGGTATTTTCTGATTTGTGTGTTAAAAGTTAGAGTAATTGGAAATTAAGATTGAAATCTGGAAAAAAAAAAAAGGCAAAGGCGTGAATCTTCGCCGTCTCATGAGGGCGAGATTTAGGAGGCTGGTCGCGAGGCGACGCCTCGCCTCATGATTTATGTGAGACAAATTACCTCGAGGGCGGCGTCTCGCCTCATGAGGCAGTGCATCAAGATATATATATATATATATATTTTATTATTTTGATTCTTATTTGGCATTAAATGGTCCGCTTATTCTTTTGTCAATTTCTTTTCCGTCCGACGTCCGATTGACCTGATTCCAGAGGCATCGGATTCGTTGAATATTTAATTTCATTTTCTGAGAAAACGAGAATTTTAAACGGAATTTGACGTAGCCCTATTGACGGAACATGCAAACACTGCTTTTGTTTAATTGGGGACCCATAGAGGTCCGAATTGCTGCCGTCGTCGCTTATAGTTTTCTAATTTTAGACGGATTTTATGATGGGAAATTTAGATTAGGGCCGGAATGCCATGAACATGCATTATACACGCTTTAATTATTCCATGTGCATTATTTGGTCATTCAACTATACTGCTTAGTAATGTGAACCTATTGTGTTTGCTATAGAGGCTCGGTTGGACCGTAGATCCACGACGTGGCGTAGACTTCCGGCATTAGCGCTGAAGTTATTAGGTGAGTAACCTAGATGGTTCCTCAATTATTATTTGGTTATATTTTGCACTTATACAACCTGTGGAGATAATGGATGGGAATATGTGTGATTGATTTTGATTGATTTGGACCATGGGTGTCTCAAATATTTGGTATGAGATATCAAGTGTTATATGTGATCTTCATGTGATTACGTGGAAATGACTTATGGAATTTGTTAAATGGGAATCGGTTATGGTGTGGATTTGGACATTTGCATTCATACATAATTGCATGATCGGTAATTGACAACAGGATTGTGACGGACGAACGAGAGCTTTAAGCTCAACGTGATTGGGCCTTGAGTCCACAAAGATTTAGAGCCTATGGCTCACCGATTAACGCGCCTTAAAGGGACAGCTTTGCGCCAAATCCAACAATAAATTAAATTGAAAGCGTCTCATACACATTTCATGTGCATTTGAATTGGGTTCTTTTGATGATAACGTGATAATCATGTGGTACTTACGAATGTGTTTGAGTGATATAGCTATGTGAATCGTGAATATGCATGAATTGGGTGAACCATCGATGATGGTTCCTCACCGAGTTCGCAAACTCACCCAAAATTGCAAATTATTTTTCAGACCGAGACAGTTGACTCATAGCTCGGATAGACTTTTCTGCCGTAGATTTAGTTGGCAAGAGAAGTCATGGCACATGTGTCGGTCACCGGCACTTTTGGAGGGATGACCTAGTTAGCTTTTTGTTTGATTTTCTTCTGGAGTAATGTACAGAAAATACCAGTTGTGTAAAATTTACTGCTTTGAGGTTATGAACTGAGAAATTTATGGTTTCAAAATTAGTGGATTTCATATTAATGCTTTATGATACTTGGATGCCATGTGGAGTGTTAGTTTGTTCGTAGCGCACCCTTATCGTCGAGTGTGTATCGGAATGACCTACGGGCATCCTGGTACATATCCTATGGTAAGGGGGTGCTACATTGAACATCTTGGTTGTATATCTGGAACAATCTTTATTGATGTCCTGCTCGTAATCGAATAGATTGTATATCGATCCTTTGAAATCTTCACTAGATATGGTTCTGACTTCTCATCTCACAGAATACCATATAATCTTCATTCTTCATAACTAAGAAGATGAATTGTCTGATTGTTAATTGGTATAGGTTCGACTTGTAACTTGATTGTCTTCTTCGAAAGTTCTTTGATAATAATTGAATTCAGTTTTGAACAGGTATTGATTTTTCGATAATCTTCATTTTCAAATCCTTTTTTTTAATTGGTTGAGAAGGATTGTAAGGTACCAATTGGTGTTCAACTGTCTGAACCTGCTGTTGAACATCAGATGAAGAAACCTTTTTTTGACTAAGCTTCATCTTCTTTTGTTCTTCTGCAGGTTTGGAAGAAAGTTGTTTTTGTGACTTCTCCCTCTCAAATACTAACTTCCTTTTTATCCCTGTCTCTCTAGATGATTTTGCTGATTGACTTTGCAAAGTAGAGACAATTAAGCTGGTAGGCTGCTGTCGTTTCTCTTGCCTCTCAGAATCTCCGCCAAGAATCAGCTTTCTACTTCTTCTGTTCTTGTTGTCATAAGGTCAATAATCTTAGTGACCTTCTTAACTGTTTGGATTTTTTTGATTTAAGTATCTCCGCCTTTCTCTTCGAAGATATTTGTTGTGATGATTGTTAAACCCGGCTTTCCTCTCTTTGTAGAGTCGTCTTTGTCGGACCCCGTTCCCAGAGCCCAACTTCCGTATTCCTGAAACCTTGCGCTTACTACATTGCAGTGCTATATGCTGTTGTTCCATAAAAATGATGAGCGCACACTACCTAAACATCAAAATCACATACTGACTTGTTCATATCAATTATAGCTTAAAGCCTCACGTTCGTATGGAGGCAAGAATCACCTTAATCGGAGTTATATAACTCAAGATACACTCCAAAAACCTAAAAGATTTCATACCTGAAACATGCTCTCTTAACCGACCCCTCACTTACTTTAATGTAAACTTCCTTATTTCAACTCCAAATGATACCAAACTTTATGGAGTGGAAGGTATATGTCTTAGGAATCTAATGGCTCAAGTCTCACCTCAATTGGAGGTCGGATGAGGGAATTATGCCCAAAAGGGTGGACTATGCTTGTACCCAAAATCGAATTGAAACTGTCTTGGCGCAATTACCATAACTTTTTATATAAATGTTGGATTAAGTTTGTTCTTAGACCATTAGAAAGAAGACATCTAGATATACAACTCTCATGAAGACCACAAAACGAGATTCGGCCTCTAAATAAGTCAGAAATCACCATTTTCCCGTGACTGTCCGTTAAACGGACACACATGTCCGTTTAACGGACACGTTCGGGTGAAAGTGTACCAATTGCTTCGAACTTGTCCGTTAAACGGACATGCAAGTCCGTTTAACGGACATGGGCAGGAGAAAGAGTGTTTTTGTACCTGAGGCTGTCCGTTTAACGGACATCGACTTTTCCAAAACTCCAAAGCCTCTCATCTCCAACCCAACTTCAAAACCACTTGTAACTATCACCTTTCAAAACTCATAACTTCTTATTCCTAGCTCCAATATGTGCATACTATACCTCCATGGAAAGATAACAAGATGAACTACAAATCTCATGAAGGATGCAAACGTTATCTCCATCATTTATCAAGGTAAAAACTCATTCGAATGTACTGCTCTGACAATGACCAATGAAACAGTGGAAAGACTACATGAATAGTAACTGATATAGGTTTTACCCCCATAAGTTTTTACACCTAACTCCAAATGAGGCAAATCATACACCATTTGAAAGGTCTAATCTTAAGCAACAATCTTAAAGAATATCTCTCAACTCAATTCAAACTCTAAGAGAGTCTAAATCACCAACAAAGGTTTGTCAAATTTTACCAAAAATTTGACAGCACCTCCTTTAAAAGTTCACTATCCAAACTTCAATTCAATTTAATCCAACTCAAGTACCTGCATCAAACCTCTATCTTCAATCTCTCACAACACACACCAATCTAAATATCCCAAAAGATCAACTTCAATAGCAACAACACACTCCTAGAATTCTAATCATATCCAAACTATAACACAATTACATTTCCCCCCTTTCTTGTCAAATTCAAACCATACAATGATGCAATTGTTTTAAAACATGCATGAATTGTACAAAATACATTAGAACTGAACATTCTTGCATTCATATGAAAATATGAGTTATTACAAGGCTTTAGAGGGCATTTTAAGCCACTACATCAAATCCCAAAATACAAGCTTGCAAAAGCATCACTTGCCCAAAATGCATCTAAAGCATTGATTTACAAAAATTAACTTGAAATACAAAAATTATCCATTTCTGGAGCAATGCCTTTAAGCTCGGTGGTCGATCTCGTGCTCCTCACCTGGAGATGGGACGGAGTTTGAGGTGGTGAGCTTACGCTCGTGGGTAACATGTTTATATTTATGCAAATAAGCTGAATTTATTTCATTATCCATATTGCTAGCAAATCTCTCATCAAACAATCATACAACTTTGCATTTCCTAAATTCATCAAGCTAAAAGCATAACTTTCATGATTCATGCATCTATCATTCTTGCAAATACATGCTAACACATAAACATATAGCTAATGGTTCTGTAAGATAAGTCCATTAATAATCGATTTAACTACACAAGTGTAGTCGATCTTTGAGGAGTCCAAAAGGAACATCCTTGCCCACGGGGCGGTGCTGAAGCCTATATCGTCAACGGCACGTGACTCTGCTGGGTGGACTTAATTACCCACATAACACGAATTCATGCATCAAAATCTGGACTTTTCTTGTCCACTGGCTGATTTCTGAAAATGGATTTTTCATGCATCCAAATAGTTGATTTTTGAAAAAATGTATTTCATGCTTAACTCACATTTCATGATTTCACTAATATTCATGCTCATTCAATTCATGAACTTGTCAAGCAATATCAAGCAATGTCATATACTGTTCAAACTTTCACATAATGGCAATCATAAATCAATTTATACACAATCAAAGCTCAATCAATGCTCATCCCAAGGTAGTTGGAAAACATTAATTTCCTTAGTTGAGATAGTATTTAAAACTTACTAACATAAAGATAAAAATGAAACTCACCTTATATCTTGCTTAACCCTTGCTTAGGAGTGCTCTTCCCCTTGCTCTTCTCCTCTCTCTTGCTCTACTTCAAGAGAAACAAAAACCCATTTCAACATAACTTCACTTGAAAATCTACATAACCTCTTACATGAAATTGACTTGAAAATCACTAAACCCACTTCATTTCTAAGCTTTCTACACCATAACCTAACTAAAAGCTAACACTTGAAATCATGACTTACCTTGGTTCTTGACTCAACCAAAGAGTTTCTTGGTTCAAGGTGTAGCTTAGCTCTTCCTCTACACTTTTCCTTCTTGAACTTTCTTCAAACACTCACTTAGTCTCTTGGAAACTCAAGACCTAGCCAAGCTTTTCCTTTTTCTTCTTCTCCCTTCACCTTCCACAAATTCTCCCTCTCTCCCTCTAAATTTTCGTAACCTCCTTCTTTTCTCCTACTAACTCACTTAATTCCTTCTCTTTTATACTACTCATTAACTTACTTAAGCCTATAGGCCTAAAGCCCAACTCACTTCTTCTTCCTTCCTTCTTATATTCTCTTTAAACTACTCAAGCCCTTTTATCTTTTAAGCCCATCTTATTCTCCTTTCCTTTCCTATCTCATTAAGGCCCAACTAACACATTTAATCTCATAACTCACCACCTAACTCTTTAATGCTATCACATACTAATTAATGTCAACTCAATTAATGCTAACATAACTTACTCAATTAATCTAATCATGCTTAATTTTAAAAAAAAAATTAGGGCTAACATTTCTCCCCCCCCCTTAAGAAATTTCGTCCTCGAAATTCTTACCTGATTCATTGAAGAGGTGTAGCACCCCACTCCCGACAAGACCCGAACCCGACATCTACGGTGATATCCGAGCCCGTGCCCCGCGAGGGTGGTGTACTAAAACACTCAATACCTTTTTAAAATCTCGTTATAACATTTTTCTCCTTTTTAAAACAGTTGAGTGTGGAAAACGATAATCAATCTGGGCCCGATTTAATATGAAAACATTTTTCAAATATGAACAATTCAGTCATTAACTAGCACTCAATAGTGCTCAATCATCATGTACATATAGAAATGTATGACCCAACTGGGCCCAATGCCATTTCTAAACATTTCAGTAATACCATACAATGACACATAAACAAATGGGGCCCACTTAATAAACTCACTACACTAATGCAGATGTGACGACACTGATCCCGACCCTGACCTTCACTTGAATTCTGCAAATATACTCCCGTTTTACTAACGGGGTACTCTTCAATTCTTGAAAAATAGATGCAATGTTGGGTGAGTTTGCGAACTCAATGAGAAACCATCATCGATGGTTCACCCAACTCATGCATTCACATAACACACAGTAGCATTTACAGTAATATCACAATCAATTTCCTTATTCACAATGTTCAGTCATTTACAGTCAATTCGCATTTTGCAGTCAGTCATATACATATGCAATGCGCATGAGATACTTTCATTTTTCTTTTCGTTGTTGTGACCGTGCGCCTGAAATCATTTACGTTGAGCCAGTGGCTCTGAAATCGTTGGGCATGATATGCCCTGCGGTGAGCCTGAGGCTCTATCAATCGTTGGACCTGAGGTCCTGTGCGTTGAGCTTAAAGCTCTCATATACGTTGGGCGTGATCTGCCCTAATAAGCCCAGTGACGGGCACAATGCATTGAGCCTGTGGCTCTGCATATGTTGGTACCACCGGTCACAACTACCATTATCTGATCATTCAGTGATGCATGAATGCATGTGTCACTTCCCAATTTCAGTCATTTTTCCATTTCGATACCATTTTTCATTTCTTCGGACCTTTGGTCCGGTATTTCAATCATATGCAGATTCAATTCATTTCACTAATGCATTTATACACATTTATTCACATTTGCACTTCTATATCACATTACAATATTTCGAACACCCATGGTCCGAAATCAATCAAAAGCAACCACATATATCCATCCTTAACTCCACATGGCATCTGTGCAATAATTAATAAACACATAAAGTCGAGAAACCAACTAGGTTACTTTCACCGCACTTCCGAAGCTTCACTGAAGTCCCAATATCGTCTGTGGAATGTCGATCCATCGGAACCTCTAAATCAAATCAAATAAATCACACATTACCAATCATGCCAAATTCAATAATCAATAGCAATTTCGATAAATACTATACATGTTATGACTTTCCCGATTCAATTCCCGAATTTCTCAATTGGATCACTCTCACTCTAGTCCATAACAATTCCAGATCCCATTTATCAATTTATAAATTTCCATACTCTAAGATCACATTTCAATTAGAATCACAATCACTAATCGTTTACCACTCAATTCCAATAATCATATAATTACATTCCGAATTTCCATTCTTATCCATTCAATATTCTTAGTCTCCAAATTCCAATTAATCATTTAGAAACCAATTCATTTGAAGTCAATCCTCAAGCTCATTACTTGTAACAATCATCTCATAATCACTTAATTTCATTTCTTCTAATTTGCAATTCCTAGCCTCGAATTCAATTAGTCCATAGCCAATTCATTAAGAATAAACCCTTTAAAACAAGCAATTCACCTCGAAATTAGCGTCCTCGCCATGGCAAGATGGTCGCCATGCCGAAGTCTCCCGCCTTCGCCATGCCACACTTCCTTTCTCTCCGTGGCGTAACCACATCCGCTGCCACAAGGTCGCTTAGGTCTCGTCATGGCGGCGTATGATGAAAAATTCGCCATGGGCAAGACAACATCCTCGTCGCGTAATCGATTTCAGCTCGTCGCGGCGCACAATTTATTTATTTATTTATTCGTCGAGACGTGCACACTGGAAAGGCTCGCCGCGGCGTGTTCATCACATGTTGCGACGTGCGAACCCAGAAAATCGTCCGAAACCCAGAAATTTCTCAGATTTTCTGATAACAATCTATCCGATTCACTTCAAATCACTCCCAATCAACTTAGTATACTACACTCAACTCATTTCTAGCCTCAATCCATCATTTAAACCATCTTTTATCAAAAACCCAAATCAAAACCAACAAAAACCCTATCATCGCAACTTTCTAAATTTCTAACCAATTCTTACTCAAATCAATGATCAAATGAAACGATTTAAGACATAAACACATAGAAACTTACTTGATTCACGCTAGAAACTTTCGAAAATCTTCCAAGAACTCCAAATCGCAAGATGCTCATCCAAGACCGTCGATGGTGAGAAATGAACATTTAAGCTTATATATATATATGAGCTTTAAAGGCTTGTTTGGCAATTTAGTTGCCACAAGTCCAAACTTAGAGTCTATCAGTCTAATTCTTATTCTATTTTTCTCCCAATTTTGCAATAACCGTAACTAATAAATCCTGAAATTATAATCCCAATTGTTTCATATCAATTTCCAATCAATCTCGGACCCGGAATCAATTTAATCAGTCACTAAGCCAATCTTCCGGTCCGGATCCATTACTCTAAAAATCCCAGAAAAGTTCCCATAAATTTACAAAATTAGCAAATACCCATTCCTATACTCATATTCCACTTTCCATTCCTCTAAATTCCATTTCATTCCAATTCCATATTCAAAACCTAATTTATACACTTATTACTAAATTTCCAATTTTCACAACCAATTCTCATCTGTACAATTATAACCAATTTTCGATACACAATCAATTCGGGAATCGTCATACATGTATGTACATATATATATATACTTGTGCAGTCAATAATCTGTTATCGATATCTATAAAAACAATAATGCATGCACAAGACAACATTTGCCTGTACCCAATTCTAACCCGATCCAAATTACTGACATACCCGTCACTCCGGTAATAGGATGTTACAAGAGGTGTGGATACCTCTCCTTCATTGCATCCAAAGGTTCCCACGTCGCCTCTTCAACTGCATGATTTCTCTAAAGGACTTTAAGTAGCTGAATTGTCTTGTTCCTGAGAACTTTCTCCTTGCTATCCAGAATTGCCACTGGCATCTCCTCATAGCTCAGATCATCACTCAGCTGAACCTCCGAGGTCTGAATAATGTGAGAAGGATCTGATCTGTACCTTCTCAACATGGAAACATGAAAAACATCATGGATCTGAGATAACTCTAGAGGCAATGCCAAACTGTAAGCTAACGGCCCGATCCTCTCTAGAATCTCATACGGACCCACATATCGAGGACTTAACTTGCCTTTCTTGCCAAACCTCATGACTCCCTTCCATGGAGACGTCTTCAGGAATACTTTGTCACCTATTGCGTACTCCATCTCCTTCCTGTGAGCATCTACATAACTCTTCATTCTATCCTGAGCTGCCTTAAGCTGCTGCTTGATCAAACTAACCTTATCCATTGTCATCTGAACCAATTCTGGTCCTACCAGTTTCCTTTCACCCTCTTCATCCCAACATATTGGAGTCCTGCATCTCCTGCCATACAACGCTTCATAAGGAACCATCTGAATGGTCGAATGGTACGAGTTGTTATAGGAAAATTCGGCCAACAACAAATGTTCATCCCATGCTCCTTTGAAGTCTATGACACACGCTCTGAGCATTCCCTTTAGGGTCTGAATGGTCCTCTCAGACTGACCATCCGTTTGAGGATGAAATGTCAGTCTTGAAACTTAACTTAGTCCCTAGAGCTTCCTCGCAAACTACCTGAATCTCGACGAATCGAGGATCCCCGCTCGGATACTATAGAATCTGAACTCCATGCAACCTCACTACCTCATCAATGTATTTCCTTGCTAACACTTGCAACGAATCTGTCTGCTTAATTGCCAGAAAATGGGCTGACTTGGTTAACCGATCTACAATAACCCATATGGCATCATGCTTCCTACTAGTTCTGGGTAAACCCATCAGAAAATTCATAGTGATCCTTTGCCACTTCCATTCATGAATGGACAATGGCCTTAACATGCTGAAGGTGCCCGTGTTCACCTTGACTTGCGACACACTAGACATCCGCTCACATACTCGCTACATCCTCTTCATGCCTTTCCACCAGAAATGCTCCTTCAAATTCCTGTACATCCTGGTGCTGCCTGGGTGCATGGAATAAGGCGCGTTATGTGCCTCATCCAAGATCTCATCCTTGACTTCCTTAACATTCGGAATACAAAATCTGCTTCCGACTACCATAAGTCCGTCATCTCTCACTACCACTTCAGACTGCTTGCCATTCTGGGTTTCCTCATGAAGCTTACTCAATTCTGCATCCTGCTCCTGCAACTCCTTGACTTTCTCTCTAAGTATCGACCTCACCCTGAATTGAGCAAGAATGCATTCTGACTTATCCTGCTTCAAGCTTATCTTAACCTTAGCCATCTGTTCCAACAAAGGCAAGTAAACTGCCTGGACATGAGCTATGGATGACTTCCTACTCAATGCATCCGCTACTACATTTACCTTGCCTGGATGGTACTTAATCATCAAATCATAGTCCTTAAGTAACTCAATCCACCTTCTCTGCCTCAAATTTAGCTCTTTCTGGCTCAGTAAATATTTAAGACTCTTGTGATCCGTGAAGATCCTAGTCTGCACCCCATACAAATAATGTCTCCAAATTTTCGTATGAAAATTATCATTGCTAGCTCTAAATCATGAGTAGGATAATTCAACTCATATGGCTTCAATCGTCGTGAAGCATAGGCTATCACTCGCTGCTCGCATTAACACACAACCTAAACCTTTTCTCGAAGCATCACTGCACACTCGATATCCTCGATCTCCATCAAGGTGATTAGGATTGAACGCCGTTAATCTATGCTTGAGTTCCTCAAAACTCTTCGACATTCTTCGCTCCAGATAAACCGCCGATTCTTCCTCAACAACTTAGTTATCGTCCCATATCATGGAGAATCCTCCACAAACCTCCCGTAATAACTCGCCAGTCTAGAAAACTCCGTACTTCTTTTCTCGCCTTAGGCTCTTGCCAATTCACCATCGCTTCTACTTTTTTGATCAACATGGATCCTCTCATGGAGATCACATGTCCTAGGAAAACTACTTCATGAAGCCAAAATTCACACTTGCTGAATTTGGCATATAGCTCTCTTTCCCTTAATCTTTGCAACACTATTCTGAGATGCTCTGCATGTTCCCCTTCATCCTAAATACTATGACAAACTGATCTAAAAACTCCTGAAAAACCCTGTTTATAAGGTCCATGAATGCAGCTGGAGCATTGGTCAGTCCGAATGGCATGACCCTGAACTCATAGTGCCCGTAACGGGTCCTGAAAACCGTCTTGCTAACATCAGACTCCCTGATTCGGAGTTGATGATAACTTGACCTGAGATCTATCTTCGAAAAGACCCTTGCTTCCTGCAGCTGATCAAACATATCATCTATCCTGGGCAGAGGATACTTGTTCTTAATCGTCACCTTGTTGAGTTTCCTGTAATCAATACACATTCGCCATGTTCCATTCTTCTTCTTAACAAATAGAACTGGCGCTCCCCAAGGTGATGAACTTGGCCTGATGAACTGCTTTTCTAATAATTCCTGCAATTGCTCCTTAAGCTCCCTCAACTCAGCTGGAGCCATCCGGTATGGTGGTATTGAAATGGCTACGGTTCCGAGAATCAAGTCAATTGCAAACTCAATTTCCCTCACCGGTGGCAAACCTGGTAACTCTTCTGGAAATACTTCTGGGAACTCCCTCACTATAGGGTAATCCTCCAACCTTCCTACTTTCACCTCTGGATCCACCACATGTGCCAAAAAGGCCTCACCTCCCTGGCCCATCATCCCGTCACCAGCAAAGTGAAATGATCATCGGCCTTGCATCTTCCTATCCCCTCAAGACCACTTTCTCTCCATTTCCTGTGTCAAACTCCACTTCCTTACGGCCACAATCTAACTTTGCCTTGTACTTTTCCATGGCATCCATACCTAGTATGACATCTAGTCCCTTTAGGTCAGAGGTAGCAAGTCTACTACCAATCTAGCACCATCGATCTCGAGCTCGCACTTCTTGTAGACTAAATTGATCACCACCTTACTCCCTAAAGGAGTACTAACGACCGTAAAATTATCAATAATCTCGGATTCACAACATGCATATTCGCACTTGAGGACACAAATGAATGTGTAGAGCCAAGATCAATCGTAACATAAATCGTGAATTAAATAATTGAGCCATACCAACACAACTCCGGAGCAACATGCGGCTTCTTCCCCGGTCATGGCAAATACTCTACCGGTGTCCGACCTGTGTCGCTTGACCTCCTCGCAGATTTGCCTTCCTCATGCCTCCCGAATCGCTTACTACAGAATCGGTCCGGTTCTGTTGTTTCCGTCGCCTCTGACTTGAAATTGAGAGCCCTCTTGCCTTGACCTCGAGGACAATCTCTCATCATGTGCCCTTCTCTCCACATTGGAAACAACCACCAAACCCCTAAGACACTTCCCGGATGAAACTTCCCACATTGACCACACCGAGGGTTTGTATACTTGCCTTTCCATGTCTTCCTGGGCCTCCCACACTAGAGACCCGCTTCGAACCGCCCTTGATCACTGGCTCTTGCATGACCACTATTGCCCATACCACCCTGAGAATGAAAAGTCTTGGTGCTCCTTTCAGGTGCTGGAGCACTCACTCCCTTCCTGGAAGACTGCTCTCTGGTCTTCCTCTTCCTGTTTACCTCTGACTTGATGTTCTCCAACCTTTCGCTCGAGAGCAAAGATCTACCAACCTGCCGGTAGTCATGGAAATTATGGATCAGCACCTTCTCCCGATCCCTAAGTGTAATCCACTCTCAAACTTAGCAGGCACTTATCCTCTTGATCGCCACAATGTTTGTCAGATACCGTGATAAATGAGTGAACTTCAGCTCAGACTCACTCACGCCAGCTCCTTCGCGCGAGGCTCGAAACTCCCTAGCCTTCTCTTGGGCGTAAACCTCTAGAAGTACTTCTTCCGAATACTTCCGAAATTCCTCCATGTCAAGACTGGAGGTCCTGCTGATCATGGGCACCGATTTCCACCAAAGGCAACGATCCCCTCGCAATAAACTAGCTGCATATTCTAACCTCTCCTCATCCGAGCACTTCATCCGATTCAGACCTTCTCGGTCCGCTTCACCATGCTTCACTTCCTGGATTAGTAGTCCCACTGAAATCGACAATTTCCATACTCCGCTTGTCATACGCCCGCTCCGATCTGCCGGAGTTGGCATCGAGCTTGCATTCCTTGGCCCATGGCATAAGTGAAAGCTCAGGCGAAGGCCTGAAAGAACCGAGGATCTACCGGATTTACTTGAGGCATAGGAGGGGGCCGAGAGGCACTTCATCGCCGCACACTTGGTGCCTCTGAATCAAACAGGATGGTCCCGCATCCGGGAATATGGGATTCATCCGTACTTCCCCGCTGAGAGCCTGATCGAGATTGAGCTCCTCGAGTTCTTCTTCGAGGCGGCATATTACTCCTTTAAATGAAAACTATTTCAAATCTTTAGCTCATGCTTTGTGAAACCAGTTCAAATCATGTAAAACATTTCAAAACCAATAATGCATGTACTGTATTTAAAACAATGCATAGGGTTCAAGTAACATGATGCATGCTGGCTCTACCCTTAAGGCTACCCACTAGGGTTCCTAGGAAATCATAAACCTAGGGCTGCTCTGATACCACAAAATGTCGGACCCCGTTCCCAGAGCCCAACTTCTGTATTCCTGAAACCTTGCGCTTACTACATTGCAGTGCTATATGCTGTTGTTCCATAAAAATGATGAGCGCACACTACCTAAACATCAAAATCACATACTGACTTGTTCATATCAATTATAGCTTAAAGCCTCACATTCGTATAGAGGCAAGAATCACCTTAATCGGAGTTATATAACTCAAGATACACTCCAAAAACCTAAAAGAGTTCATACCTGAAACATGCTCTCTTAACAGACCCCTCACTTACTTTAATGCAAACTTCCTTATTTCAACTCCAAATGATACCACACTTTATGGAGTGGAAGGAATATTTCTTAGGAATCTAATGGCTCAAGTCTCACCTCAATTGGAGGTCGGATGAGGGAATTATGCCCAAAAGGGTGGACTATGCTCATACCCAAAATCGAATTGAAACTGTCTTGGCGCGATTGCCATAACTTTTAATATAAATGTCGAATTAAGTTCGTTCATGGACCATTAGAAAGAAGACATCTAGATATACAACTCTCATGAAGACCACAAAACGAGATTCGGCCTCTAAATAAGTCAGAAATCACCATTTTCCCGTGGCTGTCCGTTAAACAGACACACATGTCGGGTGAAAGTGTACCAATTGCTTCGAATTTGTCCGTTAAACGAACATGCAAGTCCATTTAACGGACATGGGCAGGCGAAAGAGTGTTTTTGTACCCGAGGCTGTCCGTTTAACGGACATCGAGTTTTCCAAAACTCCAAAGCCTCTCATCTCCAACCCAACTTCAAAACCACTTGTAACTATCACCTTTCAAAACTCATAACTTCTTATTCCTAGCTCCAATATGTGCATACTATACCTCCATGGAAAGATAACAAGATGAACTACAAATCTCATGAAGGATGCAAACGTTATCTCCATCATTTATCGAGGTAAAAACTCATTCGAATGTACTGCTCTGACAATGACCAATGAAACAGTGGAAAGACTACATGAACAGTAACTGATATAGGTTTTACCCCCATAAGTTTTTACACCTAACTCTAAATGAGGCAAATGATACACCATTTGAAAGCTCTAATCTTAAGTAACAATCTTCAAGAATATCTCTCAACTCAATTCAAACTCTAAGAGAGTCTAAATCACCAACAAAGGTTTGTCAAATTTTACCAAAAATTTGACAGCACCTCCTTTAAAAGTTCACTATCCAAACTTCAATTCAATTTAATCCAACTCAAGTACCTGCATCAAACCTCTATCTTCAATCTCTCACAACACACACCAATCCAAATATCCCAAAAGATCAACTTCAATAGCAACAACACACTCCTAGAATTCTAATCATATCCAAACTATAACACAATTACATTTCCCCCCTTTCTTGTCAAATTCAAACCATACAATGATGCAATTGTTTTAAAACATGCATGAATTGTACAAAATACATTAGAACTGAACATTCTTGCATTCATATGAAAATATGAGTTATTACAAGGCTTTAGAGGGCATTTTAAGCCACTACATCAAATCCCAAAATACAAGCTTGCAAAAGCATCACTTGCCCAAAATGTATCTAAAGCATTGATTTACAAAAATTAACTTGAAATACAAAAATTATCCATTTCTAGAGCAATGCCTTTAAGCTCGGTGGTCGATCTCGTGCTCCTCACCTGGAGATGGGACGGAGTTTGAGAGGGTGAGCTTACACTCGTGGGTAACATGTTTATATTTATGCAAATAAGCTGAATTTATTTCATTATCCATATTGCTAGCAAATCTCTCATCAAACAATCATACAACTTTGCATTTCATAAATTCATCAAGCTAAAAGCATAACTTTCATGATTCATGCATCTATCATTCTTGCAAATACATGCTAACACATAAACATATAGCTAATGGTTCGGTAAGATAAGTCCATTAATAATCGATTTAACTACACAAGTGTAGTCGATGTCGAGGAGTCCAAAAGGAACATCCTCGCCACAATCAAGCAAAGGGCTGGCTTATATATCGTCAACGTGCACGTGACTCTGGCTGGGTGGACTTAATTACCCACATAACACTAATTCATGCATCAAAATCTGACTTTTCTTGTCCATCGGCTGATTTCTGAAAATGGATTTTCATGCATCCAAATAGTTGATTTTGGAAAAAATGTATTTCATGCTTAACTCACATTTCATGATTTCACTAATATTCATGCTCATTCAATTCATGAACTTGTCAAGCAATATCAAGCAATGTCATATACTGTTCAAACTTTCACATAATGGAAATCATAAATCAATTTATACACAATCAAAGCTCAATCAATGCTCATCCCAAGGTAGTTGGAAAACATTAATTTCCTTAATTGAGATAGTATTTAAAACTTACTAACATAAAGATAAAAATGAAACCCACCTTATATCTTGCTTAACTCTTGCTTAGGAGTGCTCTTCCCCTTGCTCTTCTCCTCTCTCTTGCTCTACTTCAAGAGAAACAAAAATCCATTTCAACATAACTTCACTTGAAAATCTACATAACCTCTTACATGAAATTGACTTGAAAATCACTAAACCCACTTCATTTCTAAGCTTTCTACACCATAACCTAACTAAAAGCTAACACTTGAAATCATGACTTACCTTGGTTCTTGACTCAACCAAAGAGTTTCTTGGTTCAAGGTGTAGCTTAGCTCTTCCTCTACACTTTTCCTTCTTGAACTTTCTTCAAACACTCACTTAATCTCTTGGAAACTCAAGACCTAGCCAAGCTTTTCCTTTTTCTTCTTCTCCCTTCACCTTCCACGAATTCTCCCTCTCTCCCTCTAAATTTTCGTAACCTCCTTCTTTTCTCCTACTAACTCACTTAATTCCTTCTCTTTTATACTACTCACTAACTTACTTAAGCCTATAGGCCTAAAGCCCAACTCACTTCTTGTTCCTTCCTTCTTATATTCTCTTTAAACTACTCAAGCCGTTTTATCTTTTAAGCCCATCTTATTCTCCTTTCCTTTCCTACCTCATTAAGGCCCAACTAACACATTTAATCTCATAACTCACCACCTAACTCTTTAATGCTATCACATATTAATTAATGTCAACTTAATTAATGCTAACATAACTTACTCAATTAATCTAATCATGCTTAATTTTAATTTTTTTTTTGGGGCTAACAGTCTTAGCTTATATTGGCGCATCAGACGATTTTTTAGTCTTTTCTTCTGTGAATGTTTTTTCTATCGATTGGGGTTTTGTTTTTCTTTCAGACGTAACATGTTCACTCTTGTAACGTCTTACTATAAGCTCCCCCTCAAACTTTGTTTTCGGTTTAGATCCTGTATCTGCTTCAGCTTCAAACTTTATTCCGATTCTATTAATAGTAGTGATATTAATAATACTCTTCACATTCATCTTTACCCTGTTACCTCTATTAAGTAAGATTCTAGATTCTCTAAAGAGTCTTGTCAATAGCATATCGTAAGGTAAAGAGCTAAAATCTCTCTTAGACTTCATCAGGTACTTCAAAATCTAGTACGGAAGATTAATGGTTGGTGATTAAGTAGATGAAACAAACAATGTTCATTGTCACCACATCCTTCGAGCCTATTCTTGGCAGAACATAATGGAGAAGCAGTGAATGTAGAACCCTAGCCTTCGGAACAAGAGTTGAAGCCTTTTTTATTCTTGGATCACTACTTCCATATAGTTGTTGATTGATGTGAGCTTTATCTACCCCACCTTGAGTAATCCATTTTGTATTATTAAAAATCTTTGCTCCAATACTTGGACACCCAATGTCCTTCTCGATAGAACCTTGTGTGACTATAACCGACAGCTCATCTACCACTGATATTAAGGGGTTGTCCCCCACCTTTGTATTCTTTTGGAACTTATATATCTCATTTAAATAGATCTTTTCACGAACGTTGAAGAAATTTTTTCAGCCAACTGCTTCAATTTTTGGTTTAATGTCCATCTGATTTTGTTTCAAAGGGGTGAAATCAACGTGTCTCCCATATATAAGAGATTGCTTCATTTTTGATCTGTAACAAATAAAAACTAAGCACACAAATGTATTTCGCTTAATGTAGTGAGGTTAGTATCTAAAAATAAGAATATGAAACAAAAATACTTAAAGTTTAGAACAGAGTATTGAATTGTCTTTGTTGAGAGCACTAAACAAGTCAGTTTAAAATTTTTTCGAGAAAATTCTAAAGTAGAAGGTATTTTAGAATCATGAGAAGATTTCCTTCTTATGCATACTCTTGAAAAGTTACTGTTCATAACTTACCGTTACTATTTACTTGAAAACTTACAACTTTTTATCTTTTTCTTGTACGAATCGTCTGGGTCATGACGTGTCAGACAAATGATCATTCAACATTACCATATTCAAGTTTCGTCTAATTTCCTTGAATCTATCTTCACACAAAGGTTTAGTGAAGATATCCGTCCATTGTTGATTCGTCTCAACAAATTGTAGACTGATGATTCCTCTCTGTACATAGTCTCATATCAAATGATGTCTAACTTCAATATGCTTTGCCCTCAAGTGTTTTATTGGATTCTTTGATAGATTGATAGCACTCGTGTTGTCACAGAAGATTGGAATTTGATCTTTTTGTATATAATAATATTTTAACTAATACTTAATCTATAACATCTATGAACAATAACTTGCAGCTGACATCTATTCAGCTTCTGCAGTAGATAGAGCAATTGAACTTTGCCTCTTGCTTGACCAAAAAATTAGATTATGACTAAGAAAGTGACAACCTCTACTTGTACTATTTCTATCAATCCTATCTCTAGCATAATCAACATCACAGTAGCCAATTAACCTGAAATCTTTACCTTTCTCATACATTAAATAAAGATCATTAGAACCTGCTAAGTATCTCAATATTCTTTTGACAACAATATAATGAGATTCTCTAGGATCTACTTGAAATCTTGCACACAAACAAATACTAAACAGTATATCAGGTCTGCTTGCAGTTAGGTAAAGTAAAGAACAAATAATTCCTTTGAAAAGGGTTTGACCAACCTTCTTACCTACTTCATCCTTAGATAAAAGGATTTAAGGATGCATAGGAGTTGACATAGGTTTGACCTTCTCCATTTTATATTTGACTAACAGTTTTTTTGATATATTTTTGTTGATGAATAAAATCTTTTTTTCATTTGCTTAATTTGTAAACCAAGAAAGAATTTCAATTCACCCATCATACTCTTTTCAAATTCATTTTTTATAAGACTTTCAAAACTAGAACATAACTTATTAGAAGTTGCACCAAAAATAATATCATCTACATATATTTATACAACTATGAAATCATTTTAAATACATTTTCTAAACAAAGTCTTATCTACTTGACCTCTAATAAAGTCATTTCTAATCAACAATGAACTCAAACTATCATACCAAGCACGAGGTGCTTGTTTTAATCTATATAAAGCTTTATGAAGTCTATAGACATAGTCTAGTTTATCAGTATCTTTAAAACCAGGAGGTTGCTTTACATAAACTTCTTCATCTATAAAACCATTCAAAAAAACACTCTTCACATCCAATTGAAACAGTTTTATATCATGACAAACAATTAGCTTCTAGTCTAGCTATAGGAGCGTAGGTTTCATTATAATCTATTCCTTCTTGTTAATTATAGCCTTGAGCTACTAATCTAGCTTTGTTACGGTTTACTCTTCCTAATTCATCTAGTTTATTTTTGAATAACTATCTGGTTCCTATGATAGACTTATTAGGTGGTCTAGGAACTAAAGACCAAACTTTGTTCCTTGTAAATTGATTTAATTCCTCTTGCATGGCTAAAATCCATTCTTAATATTGAAGAGCTTCATCAATTTTCTTAGGTTCTAATTCAGAAACAAAAGCTACATTTTCCTCTCTTCTAAATTTAGACCTAGTTCTCACTCCTTTTGATGTTTCTCCTATAATCAGGTTTTCTGGGTGAGAAGATTTGTACTTCCATTCTTTTTTACGACTAAAGTTTTCAGAAATATCTTCTACCTTATTAGGTGGATCGTCTGGTGGTGACCTGTCTAAGTTATTGACTAAAGGAGTAGATAGAGTTTCATCATCATAATCGTCTCTTCTATCTATATGAGAATCATCATCAAATTTAACATGCATAGATTCTTCAATAGATTTAGAAACAAGATTATAAACTTTATAAGCTTTAGAAGTAATCGAATATCCTAGAAAAATTCCTGAATTGATCTTAGAATCAAATTTATCTAATTTTTTTTTGTATTCAATATAGTGCATTTGCAATCAAAAGGATGGAAGTAAGATATATTTGGCTTTCTTCCTTTTCATAACTCATATGGAGTTTCATTTAAACTAGGTCACAAAAATACTTTATTTTGAATATAACAAGCCATATTTACAACTTCTGTCCAGAAGTACTTAGGAAGATTCATTTCACATAGAATAGTCCTTACCATTTTCTGAATCATCCTGTTCTTTCTTTCTACAACTCCATTCTGTTGTGGAGCTCTAGGAACAGAGAAATTATAGAAAATTTCATTCTCTTCACAAAATATTCTAAATTTTTTATTTGCAAATTCTCCACCATGATCATTCCTAATTCCAGTAATAGAAATTCCTTTTTCATTTCGTGTATTTTTGGATAGAACTTTAAACTACTTAAGAGATTCATCTTTATGTGATAAAAATAATATCCAATAAAATCTAGTGAAGTCATTAACAATTACGAGGCTATACTTCTTTCTGTCAAGACTTAGTGTTCTAGTTAGACCAAACAAATCTATATGTAACAACTCTAGAGGTCTAGATGAAGTTACAACATTTTTAGAGGAAAAAGATGTTTTAACTTGTTTCCCTTTTTGACAACTCTCATAAAAGAAATCTTTGTTAAAACTTATTTTTGGTAATCCTCTTACTAAATCATGTCTAACCAACTTGGAAATATGTTTAAAACTAACATGACCTAGCTTTTTATGCTAAATCAATTGTTCCTCATCTATTGATGTAAAACATGAATATTTTGACTTTTCAAATCATCTAAGTTAATTTTATAGAGATTATTTCGTCTCTTGGTAGAAAAGAATATGGAACCGTCCTTGTTTTTGACTACACAAGAATTTTGATTAAAGGATACTTTAAAATCAGAATCACATAATTGACTTACACTAATTAGATTATGTTTTAAGCCTTCAACTAGTAGAACATTATCAATAGACGCAAATGAATCTTTACCAATTTTGCCGATTCCAACTATTTTGCCCTGCTATATGTCTCCAAAATTTACTGATCCTCCTTGCTTATTTTGGAGGTCTAGGAATAAAAACCTTCTTCCCGTCATATGTCACGAGTATCCACTGTCCAATTATCATTGGTGCTGGTTACTTTTTCTAAGAAAGGAGATTTGTAGTATATATTGTATCTTTCTTAGGTACCCATATTTTCTTGGGTCCTTTGGGATTAGATTTACAATTATTCATCGATTAATAAGACTATTATTTCTTTTTCTTTCTGTTAGGAACAAAACTCTTATTATGATGAACATTATTGTTATTAAACCCTAAACCACTCTTATCATTTGGATGTCTATATTTTTCAATCATATCATTCATCATTTTTGTACTTTCAGTAAATGCTGATAAATCTACTGAGATACAGTTAATTCTTTGTTTCAGTTGATTAATTTTCACAGATCTATCTACAGTTACTTTCTTTTTCATATCGTCTACTTATTTCTTAAGGCAGATGTTTTCTTTTTCTGACACTTTCGTGTTCTTCAAACTTTCAACAAATTTCTTTTCCAATATCCTATATTGTTTTAATATAGCATATGAATCTTCTAACAATTCTAAATAAGCATCTTGAAGTTCATTAAAGTTAGAAGTTACCTCATCGTCGTATTCCTTTTCAACTACCAAGCATATATTTGCTTGTTCTAATGCTTCTAAGTTGGAGTCAGATTCAGACGAATCCAAATCTTCCCAAGTTGCCATCATGTTTTTTTTTTGTTTTCTTTGCTTTTCTTTTGTTTTCTTTTGATCAATGGACATTCAGACTTGTAATGTCTTGGTTTGTTGCACTCATAGCAAACGATAGAACTTTTCTCATTCTTTGACTCATCTTTGCTATTCTTCTTAAAAGAAAAGTATTTATTTCCCTTTGCTTTCTTTTTCCACATCCTCCTAATCTTTCTTGAAATGAAGGATAGTTCATCATCATCTTCACTTGAATCTTGATCATATTCACTAGTATCATCATTCTTGATTTCTTCAATCTTTAATGCTTTTGAAGATGTACTTCTATTTTTCTGATTCTTCTGACCAGCCTTTAATGTGATAGATTTATCTCTTCTAGGTTTATCTTGTTGGACCCCGATCTTTTATTAGACTTTAGAATTGGTAAATGACTATTAAATGAGGAATTGGGTAGTAGAAGCATGAGAATTCAAGGATTTTTCTATTGTGTATATTTGTGTTACTTGTAGGTTATGTATGAAATTTTGGAAGATGTGAGAAAAATTGATTTCGGTTTTGATTATTTTGAGGGTGCTATAAAATATATAGTAAATGAATTGCTTTAAATGAAATTGAAAAGCAAGAAATGAATAGTGAAAGTGTTAAATTTTAGGGAATTTCAAGTTTGACTTTTTGGGATGAATAGTAACAGAGAGTTGACTTTTTGATATAAAATCTTTGTTAATTTTTCTGGGTTGATTTAGGCAGAATTTGATAAAATAATCTTCATGAAAGTTGTAGCTTCTATTGATAGCTTTCTATCGCTATGAATTATGACATTTTTTGATATCAGGATTGAAAGTTATGATCTTTCGAAGTTAATGTTATTTTGCTTTGTTTTTGAAAATGCTCATTAGGGTAAATTTGTGTGTACTGTGTTTTGAGGAAAATTTTGGACTGATGTGGTTTAAATTGGATTAAGAAGTCTACATGAAAGTTATAGAGAATTTGAATAGCTTTTAAATGATGTAAAATATGTTATTTGTGGATGTGAGAATTGAAAGATATGGAATTTTAAAGTTTGGATATGGTATAGGATGACAAATTTCTGGCAGAAGCTTTGATTGAAAAATTGACCTAATTAGAGGTTGAAATTGCTTTTAAGTTCTTCATAAATGTTGAAGATTGTGTTTTGATCTTTACATTGATCTAAAGAATGGAATTTTTGGACCATGGAATAGGAAGTTATGATTTTTAGAAGTTTCTGTTACTGTTTGGCATGATCATTAGTGGACAGAATCTTTGAGTAGATTTTTGACTCCCTTAGAGGCCAAATTGATTTTTTTGTCCTTCATGAAAGTTTTAGGTTGCATTTTGATATTTTCATTGATATAAATTATGACATTTTTGGACCTTAGAGCTGAAAGATAGAAATTTTCGAAGTTGTGTTACTGCTTAGGGCAACATACATTGGATTGAAACTTTGAGTAGGATTTTGACCCATTTAGAGAAGGATTTGGTTTTTAAGGTCTTCATGGAAGTTGTAGAGCTTCCTTTTATCTTTCCTTTGATACCAAATTTGTAAATTTTGGACTTTTGAGTCAAAATTTATGTATTTTAGAAGTTAGTAGTTTTTGAAAAAAAAATCAGAAGGGAGGTAGCTCACGAGTGCGACTGCGTAGCGAGTGCGACTTGGTCCCCTCGCAACCTCCTCGCGAGGATGATCTGACTCTTGCTCATTCTTTTGCTTGTATCTTTTTCGTCCGTCATCCGATTGACTTGATTTTTGAAGCGTTGGATTCCTAAGACATTCCTCTACATCTCCATGAAAATTGTGGATTTTTTAGGTTTATTTGAAAAAGGTTTATTGAATCAAAGTGAGAGAATTGATTAAAAAGTTTGAGTTAGATATTCTTCTGAACATGTTTCAGTCTTTTAGTGATAACTTGACCTGTGGAGATCCAATTGAGTTGATTCTTGCTAAAAAAATAAACTAGAGACATGGAATTACGAGTTATATGAAGGAACTGAATTTTAATTCGGACTCTAGGACCTTCAATTTCTGAATTGAAGTTAGGTTTAATGTTCAGTCTTGGATTAGTAAGAGATAAAAGTATTTTGGCTATAAATTTTGCTCTAGTCATCTAAATGAGGTGATTCTTAATTTGGATTGAACTAGAGAGATAGGGCTACAAATGTTCTGATGGAATTGAGTTTCAATTTAGTCTCTAAGACTATCAATTTTCGGATGGAAGTAAATTGCAGGAAAATATTTTAGCATAAGAATAGTCCGAAAATATTTGAAGTATAACTTTTGGATTATTGAACCAAATAGAATTATTTTGGTGTCATTATAAAATTGAGACTATAAGGAACTTTTCTCTAGAAGGAAATTTTGGCAAATTCCTTCAATTTGATGATTAGAAAAATGTCCTAAGTCAATCATGATTTAATGATATTTTGAGACTTTGATTTATTTTTATGATTTTGAGGACTTAATTAACATGTTAATATGAGTAATTAGCATGTTAATTTGAGTAAGATCATATGGCATAGGTTGATTGGATTAAATTGAATTAAAGTGTTAAAAATGCATGAGGGGCAAAATTGGAAGAACACTTAAGCTTTTAAGTTTCAAAGCTTATAAGGAAGGGCATAAGAGTCTTTTCTCAGTCATTAATGGCAAGTTGGTAAATTGAAAAGGTGAGTTTTCATATAAGAAGAAGAGAAGCACAAAATTGAAGGAAAGAAAGGAAGAAAAGAAAGAAGCAAGAAGCAAGAAGAGAGAAGAGTGAGAGCTTTCGGATGGAGAAAAGGAGAAAGAAGCAAGAAACTTAGGTTTTGATTTTTGGTGAGTTCCAAGTGCGAATTTGATGTTGTTTCAAGAGAAAAAAAATGAAAAGAAGCACAAGAGCTTTAATTCAAGCCAAGAAACCACTCTTTTAGTGAAGATTAAGGTAAGATTAAAATTTTGATTTGTTGATTTTTGAAAGAATTTTGGTTTAGATAGCTTGAGAATTGTATGGGTTTAAGTTCACTTAGATCAATTTTGGTGATTGCATGGTATGAATTGTTCAATTTTGGATTTCTATGAATTAAGGATTTTGTCTTGGATGAGGGAAATTAAGAGAGGCAATGGAGAAAGAGAGGCTTTGAACAAGTTTCAATTAAGGATATGAGGTGGGTACCATGTTTATAATTTGAATTATGAGCCACTAATATGTTTTCAAAAAATCAAGAAGATAAAATGTTTTCGAATTCATTGTTTTCGAATGATTTGATAAATTGCTACAATGGTTAAATTCATTGTTTTTGAATGATTTGATAAATGTCTAAAATTGTTGCATTTTTGAATGATTGAGATTGGTTATGTGAAATTATGTTAATTTGTGAATTTCTGAATGTAAATGTGTCTGATATGACATGGTTATGAAAAATTAAGTTTTTGAACGATGCCTTTGAGCAGTTCGATTTTCGTGTGTAAAATATCTGTTATGTGGCTTTGGTTAGATCCTATAAATTGTCAAGTGTACTTATAAAAAAGGCTTCGCCCGCCTGCCCGCTAGTGACATTGGAGTTTCGTTAAGGACTCCCATAAGTTCACGGCTATACTGGACCGCTATGCTGGAAAGTGTAGTACGTTCTGTTCACGGCTACACAGGACCGTTATGCGAAAATGTGTAGTACGTTTTGTTTTCTGGACCAGCCCAAACCAATTTCTAATGTGTTATGTGCTTATGTTGTGTTATAAGTTTGATGCATCCATGCTTTAAAAATTGTTCATGAATCTCTTTGATAAATTGAGAAATTTTGAAAAATAAGAATTTGATGAATTTCTACTGTGAAATTTCTATAAACTGGCAATAAGTTTTGGAAAATGATTTTTACTTATTTTTCGGTTATAAATATGTTATCCACAAGCTGTAAAGCTCACCCCCTTTCATCCGCATCTCCAGGTATCAAGAAGGAGATCGAATGAAAGAAAGTCAAAACGTTTTTTCATTATGTATATGATTGTGTTTTTAAGTTAAATTATTGTAAAAAATAAGAGCTTAGGCATATGTTGAGTATTGTGGGGATTTTTGTATCTTTTGTATTTGGATTTTGATATTGATGTTGTATTGTGGCTTGAAAATGTCATTAAAGTTTGTAATGCATTTATTTTGGAATATGAATAATGAGTTATGGATTTTGCATATGGAATTGGGATATACATTTGTGTATGGATATGGCATATATAATGTGATTTGGTTGTGTTTAGATTCCGGACAGGAGGTCCGATAATTTTGATGATTGAGAATTATCGAAGTGCTATGGGTATATAAATGTGTTTGATTGTGTTGGGATTCCGGACAGGAGATCCGATGATTGTTGTGATTGATTTGAAATATAAAAATGCTTATTGTATATGAATATTGGTTTATAGCATGTGTGAGTTTTTATAGCAAATGAAAAGTAAGAGTTTAAAATGATGGGATATGATTGTATAAGAAGAATCTTATGAATTGAGATTTGATTGTAGATGAATTCCAAATGGGAAGTTAAATTGTTTTGAATAAAAAAAATTGTACCGATTTGGGTTGGTTTAGACCAAGTGTGTCCTTATAGTTTTCAATGCTAGTTTTTCTAAGGTACACATTTTCGGATGTCAGAATTTGACCTTAAGTTTGATTGCAGCCTTTCGATTCTTTTGGTTCCGCACGCGCTTTCAATTCCTTCATTTTTTTGATCTGATTTGATTTCTTTGGTTTTCGCTCACTTGACTTTCGCTTTTGTTTCCGTCCGATTATTCGTTTTTCCCACTTTCGCTTTATGATTCGTTCTTTCGTTTCTGTCACTTTGTTTTTTGATTTATGTTTTCGAGGTTGGGTTCCAAAAATGGGTCCCAACATGAGTGCTATCAGAGCGTTAGTATTAGGATCTTACATGGGCGCATGTGTTTAAGTGATATGCATGAGAAATTGAAAACAAAATTTGAATGGATAGAATTGAATTAGTGAGAATGTGATATTGATGTGAATGAATTTTCATAAATTATTTGAAGAACCTAAGTGATTGTTTGATTTAGGTGACAAGAGTATAATTGATAATAAGAATGTGTTAATGGAAATTAAGATTAGAATTTCTTGATGATTTTGGATGAATTGATTTCGAATATACATATGCGAGATGCAATAAAGGATACTTGAAAGATGAGATGAATGATAGAGATATAGATATGTAAGGAAGTTTAAGGGATTAAATTGAATGGCATTGGTCCATATTAAGGTTATTAAGAATTGGACCATTGACTTGTGTAAATATGTTAAGAAATATTGACATGATATGATATTGGTGGTATTGACACAAGAAATGAATAATTGTGAGTAAATCGAGATATGTGTATGATGAGGAATGAGTTAAGAAAGTGATTGACTAAATTGGAAGAAATTATTTGAGAGAATTTGTTACTTGGTAATTAATCAAGTAAGAATTTCGGGGATGAAATTCTTTTAAGAGGGGAAGAAATGTTAGACCCCGATCTTTTATTAGACTTCAGAATTGGTAAATGACTATTAAATGAGGAATTGGGTAGTAGAAGCATGAGAATTCAAGAATTTTTCTATTGTGTATATTTGTGTTACTTGTAGGTTATGTATGAAATTTTTGAAGATGTGAGAAAAATTGATTTCGTTTTTGATTATTTTGAGGATGCTATGAAATATATAGTAAAAGAGTTGCTTTAAATGAAATTGAAAAGCAAGAAATGAATAGTAAAAGTGTTAAATTTTAGGTAATTTCAAATCTGACTTTTTGGGATGAATAGTAATAGAGAGTTGACTTTTTGATATAAAATCTTTGTTAATTTTTCTGGGTTGATTTAGATAGAATTTGATAAAATAATCTTCATGAAAGTTGTAGCTTTTGTTGATAGCTTTCTATCGCTATGAAATATGACATTTTTTTATATCAGAATTGAAAGTTATGATCTTTCAAAGTTAAGGTTATTTTGCTTTATTTTTTAAAATGCTCATTAGGGTAAATTTGTGTGTACTGTATTTTGAGAAAAATTCTGGACTGATGTGGTTTGAACTGGATTAAGTGATCTACATGAAAGTTATAGAGAATTTGCATAGCTTTTAAATGATGTAAAGTATGTTATTTGTGGATGTGGGAATTGAAAGATATGGAATTTTGAAGTTTGGATGTAGCATAGGATGACAAATTTCTGGGTATAGGATGACAAATTTTTGGCAGATGATTTGATTGAAAAATTGACCTAGTTAGAGATTGAAATTGCTTTTAAGTTCTCCATAAAAGTTGTATATTGTGTTTTGATCTTTACATTGATGTAAAGAATAGAATTTTTGGACCATAGAATAGGAAGTTATGATTTTTAGAAGTTTTTGTTACTGTTTGACATGATCATTAGTGGACAGAATCTTTGAGTGGATTTTTGACTCTCTTAGAGGTCAAATTGATTTTTCTGTCATTCATAAAAATTGTAGGTTGCATTTTTATCTTTTCATTGATATAAAGTATGACATTTTTGGACCTTGGAGTTGAAAGATAGAAATTTTCGAAGTTGTGTTACTGCTTAGGGTAACATACATTGGACTAAAACTTTGAGTGAGATTTTGACCTCTTTAGAGAAAGATTTGGTTTTTAAGTTCTTCATGGAAGTTGTAGATCTTCCTTTTATATTTCTTTTGATACTAATTTTGTAAATTTTAAACTCTTGAGTGAAAAGTTATGTATTTTGGAAGTTAGGAGTTTTTGAAAAAAAAATCAAAAGGGAGATAGCTCGCGAGTGCGACCGCGTCGCGATTGACGAGGGCCGCATTTTGAGGCTGCCTCACAATCGCGAGTGCCCCATTTTGAGGTGCTCCTCGCGATGTCTACGCGTTGCGAGGGTGACCTCGTCGCCTTGCGACGAGCTCGCGAAGGCGACTTGGTCCCCTCGCGACCTCCTCGCGAAGGTGATCCGACCCTTACCCGTTTGTTTGCTTGTATCTTTTTCGTTCGACATACGATTGACTTGCTTTTTGAAGCGTTGGATTCCTAAGACATTCCTCTACATCTCCATGAAAATTTTGGATTTTAAAGATTTATTTGAAAAAGATTGATTGAATCAAACTGACAGGATTGATTAAAGAGTTTGAGTTAGATATTCTTCTGATCATGTTTAAGTCTTTTGGTGATATCTTTACCTGTGGAGATCCAATTGAGTTGATTCCTATTTCAAAATAAACTAGAGACATGTACTTACAAGTTAGCTGAAGGGACTGAATTTTAATTCTGACTCTAGGACCTTCAATTTCTGAATTGAAGTTAGGTTTAATGTTCAGTCTTGGATTAGTAATAACTAAAAGTATTTTGGCCATAACTTTTGCTCTAGTCATCCAAATGAGGTGATTCTTGATTTGGATTGAACTAAAGAGATAGCGCTACAAATGTTATGTTGTAATTGAGTTTCAATTTAGTCTTTAAGACTATCAATTTTTAGATGGAAGTAAATTGCAGGAAAATATTTTAGCATAAGAATAGTCCGAAAATGTTTGGAGCATAACTTTTGGTGTATTAAACCAAACTGGATGATTTTTGTGTCATTATAAAATTTAGTCTATAAGGAACATTTTTCTAGAAGGAAATTTTAGCAAATTTCTTCAATTTGATGATTAGAAAAATGTCCTAAGTCAATCATGATTTAATGATATTTTGAGACTTTGATTTATTTTTATGATTTTGAGGACTTAATTAGCATGTTAATGTGAGTAATTAGTATGTTAATTTGAGTAAGATCATATGGCATAGGTTGATTGGATTAAATTTAATTAAAGTGTTAAAAATGCGTGAGGGGCAAAATTGGAAGAATACTTAAGCTTTTAAGTTTCAAAGCTTATAAGGAAGGGCATAAGAGTCTTTTCTCCTTCATTAATGGCAAGTTGGTAAATTGAAAAGGTGAGTTTTCGTATAAGAAGAAGAGAAGCACGAAATTGAAGGAAAGAAAGGAAGAAAAGAAAGAAGCAAGAAGAGAGAAGAGTGAGAGCTTTCGGATGGAGAAAAGGAGAAAGAAGCAAGAAACTTAGGTTTTGATTTTTGGTGAGTTCCAAGTGCGAATTTGATGTTGTCCAAGAGAAAAAAATTAAGAGGAGCACAAGAGCTTTAATTCAAGCCAAGAAACCTCTCTTTTGGTGAAGATTAATGTAAGATTGGAATTTTGATTTGTTAATTTTTGAAAGAATTTTGGTTTAGATAGCTTGAGAATTGTATAGGTTTAAGTTCACTTAGATCAATTTTGGTGATTGCATGGTGTGAATTGTTCAATTTTGGATTTCTATGAATTAGGGATTTTGTCTTGGATGAGGGAGATTAAGAGAGGCAATGGAAAAAGAGAGGCTTTGAACAAGTTTCAATCAAGGATATGAGGTGGGTACCATGTTTATAATTTGAATTATGAGCCACTAATATGTTTTCGAAAAATCAAGAAGATAAAATGTTTCCGAATTCATTGTTTTTGAATGATTTGATAAATTGCTACAATGGTTAAATTCATTGTTTTTGAATGATTTGATAAATGTCTACAATAGTTGCATTTTTGAATGATTGAGATTGGCAATGTGAAATTATGTGAAATTGTGAATTTCTGAATGTAAATGTGTCTGATATGACATGGTTATGAAAAATTAAGTTTTTGAAAGGTGCCTTTGGGCAGTTCGATTTTCATGTGTGAAATATCTGTTATGTTGGTTTGGTTAGGTCCTATAAATTGTCAAGTGCACTTGTTAAAAAGGCTTCGCCTACCTACCCGCTAGTAGAATTGGAGCTCCGTTAAGGACTCCTATAAGTTCACGGCTACACTGGACTACTATGCGGGAAAGTGTAATACGTTCTATTCACGGCTACACAGGACCACTATGCGGGAATGTGTAGTACGTTTTGTTTTCTGGACCGACCCAAACCAATTTCTGATATGCTATGTGCTTATGTTTTGTTATAAGTTTGGTGCATCCATGTTTTAAAAATTGTTCATGAATCTCTTTGATAAATTGAGAAATTTTGAAAAATAAGCATTTGATGAATTTCTACTGTAAAATTTCTATAAACTGGCAATAAGTTTTGGAAGATGATTTTTTCTTATTTTTCTGTTATAAACATGTTATCCACGAGCTGTAAAGCTCACCCCCTTTCATCCGCATCTTCAGGTATCAAGAAGGAGATCGGATGAAAGAAAGTCAAGACGTCCGTTTATTATGTATATGATTGTGTTTTTAAGTTAAATTATTGTAAAAAAATAAGAGCTTAGGCATATGTTGAGTATTGTAGCAATTTTTGTATCTTTTGTATTTGGATTTTGATATTGATGTTGTATTGTGGCTTGAAAATGTCATTAAAGTTTGTAATGCATTTATTTTGGAATATGAATAATGAGTTATGGATTTTGCATATGGAATTGGGATATACATTTGTGTATGGATATGGCATATATAATGTGATTTGATTGTGTTTGGATTCCGGACAGGAGGTTCGATGATTTTAATGATTGAGAATTATCAAAGTGCTATGGGTATATAAATGTATTTGATTGTGTTGGGATTCTGGACAGTAAGTCCGATGATTATTGTGATTAATTTGAAATATAGAAGTGCTTATTGTATATGAATATTGGTTTATAGCATGTGTGAGTTTTTATAGCAAATGAAAAGTAAGAGTTTAAAATGATGGGATATGATTGTATAAGAAGAATCTTATGAATTGAGATTTGAATGTGGATGAATTCCAAATGGGAAATTGAATTTTTTTGAATGAAAAAAAAGAAAAAAATTGTACCGATTTGGGTTGATTTAGACCAAGTGTGTCCTTATAGTTTCCAACGCTAGTTTTTCTAAGGTACACGTTTTCAGATGTCAGAATTTGACCTTAAGTTTGATTGCAGCCTTTCGATTCTTTTGGTTCTGCACGCGCTTTTGATTCCTTCATTTTTTTATCCGATTTGATTTCTTTGGTTTTCGCTCACTTTGACTTTCGCTTTTGTTTTCGTCCGATCATTCGTTTTTCCCACTTTCGCTTTATGATCCGTTCTTTCGTTTCCGCCACTTTGTTTTTCGATTTATGTTTCTGAGATTAGGTTCTAGAAACAGTTACCAACATATCTTCTACATCAAACTCTACTTCATGTATTTTCAGTGAACCAAGCAATTCATCTAGCTTCAGCTTACTTAAATCGTTGGCCTCTTGTATTGTCGTTACTTTGGGTCTCCATCTTTTTGGAAGACTTTTGAGAATCTTTCTGACAAGATCTTGATTATTGTAGATTCTCCCAGAAGCTTTAACTCCATTAATAATTGTTTAGAATCGTCCAAACATTTGATCAATAGTCTCCTCATCTTTCATCTTGAATAGCTTATATTGATGAACAAGAATACTGATCTTGAACTCTTTCACTTGATTTATGCCTTCCTGTCTAATGGCCAATGTGTCCCACATTTCCCTTGCAAATTCGCATCCATGAACCTTATCATATTCACTTCTACTTAGGGAACAACTTAGAAAGAACTTGACCTTTGAGTTTAATTGAAATCGAGCTTTCTGATCAATTGACCATTTGTCACAAGAGATGTTATTGCCTTTGTCATTTGTTGCTGTATATGGGTCATTCTCATTGATATCCCAAAGATCAATATATGTGGGTTCTATAAAGAGTCGCATCTTGTCTTTCCAATAATGATAATCTTCACCATTGAATGCAGGAAGTCTTATGACCGAGGTACCTTCAGTTATAAAAACATGTGATTTAGCCATAGATCTCTGCCCTTACTTTGTAACAGTGTTTCTTGGAAACCTCGCTTTGATACCAACTAAAGTAAATCATTTGTTAATATAGAAATCACGTATAATATGTAAAATACACAAGAAGGGGGGTTGAATTGTGTAAAATTTTCAAAGATATTAATCTTTAGGGATTTTTTGAATTTTTTTTATAAAATTCAAATGATCACAAAAACACTTTACTAAAGTCAATGAGTAATGCAATCGCAAGAATTATTATACTCTTCTAAGAACAAAAAAATTAAAAGATAAGGATAAGAGAATAGACGTCGTGATTTTATACTAATTCACTCTTAACCTTTGGCTACGTCCAGTCCTCAGAATTTGTCTGAGATTTCACTATACTCTTCAACTTTACAAATATTCTTTCTACCCTTGCAGAGCCTCTTCAGGTCTCTCACAAAGTATTTTTTATCTACTTTCTTAACCACTCTAGGCTCTAGCCTTTCTTTCTCTCTCTAGGAAAGATATTTTTTAGTTTCACGTTACAAATGTATTCGTTCTCTTTCTTTCGCACTTTGAATACAAAGTTTCTCTAAGTATTGTACAATCAGATTTTCTCTCTTGTAAAAAACGTTATTTAGTTTACGACTAGAACTAGTATTTATAGCCTAAGTCTTCAACTATCGTCTTGAGAAACTACTTCTTGAATCTTCTAAAAACCGTTATTAGTTGAGTCCTGTAACTAGCTCCAACTAATTAACTGACTGACATTCTAGAATAGTTTCCTTTTGTATCATCTGGTACTATATTTCTTCTGGTCTCGCTTTGTCTAGTATTGCGCTTCTTTTAGTTGACGTGTATCTTCTGGTGTCAGGCTTCTTCTGATATCGCACTTCTTCTATTATCATGCTTCTTTTAGTGTCGACATGTATCATCTATGATGACGTGTATTGTCTGTGATGACGTGCCTCCCCTCTATCGTTACAAAGGATGGAGGGGCAGATGCCTTTGGTGTCCCCTCCAATTAAGAATTGGGGTTGCAAATCACTATCATCTGTGATGATGTGTATCGTCTGTTGTTGATGTGTATCGTTTGTGATGACGTGAATCGTCTATTGTTGACCACACATCTTCTGGTGTTGACCACGCATCTTCTGAGTTTGACTAAGTATTACCTGCATTTTCTGTGCACTTAACAAACTTATCAAAACAATTCATACATTTCTAAGATTATTATTATTTGATTGTCATTAAAATTAATAAAAGTGAAGTCTTCTTTACTTAACAATCTCATGCTTATAAAGGACTATATCCCAGCTTACAATGATCTTATTCTTTTCTAGGTCATAGAGCTTATAGTCAAAATCCTCTTTTCCATATCCAATAAATATACAAAGAGTAGTCTTAGAATTCTGCTTCATTACTCCTTTGGCAAAATTCAGCTTCAATTTCTACTCCTTTGGAAAGTGTTGCATTTGAACACCCTCAGATTCATATAAGTCAAATCTTTTCCTTTTCATGCTCTCTCGGGAGTACCAAGATCTAAAAGAATTGAAGGAGTTTTATTTATCATACATGCTACGATTCAAATTGCCTCACCTTAAAAGAACTTTGGTAAATTGGATATTTTGAGCATACACTGAAGCTTTTCCGCAATGGTTCTATCCATCCTCTCAACATATAACTTGCATAATACTTCTCAAAATCATTAGAGGTGTACTTGCCTCCATTGTTTGTTCGAATATGCTTCAAACTTTTCTCCATCTCCCTTTCCACAATGGTATTAAATTTCCTAAAGGTCTCAAACACTTGAATTTTATTTTTTTGATATAACGATCCAAGTCTTGTGAGTAACATCATCGATAAAAGTAATAAAGTACTTATTGCTCCCAAGGAATCCTCCTCAATGGGACCATAACAATTCCAACTTGGTCTTCCTTATAATAGATCTTTTATGACATGAAACTTAATGATACTTTCCAACCATTCAATGATCATATGGGTTAAGGGAAACATTGGTTTTTAAAGGGATAAGTGATTTTCCAACTAGTAATTTAGTCCCCTTCTCACTAACATATCCTAATATTTAGTGTCATAAATTGAGAGAAGTATTCTCCTTAATGAGATATAATTCTCCAAAACATACCTTCTTTATAGGGTGTAGCACAATCTACTATAAGCAATTGTTAATGCTCCTTTAGACAACTTCCACTTGCCATCTCCAAATTGTGTCAATATCCTTCTTGGTCAAATATATTCATAGACAACAAATTGAGACATAAGTCTATAATGTGTTATACTTTTCTCAAGATTAATACACCCCCAACTTTGATTTGAAATTGGATGTTAACTATGTTGATGATGCTAACAGAGCTCTAATTTGTCCCTATGTTGTGAAAGCTCCTATGTTAATAAACCACTCAAAATCTGAGTGACAAATATGGAGACACTCACTAATTTCATAAATTAGTGACACCTCATCATTAATGCTTGAGGTTGTTGCTACAATATTACTATCATCTCTATCTTTCTTGTTGTCTTATTTCTTATAGTCTCTCTTCCACTTACAACAAAACTTCTTTATATGATCAAGTTTGGTGTAGTAGCGACACATCTTAGTCTCCTTGCCATCTCTAGACTTAGACATGTTCTTAGACTTTCCCTTCTTTTTGGAACTTTTACTCTTGTTTCTTCCTTTTCTCTTTACCAAAAGAGCGTGTACATTATTGATGTAACATCCCGTCCCCAAATGAAGGGTGAGGACCCAAAATATTGTACAAGTGTGCTCAAGGAGAGACAAAGGAAATGCATTGGTTTTTCTCATGCATCTTATTAGCATACATGCATTTACATAATGATTACTGGCTCTTTAAGTGGTACATGCATTCATTGATTATTGCTGGGAATTAAAGATAGGGAATGTGAATTGCTAAAATTTATGGGTAGAAGGTGTTGAAAGAGTGAAAGAAATATGTTTGTGCTACAAATTGGGATTTATTACTCAAGTAAATGTCTTGATGAATTTGTGGCTGATCTCTTGGCTAAATGGGATGTTTATCGATGCGGCATTGATGTTTACATGAAAGGAGTAGGATTTAGTATGAAATCTGAAAAATGGAACTTGTGCATACTTCAGGTATTTGTTTATAACTTTTGATGTAGTTATGCTATTGAGTTGAGGTTTGTTTTAAATTAAACTTGAGAAATGTGAATAGAATTCATGTGAAGGAAGTTCTGGCCAATTGTGGTTTGAAGAGCTTTGAATTTGGATCGGAAGTTGAGATGGGTGTGCTGGATGAACAGTATCCGGATCTTGGTTCCATTATTGACGACCTGAAACTTTGAGAATTTTTCTAGGATAAAGGAGACAGATTTTGTGAAATTGGTATTACTGAAAGTTGAAGATTTATGTGTTATCTTTCTAGCAACACTAAGTATGATATTTTTCATTGTTTAGCTTGCAAGTTATGGTCTGATAATGCTCATGTTGGGACCCGATCCGGGAACCGGATCCCAATCGAAACAAAGCGAAACGAATCATTAACGAATCGAAAGCAAATCGAATCGAAACCAATTTCTGATACGTAACAAAACGGAACCGACATCCGTGAACAAGTATCAAAGAAAACGTTTGCGTTGGAAACCTTAAGACTATCAGTCAAAACTCATCCAATCCGTGTACATTTTTTTTTCTTTCTTTCTTTCTTTCATTTTCATTCCATCTCTTACAAGTGACTTCAATATCCTCAATCCAATAACATTCACATACAATCGCACTATCCAACGTCCAATACCCGTTCATTCACATTTCTCCATATACAAATCATGCTTATATCTCAGTTGGACATACACAAGTTATATAACATATCCATGTGCAATACCATAACTCAATAGCCTCATCCAAACCTCATAAATACAATTACGATTTATACACCATTTCATAAATCAAAGCTTTATACAAATCATAGTGGCATTTTCAAGCCTTATACATTACCCATAACCCTAAACCAAAGTACACGATACACAACAATTCCAGACTTCTCAGCAACCATCTCACTTAACAATAATACAATAAAACACATGTAAAAAGAAATCTTTATTTTCTTTCACCCGATCTTCTTCTCATCACCTGTGGATGGGAATGAAGGGGGTGAGTTTTACAACCCGTGGGTAACAGTTTATAACAAATATATAAGCAAAATCCTTGAAATTCTTTTTCTTTTCTGGTCTTAGAAAACATTTCTTTGAAATCCGTAAAGCACATTTTCAAAAAGTACTTTTCTCATTGTAGTCAAAATCGCCATTTGCAAAACATATGATTTTTAGGCTTTCCGCCATAAAACTCATAAATTTATAAACATGAATGCATCAACTTGGCAATTCATAGATGCAATGACAATTCACATATGGAATGCACAACACATGGCTCGAGAGTTCCATAAACACGACAGAAATCGAAGTTTACCGTAAACACGATGAGTCCATTTTCCGGATCTCGTAAGCCTCAAGCAGGCAGCCGGGAGAAGGCTATAATTTTCCATACGTCGACGTGCACGTGACTATCCATCCGTAACTCTCTCGCCCACACAAAAGCATATAAGCAATGCTCAAGATCATTTATCAAAATGCTCTTTCTTTCGAATATACGAAATGCCATGGAATCTTTCGAGGCATAACACAAATGTATTTTGCAATTCATCAAAAGCTCATGTATGGAATTAATGATGATTTTCAAATTATTCACACAATGATGCAACACTTATGATGCAATTGAAATCAGAAAATCTCTTTATTTAAAGAAAGCGAAGTGGCTTATAAATTCAAATTATAAACACATTACCCACCTCGATTCGATGCTAGAAAGTTGTTCCTAGCTCCAATTTGTCCATTGGTTCCTTCTTTCTTCCAATATAACTTCACCTAAAGCAATTTCACCCAAATTCAATATCATAATTAACTCAATCCTCAAACTGAACTTAGAAACACTAATCCCTCATATATTCAAGCTTTCTAAATCATAAATTTCCAAAATCCCCAAATTTCAAATTTGGGCATAAACCCTAATTAATTTCCTTCCAAAATTAAACCCATAATACTTAGAAATCAACAAAATTAACTTCATACTCCACAAACCCATTCCATTTTCCATGATTCTAAACCAAAACTTCAAGAGAAACTCAAATCTTAGAAATTGCTCTTACCTCATTTCTCCTCCATTTTCAGATTTTCTTGGTTCAAGATGAAGCTCTCTTCATCCTCCACCTTTCTCTCTCTTAGAATGACATCAAAATCACTCTTCAAGTGGTAGAAAAATCGAGCCCTAGCTCTCTTTCTTTTCTTTCTCCTTCACTCATCCGAAACTTGCTCTCGCTTCTCTCTTCTCTCTTTTGTTCTTTTCTTTGTTCAAGTGTCGTGCTTCCTTTGATAAAACTACAGCTCACTTGCTTTTATAGTGCCAGGACATTTAATGAATGAGGAATGACCCATAAGCCCCTCCATTTAAGCCTATAAACTTAACCCTTTAAGTAAACTTCCAAAATTGCCCGTCCATTGGTCTTTAAAACTGACATCTTGTATGATTATTTTGATCAGGTAAATGAAGCCATTTGACAAAACTTTCTTCTAGAGAAATGTTCCTCTATGTCTTATAAATCCAATGCTTCAAGAATCAGATCGATCCGAGCTCTATAGCTCAAGATATATTCAAAGTATTGAAGTCTATTCTTCAGACCCGAGGCTGAACACTACACCTAACTTCCGACCTGAATTTGGAAGTCTTAGAGGCTACATTGTCGATCGGCTCCTTCATAATATTTTTAGCCCCATGTCTCTATTTTCATTTTCAAAAAGAATCAAATCGATCGGAGTTCTACCGATCGAGATATCTCTAAAATACTGAACACTGCCCAAAATTTTATAACCGATCAGTTCACGAAAATCCGAGCTATCTTTCTCCATTTAATTCCAAAACTGACCTATATAGTATGAAAAGATAGAAAAATGTCTTAGGAATCCAACGCTTCAAAAATCGACTCAATCAGAGGTCTACACAAAAAGTTATGGCCAAAAGAAGAGAGAGGGGTCAAAAACACAAAAGCAGACGATGACGTCAGCACAGACGCAAATTCGTCTGACCCCTTTCTCCAGAACATCCCCACTTAGAAAGATCATAACTTTCTACTCAGAACTCCAAATTAGACACGGTTTGATTCGTTGGAAAGCTAAGAGAAAAATCTACAACTTTACAGAAGGAAATTTTGCCAAAATATATCTTTATCAATCCCAGAATTTCCCCTAAAGTCAGAAGATAAGACTTTCATACCTGCACCAACACTGCACTCAATTCTTAACTTCATGACAATATTTGAGACTCTTAGGCACATAATTGAGATTCGATGTCTTCTTACAAAATGTAGCCATATGTCTCTAGTTTAATCCAAATTAAGAATCATCTCGTTTAGATTACTATAGAAAACGTTATGGTTAAAATACTGAAGTATATTCAGTGAACATTTTCCAGATCACTACCAATCTTATCTCCAAATCTATCCTTATCATAACTCATACCAAGATCACTCTTTCTACTCTCTTGTCCAATATTTTCATGCTTTATATCAATGGAAAGATAAAACAACCTCTACAATGTTCATAAAGAACTCCAAAGTAACTTCAACCTCTAGTTAAGTCAATTTTTTTCAATCAAAGTTTCGCTTGCTTAGCAATCACCTAAGCAATATCCAAACTTCAATTTATCATAACTTCTTGCCCCGATATCGAAAAATTGCATACTTTATGGCGTTAGAAAGCTGGAAACATGAACTACAACTTTCATTAAGACCACTTTGGCCAAATATATCTAGATCAGTATAGATTTTCCATTGAAGTTTCTAACACCATTCCAACACATCAACTTCACATATCAACACATCACCACAAGCTCTTCAACTAATTCCTCTCAAACACAATACACACAAATCTATACACAACTGATATTCTTACACAATTGATCTTTCATATCCATATATAAATCCATGTCTCATTAACATCATAAGATAAATGTTTATAAAATTAAATGGCATTCTAAGCCATGCTACAACATCAGTATTCAAGTCCAAGTACAAAAGATACAAAACTCCATCATTCTCCACATATGACTGAAATCTTATTCTTGCAATAATCTAACTTAAAACACCACATGCATAACCAACCAAATTGTCTTTGCTTTCTAATTTCTTCAAAATTTTACACTTTCACTTTCTATTTCTTGATTTCAACTTCCATTTCAATCCACTCATCCACTTGAACTTTCATAACCCATACAAATCTATTTGAAACCCAAAGTTATCAAATCAACCAAATCTTTTCTCATCAATTTCCTTAAGGCAAAAATATCTATAACTCCATTCATATACAAAAAATCTTATCAAATTTTTCATTTTCATATTTCTAATTTCCACTTAAAGATCGCGGTCCAACAGCTCAGGTGGTAATTCAGTCCAAAATGTGTTTTGGTGTGCAAATGCTCTAAGGGCATAGATTTTGTGCTTTTTGTGTTCTAACATTTATTTGGGACTGTAAAGGGTGAAATTGGCTTGAGTGACATTATGGAAAGTTGTAGAGGATTGTTATAGATTTCTAATGATGTATTTTATACAAATTTTGGATGTAAGGACTGTTAGATATAAAATTGTAAAGTTTTGGCTATGGATATGGTCGTATGCTGTTTTAATACTAATTAACAAGGCAGCCACATTAATGGGTAGATTCGACCTAATTAGAGTTGGAATTTACTTTGAAGCCCTTCCTGAGAATTGTAGTATATTGTCTGAGCTTTTTATTGCTATATAGCATGGAAATTTTTGCTAAGGGGATGTGGAGTTATGAATTTTGAAAGATTGGGTTTCTGTTGAGAATAAATTGGGTAGGCTGAACCTTTGTTTGCGAATTTGATTTGGTTAGAGATGGAATTGGCTTCTAAGTTATTCCTGAAAGATGTAGAATTTGTTTTGCTCTTTTTATGGATATAAAATTTGGAATTTTTGGTTAAGGGGATGAAAAGTTATGATTTTTAGAAGTTCTGATGATGTTTAGTGTGAAGCTGATCGACCAGTCACATTGTGTGGAGTTTTTGACCTATTTAGAGGTCGATTGGATTTTTAAGGCCTTCCTAAAAGTTGTAGAGGGTTCTTTTACCTTTCCTTAGACACCAAGTTTGTCAAATTTGGAGTTCTGGGTCAAAAGTTATGATGTTTACAAGTTGAGGTGTTGTTTAAAGTTTTGAGGAGATTATCGATCGGTCATCTTTGAGTGCATTTTTGACCCCTTTAGAGACCGAGCTTGCTTTTGAATCCTTCTTAAAAATTGTATATCTATCTTTTATCTTTCCAACGATACCAAGTTTGTAAAAATTGGAGCTTGGAATCAAAAGATATGAAAGTCAGAAGTTAGGAGGTCAGAGCGCAAGCGATCGATCATGTATGAGCGATCGGCGAGAGAAGCGCTGCCCGCTTCGCCTCGATCAAAGAAGCGAGGCTCTCTGTGTGGTCGATCTGCCCGCAGGGTTCATTTTCTGCCGACCGACCTCTCTCTGCTCTTTTGGCCATAACTTCTTTGTCCGACCTCCGATCGACCCGATTTTTGAAGCGTTGGATTCCTAAGACATTTTTCTATCTTTCTATACTCAAATAGATCAGTTTTGATATTAAATGGAGGAAGATCGATCAGATTAAAGTTAGCTGATTGGTTGTAATGGTTTGAACAGTGTTCAGTATTTTGGAGATATCTCGATCAATAGAGCTCCGATCGATCTGATTCTTTTTGAGAATTAAACTAAAGACATGGATCTACATTTTATCTGAAGGAGTCGATTGACAATTTAGCCTCTAAAATTTTCAAATTCTGGATTGAAGTCAAGTGTAGTGTTCAGTCTCGGCTTTATAATGGTCTGAACAGACTTCGATATTTTGGAGATATTTTGAGTTATAGAGCTCCAATAGATCGGATTCTTGTTTCAAATGAAACTAGAGACATATATCTACAAGTTATATGAAGGAGCCGATCGACAATGTAGCCTCTAAGACTTTCAATTTCTGGATTGAAGTTAGGTGTAGTGTTTAGTCTCAGCTTTGTAATGGTCTGGACAGACTTCAATATTTTGGAAATATTTTGAGATATAGAGCTCCGATCGATATGATTCTTGAAGCGATAGATTTGTAAGACATAGAGGAACATCTATCTAGAAGAAAGTTTTATCAAATTGTTTTATTTACCTGATCGAAATAAGGGGCCAAGATGTGAGTTTTAAGGAAAAAAGGAAGGGCATTTTTGGAGCATCACTTAAAGGGTTAAGTTTATAGGCTTAAATGGAGGGGCATATGTGTCATTCCTTATTCATTAAATGACATGGCACTATAAAAACAAGTGGACTGTGCAAAACAGAAAAGAAAGAATAGAAGAAAAGAGAAGAGTCGAGAGCCTTCGGATGGGAGAAGAAGAAAGAAGAAAGAGTAAACTAGGTATCGATTTTTCTAAGCCTTTCAAGAGGGATTTTCATCGTGTCAAGAAGAGAAAAACGTAGAGGATGATGAGAACTTCCATCCAAGCTAAGAAATTCATTGATGGGTGAAAGATCAAGGTAAGATTGAGATTTTTGATTTGTTAAATTTTGAAGGGGTTTGGTTCATATGACTTAAGATTGGTATAGGGTTGTGTTTCCTAAGCTCTATTTTAGTGTTTATACAGTATGTGATGTTGAATTTGGGTAATTGTGGCTTAGGGAATTTTAACTTGGATGAAGGAAAGAAATAATGAAGAAATTGATGCTTTGGATAAGATTTCAGTATGGATATGAGGTGAGTGACCTAGACGGTACCTCAATTATTATGTGCTTAGAATTCTGTCTTTATAAAACTGTGGTGAATAATGGTGGGTTAGTGAATTGCGTTTGATTATGGATTCCAGACAGAAGGTCCGATGAAATGGGAGATTATGGCATAGAAGTGCAAATTGTCTGTGAATTTGGACCCTCCGTGTTTGAAATGTATAGCAATAGAATTGTGATTATAATGTGATTGTAAACTATTTGGGATTGATTGTGATTGAAATACTGCATTTTTTTGACATATGTATTCCATACATGAGTGCAAAATCAGATAATGGTAGTTGTGACCGAAGTAGCCATCGAGAGCTAAAAGCTCACCGTACTTGGTCCTTAAGCCCACAGTGATTTTAGAGCCTCAGGCTCAACGATTAATGCGCCCATATTAGGACAGTTTGAGCGCTCGGTCACAACACCAAAATAAATGGAAAAAGTGTCACATACGCATTCCATACACATTTGAGTGAATAATTTGATTTGGTGAAAGGCAAAAAAATGTCTTATACTTATTTGATTGACAAATGTGTATTTTGATATGAACGAAACTGTGAAATGCTCCACTTCAAGGGTGGAATGTCGGAGTAAAGTCCGATGATATGAGATGTGATTGAAAGGGATAGATAATCGTGGGTGATACATTGTGACATATGCATTACATATATGAATGCATGATCAGATAATGGTCGTTGTGACTAGAGTAGCCACCGATTAGAGCTACAAGCTCAACGATTAATGAGCCCTATATGGGACAGCTATCAATGAGCCCTACATGGGACAGTTACCAATGAGCCCTATATGGGACATTTATCAATGAACCCTACACGGGACAGTTATCAATGAGCCCTACACGGGCCAATTATCAATGAGTCCTATATGGGACAGTTCAGGCACTCAGTCACAACAGAGTAACAATTGGAAAGTGAGTCTTATATACACTGCCTATGCATGACATAAATGATTAATTGATATTGAATGTGAAATAATATGAACATGTGTGATATGTGAGATTGGTTCAGTGATTGAATATGAAATATATGAACAGGTGTGATATTGGAAAGAAATGTGTAATAAAATGTGACTTATGAAATATATGTCTTATGTGATATATGATGAGTGAGCAATTGATGATGGTCACTCACTGAGTTCACAAAACTCACCCAAAATTTGCAATTATTTTTCAGGATTAAAAGAATACCCCGTTAGGCCAACGGAAGTATATTTGCAGGATTCAAATGAAGGATAGAAGTCGGGATCAGTTCGCGTCTGCATTGCATGTCTTTATGTATGTAATGAAGTGTATATTTGTATTTGGAAAATGGGCCCGAGTGGCTATTGGAAATTGTGTATAATGAAATTGTATATGATTGAATAAGGACCCAACTTGGGCATTGAATTACGCATATTTTGTTATGTAAAAAAAAAGTACCGATTACTGAATGAGTGTTTTAGTACGCTACCCTCGCGGGACACGGACTCGGATATCACCGTCGATGTCGGGTTCAGGTCGCGCGGGAGTGGGGATTTACAAAATAGTCTTGAATCCTGTCCGCAGCCCAAATTTTAATTTGGAGATATTGTATTGCTGACGACAAAGGTCCAAGCACAATAATGGAGGTTGAGAAGAAACGTGATTTACAAAATAGTTGAGCTATTTCCTTGTCTTCTCATGCAAAATAATAGCAATAAAGTCATTTTCTTTTTTTATTATTCTACCTTATCACTTTGGGTCGACTAGTACCAGGAATCACGTCACTCGTAGAAACATACAGGACTCACCTGATCCTTTAAGGGGATTACTTTTCCAGTTTCCTATGTAAGACAATCATCTTTCGTGTGTTTGAGATTATCAATTGGGAGTCTAAATCTTCCCTATGATTTTATAGTGTTTTATTGTATCTAATGAATTTCATTTATTTATTTATGTGGGTCTTGCATAAATCCCGCATAAATAAATGCGGATCTCACATAAATAAATGGCTAAGATTTATAAAACAGAATAAGACATCATAAAATTAGATAGAAGATCCTATCCTATCAATTATTCACGTTTTTTACTTATCGCATCTGGTCTGGGCGTCAGCAGTACAAGGTGGGTCGTCTAGCTGGAATCCACCTGTCATCGAAGTAACAAAAATGTTGCCAGCAAAAGAAAATGGAGAAGAAGATACCAAGATTGAGTGTTCTTCGAACACCTGCAATAAGAGCCTCACAAACTCACCAGTACCCAAAACAGGTTAGTACTCTAGCACTCTTTCATCTTTTTCCCTCACACTGATTTTTCACTCTCAAAGATAGAAAATTACAAAGTGAATTGAAGACTGAAATTTTCTGTATGTGTTGTGTGTTGTCTGAAGCCTCTGCCTTGCCTTTTATAACTAAAGATGGAGATGACTTTCGAAAGAGTTTTGAATGAGTCAAAACCAGACATGTGTCTCACGTGAGTCTCATGTTATTTTTAAGTGACTCCTTCTTGATGCTATGCGTTTCAGTCTGCCCATTTATATTGATGTTGCATTTGATGAAACGTCTGTGCTTTGATGCGTGTACTGTAAACACCACTGTTTTGAGTCTTGAGCCTTGCATGTTTAAACGACCGTGTATAGACCTTTGCAGATATTTGTGTGTCACGTGAATGAGGCTTTGTCTTAAGTCATTTGTGTCTGAAACTGACATCATCGAGAACTTTCCTTTATGTCTCCTTCTCTTCTGCTTCAGATACTTTCATCTTCATCTTTGTTTCTTCATATTTCTTCTACTTTTGGTGCTTCTACGTGTGGATTGATGGAGAATCAAGTGATTTTCCTCACATCTTTTCCCTCCTTCTCCATTAATCCATACTTAGAACCCTCATCTGTGAGTGAAACCCAAAAACCCGACAACCCTAACTTTCTTCAATTTGTGAGATCTGCTGAAAACTCCTTCGATTTCTTATGGCTTCCCTCCTATTTCACCTATCTTAGCTGAAAATGACAAACCCTAAGAGAAAATCCCCAAATCCGAAAAAAAATCCCCAAATCCCGAAACCCTAATTTCTACCCCCTTCGTGAGATCTGTTAGATTTGACTTCGGTATCATGAGGCTTCCTCGATCTGTAAGTAGTCCCTGCAAAAATTAAACTTTTTTGTGTTAGAATTTTTGTACCGAAATCAGATGGATTTTTCTCACCTTGTATTTTTTCCAGATTGAAGGTTCCTTTGAAGATTTGATCTCTGACGAAATGCAGACGCACATCAATATGCTTAGATCTCTCATGGAGGACTGGATCGCGACTCAGGTACTAAGCACTCTGACTGTCCGTGTATAAAATTGGTGTTGTGATGTCTGTGTTGATTTCTCTAAGTATTTCTGATAGCCATGCAAGCTCCTTTACTCCTTTAGTAATTGCATAATATTTTGCTTCTGTGGTAGATAGGCTTACAACTGTTTGCTGCTATGATTTCCAGCTGATTGTGTTTGCTGACAGTGTGAAAATATATGTTGAAATTGATTTTCTTGAGTCCTTGTCTGCTGCATAGTCTGCATCCACATAACCACATAAAAACAAATATTTGCATTTTATTAGTTCTGTTTTAGAAAAACATAAACCATAGTTCACTGTTCCAGATATATATCTGAGAACGTTCTTGAGCCCTTGCCAGTGTTCTAAACCTGGATTGGCCATGAATTTACTTAGGATACTAATAGCATATGCTAGACTAGGCCTTGTGCATATATAGCATAAGGTACATTAGACTTCCAACACCTACATCATAGGGTTAGTGAGCCATTGCCTTCTTTTCTTCTTCTGTCTTAGGACACTTATAAGAAACCATCTGCAAGTGTGAACCTAAAGGTACTGAAGTAGGTTTGGCTTGCTCCATATTAAATTAAGTTAGGATCTTTCGGATGTAGTTTCTTTGGACAAGCCATAGCTTTCCTTCCCTCTTCTTTATAATAATCTGCATTCCTAAGAGCTTCTGTGCTTCCCCTAGGTCTTTCATTTCAAAATGTGAGCATAGTTCAGCCTTGACCTCTTGAACTATATTCAAGTCCTTCCCTGTGATGATAACATCATCTACATAGACTTACATATACACTGCTTTAGTCATTCCTAGATCTTTATAATATAGGCAGTAATCATCTACATAGACTTACATATACTCTGCGTGGATACCGTTAGAGACGGTCTCCTTTGGTCGTTATGATTTGACTTTGTTATATAGACACATGGATCCTGGCTTTCGGGAAGGTCCCGGAATAAAAAAATTTTGTTTTCCGCACCGTGTGCATGTGATGTACACACCGGGATTTTCCTACAGTGGTATCAGAGAGACTTATGTCGTATATAACGAAGCAATCATAACAAGGTTGGAGCTGCCTATTGGTTGTGACGATGATGCATGTTGACTGTGTTAAATTCGAAATCAGTATAGAAAACTTGTTTTTGAAATTTTCTTGCCCAGATGTGCTCATAAGATGTTGTTGAATATGTCTGTGGAAGAACAGAATTTATCAATGTGATTTGATATGGTTTTGCTAATTTATTCCCTAATGTTCTGGTTGCTGTGTTTATGCATATTCCTTGAACAGGCATGCTTATAAATTCGAGAATAAATTGTATAAATTTTTGTTTCGGATTTTCTTTCACCAAAATGTCTCGAAGATGTTTATGAATGTCTATGAGGATGGAAAAATGTTTTCGAGGTGATTTACTATTTATTTGAGAATTTATTGTGTGCTGCTGGGAATATCTATGTTGAGGAACACAGATTCAACATTGGCTTTGTTGCTGAGGTTGGTTGAGTTTTTGTTGGAAATAAATCCTGAAAAAAGTCATAGAGCATGTTGTGAACATTTTGTAACCAATGTAATTTTCTCAGAATTTATTGAAATTGTTTCAATGAGTTTTTCAAGCAAAAGACAGAACTTGGCAGTTTTGAGAAAGTTGCTGGAACTGTTTTGTTTGGAATGATTGATTGTATATTTCTCAATTCCAATGCCTTGGATTATTTTTAATGTGATTAAAAATATGTTACACTGATGTTGTATTCTTGCCAAACTGATTTTCTTGAAATTGGGTTTCCAAAAATTTTCGGATGTCAAATGTGTCTCATTAGCGTCTCGTTAGTATATTTCGTTGTCTTGATTGTTTTGGCCGTCACAATTTTGTGACCAGTGCTGAAGTAGTCTTGATAAAGTGTAGACTACCTAGAGATACTTAGGTTGATAGTTTGATATTCTCAAATTATTTGGAAATCTAAGTGAATAACAGTGTATTCATCGATTTCAAGTATTTCATGTATAGTATGACTATATATGGTAAGCATGATACAATGAAAGTGTTTCATTGGTACATCAAAGTAAAGTATATTACACTTAGTATTGTGAATTTGAACTGCACGGATTGAGAAATTAGCCGATTAGAAGAGCATTTCTAAACATAAGTCGACTTACACATGCATAAGTCGACTTGCATAGTCAGATAAGTCGACTTATACATGCACAAGTCGACTTGCATAGTCAGATAAGTCGACTTGCACAATGGTATAAGTCGACTTGCATGTGCACAGTAGCATAAGTCGACTTACACATGCATAAGTCGACTTGCATGTTCAGGTAAGTCGACTTACAACATGCTTAGGTGGGATGATGGATGATTATAGGTATAGATTCAATGTGATTGATGAAATGCCCTAAATCATTCCATATAGTCATGGTGACTATAATCCTACAGCTTGGATGAGACCAGAGTTTGAAATCCCTCACATAATATGAAAACTAACATCTTCCATTAATATGGGGAGAACCAGAGTTCTTATAGAGTTTGGGTTGTTGGGTAAACCCAAGCTCACTCTATACGGATATGTTCGAACCATGAAAATAAGATTTTCGGATTAATGGGTCGGTTTTCACTAGAAGCGTTGATTTGTTGAGTAAACTCAAGGTTAACGTAGACAGAGGCGAAATTGGGTAGTGTACATCAGATGTACACGTATCAAGAGTTGATAACCCAATGTGTGTGCATACATCACGAGTTGATAGCATTAGTCGATAATTGCACCTATGATGTAACTGGTATGATCGATACCTGCCGATTGATCTAAGGTGGCTTGTTGGATAAACCCAAGGTCATTTTAGTAATGTCGGATATCTATGATGCAATTGGTATGATCGATACTATTGGGACCCGATCCGGAGACCGGCGCCCCAACCCGAAAATGGCAGATAAAACGAATCACAAAAAGGAGGAATAAAAAACGATTGATCACAAAGCGAAACAAATCATTAACGAATCGAAAGACAACTTGGAAGCAAAGCATACAATAAAATTTAATAGAATTGGCTCGAAGACGACCAAACAAACGATCCAATCGAATTGAAACATAAATTCCGACATCCGCATAAATATCTTAGAAAAGCATCAAAATGGTCGCGTTGGAAACCTTAAGACTATCAGTCTATACTAATCCAAATCTGAGTATATTTTTTTTCTTTCATTTCCATTCCATCTCTTACAAATTGACTTCAATTTCCAATTGAAATCATTCGCACTCAAACTCAATTTATTTGCTTCTTCATATACAATCATATCTCATCGATTTAAACTCTCACTTTTCATTTCCATAAAATCGTGCACATTCCAATTTAAATACCATCAATTCTCAAACGATTAGCACTTTAAATATTTCATACCAACCATCACAATCATATACCCAATTTTCATACACAAAATCCATAACTTAATCCAATACATATGTCCAGAATCCATAATACAATCCCATAATAATACTTGTAATACAATAATTGACAAACCAGTCTTATACAAACCGATATAAAAATCCCATTTTTTCACAAAATACAAACGATACAAAATCGAATAACACGTCTTGACATTCTTTCATCCGATCTCCCGCTCGAAAACCTGGAGATGGGGATGAAAGGGGGTGAGCACAAAGCTCGTGGATAATATGTTTATAAAATGAATAGATAAGCAAAACCCTTGAAATATTTTTCCTTCTCTGGTCTGAGAAAAACATTTCTTTGAAATCCGTAAAGCACATTTTAAAAAATTCTTTTCTTGCTGTAGTCAAACTCGTAGTTTGTAAAACGTATGATTCTTAGCCTTTCAGCCATAAATCCATAGATTGCAAAACATGAATGCATCAACTTGACAATTCATAAATGCAATGTCATATCACATATGCAATGCACACAAATGGCTCGAGAGTTCCGTAGAACACAACGAATAAACCGAAGTTTATCGTAAACTATCCGAGTCCGATTTCTCAAGGATCTCGTTGCCTCAAACGGGCAGCCGGGAGAAGGCTATACTATACGTCAACGTGCACGTGACTCCATCCGTAACTCTCTTACCAAAACAAAACACATAACCATTCGTTTCATGCTCAAAGTATTTTATCAAAATTTTCAGAATTTTCATTCTTTCCATTCTTGCCATGTAATCTTTCGAGGCATAACACAATGTATGTTGCAATTCATCCAAAGTCCATGTATTGAATCAAAAATGATTTTTCAAATCATTCATACAATGATGCAACATTTATGATGCAACTGAAATCAGAAAAATCTCTTTATTTAAAGAAAGCAGTAGTGACTTATAAATTCAAATTATAAACACATTACCCACCTCGAATCGATGCTAGAAACTTGTTCCTCGCTCCAATTTGTCCATTGATTCCTTCTTTCTTCCAATTTAACTTTACCTAAAGCAATTCCACCCAAATTCAATATCATAATTAACTAAATCCTCAAATTGAACTTAGAAACACTACTTCCTCATATATTCAAGCTTCCTAAATCATAAATTGCCAAAATCTCCAAATTCTAAATTTGGGCATAAACCCTAATTAATTTCCATCCAACATAAAACCCATAATACTTAGCAATCACTAAAATTGACTTCATACTCCACAAACCCGTACCATTTTCTATAATTCTAAACCAAAACTTCAAGAGAAACTCAAATCTTAAAAATTGCTCTTACCTCATTTCTTCTCCATTTTTGGATTTTCTTGGTTCAAGATGAAGCTCTCTCCATCCTCCACCTTTTTCTCTCTTGGAATGACATCAAAATGTCTCTTTAAGTGGTAGAAAAATCGAACCCTAGCTTTCTCCCCTTTTCTTTCTTGTTCTCTCCCGAAGCTTCTCTCATTCTCCTCTCTTTCTTTTCCTTCTTTTCTTCTCTTACTTCCTTATGCCTTATACGACAGCCACTGTCTTTTATATTGCCATGTCATTTAATGAATGGGGAATGACCCATATGCCCCTCCATTTAAGCCTATAAACTTAACCTTTTAAGTAAACTTCCAAAATTGCCCCTTCATTGGTCTTTATAACTGACATCTTGTCTGATCATTTTGACCAGGTAAATGAAGTATTTTCACAAGACTTTCTTTTTAGGGAAATGTCCCTATATGTCTTAAGAATCCATCGCTTAAAGAATCAGATTGATCGGAGCTCTATAGCTCAAGATATCTCCAAAATACTGAAGTTTGTTCTTCAGACCCGAGGCTGAACACTACACCTAACTTCCGACCCGCATTTGGAAGTATTAGAGGCTCAACTGTCGATCTGCTCCTTCATAAAATTTGTAGCCCCATCTCTCTAATTTAATTTTCAAAAAGAATCAACTCAATCCGAGCTCTATTGATCGAGATATAGCCAAAATACTGAACACTATTCAGCCACTACAACACCGAGACTGAACATTACTTCGAACTTCCGACCCCCATTTGGAAGTCTTAGAGGCTCAATTATCGATCGGCTCCTTCATAACATTTGTAGATTTCTATCTCTAGTTTAATTTCCAAAAAGAATCAGATTGATTGGAGCTCTACAGATGGAGATATCTCTAAAATACTGAACACTGTTCAGTCCTTACAACACCAAGACTGAACACTACACTGAACTTCCGACTTGTATTTGGAAGTCTTATAGGCTACATTATAGCTCGTCTCCTTCATAAAATTTGTAGCCCCATGTCTCTAGTTTAATTTACAAAAAGAATCATATAGATCGAAGCTCTAGAGACCGATATAACTCCAAAATACTGAACACTACTCATACCATTACAAAGCTGAGACTGAACTCTATACCTAACTTCTGACTGGTATTTGAAAGTCTTAGAGGCTACATTGTCAATCGGCTCCTTCATAAAATTTGTAACCCCATCTTTCTAATTTAATTTCCAACAAGAATCAGATCGATCGGAGCTCTATCGATCGAGATATCTCCAAAATACTGAACACTATTAGGACCTTTTCCATAGATCAGCTCACTTAGATCAGGTCGATCTTTTTCCATTTAATGCTAAAACCAATAAATCTAATATGGAGAGATAGAAAAATGTCTTAGGAATCCAACGCTTTAAAAATCGGATCAATCGGATGTCGGACGAAGAAGTTATGATCAAAACAAAGAAGAGAGGTCGGTCGGCTGGAAATCCACCCCGCAGCAGATCGGCCATCGCCCGAGCGGGCACTCGTTGCCGAGCGGTCGCTCGCTGCCGAGCGAGCGCTTGCTGCCGAGCGGTCGCTCGCTGCCGAGCGATCAGCCGCGCGATCCGACCTATCAGACTTCAAACCTTCATAACTTTTGACTCCGAGCTCCAAATTAGTCGCGGTTTGTTTCGTTGGAAAGCTAAGAGACAGCTCTACCATTTTCAAGAAGGACTCAAAGGCAAGCTCGGACATTAAAGGAATCAAAAGTTTGCTACAAGGTGACTGATCGATAAACTCCTCAACAGTTCCAAAACTTGTAAATATGATAACTTTTGATCCAGAACTCCAAATTTGACAAACTCAGTGTCTATAGAAAGGTAAAAGAACCCTCTACAACTTTCATTAAGGCCTTAAAAATCAAATCGACCTCTACATGGGTCAAAAATTCCACACAAAGTGAATGGTCGATCAGCTTCACACTAAACAACATCAGAACTTATAACAATCATAACTTTCTACTCCCTTGTCCAATATTTTCGTGCCTTATATCAATGAAAAGATAAAAATAAGCTCTACAATGTTCATGAAGAACTCTAAAGCAAATTCAACCTCTAGCGAAGTCAATGTTTCAATCAAAGTTTCTGCCCTGATAGCCATCACCTAAGCAATATCCAAATTTCACATTATCATATCTTTCAACCTCCACAACCAAAAATCGCGTATCATACATCAGTTTAAAGCTATTCAAATTCTCTATAACTTTCATGTAACTGTTTACTCCAATTTGAACCACATCAGTATAGAAATCGCCTCAAAACACAACATATACAATCCTACACTTAGAGCATTTTCCAAAACCAAGGCAAAATACACTTAACTTTCAAATATCATAACTTTAAATCCTGATATCGAAAAATAGCATACTTTATGGCTACGAAAAGCTCTCAACATAATCTACAAATTTCATGTAGATCATCTTCTCAAAATCTGCCTAAATCAAAAGTCAACTCTAAACTCCAAAGGTCAAATTTCTTAATTCTCTAAAATATAACACTTTCACCAATCATTTCTTGCTTTTCAGCTTCCATTTCAATCAACTAGTTCATTTTGACTTTCATAACTCGTACAACTCTACTCGAATTTCAAATTCATCAAAATTAATCACTTCATTTCTCATCAATCTCCTTTAAGTACAATAACATCTATAACACAATACCTATACAAACACACTCATTTAATTCCATTTAATAGTTCTAATTTCTACCGAAAGTTTGGGGTCCAACAGATACCTACCGATTGACCTAAGGTGGCTTGTTGGGTAAACCCAAGGTCATTTTTAGTAATGTCAGATATCAACCCACTACGACATTTTGTCATAATGTTTCTTGAATTCGTAATGAGGCTTATGGATTCTTTGAAACTAGTGGGAGCCATATGCATGTCATGCAAGTCCTTATGATCATGCATGTAATTCTATTCTAATATTCTTTCTCTCTTTCTCTTTAGGTTGATTGAAGATGTCTTCTAGTGTGAATTTGCGCTCACTTATGGAATCTAATAAATTAACTGGACCCAACTTTCTTGATTGGTTGAGAAATCTGAGAATTGTTCTCAGATCTGAGGAACTGGGCTATGTCCTAGATGTTCCACTTCCTGATCCACTTACTGTTGATGCTTCTGATGAGGATCAGAAAGTATATCGTAAGCATCTCAAAGACAGTGACATGGCTACCTGTATTATGTTCGCATCTATGTCACCAGAGCTGCTGAAGCAGCATGAGTCTATGGATGCTCATACCATAGTGTTTCATCTTAGAGAGCTTTTTGATGAGTAAGCTCGATCTGAGAGGTTCGAGACCTCAAGGCTACTCTTCACTACTAAGATGACTCCAGGTTCATCTGCAGTGCAGTATGCATTGAAGATGAATGGGTATATTGAGAGGTTGGTCGTCTTGGGTTTTGTTATGGATTATGAATTAAGTGTTGACTTAATTTTAGTTGGATTGTCTGATAGTTATTCACAGTTTGTGTTAAACTATCGAATGAACCAAATATCTACGACAATCCCTAAGTTGATCAATTTGCTTAAGACAGCAGAGCAATCTATCAAGAAGGATAGCAAGCCAGTGCTCGTGGTGGACTTTACTTCTTCTGGTTTAAAGAAAATGAAACTGAAGAAGAAAAGGTCTAAGAAACCAAAAGGAAGTGCAGCCAAAAAGAAAACTAAAGAAACTGCACCAAAAGGAACTTACTTCCATTATGGTAAGACTGGCCACTGGAAGCGAAACTGTAAAGTCTATCTGGAAGAATTGAAGCAGAAGAAGGCATCAGATGCCTCAGCTTCTTCAGGTATGTTTGTCATTGAGGTTAATACTATTTCTGATCATAACATATGGGTATTAGATATCGGTTGTGGTTCACACATATGCAATGATATGCAGGGTCTCAGGGATAGTAGACAGCTCATGAAGGGAGAACTAGACCTGCGTGTAGGAAATGGAGCAATAGTTGCTGCATTAGCCGTAGGTACTTATTTTTGTCACTCCCCAGTGGGCTTGTAATTAAACTGGATGAATGTTATTTTATACTGTTTTAACAAAGAACATATTATCATTTCTTGTTTAAATAGAATTTGGTTTCCATTTGACTTTTAGTAGCAATGGTTGTTCTATTAGTTTGAATGGAATCCTCTATGGTACTGGTACATTATGCAATGGAATTTACATATTAGATATGTCACATCCAATTATGAATGTCAATGACACGAAAAGACATAAACGAGATAATTTAAAATCAACTTACTTATGGTATTGTCGCCTTGGCCATATAAATGAGAGACGCATAGCTAAGCTCCATAAAAGTAGAAGTTTAGGATCATTTGATTATGAATCATATGACACATGTGAATCTTGTTTATTAGGTAAGATGACTAAGTTACCCTTTAAGGGAAAGGGTGAACGTGCAACTGGAGTATTAGACCTAATACATTCAGATGTATGTAGTCCGATGTCCATCCATGCTAGAAGTGGTTGTCTTTACTTCATTACCTTTATCGATGATTATTCTCGATATGAGTACACATGTCGATGAGATACAAATATGAAGCATTTGAAAAGTTCAAACAATTGAAAATGAAGTAGAAAACCAACTTGGGAAAAGTATCAAGACATTACGATCCGATCATGGTGGGAATACTTAGACCAATAATTTTAGATTATCTCGGAGATAATGAGATTTTATCTCAATGGACTCCACCTTACACACCACAAAGATAATGGTGTGGCGAGAAGGAGAAATCGAACCTTGTTAGACATGGTACGATCGATGATGGGCTTTGCAAAGTTACCAAAATCCTTTTGGGGTATGCACTCGAGGCAGCTTGTTTATTTGTTAAGCGAGTTCCATCAAGATGAGTTGATGTTACTCCATATGAGATGTGGACTAACAAAAGATCCTATCTTACTCATTTAAAAGTTTGGGGTTGTCCTGCTTATGTGAAGCGGATACAGTCAGATAAACTTGATGCAAAGTCTAACAAATGTTTGTTCGTAGGATATCCTAAAGAAACAATGGGATATCAATTCTACCTTGCTAAGGAACAAAAGGTGTTTGTTTCAAAGCATGCTATCTTTTTAGAGAAAGAGTTTCTTTTATAAGAAGACAGTGGGAGCAAAATTGAACTTGAAGAAGTTCAAGATGCTCGAACAGACGTAGATCAACTGCCTGAACCTGAAACTGTGACTCATACAGATGAAGTAACAGTTCAACCTTCTACAACACACGAAATTCGTAGATCATGTAGGATACGCTCTGTTCCCGAGAGATATGGATTTCTCGTGAATAAACAGAATGACGTATTGCTCATAGAAGATAATGACCCTACCACTTATGAAGAGATTCTGAAGAGTTCAGAGTCTGAGAAATGGCTTCATGCCATGAAAGCTGAAATGGATTCCATGTATGAAAACCAAGTATGGACTTTGGTTGAGGCACCCGAAGGAATAAAACCCATAGGGTGTAAATGGGTTTTCAAAAAGAAAACCGACATGGATGATAATGTGATTACCTATAAAGCAAGGCTTGTGGCTAAAGGTTTTCGTCAAAGACAAGGAATTGACTACGACGAGACCTTCAGCCCAGTAGCAATGCTTAAATCCATTAGAATACTCCTAGCCATTGCCACTCATTATGATTATGATTATGAGATATGACAAATGGATGTGAAGACAACTTTCCTAAATGGAAATCTAGCTGAGGATGTGTATATGACATAACCAGAGGGCTTCATCTCCTATGATGGCGAAAAGGTATGCAAGCTTCAGAAATCCATCTATGGATTGAAACAAGCATTCAGGAGTTGGAATATCCGTTTTGATGAGGTAATCAAAGAGTTTGGTTTCTCACAAAATTCTGATGAACACTGTGTGTATAAGAAAGTTAGTGGGACTGCAATCGTATTCCTTGTGCTATATGTAGATGACATATTATTACTAGGAAACGATGTCTCTATGCTACAATCTGTGAAGATTTGGTTGTCCAAATAATTTTCCATGAAAGACCTTGGTGAAGCAACTTATATCATTGGGATAAGGATTTATAGAGATAGATCAAAAATATTGCTTGGTCTTTCACAATCAACGTACATAGACAAGATGCTAAAGAGGTTTAGCATGGAGCAATCCAAGAGAGGGTACCTTCCCGTGACTCATGGGATAACACTCTCGAAATCTATGTGTCCTAAGACACAAGATGAGAGGATGTGCATGAATATGATCCCGTATGCATCTGCACTAGGATCTATCATGTATGCTATGCTATGTACGAGACTCGATGTATCATATGCTCTAATTGTTACGAGCAGATACCAATCGGATCCTGGTGAGGGTCACTGGGTGGCTGTCAAGAATATCCTCAATTACTTGCGAAGGACTAAGGATGTTTTCTTGGTATATGGAGATGGAAATCTCCAGGTGAGCGGTATCTGATGCTAACTTTCAATCGATAAGGATGATTCTAAATCCCAATCAAAGTTATATATTCACACCGAGCAGGCGGGCGGTTAGTTGGAAGAGTTCAAACAAGAAACAACTGTCGATTCAACAACCGAGGCAGAGTACATTGTCACTTTAGACGTAGCAAAGGAAGCAGTTTGGATCAAAAAGTTCATTCTTGAACTTGGTGTGGTTCCTAGGCGTGATGGGCCCATCTGATTGTATTGTGACAACAATGGGGCTATTCTTGTGAGCGAAGGAACCAAGGTCTCATCAACGATTCAAACACGTACTCATGAGATATCATCGATTAGGGAGATCATTAGTCAAGTGATGTCGAGATAGAGAAATTCCACCGAAGCGAATATTGTCGATCCATTGACAAAGCCATTATCACGTAAGAGCTTTGATTCTCATGTACTACTTTATAGTATTAGATATCGAGCGATTGGCTTTAGGTCAAGTGGGAGATTTTGTTAGAGTAGTGCCCTAAAGGCAATCGCCTTTAGCGCGTTTTGTACAAAGTTGTGTACATACGTTATGAATAAATAAAGAAAGGCATATTTCATTAATTTGATGTTCATTATTTATGAATTGATATTGATCTATAAGCAAATTAATGAAGTCCATGATATATGACATAGCATGAAGGAAATTATGATGTGATCATACTACTGAGATTCCTATCATGTGCAATTATGTCAAGATATCTAAATTATCCTAGTCATAGGATTCTTGGCTGGACATCGTTAATCCAAAAGACTAGCACATTTCAAGCTCCTTGATTTGATCAGCGATGGATCTCGAAGCGTAAATATGAGATATTTAGGGTTGAGATGTGAATGCTTACTAGAGGTAGTAAGTACATTGGATGACCTACTATGAGATCATCACATGGACGTCCTATTTTAATGTCAGTGATAATCTCATCATAGCAATGGTGCAAGTATCCTTAGACTTGAGGTACTCAAGGATATCTTAGATACTGATTCTGTGCTTTGACTCCATTCCTTGTTTCCTTACACAGGTCGCTCATAGGGTGGTGATTGGGTACAGCTTGAGGTATTCGAAGGTAATTGAGTAGTCAATAAAGGATTCATCACTTCTGTGATAGCAGAAGATGATACCCATGGCCTCTTGTCAGGGTCATTACTTGGAAATCTCTGGCCGGAGTACTTATGTCATGAAGAATATCTTTATTGACATATAAAGTAATGAGTCCCAGGACAAGAACTGATATCACTTGGACTAGATTTGACATGCTCAGTCTAGTAAGAGTTGACACTTTGCCCATGATCATAACCAAGTAGGGTATAGCATGGTGAAAGGACGAATTGCACAGTAATTGTCTATGGAAAGGTTCGTGATAGGGTTCGTGATGAACATAGGTTCATTCGTCAAACCAATTACTTTCCGGTCAATTGGGGGTCATGATGTGTTGCTAGATACCACTCATGACTTGCTCAGATTAAGTGTTAATCTAAGTGGCCAAAATAACCGGGAACCTAATGAGTCACACGCATAAGAGTGATTCGAAGAATTCGTAAAATAGTTTTGGATAGAGATCCATTATTTGGAGAGCAATAGGATTAAATAGATCCCGATGAGATCGAGATATGTCCCGATGAGATCGCGACATCGATATTGCTGAAACAGGTCTTCGGTGTTTTTTCCATACCGGGACCCGGTAGGACCGACCCTAGTGTGACTGGACCATTTCAGCATTTATATATATATATATCTTATTAATTAATTAAGTAATTAATTAATTAATTAATTAATTAATATATATGCATGTCTAACGTGGAAGGATGAGAGAAGACTAAATGATGATTGTTTTTTTAGTTTTTAATGTCTTTAAATGTTAAAGGCAAAATGAACTAAAGGACAAAATCAAGATGGCTAACGTGGAAAGCTCACCACTTTAGCATTTAATGTGTCTTTAATAGTTAAAGACAAATGGCAAATGAAGAAAGATGGGTGATGATCGTTGGTTTTACAAAGGGTTGTTAAAAAAAAATCAAAGCTTTCATCACTCTTCTTTATCTTTCATCATCGATCATCTTCAAGCTTCTCTCCTCTCCAATCTTCTTCACCATCGTTCTTCCCATAGCTCTCCAAGAATAAGGTAAGAGCTAGCACTCTCTCCCTAATTCTAGCTATTCCCGGGTCAAAGGGTTTGCACCGATTAGGTTCTCCGATCTCTGCGTGGATACTGTTAGAGACGGTCTCCTTTGGTCGTTATGGTTTGACTTTGTTATATAGACACATGGATCCTGGCTTTCGGGAAGGTCCCGGAATAAAATTTTTTTGTTTTTCGCACCGTATGCATGTGATGTACACACCGGGATTTTCCTACAGCAACAACCTCATGGAACTTTTTGTTCCATTGTCTAGGGGCTTGCTTGAGCCCATATAGGGATTTTTGTAATAGGCAAACATGATCCAGCTTGTTTTTGGCCTCAAAACCGATTGGTTGCTTCATATATATGGTCTCTTCTAGCTTTCCATATAGGAAAGCTGTCTTAACATCCATTTGATGGATTTCCCAATCATATAAAGTTGCTAGGACTAAAATAAGCCTAATAGTCTTGAATTTAACTACTGGAGAGAATATCTCCTTGTAGTCTATCCCTTCCTTTTGCCTAAATCCCTTAGCTACAAGCCTAGCCTTATAAATTCTAGGTTACATACATTACCCTTCTTTCAATTTGAAAAGCCACTTATTCTCAATTAATTTGGCTTTATAAGGTCTAGGTACTAAAGTCCAAGTGTTATTCGTCATTAATGAAACGTATTCCTTCTCACAAGCTTCCTTCCAATTTCTAGCATCCTTTCCTCTCATGGCTTCATCATAGGTTTCAGGTGCCTTATTTTTTATATTTTCAGCCATGAAACATGCTAATTCAACCATATCTAATTCAGTATACCTTCTATTAGGTATTCTGATTCTTGGTTGCCTATCCCTTGTGAGTTGGTAGTCTTGTAGGTTCTCTTGCATATCATCTGAAGGTGGGTTTAAGGTTTCTCCCTCAACTTCTACTTCTTCCCTCCTTTCTTCATACTGTGATGTGCCTTCTGGAGGCTCCACAGTTTCTGATTGTAGACCACCATCTTCTTCAGATTCAGGTGGTACAAAAAATGGGACTGAATTGTTTGTAGTCCCTAAATTCTCCTGAATTTTACTTAGAAGGCCAGAATTTTGAGAATTTTTGTTCAGTGGAGGGAATTCATCTTCTTTAAAGATGACATCTCTGCTAATGATCGTTTTATAGGCTCCCTTTTGAAGTAGAAGGAGCTTATAGCCCTTTACACCTTCTGGATAACCTAGAAATACCCCCTTAACTGCTCTAGGCTCTAATTTTCCCTCTTTTTGATGTGTATATGTTGCACATCCAAAAGTCCTTAGGTGTGAGAATTTAGGCTTCTTTCCACTCCAAATTTCCTGAGGAGTCTTATAATCATTAGCAGAGGTTGGCAGTCTATTAATTAAATAGGTTCCTGTCCTAATTGTTTCCCCCCAAAGAGAATGTGAGCAACCCGATGAGAGGAGCATGCACCTAGTCTTTTCTAGGAGAGTTCTATTCAATCTTTCAGCTACTCCATTCTGTTGTGGAGTAGCTCTAACTTTCTTATGCCTTAAGATTTCATTTTTGTTGCAGTATTCCTCAAATTCCTTATTGCAATACTCCAGCCCATTATTAGTCCTTAGGCATTTTAATTTTCTCCCAGTTTGGTTTTCCATAAGAGTATGCCATCTTATGAAAACTTCCAGTGCCACATCCTTCCTCTTCATAGGGTAAACCCAACATTTCCTTGACTTGTCATCAATTATGGATATAAAGTACACATTCCCTCCTACTATGGGGACTTGAGTTGGCCCCCAGCGATCACTGTGAACATACTCTATGATCTCTGTGGCTCTCTTTGCTCCCCTTTGAAAAGCTAACCTGTGGTGCTTACCTAGCACATAGGATTCACAAAAATCTAACTTTTGTAGGTTCTTTTCAGGTATAAGACCTTGCCTAGAGAGATAGAGCAGGCTTTTGTTACCTGCATGATCCAACCTAACATGCCATTGCTTGGTTGGTTCAAGGTTTGTACCTTTTGAAATTTGATTAATTTCAGTTGTGCCTATTACATAGTATAGGCCACCCCTCTCCACTCCTCTAATGATGTCTCTTCCATCCCTTAGGATTTCTCTAAGTCCATCTTTAGATCTGATCTGAAAGCCTTGCTTATCAAACAAGCTTTCTAATATCAGATTTCTCCTTATTCCAGGCACAAATCTGACATTGCTTAGGATCCTCCTCTTTCCATCAAACATGTTGATGGAAACACTTCCTATGCCCTCTATCCTTTGCTGCCCAGAATCTGTCATTTTAACCTTGACAGTGACTGGTTCAAATGTAGTGAACTAGTCCCTATGAGGAGTAACATGCATAGTACACCCTGAGTCAAATATTCACTCTCTACTAAGGTCCTCACAATCCTCAGTTATAGTCAATATTTCATCTTCACTGGAATCTTCAGGTTTTTCGACATTACCTGAAATTCCACTTTTTGCTACCTTGTCCTTCTTTTTTTTCTTACAATCCCTTGCAAAATGTCCCACCTTGTCATAGTAGAAGCATGTCTTAGCTTTTCCCTTTTTCTTCTTTTCATTTTCACCTTCCTTAGGTTGTTTTTCTTTCCCATTTCCCTTCTTCCACTTTCCCTTCTTGTTGTTTTTCTTATGAGTTTTCTTCTTATAGTTATTCTCTACAAACATCACTTCAGCCTCCTTTATAAATGGATTCACTTCAACTATTTCTTCCATAAGAGAATCTAATACCCTCTTAACAGTAAGTGATTCTCCACTAGCATGCTTAATTACCTTCTTGAATGCATTAAATTTAGAAGGTAATGCCTTTAAGATTACTACAGCTTGATGTTCTTCACTTATTTTATCATCTGTAGCTTCTAAATCTTGTTCTAGCTTGAAGAAATAATCTAGGTTATCATCTAAGGATACTGAAGTGTTCATTTTGTAGTTTGCAAGGTTGTGGAAAAGTGTCATCTTGTTAGGAAGACACTTCTTAGGATACAATTCATCTAATTTCACCCAAAGTTTCTATGCAGTGTTGCAATTCTGCACTTTCCTTATCACAGTAGGTGATAAATGAAGCATTAACTTGCAATGTGCAAGTCTTTGCATTTTCAGCTTCTTTATAGGGTCAGTTTCAAGGTCATATTCATCATCAATTGCACCGTAGCATTCATAAGATTCAAGAAGTGCTTGCATATGGAGTTTCCAGATGGTAAAGTCTTCTTTACCAGAAAAAACATCAATTTCTTTGCCTACCATGATTTCTGTAATGTAAAGAAACTTAAAATTGCACTCACTGATGTTGAATGTATCTGATACTGAACTTACTGACTGATCTTGAATGATTGTTTATGCTTCTTTACTGACTGATCTTGGATGATTCTTGATGCTTCTTTGCTGCTTGAAGTGTCCAAGAATTGTCCCAGGAGGTCTTGATGCTCTGATACCACTTTATGTTGGGTTTTCTACTGATTTCCTGTTATCTTAATAACCAAGACTAATAAAATTTGACAATTTTGCAGATATAGTATGATTGCAAAATAGTAAAGAGACTGATTTACTTGGTTCGATAGCACAAAGCTATCTACGTCCAAGGTTCCCACTTGATAGTGGTGTAGGAAATTTCACTAAAGCAAAAGAAAATGGAGAAGAAGATACAAAGATTGAGTGTTCTTTAAACACTTGCAACAAGAGCCTCATAAACTCACCAGTACCCAAAACAGGTTGGTACTCTAGCACTCTTTCATCTTTTTCCCTCACACTGATTTTTCACTCTCAAAGATAGAAAATTACAAAGTGAATTGAAGACTGAAATTTTTTGTATGTGTTATGTGTTGTCTAAAGCCTCTGCCTTGCCTTTTATAGCTGAAGATGGAGATGACTTTCGGAAGAGTTTTGAATGAGTAAAAACCAGACATGTGTCTCACGTGAGTCTCGTGTGTTTTTTAAGTGACTACCTCTTGATGCTGTGCGTTTCAGTCTGCCCATTTATATTGCTGCTGCATTTGATGAAACGTCTGTGCTTTGATGCGTATACTGTAAACACCACTGTTTTGAGTCTTGAGCCTTGCATGTTTAAACGACCGTGTATAGACCTCTGCAGATATTTGTGTGTCACGTGAATAAGGTTTTGTCTTAAGTCATTTGTGTCTAAAATTGACATCATCGAGAACTTTCCTTTATGTCTCCTTCTCTTCTGCTTCAGATACTTTCATCTTCATCGTTGTTTCTTCATATTTCTTCTACTTTTGGTGCTTCTACGTGTGGATTGATGGAGAATCAAGTGATTTTCCTCACAGTGTTGTTTTGATAAAGGACTTATAATATAATATAGTGTAAACTTGTATATTATTTTACATTCTATTTTACACTTCTCAAATCGAAGATTTTTTATTTTTACTGTTTAGGATGGAATGAAATGTAATATGAAATATTCCGTTTTCATCTCATTCTATTTCACTCTATTATAAAGGGTGTGTTTAGATAACAGCTGATTAGCTGATCAGCCAAAATAAGTTGTTTGACTAAGTCAAACAGCTGATAATGTGTTTGGTTAATTGGTTGATTGGGTTGAATCAACCAACCCAATCAGCCAAAATCAATAAGCTAGTGTATACCAGCGTTTGGGGTAATCAGCTGATTACCCCAACCCAAAATGTCATGTTTGTCCGTAACCCCTCAGACATCTCTCTGGTTTTCTCCATAAGGGTCTCGCATTTTCTCTCTACTCACCCGATGCTTTCTACACCAAATTCATTCAAAACAAAAGAGATATGATGGAAGCCTATCGTAAGATCCAGTTACCTGTGGAGTTTGGAAACATTTTTTGACGCTATAAAAAGGCAACTACGGGAGGAGAAAACAGCAAGCAAGCAGTCATGCAACGGTGAGATTTCGGAGAGGATTTTTCATCTGTTAAAGGTGGGTCAAAGCTAGGAGATAAAGAGAGGAGCGTCGAGAGGTTTGGAGAGCCATAAGCCCACTAGAATCGTTTCATTTTATTCTCTTTTAGTGATACACTTATGTGGGTTTTATGCAGGTTGTAAGGTTCAGGCAACAAGCACTGTTAGTTCCGTATCAAAGAGAGCATTGTGGTGCCTTTGAAGGATCAAGTGGTGGGTTCGTTTTGTTAATTGTTTTTGGTAAGTGACTCTGACTAGTTTATACTTCAATTGTTGAAATATAGACGCTGATGTTGAAATATAGACACTCTCATATCAGCAAATTTTCACTCTTACTCACGCAGGACGTTAAAATCGGTTACACTCTGTTATACTGCTTTTATATCTGATTCTAGAACTTTCGTTGATGAGCTGTAAATATTTTTTGTAAATATTGTTTTCTTTTTTAACTTCTTATACAGTTATACAAAACGAGAACTGTTCACGTGAATAACATGAAGAGAAAATCCTTTCTGCTATTACGTTTCCTCTTCGTCTCTACAGTATCAATGGCGAATATTAAATCATCATTCTTTCTCATATTTGTTCATGGTATCGAGCCAACATCTTGAATCATGAACCTTACCATTTTGTGTTAAACTCGAAACCTACCATACTCTTCGTCATGGCCAACGTCGATGAAGTTGTCGATCCCATAAATAGAAATACAAATGTTATTCAAAACTCGACGATCCTTATTTTGCAAGGATCGATAACCCAGAATGGCTCTTGTAATCGCTCTTACTCAATGATAGCAACTTTCGACATGGAGCAGATCTATGAAAAGAGCTCTAGCGCCAAGAATAAGTGGGATTTGTTAATGGAAGCTTGGTGGAACCAACGGATGAACCCACTCGCTCGAAATGGAGAAGGGTAGATGAAATGGTCACTCTTGGATAATCAGTTCAATGCAAAAGACATAGCCAAACCTTTATCTACTCTACCTCAAATAGAAAACTTTGGCAAGAACTAGAAGAGCAATTTGGTGAAAGTAATGGCCCTCAAATCTACCAAATCTGAGGCGATCTCTTCCATGGAGCAAGGTAATTCCTCTGTTGCCATGTATTACTGATAAGATGAAAAATTGTGGGAAGAGTTGAATGTCCTTCACCCATTCCTCAATGTTCATGTGGGCGATGAGAAATTGTACTTGCAATGTTCTTTGGAAATTTTCTCGGATATTATGTCCCACACCAAACTCATTCAATTTCTTATGGGTTTAAATGAAAGTTATGACAATGTTAGGAACCAAATCTTGGTCCCGAACCTATGCCTTCATTAACAAAGCTTATTCAATGATCTTGAGTAGAGAAGCGAAAGAATGTACAAATGGACTTTGCAGAAAATACCGATGCAAGTGCCTTGATGATTAAAGGAACATGTTACGAGTGACACAAATAAGATTAGTTCTTATAAGAAAAGGGAATGGCAGAAGAAGGATGATAGAAACTGTGAATACTGTAAAGGTGGAGGGCATACCAAGGATACGTGCTTCAAGCTCCATGGATATCCAGATTGGTATAAACAATTAAGGAAGGACAGACCAGTTGCTGCAAAAGGAAGAGTTAATATGGTCAATACTATTTTTGAGGAAAACTCCAGTGACAATGCGAAAGCTTCAGCGATGCGATTCCACCAAGCGCGATCCGGAAATGCTTCAGTTAGAAATTGCCAAAATCTTGAAGGGGAAGCAAATGGCACCATCGGAGCAAGTCAATTTTGCACAGATTGAAGATTTTGCAGGTAATTCTGTTATGAAACCTACAGCTGGTAAATTTAAAGATGAATGGATTGTGGACACTGGTGCAACTAATCATATATGTGCATTTAAACATTCCTTCACTTCACAGAAAACCTTGACCAGAAAAATCCTTGTCCATTTACCTGAAGGAACTATCAAACAAGTTAACTCTTATGGTGATGTGATTGTCCATAACAACATCAAACTGGAAAATGTTCTATACATCCCAGATTTCAAACATAACCTCATCGCGGTTAGAAAACTAGCGAGAGGAACTCCTTGTGTTGTAGTTTTATCCAAAGATTTGCATTTTCAGACACGAAGACTAATAGAGTCCTTGGGTGGGCAAGGTGAAGGGAAACCTATATGTCCTTGATGCCAGTTCATGCTCACCCGAAGCTATCCTTAGACACTGCAATTTTCTCAATTCAGTACCCAGTAGGACAAATGTTTGCTGCATAAATAATGTAGTTGATGTCAGTACTCTTACTTGGCATCAAAGGTTGGGACATCCTTCAAACGTTGTACTCAAACATCTATCTTTTATGAATGAGATTGAAACTTCTGTTGAATGCAATATTTGCCCTCTTGCAAAGCAAACTAGACTGCCTTTTACACAGAGCAATAGCAATGCAAATGATATTTTTGAGCTGATTCACGTTGACATATGGGGACCATATAAACATTCTAGCATGACAGGAGCACATCATTTCCTCACTATAGTAGATGATTTAAGTAGGTGTACATGGACCTTTTTGATGAAACATAAGAGTCAAACTACATCTATTTTGAAGAGCTTCATTGTCATGGCTAAGAATCAGTTTGAGAAATCAATCAAGAGAGTTAGAACCGATAATGGCCTAGAATTTGTGGGAGAAAAGTGTCAACAAATTCTAAAGGACTTTGGAGTAATACATGAGAAAACTTATGTGTACACACTCAAAGAAAATGGGATAGTAGAAAGAAGACATAGATCCATACTTCAACTAGCTAGATCCTTGATGTTTCAATCCAAAGTTCCTATAAAATTTTGGGGGGAAGCCATTTTGCATGCCACTTTTCTTCTAAACCGATTACCTACAGTTGTCCTACATTGGAAAACACCTTATGAAATTCTACACAATAGGAAACCATCCTATGACAACCTCAAATGCTTTGGATGTTTGTGCTTTACAACAAATACTTTACCTCACAAAGACAAGTTTTCACCGAGAGCTTTTAGGGGAGTTTTCTTGGGGCATTCACCAGGAACAAAGGGTTTTAAACTTTATGATCTAGACAACAGGAAATTGGTTGTTTCTAGGGATGTTATCTTTCATGAACATACTTATCCCTTTGCAACAAAGGAAGACCATATCATTACCACCCCAAACTCTCAAATCCCATTACCTATTATATCTGATAGCACAAACGAATTCATGGAGGAGGAAGTTGTGTGTGATAATCCCATTGAGCATGCACCGACAGAAATTGAAAACAATGAGGATCAGTTGCAGCCTAGCAATTCACTCTCACCTATATCCATACCCGAAACAGCTCCCATTAGACACAGTACACGAATCAAAAAGGCTCCAGTTTGGATGAATGATTATGTGTCTAGTGTTGAGCATGATCTATCCAACTACCAAAGGCCCTTACATATCAGTAAACCCACCAAATACACTCCTCTTACCTATCCATACACTATACCGAAACACATATCATATGCACATATATGTTTTGTTGCAAATTTGTCTGAAGTGCAGGAACCAATGTCATATCAAGAAGCAAAAAATAATCCAAGATGGGTGAAGGCTATGGATGAAGAAATTGAAGCTTTAGAAATGAACAGAACGTGGGACATTATTGATCTACCCGAAGGAAAAAGACCTATAGGATGTAAGTGGATTTTCAAAGTGAAACTGAAAGAAAATGGAAAAGTTGACAGATTCAAGGCAAGATTGGTAGCAAAGGGGTACAATCAAATTGAAGGAGTAGACTTCCATGAGAGCTTCTCACCTGTAGCTAAGGTAGTAACTATCAGAATTTTTTTTGCCATTGCCGCATCAAAGTCATGGAGTCTTCACCAACTTGATATTAACAACGCATTCTTGCATGGCCATTTGGATGAAGAGGTATTTATGATGTTACCAGAAGGATACAATAAAGCCAAACCAACTCAAGTATGCAAACTAAGGAAATCATTATACGGCCTCAAACAAGCATCTAGACAATGGAATACAGAAATGACGATGAAACTGCAGGAGTATGGTTTTAAACAATCATGTCATGATAATTGTCTCTTTATCCTTTCTAAATCCAGTGTGTTTGTAGCTTTGCTGGTGTATGTGGATGATGTTTTGATTACAGGGAACTCTGAAGATGAAATTGCAGCAGTAAAATCGTTCCTGCATGAAAAGTTTACCATCAAAGATCTTCAACATGCAAGATATTTTCTTGGTTTAGAGATCACAAGATCTGAAAATGGTATCTACGTTAACTGGAGGAAGTATGCTCGGATTTAATCCAAGATGCAGGGTTGATGGGAAGTAAACCTGTGGCTACACCATTGATGAAAGGGCATAAGATGAGTATTGATGATGGTCCTAAATTAGAAGATCCATATTTATACCGAAAATTGGTAGGAAGATTACTTTATTTGGGGTATACAAGACCCGATTTGGCTCATGCCACACAACAACTTAGTCAGTATGTACATGATCCCAGACGACTACATTTAAGGAATGCGTTGCATGTTTTGAGATACATCAAGAATGCACCATCCTTAGGACTGTTTTTTCCAGCAAACAACTCCCTAAGACTTGAGGCCTATTGCGATGCAGACTGGGGATCTTGTATGGACAGCATAAAATCATTAACAGGGTACTGCATATTTCTGGGAAGTTCTCTTATTAGCTGGAAGACGAAGAAGCAAACTACAGTATCGAAATCCTCAGCTGAAGCAGAATATAGATCCATGGCATCAACAGTGAGCGAACTGCAATGGATATCTTACATTCTGAGAGATTTTCAAGTTGCGACTCAATTCCTATACCCTTCATTGTGACAATCAGTCATTTACATATAACAGCCAATCCAGTTTTTCACGAAAGAACCAAACACTTGGATATTGACTGTCACATAGTAAGGGAACAGTACAAGTTGGGTTTTATCTCACCGAGAAAAATTTCTTCATCTCTACAACTAGCAGATTCATTCACAAAGGTTCTCAGTGCTCCATCGTTTATCAAGCTAGTGTCCAAGTTAGGCCTTTGCGATTGCTATCAGGCCTTAACTTGAGGAGGGGATGTTGAAATATAGACGCTGATGTTGAAATATAGACACTCTCATATCAGCAAATTTTCACTCTTACTCACGCAGGACGTTAAAATTCGGTTACACTCTGTTATACTCTGTTTATATCTGATTCTAGAACTTTCGTTGATGAGTGTAAATATTTTTTGTAAATATTGTTTTCTTTTTTTAACTTCTTATGCAGTTATACAAAACGAGAACTGTTCACGTGAATAACATGAAGAGAAAATCCTTTCTGCTATTACGTTTCCTCTTCGTCTCTACAGTATCAATGGCAGAATATTAAATCTGTCATTCTTTCTCATATTTGTTCATCAATTATTTGCTGGAATTGCAAGGTTGGAAACTTGAGAATGACGTTTATGTTATTTGATGAAATGGCTGAAAAAGGGATTGCCGTTAATGTTCATACATATGGAGCTTTGATTGATGGTGTTTGTAAGGCTGGGAAAGTGGAAACTGCTGAAATATTGTTGAAAGAAATGCAAAGTAAAGGGTTTGATGTTAATCAAGTTGCATTTAATACTCTTATTGATGGATATTGCAGAAAAAGGGTTCATGAATAAGGCTATAAAGGTACTGGCTGTGATGGAAAAAAAAGGGATTTAATGAGGATATCTTCATTTATAATATCATTGCTAGTGGTTTATCTAAACTAAATCGACAAGATGAAGCAAAAAGATGGTTATTTTCAGTGTTGGAAAAAGCTTTGATGCTTAATGTTGTGAGCTATACTAGCTTGATTGGCATGTATTGCAAGGAGGGGAATTTTGTTGAAGCAAAGAGGCTTTTTCGGGATATGGAGCAAAAGGAAGAAAGGCCTAATGTTATCACATACAATGTTTTAATTGATGTTTATAGCAAGAAAGGGAAAATGAAGGAAGCTTATGAGCTAAGAGAAAAGATGGAAGCTCAAAGACTGATGCCTGACATATATACATACACATCACAAAGCTTAACTGTAGCTTTGAAGCGTTTGGAAGGATATCCACGATTCTACACTTCAGTTAGGTATGGTTTTATTTGGTCAAGGAGAGTTTTGAAGCATTAAGAAGTGTTTTCTGGTGTTTATTTTCCTTTATTATATTATTGGTATTGTTGTGGCCCTGTGGATAAAAGAAATTCAATGAATTCGTAGGATAGTATTGCTTGGTTTCTAAATACTTTGTCTCCACTTCCCAGATATAGCATGTTCTTGATATTCAATTCTCTTGCTAGGATTATCTTACTATGCAATTTAATGACAGTAACTTATCACTACTGCCCACTTGTTAATAATTTCAAATCTGTTTGCTTGAAATGTTTTGATTCTTATTGAGCATGATTCAGTTCTTTTGGCAGTTGTAATCTGAAATGTTTTTACTTGCTTTTAGTGTTATAATGAGTTATTTGAAATTGATTTATTTCAAGGGGTTGAGTATGCATTAATTATCTGATAGGTAACATACTGAATCATTTAAAACTTGGAAAATGGGGGCCGCCAACTCTAAAGTAGAAGAACATCAGGCAAGGCTACACCAGAAACATCATCATTTGAAGCTTCTTTAACTCCAACAGGAACTCCACCGTGGGATTACTTTGGACTCTTCCATCCAATTGAGCATCAATTTTCTTTTCTGGAAGGAAAGAAAATGAACCAAACGTTAGACAGTGCTGATCAGCTGAGAAGGCTTAGGGAAGAGGAGGGAATTCTTGATCCAGAAGACAAAGAACATAAACCATTATATGAAGAAAGAACATAAATCATTGTATGGTTTGATTCATTTTGTATCGTAGTTGATATTAATGTTCAATCTCTAATTTATAGTTACAAAATACTTATATTTCAATCTTTAATTTAATATAGTATTTGAGTTTAATTGATCATGCGTTCAAAGTTTTTTTAATTCAAAGTTGATTATTTAATATTTATAAATTTATTTTATTTTTTCTAATATTATTTAATTATTTAATAATTTTAGTTACCAAAAGAAATATAATTATATTAAATTATTATATATAACCAAATAGTAATTTAATAAAAATGTTTTTATAATATAATATTTTAAAAATATATATTACAATTTTATATAATTTTAAATAATATTCACAAGTTAATTCTATTACTCATTTTAAATTAAATGTTCTATGTTTTTTATTAAAGTTATAAACTTAATTTTATATAATTAAATATTTAAAATTTAAATTCCTATTAAAAATATACAACAAAATACTAAGCTATATAATATTCATACCTTCATAATTTGTTTAAAAGTTACGTCCTTATAAGTTATTTTATACATAAACAGCTAATACTAAACAGCTAATGTTACCAAACATCTTTAACAAACATTGTCTGATACAACTTTGGTCGAAATCACCGATAGAATCAGCTATTAGCTAACAACTAATAGAATCAGCTAAGTCAAACAAAGCCAAAACTTCTTCCAAACAATGGAATAATATTACATCACATTCTATTTCATTATAAAACTCACCTACTAAACGAAGGGTTAGTTTTATAGACTTTATTTTGATAAAACTGTGAAATATGACTATTTTAAGCAACATGACTTAAAAAAATGACAAAAGTTAAGCTGAGTGTGTATATTAGAACACTTAACGGATCACTATTAAGCGCCAAATGCGATAGTGATAACTAGCAGACTATAAAAGATAGACCAACATCATTTCACTCCTGTCTTTTATCTTATGAAACTTTTATCCGATCCTAAGAGGCATGACCATTCGAAGCCTTGGGCACCATTCTGTTTCTCAAACATGATTAGATGCAGGGGAGTCCAAATTTAAGTCTACGGTCCGAGAAATGGATATGAAAAGAGGGTCCAATTTTAAGTCTTGAGTTAGACAAAGATACATGGATCGAAGAAGGGCTCAACACGTAGCTATAACTTGCACACATTAACACCGTAAATAGTGATCCACTTTTGATCATCAACATTAATCTCCGTCCTCCTTGCTTTTTCTTGACAGGACAGTAAGACATGTGACTATAAACTAGCCCAACGTCGAAATAGGTTTAAATTGTAAAATGCACAAGAGAAATAACTGGTGAGTCATAAATCTATTTCCAGTTTTTAACAGTAGAAGAATTTAATTTCTAATTCTTGTACAGAAGACCTCACCGGGTGTAAAATGAGCAATGCCAATGACATTTGAGACTCTTTTCTACTTCTTAACCGATTTTTCCTAATAATACTGAGACCGTGGATTACAGAACACCAGGTTGCCAATCAACCTAACAAACAGCAAACATGACAGTAATACTCCGATCTTTTCCAGAAGTGGTTTTCCTTTCAATTGTCCAGCAGGCTAAGACCCATAATAAAGGAAAAGATGATCAGAGAATGATTCATAACGCAGATTCTGGACCCAACCATCACCTGCCTCGCAAAGGTGACCGGCCTCTATCATTTCCAATTTCATCCTCCAGCTCACCATCTAAACAACGGCCATTATTGTTGACACTAACTTCTGAACTTGCATTGCTGCTTGTTGCAAGAGGGGAGTCGGTAGCACTAATAGTTTTGCTCCGTATAGGCCCTGATCTCACGCTATACATAGAAGATGCTGGAATATTAGTCACCAGAGGCCGCAAATTACCATGAATGCTTTGTCTTATGCCCTGTTCAGCATTCAATAAATGATTGGAAATTAGAATCAATAAGCACACTACTTGTTTGAATTCACTTCCTCAATTACTTCTAATGAGTTTTGCGGCTCTGAACTGAGAGAATGGAAACAGTGATGCATTTTGTCCTAACTAGAAGGGAATTTAACTGAAAGATAGCCATCTAAAACCTAATCACACATTTGAATTGAACTTCATATGGTACACCGTCCGTAACTTCTACAGATATTTATTCAGCTACAGAAAACTATTGCTAATGCAAGAATACAATATCTCAATACATGCAAAGCAACATACCATATGCCTTATGGCCATGTCCAAAGACTTCTTTGAGAGAGTTCTTCCAAAGCCATCTGGTGAGGAAGACTTCCCAGAAAGGTTGCCATGAGGAGAATGAATGTCATCTTGCTTGGGAGGTGCCAATTTTCGCATATTTATTACTCTCTCAACCATTTTGGTTCCTCTTACAACAGGGCTAACATTGTCGTTAACTTTAGAATATGTGCGATTGGTTGCAGGAACAGAGCTCCCACTAAGGTGCACAAGCCCATTGGATGGTCGTCTTCTTGCGGGGGAACACGACTGCCGTCTTGGCCTTCCATTTAATGCAGGCTCAACTGAGGAAGACCTACAGCTGGGCACTCCAGGCCTACCCCTTGTAGTTGACAGTGGCCTCTCAGGTGCTGATGTTTTTAAGTTTGGGGGAGTATCAAGTGCAAAACCTGGCATTTCTGAAGGTTTCCACGGCCTGGATTTCACAGTAGGAGAAGCAGCACGAAATGGCACTGGGTTTCTCGCTGTTGAGGGGGCTATCTTAGTAACCGAAGGAGAAGATTTAGTAGGAGGAACAGACACCCTTGGTGCACTTGATAAAGTGGATGGTCGTCGAGGTGGAGTTGCTGATCTTGATGGGGGCTTGGATGAAGGTATTGAAGGCCTTGAAGTTGGAGTTGAAGATCTCGTGGGAACAGTGGGCTTAGTTGTCAAGGCAGTGGACCTAACTGAGGAAGCAGTTGGTTTGCTTCCAGAAACTGTGGGTTTAGATGATTGCATGGTCGATCGAGTAGGAGTTGAAGATCTCAAAGGTTTAGATGTTGAGGTCAGCGAGGGACGTCCAGTTGGTGTTGCAGATCTTGATCCTGTACCACCAGAAGATGAGGGCCTACGCGTCCCTGTGGCTGAATAAGTTAACCCAAGGGAGGAAGCTGATTGTTTGGACAGCAGGTTACCCTTTGAAGTAGGCTCTGGCTGGGGATTTGACAGCTGTAACAGCCATGAACAAGTTTAACAACATCATTGGTCCATGAATAAAATTAACATCATAGTACATTGCACGAATACCAGCAACCTAAAAATCAGAAATCCTAAAAAGTAGATTAACATCAACTGGCTCTCCATATATCAAACACCAAAAACCAACAAGAGAAGACGGATTATCTCCTTTTTCAGGAGGCATGGAAATTCTACAGGGAACTGACTCCAAAGTTTTCATATAATTGGTGGTGTCAACATGTGAGAAGAAGCACCAATCCACAGCATAATTCATTCAGTGGTACCAAGGGTTACCCTTCCTAGATTGAGTTTGTTTTGGATTTATTTTGTAGTTTCTAGTATCTGATACTAGGCCAACTTAGTTTTGAAAATCTAGAGTAAGTACCAAATTTTCTTAAGGACACACAGATTCTAGTAAAGGAAACATCAACCACTTCATCATCTTTCCAAAAGTAACATTAAAACTCGGAGTGGTGTTGTTCTACATATTTAAGCAGTTTTCCGGCACCATGAGTTCTATGTCTCCTTTTTTTCTCAGGTTAAAAATCTGACAGGTAGAGTTTCCGTGTGTTGTCCTAAAATCAGGACGACAACAAGTTTTGGATTGCTCCCACCGAAAAATTTCATCAATCACGTAAATTTCACACTTCAAATAATCAAGAGTGTAGCAAACAAAAGCTGTTGTCCAGTTTAATTTACCCGAGATTTTATGGCAGTTTCGCGAGCGTTTGGAGTTCCAATCTGACTCATAGCTGTCTTTTGTGATTCAATCTCCAAAGAAGGAAAAAGAGGCGTACCAGGTGGTGTAAGAAGCCTGACCAGAACAATATGAAACGACTCAGCTTAAAGACACTGAAGCATTCAAGTCCAAGAACAAATATGCTTCAAGTTACCAATCATAGTCATTCTTATCATTGTCAGAATTCAGAAAATCGTCAGCCATCGTCTTTCTTGCAGGCACGGACGAAGCAACATTAAATATAGGAGACGTACCATGTTTGGACCCTGCAACTTCAAATTCATCAATAATCTAATTCCAACTAAGTAAACTTAGCTAGTGGAGGAAGATAAAATTACCCAAAGGGCCATCGAGCTCTTCGCTGTTATTAAGGAGGAGACTGCTCTGCTCCTTCTCTCGGTTCTTCATTTCTAGAAACAACGCGGGCTCTTCTTCTTTGTCCTTCGCCATTGAAGCCCTTAATTGTTGCCTCTGCTTAACCACCGCTGCCTGCATTTGCATTTGCCAGTCCTGAGCCCTAAAACTACGATTCATTTCTCTAATTCAAACCACAAATCTCAGATCCACGAACGAGCTAAAACCTAAAACTTCGGTTCGCTTGCCATTCAAGCACTTAAATCACCGCCACCAACCGTGTCAAATTCCTAAAAGCATCCTATACAAGATCCGAAAGTAGAAAACAAATGGTTGCATTTCGTCTGCAATACAGTTAATATTATGAAACTCAGTGATAACGACGGAGAGAGTTCACAGCTCTATGGAGTCGCCATTGTCAGGTCAAATCCTAGAGAGGGAAAGTCCCTTCAAGCTACGAAGAGCGCCTCCTCATTCTCTCGAAAGAGACACAGAAACCTTGTCGACGGTGAGATGAAATATAGAGAGAGTTAGAGTTCTAGGTATCGAAAGCGCAGAAACATAGAGAGAGAAATATGGAGGGTGAGACGGTGAGAGATCAAACTGCAGGGACAAAGAGGAAGGGCGGTTGTTAGTGAAATTAGGAGAAAGAGTGGGGGATAAAAAGGTAAAGAGGCAAATGTGAAGAGGAGGAGTCTTTAGGTGAAGGTGGTGGGAGTTCTAGTTTGAGAGGACAGCTGTAGGCGTAACAGTAATAGACAGATGCAAGTGAGCGAGACTTATTATCTATATCTGGCTTCAAGTGTACGGATTTCAGATTTTTGGTTTCCGGATTCACGAGATTACCCTCTAATTTTTTGCGTTATTGCTATTTGGAATTTGAGATTGAGACTTCTTTGTTTCGTCTTATTTCTTCATTTTGTTCCACGCCCAGGGTCAATTTGTTGTAATTTTAAGCGTAGACTGTACAGTGTACACACTGACCTTTAAGTGAGAGATTCGGATAATAACAACTCACTCATGTTCTATTAGTTACGCACGTGAATTTATCACCAGTACTAGATCAAATTTATGGTACTGGTACATTTAAAGAATGATAATTATAAATACGACAAGATAATGAATTAAGTTAAATTTGAACTTAAATTTAATATAAAAATTCAAGTCTTAATATTATTTAAATTTGATTTGTTATTAAGTTGAATGAGTCAAATTTAAATTAAATTTATTTTATTCCTTAGATTAATTAAAAATACTTGAATCAAGGGGTGGAAACTGGTAAGTGTTGGCCCGTATAATCGGCCCAATAATTGGATCTGTTGATGGTCTCAAGTCGGAGCTTACGTGATATTTTATTCTCATCCGCTTTAGGTGAAATTTAGAATATAACATTTCAGCTCGTCTTCTAGCCTCTAATTTTACATAAGATATAAGAAATATAGTATTTATATAAACGTAAATTAATCTTATAAATATTGGGTTTATTTTTAACTGAAATATAATGCTTAAATTCTTTAACTTTAAATTTAACTTATGTTTAAAATTTAGGCCAAGTGAATGTGTGCTGACAACATCACAACCCAGTCTTAGGAAGAGGACAAGTCGTTGTGGACATTGTGTACTTCAGTCATTCCAAACTAATGGTCAACTAAATAAGTACTTTCATTCTTTAATTAGAGATCTTGAATTCGAATCTTGGGAATGAAAAAATCTGTTTGACTAGTATTTTACTTCTTATAGACTGACCCGATGCGAACGAGAATTAACCTAAAAATAGATAATTAAAAACATCTTCTTATAATTGAAATTTTCCTAAAATTTTTTGTAAGTAAAAAAAAAAAAAACAGTCTACTGTTTTTGACCTAGGAAATCTGTGGGCTGCCTGCAAACCATAACCCGGCCTCGTCAATAATTTTTAAAAAACAAAAGGACTAGAAAGCAATAACAAATGTGCAATTATTCCCAACTTGCCCCTTCTCTAATTCTATCCTTGTATTGTATTGTATTGAACCCCTTGAATCCAAATTTAACTTTTTATGAAGCGCAAGAGTAAAGATTGAGATTCGACGGATATGATCGACATGTTTCCATTAACCGTACAATTTTAGCATTCAGACTTCAGAGGCCTTAATTGAATCGATGGTGAGTAGTTGATCAAGGCCAAACAATGGAAGGGAAGATGAGAAAGAGCGAAGCGAGCACAAGCCATAACCGCAACAACAACAACAACAACAACAGAGGAGAAACCGTAGTGGTCGACTGGGGCCGCCGTAGAAGCTCTTGCGGTTATTGCCAATCCGCCGGTCGGACCAGTATCTCTCACGGTACCTATCTTTCAAGCTCTCTTGATTATCGAGTTTATGGTCTTACTCAATTACTTGCGGTTTAATTTGATGTTCCTAGCAATTTTGCTAGTTTAGCTTGTCTTCTGATAACTAGTGTCGGATATTGATGTTCCTTTCCTAAAATTTTCAGCCATCACTTGGTTTGTTTTAATCAGATCAGGTGGACACCGTTTCTTTCTTTTTTTTTTCATAGTTTAGCTAAAATATTGACTAATTTGAGGAAAAGAAGAGCATTGACGATAGAATGTCGGAAATGAAATAGGAAAGAAGTCTTTTCTTTTCTGTATAGCTTTACTAACGTAGCCAATTTTGCGAGCCTTAGTTGTCTTCAAATTTTTTTATTAACGACAATAAAAATTAATTCGCTTCTGCCGTTGCAGGTTTATGGGCAGACAGCGTTACCGTTGATGACTACCAAGGTTTGTATGATGTAGAACCTCTATTCGATTTTGTGCTGTAACATTAGTCCTGCATGTAGAGCTAATGTGGTAACAATTTGTACAGTATAGTTGCTGGCATCAATTTTGATGTTTTCGTCTGTTGTTCTTGTACAGTTCTAATACGCGTTTTGATTTTTTAGGAGAAATTTTTTTCTGACATGAGAAAATGACTGAAATTCTATTTGTTTGGCAAATGCAGATAGAATAGGTTAGTTCCATTTTCTCTGTCTAATTCTTTTCTCCTTTACTAGACCTGCTTGACCGAGGGTGGAGAAGATCTGGCTGCTTCCTCTACAAACCTGAGATGGAAAGGACTTGCTGTCCATCCTATACTATACGCCTAAAAGCAAGTGATTTTATTGCTTCAAAGGAGCAGCTTCGAGTGCTAAGAAAAATGCAGAGGTATGCCACTTTTACCCCTGTTCACTTAAGTTTATTGTTGAATTTGCTAATTGCAATAATTTTCTATTTTTGACATACATAAGTTTGATTTGAAAAATATTTCAGATATATCATTTGAATCATACTTCAGATATGTCATTTCAATAATGCTTCAGATATTTCATTTGAAAAATGTATTTATCTTTTTCCTAGTATTGGGAACTTAGTCACCATTCATGAAGATATCATGCGGAGTAGACACCTTTTCCCTGTCCAAGTGTCCGTCATTTATCAGAACTTAGAGTGACCAGGCTAAGAGATTTCAGTGTTCATTGAAATTTAGGTATTCAAAAGAGATTATGAACATGAGATTTATTATTTCCTAGCTTGAATTCTATGACTGTATGAGTTTAAGTTCAGTTTTATGCATTATTTTCTATGTACTCTGTTCAAAATTGAGCAATGGTGATGCTGTATCTCTAGGTTTTTGGATGGCTCACTCAATGTGCAAAATTCTGGGGAGGCTACTGATGAATCCGATACGATTAAGGCTACATGCAGCTGTGCTTCCCACAGCGCAAATAATGCAGCAACGTATGGCTCCACATCTGGTAAAATTGAGTGGAAGGGTGGGGCAGAAGATTTTTCTGACTATTTGGCAGCCCAAATTGACAATGTAATTCGTACATGTAATGAACAAGGGGAACTTCCATCCAACATGACATTGCTGAAAGCTTCAGTGAAAAGGGTTTCACTTGCAAAAAGTAAGTTACTAGCTGAAGGAACAGAGGAACTCTTGTATTCTAGTAACATTGCATTTCAAATAGCAGCCAACATAAAGCGTGCACAATCCTCTGAGAAAGATGCTACACAAAGTGCAGGAGATGGTAATCTATCCTCGAAAACCATTGCAGAAAAGATAGCTAATGCTTTGCATCATGTGTCAGAAACTAATGGTATATTAATCAGGGCTGGCAATGGACACATTAATTTTTATGCTCCTGGAACACAAGCTGCTTCCAGTAGTAGTACTAAAACTGTTGCTGGCTATGAAGAGTCTGTCACATCTTGTAAAAGAAAAGACTGCTGTTTGAGAAAGGCCTCCAAACATCCTCAGGGTAAAAGGCAGAGGCTTGAGATTCATTTGAAAAGATCTAGCTTTGATCCAGAAGAGTTTGAATTGTATAGAAGATACCAGATGATAGTGCATAATGATAATCCAGATCATGTTACTGAAAGCTCATACAGGAGGTTTCTGGTTGATACTCCCCTAGTACCTGTCTCACCATCTGGTGATGGCAGAGTTCCTTCTTGCGGGTTTGGGTCTTTTCATCAGCAGTATTTAATTAACGGTCGGCTGTTTGCTGTTGGGGTAATGGATATACTTCCTAAATGTTTATCCAGTAAATACTTATTCTGGGATCCAGATTTTGCCTTCCTATCACCAGGCAAGTATTCAGCCTTGCAAGAAATAGGCTGGGTAAAAGATAATCAACTTCATTGCCCCAGTCTTCAGTATTATTATCTTGGCTATTATATTCACTCCTGTAGCAAAATGAGATATAAAGCTGCATATCGGCCATCTGAGCTTCTTTGCCCTCTCCGTTATCAGTAAGTCGCTTTTTGACATCTGAAAATTGACAAGACATGAGCATTAGCTTGTCTTAAGTAAGTTCTGTGCTGGTAGGATTTGAGCCTGTTCGTAACTAGTTTCAATCAGAACATCAGATGGAGTACCTCAAAAGGAAAATGCATTTCATACTAATGAGCTTTCTCTTGGTACTTAGTGAAGTGCAATCCTGGGACTTGATTTAGTGAAGTGCAATCCTGGGACTTGATTTATCACTATATCTTAATGGAAACCTGACTTTTATTTGAGGGCAAGACATTTGGATGCTGTGAATTATCTAGGCTGCATATCTTGCCTTAAAATATTGAAGGTAGAATAGTATTTCTGCTATTATGGTCTAATGAGCCAGCATCTCTTTTTTTCCCAGGTGGGTTTCCTTTGAAATCGCAAGGCCTTTGCTTGATAGAAAGCCATATGTTGTCTTGTCAGATAGTTCACTTTTGCAAAATGGAGAGTCCTTCCTGCATGTTCCTGAAAATGAGGTGGGAGAGCTGCACAATGACAATGGTGATGAGAACAGGAATGATCCTGCGATGGATGAGGATGAAGAAATGATAGAATCAGAATTTGAAAGCTCTGATGATGAGTTAGATCCGGAAATGGGTGATCAAACACCAAATGAACTAGGAAATGAAGATTTAGGTGGTACTTTAATTGGGATAAGCGGATCTCGTTTCAGATACAAGGTATATTTATATAGTAATTTATTAAATGAAACATGAAGGATAATTTCGATGGTTTGGATGAATAAAGGGGATCGTGGATATTATAGTGTAAAACTTGTTTATTATTTGAACTGACTTTTCTCTATTACCCTGATGCAATATTCACGCCATTGTTGATTTTGTTAAAGGATGTACAACGAGCATTTGGTAACAGTGAAAGGAACTACTTGGAAGCACAGCTGCGTAGATATAAGCGAGTTGTGGGTGCGGAACTGTCTGAGCGCATAGTCTATTCACTTCGCTGATACGATTCTTTCAATGTGTTTTCTTGGTTCTCAAAGTACATGACAGATGCATATTCTTCTCAGCTGTGAGGCCATCTTGGGTTCCAAACCGATGTGCATCCTCTCAGTTTGAGCCATGTTCTTCAGCGTTGTGAAATCATGGACGATCTTCTTGGACATTTCATCATACATTCAATCATTGATGTGCTCCATACTAAATTCATGGTTGTGAGTTACAGGAATATCGTACATTTGCCTCTGCGGTAAATGGAAATTGCTTTTGTTTATGGATTGTGGTTACTTCTTTTACAACGTACGAACGTTTTGCATATCATATGAATGTGAGTTCGCTTCTTCTTTTCCTCTCTCTTGCCTTCCCCCATATTTGCTTCTAACTTGGGTCTCGTTCTATTGCCCTCTCTGGAGTTTCCGTCGAAGTTAGGTAAAGCATCATATGCCTGGATCGTGTTTCCGATGTTACCAAAAAAAAATTTCTTTTACAAGGGAAAATAAAGCCAAACGAATACACTAATACCTAGCTAACGCAAAGATCTGTGGTATAAAATTTTATGATTATTACGCTACAGATGGGTTATGACTAACGTCGGAGCCTCCTGAAAAATATGAACTCTGGGCTTAGAGTAAGCTGCGAGAGTAGCAAAGCTATCCGCACATTGGTTTCCTTCTCGATGAACATGTTGAACTTCACCTCCCATTCTCAGCGCAGAATCTTACGAATATCTGTCACCAAAAAAGAGTACTCAGTCGAAGGTAAATTAGCCGAGGATAGAAAATTTATCATATCTAAAGAATCCACTTCAATAAAAACCCATTGGAATCCAAGTGTCCAAACTAAGTGAAGTCTCGAATGGACTCTCCAAAGTTTAACAACAAAAGATGAGCCCATGCAAATGTGATGCAGAAAATCCCCGCACCATTGGCCTTGATAATCCCTAATCAGTCCTCCAATAATAGCAATGCTGGGGCTCATTATTAACTGCTCTATCGGTATTGATTTTAACCCAGCCCTCCAGAGGTTTGGTTCAACCCACAAATTGACCTACTGCTAACCCTTGGTCCCCATACACACAACGCTCTACGATTCTAGCCTTAATTATCCAATTAGCATAGTCCATGACTGCTCTATGACCGTCTTCTGGCCAAGTAAATGCCTCCTCAAATATACTTTTGTTACGCCATTTTCAAAGGAACCAACAGACTACCCCGTAAATTATAGTCCATTGAACCTATTGGACTTGATCGTGCTTTTTGAGATTACAAGTCACCCACTGTTTCACATCGTGTTGAAAGAAATTCAGGTCAACTATTGCTGGGGAAAATTTACAATAGAAAGCTTTGACTTGCCTGCTGTAGCACACCTTACCGTAGGGTATACACCGGAACGCCCGTAGGTCATTCCGATACATATCTTACAATAAGGGAGAACTACGAACAGTTACCATATTACTCTCATGGCATCATAATTGTAAAACCATAACATAAATTCACTAAACTTTGAAACCAAACTGATGTATCATGTCATGTCATCAAAAGCATAAATTTATATATCTATCAGTTTTCAACTATCTATACATTACTCCAAAAGAAGGCCAAAACAAGAGCCTAACTAGGTCATCCCCCAAAAATCCTAGCTGACCGACCTGTGTGCCATAACTCCTCTTGCTAACACGATCTACACGGCAGGAAAAGTCCCTCTGGAGCTAGGAGTCTACTCACTCGATCCTGAAAAATAAGTTGCAATTTTGGGTGAATTTGTGAACTCAGTGAGGAACCATCATTGATGGTTCACTCAATTCATGCATTACGCAAGCAATTCACAGCTTATAATACACTTGCATAATCAAAAATAGCACAAAGCAGTTATCGCATAAGTATAAGCATTTAACCTTTTTCCAAATCCACAATTCAATCAAATGCATATGAAATGAGTACATAACATTTTTCCCATTTTATTTCGGTGTTGTGACCGAGCGCCTAAACTGTCCTAATATGGGCGCATTAATCGGTGAGCCTGAGGCTCTGAACTGTCCCATTTCGGGCACATTAAATATTGAGCTTGTAGCTCTGAACTGTCCCATTACGGGCACATTATACGTTGAGTTTGTGGCTCTGAATGGCTACTCCGGTCACAACTTCATGCATGGAATACATAGATTGCAATTAAGCAATATCACATAACAATTAACCCAATTTATCGCATTCAATCAAGTAGGTCACAATTATTCACATTAAAAGCACGAAGGCATCACATTATCAGACAGATAACACTTCTACGTCACAACTCCCAATCCCTCGGACCTTTGGTTCGGAATTTCAGTCATAAACAATTCACACATGCCCACCATTATTCTCCGCAGAATTCTAAGTGCAGAACTTTAAACAATTAAGGATTGAGGAACCATCTAGGTTACTCACCTATAACTTCCGAGCTACTGCCTGGAAGTCCCAGCAACGTCCGTAGAATGACATTCCAACTGTGCCTCTATAACAGTCAAAATAATCACATATTACCAAATGCACATTCAGAAAGATTCAATAATGCACATGTAGAAATTCAAAAGTGTACAATGCATGTTTGTGACATTCCCGGCACTACTCCAAAATTCCCTTTTTCCTATGATAAAACCTAACTTTTCACCCAATTGTCCAAATATGACACATTTGATATCAGTAGAAGATCGTGGAAACTCCTCAAGTTTCATTTCAAAGATTCTGCCCAATTTACCATATCATACAACACTAAAACATTCTCAAGAAAAACTTCAAAACCAATTGTCATTTTCAACTAGATCAAATTCACCCATTGTTGTAACATCCCATCACCGATGGGAAGGGTAATTTGGTCAATTGGGATGGGTTAGGCGAGTGTAAATAGATCTCGGCATGAACATGCATCACATAGCCTCTATAATTATATGAATGGTAATTTTTGTACATGCACATGATTGTACATGCATTCATGACATTTCCCGGCATGTGGGTCTAAATGTAATTTTGTGTGATTCATGTGATAATTGTATTTTTAAAAAAATTGATTTGGAGTGGTTTATGTGTGTTTTATATTTTTAGGGAATTTCAGGAATTTTCCTAGAATTTTTCAGGAAAATTTTCGGACCGAAAAAATCGCCAAGTGGCGAACTGATTGGTTTCCGGTACCAAAAATTTCTGCCTAATGACACTGGATTTATGGATATATTAGTTTGGGATTATAATTAGAGCCTTTTGATTTGGATGGATTAAGGATTAATTGGTATTAGGGTTCTTTGATTAAATAGTTAATTGGTGTTTTTGTCTTTTTCTCCAATAAGGACAAGTGTCCTCATGCATTTAATATACTTGTCTTATTCCCTTCATTCATTCTCGGTTCTTCTCCTTAAGTGCATTAGAATACCACCTTGAAGGTTGAAAAAGGTTACTTTGAAAGTGAAAAACATCCTCCATCCATAGGTGCCTTACTCTCCTCCTTCGATTGTTTCCTTTCCATCCTATATAAGAAGCTCTCCTTGCTACTTGCTTACCTCTCTTTATTCTCAACCAAGACCAAACTTAAGCCTTGTGAAGATGATGAATTGTGTTGTGTTGGGGTGATAGCCGTGGGTGTTGGTGAGAGGTAGAGGAGTTTGAAGTGTTGGAGAATTGAAGAGCTTGAAGCTTGTTTAGGTAAGAACTTGTTTTGTGTTCTTTCCTTAGTAGGTAGAAGCATTTATTGTGCTTATTGGTGCATTAATTTCATGAAGCTTGTGTATTAATTGTATGGGTATAAGTGTATGCTTGTGTGAGGGAAAATGGCATGGTAATGAAAGAATGTGACTTTAGTGTTTTTAATGAAGTTTATGATGTTAGATGAGTGGAAATGAAGTAGGAAAATAGTGTATGTTGTGTGTTGCCAAATTGTGCTTTATTACCCAAGTAAGTGTCTTGATGAATTTGTGGCTGATCTCTTGGCTAAATGAGATGTTTATTGATGTGGCATTGATGTTTGCATGAAAGGAGTAGGATTTAGTATGAAATCTGGAAAATGGAACTTGTGTATGTTTCAGGTATTTGTTTATAACTTTTGATGTGGTTATGTTATTGAGTTGAGATTTGCTTTAAATTAACCTTGAGAAGTATGGCTAGAATTTCTATGAAGGAAGTTCTGCCCAATTTTGGTTTGAAGAGCTTTGAATTTAGCTCGGAAGTTGAGATGTGTGTGCTAGATGAATAGTATCCAGGTTTTGGTCCCATTATTGATGACTCGAAACTTTGAGAATTTTTCTAGGATATAGGAGACAGATTTTGAAGAATTGGTATTACTAAAAGTTGAAGATTTATGTGTTAGCTTTCTAATGCCATTGCGTATGATATTTTTTGATGTGTAGATCGTAAGTTATAGTCTGATAATGCTCAGGTGGTAATTCAGTCTAAAATGTGTTTTGGTGTGCAATTGCTCTAAGGACATAAGTTTTGTGCTTTTTGGGTTTTGATATTTATTTGGGACTGTTAAGGGTAAAATTGGCTCAAATGACATTCTGGAAAGTTGTAGAGGATTGTTGTAGCTTTCTAATGAGGTATTTTATACGAATTTTAGATGTGTGGATTGTAAGATATAAATTTGGAAAGTTTTGTTGTGGTTTAGGTTACATGCTGATTTCATAAGCTTTAACAGGACAGCCACCTTCATGAGAGGATTCGACCTAGTTTGAATTGGAATTTGTTGTGAAGTCCTTCCTGAGAATTGTAGTATATTATCTGAGCTTTTTATTGCTATATAGCATGAAAATTTTTGCTAAGGGGATTTGGAGTTATGAATTTTGAAAGATTGGGTTTCTGTTGAGAATAAATTGGGTAGGCTGAACCTTTGTTTGCGAATTTGTTTTGGTTAGAGATGGAATTGGCTTCTAAGTTATTTCTGAAAGATGTAGCATTTGTTTTGTTCCTTTTTTTATATATAAAATTTGGAATTTTTGGCTAAGGGGATGAAAAGTTATGATTTTTGTGAAAGTGTTGCATTGTGGTAGTAAATGTGTGATTAAGCAGTGTCTTTGAGTGCATTTTTGACACCCTTAGAGGTGTTATTAAATTTCCAGTTCTTCATGAAACTTGTAGGATTTTTCAAGATCTTTCAAACGAGACCGAATTTGTATTGTTTGGTCATTTGTGTGAGAAGATCGGTCTTGTGAAAGAAGAGGTGGTTTTGGAAAAAAGTTTTAAAAAAATGTGGAGCATTGTGGGAGAGCGTCTGCATCGCTCGCCCATGCGGGCGAGCGTCTCGCTTGCCCGTGCAGGCGAGCGAGCGAGGTGCTCCGGCATGCCCAATGACCTCTGTCCAATCTTTTGTGCATAACTTTTTCATCCGACCTCCGATTGACCTGATTTTTGAAGCGTTGGATTCCTAAGATATATCTCTATCTTTCCATACCACACTTAGGATTTTTGAGATCTAACTGAGAAACGTCGGTCGGATCCAAGTGAGTAGACCCGTTAGAAAAATCTGAACATGCTTCAGTAATTTAGAGATACCTTGAGCTAGAGAGCTCCAATCGATCTGATTCTTTTTTCTAAGTAAACTAGAGACATAGATCTACAATTGTTATGAAAAGGTCGGATTTCAAGTTAGCCTCTAAGATGTTCAATTTCTAGAGTGAAGTTACATGTGGTGTTTTAGTCTGAACGTGTTTTGGGAATATCTTTTCCGTCCGACATTCGATTGACCTGATTCTCAAGGCATCGGATTTGTATAATATTTAATTTCATTTATTTTTGAAATTGGAAATTTTTAGAGTAGAAATTGATGGAAATTGGTTTGGTCTAAGTGAGGGGATCGGGAAATGATTTTTCCGATCCATGTTTTATTAATAATTGGACCTATGGAGGTCCGAATTGAGTGATGTTAGTGTCAATGGGCTTCAAATGTTTAGAGGAAATTGATGTGACGGGAATTTGTGAAATAGTGTCGAGAATGTCACGAACATGCATTGCACTCATCTAAATTGCTACATGTGCAGTATTTAATATTTCTGATTTTTGCATTTGGTAATATGTAATTATTGTCATTGTTATAGAGGCACAGTTGGAACATCATCCCACGAACGTTGCCGAGACTTCCCAGCATTAGCTCGGAAGTTACTAGGTGAGTAACCTAGATGGTTTCTCGATTATTAAATGTTTATATTTTGCACTTATAACACTGTGAAGAATAATGGTGGGCTTTGCGTTTGTTTATGCCTGGTTTCGGACCGGTGGTGTCCGATGTATTGGGAGACCATGACATAGAAGTGTTATATGTTACTTGGAATGTGATTAATTGTGACTACTGGTGTGAAATGTGGTAACTTGGGACCGAATATAATGTGAGCTTTGTTTTATATTTCCATGTGCATTCCATGTATAATGCATGATCAGTAATTGGCATTTGTGACCGGAGCAGCCACCGAGAGCTTAAAGCTCAACGTATTTGGGCCTCGAGCTCACAGTGCTACAGAGCCTCAGGCTCAACGAATAATGCGCCCTCATTGGGATAGTTTAGGCGCTCGGTCAAAACAACGAAATAAATTGAAAAAATGGTCACATACGCATTACATGTGCATTTGATTGAATGTTTGATTGAGTGAAAGGCAAATCGCCTGGTTTTCATATGAATGATTCTGTGATATTTCTGAATTAGCTTTTATGCTATAATTGTGTTATACTTGACTATACTTGACTATGCATGAATTAGGTGAACCATCGATGATGGTTCCTCACTGAGTTCGCAAACTCACCCAAAATTGTAAATTATTTTTCAGGATCGAGAGAGTAGACTCCTAGCTCCAGAGAGAGACTTTTCCTGTAACACCCCACTCCCGTAAGACCCGAACCCGATATCGTTGGTGATATCCGAGTCCGTGTCCCACGAGAGTGGCGTACTACATCAGTCGATTTAAAATTCAAGATACATTTTTTTCTTCTTCTTTTGGAGCCATTAATTCCACGTTAACACGGCAAACACAAGAAGTAAATAAAACCCGTGTTCAATATAAATCGATTTGATTATTACAGTCATCCAGTAATAATTTACAATCAGTCAATGTAGTAAAACATTAAAACCACAATGGGCTCAGTAAAAATACAAAGCCTTGTTATACAGTGATTGCGGAACACAATTTACTAAGACATTAATGCAGACGCGAACTGATCCCGATCTCTAACCATTACTCGTCTACATTAGACATACTCCCGTGTCAACCAGGGTATTCTTCAAGACCTGAAAAATAGATGCAAATTTTGGGTGAGTTTTGCGAACTCAGTGAGTGAACCATCAATTGTAACATCCCACCCCCTCCTGGAAGGGTAAAATAGTAAAATTGGCATAGGATGAGACTAATAGGGATGTATGAGTAGTGTCCAGGTATACCGGTACCGGTGCTCGAAGGAATTTGTGCACGCGAATCGCTTGGTCATGCATTCATGACATTCCGAGAATTAGCCTAACGGCATTTTATTGTGATTAACGTGGTTATGGGATTTGAAAAATTATTCGAGTGCGCCATTGAGCGTTTTACATTTTTTTGGGATTTATAGGAATTTTTTTAGAATTTTCTGAAGAAACTTTCGCATCGCAAAATCGCCAGAATCGCCTAAACGTGTTTTTGTGTTAGAAAAGGTGATTTTCGTGTTTGAAAAATTATTTGGAGTGCACTGTTTCATGTTTTATAATTTTGGGGAATTTCATTAATTCTAAAAAATGATTCGGGAAATTCTAAATTTCCTGACAATCAAAAAATTTTAACCGATCGATCGAGTGAGCCGTTTTGTACTTGAATGTAATTGCCTAATGGTATGAGATTAGTGGATAAATGATGTTAGGACATTATTCTAGTGCCATGATTAGGGATTGATGGGGATTAGTACTTAATTAATTAGGATTAGTGATAAATTGTATTTTATTCCATTTTTTAGCCAAGTGTCCCACTTAGTTGTCTTCTTTCATCATTTCCTACGACCTTCTTTGGCTAATTCATCAATAAAGTCTTTTGGATAACTTTGAAAGCCAACTTTCCTCCACCCTCATCCGAAACATTACTTTTCTCTTATGGTGTTGTTCTTTTCTCCTTCAAATTTTCTTCCTCTCATTTCTTACAAGAAGACTCTTCCATGCTTCTTGCTTGTTTCTTCCTTGCACACCCAAGACCAAGATCAAGCCTTGAGTAGATGATGATATGCTTGGGAAGAGGAGATAACCGTGGCTGAGGATTAGAAAGGAGGTTGGTGTGAACTTGTAGATTTGAGGGAATTATAGCTTGGAACTTGTTTAAGGTGAGTATTTATGTTTATATTTATTCTTATGGTAGTTAAAAACATCCATAGGAAGCACTTGTGTATTTAGTTCATGATGATTGATATGGTTGGAAGAAATGGGTATGAGGCTAGGTGAAGATGTATTGAAATTAATGATATGGTTTGATTTTGAATTGAATATGGATAATTATTTGAGTATTTGAATTGAGGAATTTAGTGCTGCCAATTTTTCAGTATTAGCCCTAGTATATGTATGACTGTAGTAATATTTAATTTGTATTTATTTTGATGTCTAGTGATGTGAAAAAGGCATTGGAAGTGATTGAACTAAGGTTAACATTGAATCTGGAAAATTGGAATTATAATTGATGTTACTGTTTTGTTCATAATTTATTGTGTAGAAATGAAAATGAGGTAAGGTTAGTGGCCACTGAAACTTTGGGATGTTGGCTTCAATTTAGTGTGAAATAGGTGTTGTTGAATTTCAATGATAGAAGGGTGAATTTTTGCATGGAAAGTTACTGTCCCAATTGCCTGTGAACAGTAACCGCAACCATGACATCTGAGTTTTGTTGATTTTTATGAATTAATTGAGATGGAATTAGGGAAAATGGTCTACATGGAAGTTGTAGCATATTGCATTATCTTTCCATTGTTACTGATCTTGCTATTTTTAGAGTTGTATATTAGGAGATATGAATTGATTACTAATGACTGGTTTTGAGCATTTTGGATGAAACCTAGCTTAAGTGTGATTTTGTGAGTTTACTGATTGGAGGCAATTTTAACATTTTATGTGGACTGAATTGGAGTGAGTGAGCTTCTGAAAAGTTGTAGAGGAAGAGATTACCTTGAAATTGATATTTGGTGTGTAATTTTTAGAAGTCAGAATTGGGAGTTATGATTTTTCAAAAATGAACCCTTCATTAGGTTAAGAATGGCTGATCATAACAGTAGCTTCCATAACAGTTTTGAAATTGATAGAGATCGAATTGGATGAAGAGTGCTTCATGAAAAATGAAGTTTATGATGTTATCTTTACAGGGATAAAAAGTTCTGATTTTATTGACTTGTATACTGGAAGTTGTGCTTGTTATAAGGTTACTGCCCAAATTGAAGGATTTCAGGGACAGTAACATTAGATGAATTAATTGACTTGTTTAGCAATATAATTTGATGTTTGATTGTTCATGAAAGTTGTTGAGGACATTGTGAACTTATTGACCATATTTTTGTGGTAATTTATTACTAAAGAATCAGTGAGTTATGAAATTGCCAATGTACTGCCCTGTGTTAATGGGAATTGAGTAGGCAGAAGGTTTGATGGGATATTTGACACCCTTAGGGTTGGAATTGATTTTTATGGTCTTCTTGAGAATTGTAGAGAATTTCATAAGCTTTCCAATGAGATATAATTTATAATGTTTTGACTTGTGTGTAAAAAGTTATGAATGTTGGAAGTGGGTTGGTGTGTTAGGACAAAGGGAAAAGGGGATTTTATTAATTATTAATTGGCATATAAAAGGGTTTTGACTTCTTTTGTCAATTACTTTCCCGTCCGACGTCCGATTGACCTGCTTCTAGAAGCATCGGATTCGTTGAATATTTAATTTCATTTTACGAGAAAATGGGAATTTTTAGACGGGAATTTGACGTAGCCCTATTGATTTTAACACGTGAACCACTGTTTTATTTAATCGGGGACCTATAGAGGTCCGATTACGCACCGTCACTTTATAGATTTCTAATTTTTGATAGAATTTTATTATGGGAAAATATTGAATTAGGGCCGGGATTGCCGTGAACATGCATTATACACATTTTACTGATTTCATGTGCATTATTTAGTCATTTCAAGTATACCGATGGTTATGGCTATTCATTAAATGTGCTATAGAGGCTCAAGTGGACCATCGTTCCACAGACTTGGCAGAGACTTTCCGGCGCTAGCGTGGAAGTTATTAGGTGAGTAACCTAGTTGGTTATTCCAATCTATGTGTTTACTATGATTTGATTGCCCTACAGGGATTGCATGAATTATTACTGTGAATTGATTGCCCTACGGGGATTACGTGGATTATATGTGGCATTACTGACTGTGATTTACATGAGGTAACTGTCTAATTGGACTGAATATTTGGACTGTGTATTATCATGTTTACTGCTATGGGCCATGTGTGTAAACTAAACATATTGACAGTTTGTAAATTACTGAGTTTTGAGTGAATGAAATGGAATCTAATTTGGGTTTTAAAAAGTGGTCAATTTCTTATTACTGTCTTATGATTGTGATGCCATGAGGAGTGTAGTGGTTGTTGTCAGTAGTGGTCTCTTGTCGTAGGATATGTATCGGAATGACCTACGGGCGTTCTGGTGGATACCCTATGGTAAGGGGCGCTACATTTCCTGACGTGTAGATCGTGTTGGCAAGAGAAGTCATGGCACACAGGTCGGTCAGCTGAGATCATTTGAGGATGACCTAGTTAGGCATTTTGTTTTAGATTTCTTTTGGAGTATTGTACAGACAGATATGTAAATTTCTGTTTTGATGAAATGAAATGAAAAACAATTTATGGTTTCAAAAATTAGTGATTTTTAGTATTGATGTTTTTTTGATTTGATGCCATGTGAGGTATAGTGGTGATTGTTCATAGTTCACCCTTATCGTAGGATATGCATCAGAACGGCCTACGGGCGTCCCGGTGTATACTCTATGATAAGGGGGTGCTACATTTAGGTGGTATCAGAGTATGGTTTGACATCTGTTGGGACTAGTTGTATTGATAGGCTTGGATTATTGAAAGAAATGCAAAAACTGATCGGGACTATTATTTTGTTATAGGTCATCCGTTCTTGGTGATCAGATTGATCAACCAGCTGACCAAGGATCAGTCGAAGCTAGTAGGGAATCATCGGTGCCTCGTTCTGAGGAGCTACCTCCTAGAGTTCCCGTGAGACGGGAGATGAGATATGATAGATCTATGCAAAGGGGGTCAGGATTTCTATGGCGGCATGCACCTGCTGAGGCCGAGGATGGTGGAGAGGACTGAGAGAGTCTTCGACCAGATGGATTGTGACTCAGATGAGCGATTCGATTATGCAGTCTCTCTTCTGCAGGGCCCAGCTTATCAGTGGTGGAAGACTGTCCCGGGCAGTACCACCAGGCCTTGTCTATTGACATGGGAGGATTTTCTGAGGGCATTTAGAGACAATTACATGCCCAAGGTATATTTAGAGATGAAGATGCAAGAGTTCTTAGAGTTGAAATAGGGTAGGATGACAGTGGCAGAGTATGAGGTGAGGTTTAATGAGCTCATGGGTTACGCTATTGCTTTGATTTTCACAAAGGCTGATAGGTGCCGGAGGTTTGAGAATGGCCTCAATTTGGAGATTTGCACCAGATTGACCCGATCTGATATGGGTACTTTTGTTGAGCTGAGAGCTGCTGCCGTGCGAGTTGAGTAGCTTATGAGACAGAGACAGGCCGAGATGGGTCAGGGGTCCAGGGGAAAGAGACCGAGTGAAAGTCAGGGCAGTTCTGGCAGAGGGTTTAGCAAGCGCCAGAGCAGGACTTTTAGGTCACCGGAAGGATCTAGACAATCTGGTTTTAGGCAGAGAGGGAGATTTACACAGGCTGGCAGTGGCAGTGGTAGAGGTACAGCACAGATTCCCCCAGTTTGTGAGCACTGCGAGAAGAGGCATAGTGGGGAGTGTTGGCGATTGACTGGAGCCTGCCTTAAATGCGGCTCCATGGATCATCAGATCAAGGATTGCCCTGCTACTGTGGGAGCTCACCGTGGTTAGCGAGAGCGGCAAAGAACACTACGATGCAAAGAGAGTAGAGGTGGTGGATCCGGCGAGGGGTCGAGGCAGGCCGTGGCGTAATCGAGGATCCTTTGTGAGGACCGAGGGTCGGGACACCACCACGCCCCGTGCCGTGGTCTACGCCATGACTAGGCAGGAGGCCCAGGATTCTCCAGATGTAGTAGCTGGTATGCTTCTTATTTCTGATATTGAAGCATTTGCACTGTTGGATCCAGGATCCACACATTCTTTTGTTGCACCGCATTTGGCATGTAGATTGCATGGGGATAGGGAGATGTTACAGTATGGGCTAGAGGTGAGTACACCTCTAGGTAGTACTACTGCATTGGGAGAGGTCTGCAAGGGGTGCTCGATCCAGATCGATCAAACAGTGTTGAGAGCAGACCTCATAGTGTTACCATTGACAGAGATCGATGTGATTCTGGGTATGGACTGGCTTACTTCCCATAGGGCTATTATGGACTGCTATACCAAGGAGGTTGTCTTAGAATCTCCTGGTCAGCCTCGAGCAGTATTCAGAGGAGTTAGTCAGGCAGTGCCAGCCCGGATGATCTCTTTCCTGAATGCCCTGAGGTTGATGCAGGGTGGCTGTGAGGCCTATCTGGCCCATATTATTGACACTAGAGTCGAGCAGAGGTTGCAGGATATTCCCGTGGTTAGGAAATTTCCAGATGTGTTTCTTGATGAGTTACCGGGTTTACCGTCGGATCGGGAGATAGAGTTTACTATTGACTTAGTTCCAGGTACTACTCCTATATCTATCCCTCCATATAAGATGGCACCTATGGAACTGAGAGAGCTGAAGGCTCAGTTACAGGAGCTACTGGAGAAGGGTTTTATCAGGCCTAGTGTCTCACCTTAGGGAGCTCCAGTATTGTTTGTGAAGAAGAAGGACGGGACTCTGAGATTGTGTATCGATTACAGGCAGCTGAATCGAGTGATAGTGAAGAATAAGTATCCACTGCCTAGGATGGATGATTTGTTTGATCAGTTGCAGGGAGCTCAGGTGTTCACTAAGTTGGACTTGAGATCAGGGTATTATCAGCTGAAGATAGCAGAGGCTGATGTGCCTAAGAGTGCCTTCAGGAGCAGGTATGGGCATTTCGAGTTTCTGGTGATGCCGTTTGGGTTGACTAATGCCCCGACAGCTTTTATGGCCTTGATGAATAAGGTCTTTCAGCCCTACCTAGACCAGTTTATCATTGTGTTAATTGATGACATATTGGTGTATTCGAGGAGTAGACAGGAGCATGCTGAGCATTTGAGGATTGTTTTGCAGCTTATGAGGAAGAAGCAGCTTTATGCCAAATTCAGTAAGTGTGAATTTTGGTTGGATGAGGTGGTATTTTAGGGCCACATAGTGACTGGAGAGGGTATTCAGGTCGATCCTAGTAAGATTGAGGCAGTGATGAAGTAGGAAGCTCCTAGGAATGTGTCTGAGATTCGGAGTTTCCTAGGATTGGCCGGTTATTACCGGAGGTTTGTCGAGGGGTTTTTATTGATCTCAGCCCCTCTGACAAAACTTCTGAGGAAGAATGCACCATACAGATGGACTGAGGAGTGCCAGAAGAGCTTTGAGGAGCTGAAACATCGGTTGACCACTGTACCGGTGTTAGCTATTCCATCTGAGACTGGAGGTTATGAGGTGTATAGTGATGCTTCCCATCAGGGATTAGGGTGTGTTTTGATGCAGCATGGCAGAGTGATTGCCTATGCCTCGAGACAGTTGAGGTCTCATGAGGTAAATTATCCAGTGCATGATTTGGAGTTAGCTGCAGTCGTTTTTGCCCTGAAGATTTGGAGACACTACTTGTATGGTGAGACATTCCAGATTTACACTGATCATAAGAGTTTGAGGTATCTGCTGAGTTAGAGAGAGTTGAATTTGAGGCAGAGGAGATGGATAGAGCTGCTAAAGGATTATGATTGTACGATTGAGTACCACCCGGGAAGGCAAATGTGGCGACAGATGCGTTGAGCAAAAAGTCTCACATCAGTGCAGCTCAGCTTTAGGTATTTAGATTACCTAATTTGATTCAGTTGAGGGCTTTGAATGTGCAGTTGAATCTGGAGCAGGATGGAGTTTTGGTAGCTACTCTGAAGCTCAGACCGATGTTACATGACAAGATCAGGAGAGTTCAGGACAAAGATCCTGCTATGGTGAAATTGATTGAGAAAGTGGAGTCTGATCTGAGTTCTGAATTTGAGTTGAGAGATGGGACATTATGGTTAAGGCAGAGGTTGTGTTGGACCCCGTCTCCGAGGCCCAACATTCGGACCCATATAAGCATGGAAGACCCAAACCGAACACTTACCGACCACAAATAGGGAAACTTTTAATAGAAAATTTGGGATTGGATTTTTTATAAAAAAATTGTTCCTCATGATCTCACGATTCTAACGCCACTGAAATCGTTCAATTCGGATTAGAAATGAAAAAGTTATGGCAAAAATACTATCTTAAAGAAAACAGTGAAAACAGTCCTTCTACCGACTTCATGTCAAAATTTGAAAACTTTAGAGGCTGAATTACTGATCGGCTCCTTCATAAAAAATGTAGATTTATGTCTCTAGTTTATTTTTAAAACAAGAATCGCCTCGATCCGAGCCCTATAGCTCCAGATATTTAAAAATTAGTGAAGTATATTCATACTTGATCAACCGACCTCCACACTTTGTTTCAAACCACCTTTTTCAATTTAAAAGCAATACTGGTAAATTAGATTTAGAAAGATAGAAAATTTTCTTAGAAATCCATAGCTTCGAAAATGGGGTCAATCGGAGGTCTATGTAAAAAGTTATGGCCAAAAGAAGGGAGAGGGGTCGGTCGGCCAAAACCGACCCCCAAACGCGAGCTCGCTCGGCATGGCCGAGCGGCATCGCTCGCTCGCTCGCCAGCGGGCATCGCTCTCCCGCATGGGCGAGCGACCAGCCCGTCGCTTCGCAAGATGGGCGAAGCGATCGCCGCTTCGACCTGCTGAGCGCCTTGGTGCTCAAGCGTCGAGCCGAGCGACCGCTTCGGCGATCCGACCTATCGACTTCTAACCTCAATAACTTTTGACTCGAGCTCCAAATCGACACGGTCAGAAGCGTTGAAAGCTAGAAGAAAATCTACATTTTCAAGAAGGATTTAAAGACAAGTTCGGCCACTAAGGGAATCCAAATTTTACTCAAAGGCCGATCGACTAGCTCTCCCTAACAACACCAGAACTTGCAACCTCCATAACTTTTGACCCAGAACTCCAAATTTAACAAACTTAGTGTCTATGGAAAGGTAAAAGAATTATCTACAACTTTAATGAGACCACCAACCTATATTCCAACTCTATGAGGGTCAAAAGTGGACTCAAAGCTCTGCCTGACAATCTGTTACTTGGACAACACCTGCATTTAAATCCAACGACTCATACCTACCAATTTAACTCATCATAAATGGCTCATAAATAATCCTGGGAGAGTCCTACAGCTCGCCTACCACTCTCCATGAATCTAAAAGATCTCATACGACCTATATCAACCCAGAAATTTCAGACCTTCAACAGCACATAACTCATAGCAATTTTTCCAGCGAGCTCTCCCAAAGTTAAAAACCCAAAGAACAACTCAAAATAAAAATACTCATACACATACTATTTCAAGGCCATACACAGATCGGAAATCAACATTTTCACAATATGGAGAGTACTAGAGCTCTCATTCACAATCTAAATCATAACAAAGATTCATGCATAGCTTTGATTAAAAATTGGCATATTCATCAAGATCAAGTACAAAATACAAAAGATGAGATGTTCAATGATCAATATGCTTACAAAGCTATTCCAAAAGCTAGTTACTAACTTAATAAAAAAGTTTCTAGAGTTCTTGGAGTTTTGTCCGATGCCTTGCAAGGTTCCGAGTTCAACTTGAATTTGCACCTGAGGAGGGAGAATGGGGTGAGCTAACACGGCTCAGTGGCTAACATGTTTATAACCATCGCGCAATGAGCCACACAACACATCATTAACAATCTGAAACAACAACAATTTATCATATATAAAGCTCAAATAACCCACAATCATCACCTAAGGCATAACATGAGAATTTATATCAATCAAACACATATTATGCATCATAAACATAATTAAAGACTATAATGCACACAATAGGCTCGAGAGTTCCTTAAACACAACGAATAAACCGAAGTTTATCGTAAACACAACGAATCCATTTTCGGATCTCGTGGGCCACAAGCGGGCTGCCGGGAGAAGGCAAGGGGATCAACGTGCACGTGACTTATCGAATTAGGTTCTCTCTCGCCCAATCATAACCAATTTATGATCACATATTCAAGCACAAGACTAGCATTCTATGCTTCTTTCATTCTTTCTAATCATCATATTTTCACACTTTACTTTCAAATCCAAGGAAAATACATGTTCAATATGCACATAATTATCAAAGATAGTACACATAGGGCATTTGCCCATTACACAACAACTATAAAAATGTTACCCACCTATCGTCGGAATCCGAAGTCAAGATTGCCCTTCCTCTTTGTCTTGAGTAGGGTTTTCTTGAGTTCCTTCAAACAAAACACATCTCCAATAAATTTCTAAATTCATAGGAAAGGTCATAATATTCAGAAATTAATGGAAAACTAACATTAACCTAAACCTAACCTACCCATGGCTCATTTAAGCTAGAATAATCAAACCCTAGCTTAGAAATCACAAAATCCACTTAATCCCACTTTTCTTTCCTATCTTTCGTCAACCTCTACTCAACCCTAACCTCCATCTTACACCATTCTTGAACCTAACTTAAGAAAGATGAAAGCTTACCTTTCTCACTTGATTTCTCTTCTTTTTCTCCTTCTTTCTTCTTCTCCACAAGCCTCCCACGATTTTTCTCTCTTCCTTTCTTCCTTGGCCGACCACTCTTCCTTTCTCCTCTAGCTCACGTTTTTCTCTCTTCTCTTCTAGAATTTTCGATACTCTCCTCTCCTTTCCATCTTCTTTAATTCATTTAACTCATCCTACACCAAAACTATGTAGTTTTGGCTTCTCACTTAAGTTCCTTTGGGCTCTCCTCCTCCTCTCAAGCCCACTACACCTCACCCATTAATTTCTAATCCTCCTCCTCTTATTCATTCATTCCTAAAGCCCATACTTTCCAATATTAAATCCAAGCCTTCAATTAATTTCTAACTTCAAATCCCAAGCCCAACATAAAAATATTTATATAAACACATAATTAAATCAATTAAGGCAAAATAAAATAATTAATGAATAAATCCATAAATCAATAAATAAATAATTAATTCAGATAAATAAATAAAAATTTCAGGGCCCAACAGGTTGTGTGTGCCGGATGTGGATGGTTTGAGGCGAGAGATTCTGGAAGAGGCGCATATGGCCGCCTATGCTATGCATCCTGGTACTACCAAGATGTATAACACTCTTAAGCCACATTTCTGGTGGCCTAGCATGAAGAAGCAGGTGGCTGAGTATGTCTCCAGATTTATGACGTGCCAGCAGGTTAAGGCCGAGCACCAGGCTCCAGTGGGAAAGCTTCATTCGTTGCCCATTCCTGAGTGGAAATAGGAACGAATTACTATAGATTTCATTATGGGGTTGCTTAGACGCCAGGCGATGATCTTTGTCAGGGTCATAGTGGACCTGTTAACTAAATCGCCCATTTTTGCCGAAGAGAGAACAATTCTCTTGATCACCGGCCCGAAGTATGTGATCGAGGTAGTGAGACCGCATGGGGTTCCATTATCTATAGTGTCGACGGGGATCCTGTGTTTACTTGAGGTTCTGAAAGAGTTTGATATCTGCTATGGGTACCCGTTGAATTTTAGTCAAAGATTTCATCCTCGGACATATGGGCGAGTGAGAGGACGATTAAGACTGTTGAGGATATGCTTCGGGCATGTGTATTGGAGTTTAGAGGAGCATGGGATCAGTATTTGGCCTTGATTAAGTTTGCATATAATAACCATTATCATAGTAGCATCGGGATGGCACCATATGAGGCTTTATATGGAAGAAAATGTCGATCGCCTCTATATTGGGATGAAGAAGGTGAGAGAATGATTGAGGGTCCAGAGCTGATTCAGGATACAGTGGATAAGGTAAAACTGATTCGGAGTTGCATAAAAGTGGCTTAGGATAGACAGAAGAGCTATATGGATCAGCATCAGAGAGAGATGGAGTATAATGTGGGAGACAGGGTCTTCCTTCGAGTGTTAACGTGGAGAGGAGTGCTGAGATTTAGGGAAAAGGGCAAGTTGAGCCCTAGGTACATTGGTCCAAATGAGATTATCGAGAGGATAGGACCTTTAGCATATAAGTTGGCCTTATCGAGTGAGATGTCTCAGCTGTATAATGTTTTCCATGTGAGTATGCTCCGGAGGTATCGATCGGATCCAACATATGTGATACCGGCTCAGGAGATTGAGGTAGCTAGAAACTTGAGCTATGTTGAGGATTCGATTCAGATTATAGGGTCACGGGTCAAGCAGTTGAGGAACATGGTTATTCCATTGGTGAAAGTCCTATGGAGGAACCACTCAACTAAGGAAGCAACTTTAGAGACCGAGGAGCATATGAGACCGGTGTTAGCTATTCCATCTGGGACTGGAAGTTATGAGGTGTATAGTGATGCTTCCCATCAGGGATTAGGGTGTGTTTTGATGCAGCATGGCAGAGTGATTGCCTATGCTTCGAGATAGTTGAGGTCTCATGAGGTAAATTATCCAGTGTATGATTTGGAGTTAGCTGCAGTCATTTTTGCCCTGAAGATTTGGAGACACTACTTGTATGGTGAGACATTCCAGGTTTACACTGATCATAAGAGTTTGAGGTATCTGCTGAGTCAGAGAGAGTTGAATTTGAGGAAGAGGAGATGGATAGAGCTGCTAAAGGATTATGATTGTACGATTGAGTACCACCCGGGGAAGGCAAATGTGGTGGTAGATGCGTTGAGTAGAAAGTCTCACATCAATGCAGCTCAGCTTCAAGTATTTAGATTACCTAATTTGATTCATTGAGGGCTTTGAATGTGCGATTGAATATGGAGCGGATGGAGCTTTGGTAGCCACTCAAGCTCGGACCGATGTTACATGATAGAATAGGAGAGTTCAGACAAAGATCCTGCTATGGTGAAATTGATTGAGAAAGTGGAGTCTGATCTGAGTTCTGAATTTGAGTTGAGAGATGGGACATTATGGTAAGGGCAGAGGTTGTGTGTGCCGGATGTGGATGGTTTGAGGCGAGAGATTCTGGAGGAGGCACATATGGCCGCCTATGCTATGCATCCTGGTACTACCAAGATGTATAACACTCTTAAGCCACATTTCTAGTGGCCTGGCATGAAGAAGCAGGTGGCAGAGTATGTCTCCAAATGTATGACGTGCCAGCAGGTTAAGGCTGAGCACCAGGCTCCAGTGGGAAAGCTTCATTCATTGCCCATTACTGAGTAGAAATGGGAACTAATTACTATGGATTTCATTATGGGATTGCTTAGGGCCGAGGCGAAAGATGATGTCGTTCAGGTCATAGTGGACCGGTTAACTAAATCGGCCCATTTTTTGCTAGTAAGAGAGAACAATTCTCTTGATCAGTTGGCCCAGAAGTATGTGACTGAGGTAGTGAGACTGCATGGGGTTCCATTATCTATAGTATCAGACGGGGATCCCAGGTTTACTTCGAGGTTCTGGAAGAGTTTGCAGTCTGCTATGGGTACCCGGTTGAATTTTAGTACAGCATTTCATCCTCAGACAGATGGGCAGAGTGAGAGGACGATTAAAACTGTTGAGGATATGCTTCGGGCATGTGTATTGGAGTTTAGAGGAGCATGGGATCAGTATTTGGCCTTGATTAAGTTTGCATATAATAACCATTATCATAGTAGCATCGGGATGGCACCATATGAGGCTTTATATGGAAGACAATGTCGATCGCCTCTATATTGGGATGAAGAAGGTGAGAGAATGATTGAGGGTCCAGAGCTGATTCAAGATACAGTGGATAAGGTAAAACTGATTCGGAGTCGCATAAAAGTGGCTTAGGATAGACAGAAGAGCTGTATGGATCAGCATCGGAGAGAGATGGAGTATAATGTGGGAGACAGGGTCTTCCTTCGAGTGTTACCGTGGAGAGGAGTGCTGAGATTTAGGGAAAAGGGCAAGTTGAGCCCTAGGTACATTGGTCCAAATGAGATTATCGAGAGGATAGGACCTTTAGCATATAAGTTGGCCTTATCGAGTGAGATGTCTCAGCTGTATAATGTTTTCCATGTGAGTATGCTCCGGAGGTATCGATCGGATCCAACATATGTGATACCGGCTCAGGAGATTGAGGTAGCTAGCAACTTGAGCTATGTTGAGGATTCGATTCAGATTATAGGGTCACGGGTCAAGCAGTTGAGGAACAGGGTTATTCCATTGGTGAAAGTCCTATGGAGGAACCACTCAACTAAGGAAGCAACTTTAGAGACCGAAGAGCATATGAGACCGGTGTTAGCTATTCCATCTGGGACTGGAAGTTATGAGGTGTATAGTGATGCTTCCCATCAGGGATTAGGGTGTGTTTTGATGCAGCATGGCAGAGTGATTGCCTATGCCTCGAGATAGTTGAGGTCTCATGAGGTAAATTATCCAGTGCATGATTTGGAGTTAGCTGCAGTCATTTTTTCCCTGAAGATTTGGAGACACTACTTGTATGGTGAGACATTCCAGGTTTACACTGATCATAAGAGTTTGAGGTATCTGCTGAGTCAGAGAGAGTTGAATTTGAGGAAGAGGAGATGGATAAAGCTGCTAAAGGATTATGATTGTACGATTGAGTACCACCCGGGGAAGGCAAATGTGGTGGTAGATGCGTTGAGTAGAAAGTCTCACATCAATGCAGCTCAGCTTCAAGTATTTAGATTACCTAATTTGATTCAGTTGAGGGCTTTGAATGTGCAGTTGAATATGGAGCAGGATGGAGCTTTGGTAGCCACTCTGAAGCTCAGACCGATGTTACATGATAGGAACAGGAGAGTTCAGGACAAAGATCCTGCTATGGTGAAATTGATTGAGAAAGTGGAGTCTGATCTGAGTTCTGAATTTGAGTTGAGAGATGGGACATTATGGTAAGGGCAGAGGTTGTGTGTGCCGGATGTGGATGGTTTGAGGCGAGAGATTCTGGAGGAGGCACATATGGCCGCCTATGATATGCATCCTGGTACTACCAAGATGTATAACACTCTTAAGCCACATTTCTGGTGGCCTGGCATGAAGAAGCAGGTGGCAGAGTATGTCTCCAAATGTATGACGTGCCAGCAGGTTAAGGCCGAGCACCAGGCTCCAGTGGGAAAGCTTCATTCATTGCCCATTCCTGAGTAGAAATGGGAACTAATTACTATGGATTTCATTATGGGATTGCCTAGGACGCCGAGGCAGCATGATGCTATCTGGGTCATAGTGAACCGGTTAACTAAATCGGCCCATTTTTTGCTAGTAAGAGAGAACAATTCTCTTGATCAGTTGGCCCAGAAGTATGTGACTGAGGTAGTGAGACTGCATGGGGTTCCATTATCTATAGTGTCAGACGGGGATCCCAGGTTTACTTCGAGGTTCTGGAAGAGCCTGCAGTCTGCTATGGGTACCCGGTTGAATTTTAGTACAGCATTTCATCCTCAGACATATGAGCAGAGTGAGAGGACGATTAAGACTGTTGAGGATATGCTTCGGGCATGTGTATTGGAGTTTAGAGGAGCATGGGATCAGTATTTGGCCTTGATTGAGTTTTCATATAATAACCATTATCATAGCAGCATCGGGATGGCACCATATGAGGCTTTATATGGAAGACAATGCCGATCGCCTCTATATTGAGATGAAGAAGGTGAGAGGATGATTGAGGGTCCAGAGCTGATTCAGGATGCAGTGGACAAAGTAAAACTGATTCGGAGTAGCATAAAAGTGGCTCAAGATAGACAGAAGAGCTATATGGATCATCATTGGAGAGAGATGGAGTATAATGTGAGAGACAGGGTCTTCCTTCGAGTGTCACCGTGGAGAGGAGTGCTGAGATTTGGAAAAAAGGGCAAGTTGAGCCCTAGGTACATTGGTCCATATGAGATTATCGAGAGGATAGGACCTTTGGCATATAAGTTGGCCTTATCGAGTGAGATGTCTCAGCTGCATAATATTTTCTATGTGAGTATGCTCCGGAGGTATCGGTCGGATCCAACACATGTGATACCGACTCAGGAGATTGAGGTAGCTAGCAACTTGAGCTATGTTGAGGAGCCGATTCAGATTATAGGGTCATGGGTCAAGCAGTTAAGGAAAATGGTTATTCCATTGGTGAAAGTCCTATGGAGGAACCACTCAACTGAGGAAGCAACTTGGGAGACCGAGGAGCATATGAGATCGGTGTTAGCTATTCCATCTGGGACTGGAGGTTATGAGGTGTATAATGATGCTTCCCATCAGGGATTAGGGTGTGTTTTCATGCAGCATGGCAGAGTGATTGCCTATGCCTCGAGACAGTTGTGGTCTCATGAGGTAAATTATCCAGTGCATGATTTGGAGTTAGCTGCAGTCGTTTTTGCCCTGAAGATTTGGAGACACTACTTGTATGGTGAGACATTCCAGATTTACACTGATCATAAGAGTTTGAGGTATCTGCTGAGTCAGAGAGAGTTGAATTTGAGGCAGAGGAGATGGATAGTGTTGCTAAAGGATTGTGATTGTACGATTGAGTACCACCCGAGGAAGGCAAATGTGGTGGCAGATGCGTTGAGCAGAAAGTCTCACATCAGTGCAGCTCAGCTTCAGGTATTTAGATTACCTAATTTGATTCAATTGAGGGCTTTGAATGTGCAGTTGAATCTGAAGTAGGATGGAGCTTTGGTAGCCACTCTGAAGCTCAGACCGATGTTACATGACAGGATCAGGAGAGTTCAGGACAAAGATCCTGCTATGGTGAAATTGATTGAGAAAGTGGAGTCTGATCTGAGTTCTGAATTTGAGTTGAGATATGGAACATTATGGTTAGGGCAGAGGTTGTGTGTTCTGGATGTGGATGGTTTAAGGCGAGAGATTCTGGAGGAGGCGCATATGACCGCCTATGCTATGCATCCTGGTACTACCAAGATGTATAACACTCTTAAGCGACATTTCTGGTGGCCTGGCATGAAGAAGCAGGTGGCAGAGTATGTCTCCAGATGTATGACGTGCCAGTAGGTTAAGGCTGAGCACCAGGCTTCATTGGGAAAGCTTCATTCGTTGCCCATTCCTGAGTGAAAATGGGAACGAATTAATATGTATTTCATTATGGGGTTGCCTAGGACGCTGAGGCAGCATGATGTTATCTGGGTCATAGTGGACCGGTTAACTAAATCGGCCCATTTCTTGCCAGTAAGAGAGAACAATTCTCTTGATCAGTTAGCCCAGAAGTATGTGATTGAGGTAGTGAGACTGCATGTGGTTCCATTATCTATAGTGTCACACAGGGATCCCAGGTTTACTTTGAGGTTTTGGAAGAGTCTGCAATCTGCTATGGGTATCTGGTTGAATTTTAGTACAACATTCCATCCTCAGACAGATGGGCAGAGTGAGAGGACGATTAAGACTGTTGAGGATATGCTTTGGGCATGTGTATTAGAGTTTAGAGGAGCATGGGATCAGTATTTGGCCTTTATTGAGTTTGCATATAATAATCATTATCATAGTAGCATCGGGATGGCACCATATGAGGCTTTATATGGAAGACAATGCCGATCACCTCTATATTGGGATGAAGAAGGTGAGATGATGATTGAGGTTCCAGAGCTGATTCAGGATACAGTGGACAAGGTAAAACTGATTCGGAGTCGCATAAAAGTGGCTCAGGATAGACAGAAGAGCTATATGGATCAGCATCGGAGAGAGATGGAGTATAATGTGGGAGACTGGGTCTTCCTTCGAGTGTCATCGTGGAGAGGAGTGCTGAGATTTGAGAAAAAGGGCAAGTTGAGCCCTAGGTACATTGGTCCATATGAGATTATCGAGAGGATAGGACCTTTGGCATATAAGTTGGCCTTACCGAGTGAGATGTGTCAGTTGCATAATGTTTTTCATGTGAGTATGCTCCAGAGGTATCGGTTGGATCCAACACATGTGATATAGGCTCAGGAGATTGAGGTAGCTAGCAACTTGAGCTATGTTGAGGAGTCGATTCAGATTATAGGATCACGGGTCAAGCAGTTGAGGAACATGGTTATTCCATTGGTGAAAGTCCTATGGAGGAACCACTCAATTGTTGCTGCCATGTGAGGTATAGTAATGATTGTTCGTAGTTCACCCTTATCGTAGGATATGCATCGAAACGACCTACGGGCGTCTCGGTGTATACTCTATGATAAGGGGTTGCTACAATTGTACTATGTTTCTAGAACCCCAAAAACATTGAATTTGTTTCAGAAGCCCCAAAGTTATACTCCAAAACTCATGAAACTATCCTTAGGTTGAAATAGAAATCTATACTCAACTTTCATTCAAGATTTGAAACCTTAATAACTTGAATTAAAACTTTCTTTCTTCATATCATTTGTATACCTCTTTCTCTAGTTTATAACGAATCAAAAATCACTTCATTTGAAGGTCTACATCATCCATTATGTCCGAAATACTAAAACATATCAGTTCAGAAAAACAAGGGCTCGCCGCAACCAACAGACATTCGCCGCGGCGACATGAAGCAGCTCGACGCGGTGTACAAGAGTAGGTCGCATTATTACTCGCCACGTCGTGGCGCAGGCACGCTGCGACATGCGATCCAGACCCTTACTTCCTCCATTTTTTTCATCCTCTCTCTTCCAAATTTCAGTCATAACTCATCTTAAACTACCACAATCTTTCACAATTAAGACCATAAATGCTTCTAACTCTTAAATGAAGAACATAAAGTAATTTCCTTACCTAAACATGCTTTTAACTCTTCAAACCTCCAAAAATTTCTCCAACTCTTCCCACTCACCAAAACCTACGACCCTCTCTTCTCCTCTCACAAATTCTCATCATTACTAGAGTTTAAGGTTGGCTAAGCACAAGGAAGAAGAAGCAAGCAAGTATGGAAGGAGAAACCAACAAGAGCAGAGAAGAAAGGAACACTTATAGGGGAGAAAAAGTTTGCCCTATCAAAGAGTTTTTCAAGTCTTTCAAAGGTGAGTAACGAAAACCCAAGATATTTGAGTTTATCTAAAAGCTGTAGAACCCTAGACTAAGTAAGCAAGCCACTTGTCTTTTCCTCAAACACTCTTAAAGTTCTTTCTCTTTTCAAATTTATTTCTAGTCCAATTTGTCTCCAAATTCCAATGTCTCGACATTAAAATTCCTAAAATCATGTATCTAATTTTTCCCTTACCATTGGACAGTTATTTCAGTACTATATAGTCTATCAGTCCGTCACTTAGAAAATTCTCCAGTCCAGATATTTTCTTCCAAAATTTCCAAAAAAATTTCTAAGAGTCACTAACGACTGAAAAACACTCCTAAAGCATTCCAATTCAGATTTTAAAACACACATATCCCATAGTTCACAAAACAAATCACATTTAAACATATATGCCGGGAAATGTCATGAATGCAAGTACAAATATGTGCATGTGCAAAATGTATCATTCCTCTCTATTTAGAGGACAAATGTATGAGCATATTAAAATATGTATTCAAAACTCCTAGCCCGTCCTAAATGGACAATTTACCCTTCCCATCGGTGATGAGATGTTACAATTCTCCACTCCTAATAAAAATTTTGTCCTCGAAATTCTTACCTGTATGGTCGAATAGATGAGGATACTGTCTCCTCATATGCTCCTCAGTCTCCTAAGTTGCTTCCTCAGTTAAGTGGTTTCTCCATAAGACCTTTATCAGTGGAATAACCATGTTTCTCAACTGCTTAACCCGTGATCCAACAATCTGGACCGGCTCCTCAATATAACTTAGATTGCTAGCCACCTCAATCTCCTGAGGCGGTATCATATGTGTCGGATCTGATCGATACCGTCGGAGCATACTCACATGAAAAACATCACGTAATTGAGACATCTCACTCAACAATGCCAACTTATATGCCAAAGGTCCTATCTTCTCGATAATCTCATACGGATCAATGTACCTAGGGCTTAACTTGCCATTCTTGCCAAATCTCAATACTCCTTTCCAAGGTGACACTCGGAGGAAAACTCTGTCTCCCATATTATACTCCATCTCTCTTCGATGCTGATCCAAATAACTCTTCTGTCTATCCTGAGCCGCTTTAATGCGACTCCGAATCAGTTTTACCTTATCCACAGTATCCTGAATCAACTCTGGGCCCTCAATCATCCTCACACCCTCTTCATCCCAATAGAGAGGCGATCGACACTGTCTCCCATATAGAGCCTCATATGGTGCCATCCCGATGCTATTATGATAATGATTATTATACGCGAACTCAATCAAAGCCAAATACTGATCCCATGCTCCTCTAAACTCCAATACACACGCCCGAAGCATATCTTCAGTAGTCTTAATCGTCCTCTCACTCTGCCCATCTGTCTGAGGATGAAAAGCTGTACTGAAATTTAACTTGATGCCCATAGTAGACTGCAGACTCTTTCAAAACCTCGAAATAAATCTAGGATCCCTGTCTGAGACTATAGACACCGGGACCCCATGCAATCTCACTATCTCAGTCACATACTTATGGGCCAACTGATCAAGTGAATTGTTCTCCCTTACTGGCAAGAAATGAGCCGATTTAGTTAACCGGTCCACTATGACCCAGATAGCATCATGTTGTTTCGGCGTCCTAGGCAACCTCATAATAAAATCCATAGTAATTCGTGCCCATTTCCACACCAAAATGGGCAACGAATGCAGTTTCCCCACTGGAGCCTGATGCTCAGACTTAACCTGCTGGCACGTCATACATCTGGAAATATACTCTGCCACCTGTTTCTTCATGCTAGGCCACCAGAAATGTGACTTAAGAGTGTTATACATCTTGGTAGTACCAGGATGCATAGCATAGGCGGCTATATGCGCCTCCTCTAGAATCTCACGCCTCAAACCATCCACATCAGGCACACAAAGTCTCTGACCCATCCATAATGTCCCATCTCTCAACTCAAAAGCAGAATTCAAATCAGCCTTAACTCTCTCAATCAATTTCACCATAGCAGGATCCTTGTCCTGAACTCTCCTAATCCTATCGTGAAGCATCGGTCTGAGCCTCAGAGTGGCTACCAAAGCCCCATCCTGCTCCAGATTCAACTGCATATTTAAAGCTCTTAACTGAATCAAATTAGGCAATCTCCATACCTGAATTTGAGCTGCACTGATGTGAGACTTCCTACTCAACGCATCCGCCACCACATTGACCTTCCCTAGATGGTACTCAATCGTACAATCATAGTCCTTTAGCAACTCTATCCATCTCCTTTGTCTCAAATTCAACTCTCTCTGACTCAACAGATACCTCAAACTCTTATTATCAGTGTAAATCTGAAATGTCTCACCATATAAGTAATGTCTCCAAATCTTCAGGGCATAAACAACTGCAGCTAACTCCAAATCATGCACTGGATAGTTTACCTCATGTGACCTCAACTATCTCGAGGAATAAGCAATCACTCTACCATGCTGCATCAACACACACCCCAATCCCTGATGTGATGCATCACTGTACACCTCAAAACCTCCAGTCCCAGATGGAATACCCAACACCAGTGCAGTGGTCAACCGATGTTTCAGCTCCTCAAAGCTCTCCTGACACTCCTCGGTCCATCCGAATGGTACATTCTTTCTCAGAAGTTGTGTCAGAGGGGGTGAGATCAGTGAAAACCCCTCGATAAACCTCCGATAATAATCGGCCAATCCTAGGAAACTCCGAATCTCAGACACATTCTCAGGAGCCTCCCACTTCAACATTGCCTCAATTTTGTGAGGATCCACCTGAATACCCTATCCAGTCACTATGTGTCCCAGAAATACTACCTCATCCAGCCAAAATTCACATTTACTGAATTTGACATAAAGTTGCTTCTCCCTCATAAGCTATAAAACAATCCTCAAATGCTCAACATGCTCCTGTTTACTCCTCGAATACACCAATATGTCATCAATGAATACAATAACAAACTGATCCAGGTAGGGCTGAAAGACTTTATTCATCAAGGCCATAAAAGCTGCCGGGGCATTAGTCAACCCAAACGGCATTACCAGAAACTCGAAATGCCCATACCTGCTCCTGAAAGCACTCTTAGGCACATCAGCCTCTGCTATCTTCAACTGATAATACCCTGATCTCAAGTCCAACTTAGTGAACACCTGATCTCCTTACAATTGATCAAACAAGTCATCGATCCTAGGTAGTGGATACTTATTCTTCACTGTCACCCGATTCAGCTGCCTATAATCGATACACAATCTCAGAGTCCCATCCTTCTTCTTCACAAACAATACTGGTGCTCCCCAAGGTGAGACACTGGGCCTGATAAAACCCTTCTCTAATAACTCCTGCAGCTGAGCCTTCAGCTCCCTCAATTCTACAGGTGCCATCCTATATGAAGCTATGGATATAGGGGCAGTACCAGGAACGAGGTCAATAGTGAACTCCGTCTTTCGATCCGGCGGTAAACTCGGTAACTCATCAGGAAACACATCCGAGAATTCCCTAACCACAGGAATGTCCTACTGACTCTGCCCGACTCTAATGTCAATAACGTGGGCCAAATAGGCCTCACTTCTTCCCTGCATCAATCTCAGGGCACTCAGAAAAGAAATCATCCGGGCTGGCACTGCCTGACTAACTCCTTTGAACACTGCTCTAGGCTGACCAGGAGACTCTAATACGACCTTTTTGGTATAGTAGTCCATGATGACCCTATGTGCAGTAAGCTAGTCCATCCCCAAAATCACACCTATCTCTCTCAATGGTAATACTATCAGGTCTGTACGCAATACTGCTTGATCAATCTGGATCAAGCACCCCTTGCAGACCTCCCCCAATGCAGTAGTACTACCTAGAGGTGTACTCACCTCTAGCCCATACAGTAATCTCTCCCTATCCCCATGCAATCTACATGCCAAATGCGGTGCAACAAAAGAATGTGTGGATCCTGGATCCAACAATGCAAAAGTCTCAATATCATAAATCAGAAGCATACCAGCTACTACATCTGGAGCATCCTGAGCCTCTTGCCGAGTCATGACATAGACTCTAGCCTGGGACTGCGGTCGGCTGCCCAGTCCCTCTGTCCTCACAACGGATCCCTCAGCTCTGCTTCGGCCTCTACCTCGGCCCCTCAGTCCAGATCCACCTCCCCGACTCTGCTGCACCGTGGTGTTACTGCCTGATCTCCCGGTAATAGCAGATTGAGCTCCCACAGTAGCAAGGCAATCCTTGATCTGATGATCCATAGAGCTGCACCTAAGGCAGGCTCCCGTCAATCGCCAGCACTCTCCACTGTGTCTCTTCTCACAGTGCTCACACACTGGAGGAATCTGACCTGAACCTCTACCACTGCCACTGCCACTGCTTGTTTGAACAAACCTCCCTTTTTACCCATATCCGAACTGTCTAGCTCCTCCCGATGACCTGACAGTCCTGCTCTGGTGCTTGCTAAAGCCTCATTTGAACTGCCCCGGCCGCTACTCAACCTCTTACCCTGGGCCCCGACTGACCTCTGCTTCTGTCTCACCAACGCTCAATCGAATCTGGGCTAGACCCTCACCAACAAACGTGCCCATATCAGATCGGGCCAACCTAGTGCGAATCTCCAAATTGAGGCCATTTTCTGTAACATCCTATCATCGATGGGAAGGGTATTTTAGTAAATTGGGACAAAGTTAGAGTTTTAAATTATAACTCGGCATGCAAGATACAAAAGATATAGCCTCTATGAATGATGGGTTGTTGCGCTTGCACATGGTAAACATGCATTCATGATATTTTTCACTTAGTTTCAAATTGAGACCTTTTGTGAAATTTATGGGATAATTGTATTTGAAAAATTATTCGAGTGCGCCATCGAGTGTTTTCCATTTTAGGATTTATGAGAATTTTTCAGAATTTTTCGAGTTCTTGCCCGCCCGGAAAATTCCAACCGATCGTTTTCCAGATTAGAAAAGACGGCCAATGGCACAAGAAAATTAGAGACATGATGTTGGGATTTATTAAATTAAGCCATTGAAGTTTGACGAGGAATCGGAGTAAAATTTGGAACCGAATAAAAATCGACAAGTGGCAAGTGACAAGTGAGGTCTATTAAAATGATTCCATATTTATGTCAAGAGTGTGAGCCTTTTACGACTTTCCAAGTTTGGAAAGGTTAAAGTCCCATTTTTATTACTCCTCCTTCATTCAACCGTGGCTTTGTTTCTCTTCATTGTGTTTTTGTTCTTTTCTTCATAAATTGCCAAGTGTTCTCATGCATTTAAGGATTTTGTCTTGTTCCCTTCACTTCTCACGACACCTCTCCTTGTGTGAAAGACTTAACAAAATTACTTTACAAGTTATTAGTTGTCTTTCATCTTTCATCAGTGAGTGCTCTTCTTCTTCTTGCTTCGTGGGTGATTGTCCATCCCTCATTCAAGAAACTTTCTTTGCTACTTACTTGCTTGCTCCTTCTTTCTTCTTATATAAATCCTACCTTAAGCCTTGTGAGGATGTTGAGTTGTGTGTGTGAGAGTGGTAACCATAGGTGTTGGAAAGTTGGTGTGATGAGATGGAAGATTGAAGAAGTTTAAGCTTGCTACTTACTTAGGTGAGTATTGCTAGCTTGAACTTGCAACTTGATTAAGGTAAGAGTTGTGTTTGCTTTCCTTCTTTTGGTAGTTAGAAGCATGCATGGGATTCCTTTGAGCATGTAAGTGATCATGGAAGTGGTAGGTTTGAATGGGTTTAAATATATGCTTGTGTATGGGTGAATGAATAAATATGGTTTTTATTGATTTTAACTTGGTTTTAGCTTGAGATTAGAAAGGCTATATGAATGACAAATGATTGTGTGGTGCTGCCAACTTTTGTGTTAGTATACAAATAATTGTTGTGTTGAGTTTGTGGCTGAATTGGAGGTGTAAATGAAGGTATATTAATGTAGGTAAAGTGATAGAATGGAAGAGGATGAGGTATTGATGAAATCTGGAAAATTGGTGTTTAACCTATTGAAATGTTTTGATCATAACTAATTGTGTAGGTGTGCAAATGAGGTGAGGTTTGTGCCCACTGAAACTTTGGGATGTTGGCTTCAAATTTGTGTGAAATAGGTGTTGTTAAATTGTAATGTTAGGAAGGTGAATTTTTGCATGGAAATCTGTGAACAGTACCTGCATATATGACCTGATTATTTTGCTGATTTTTCTAAATTAATTGAGATGGAATTTGGGAAAATGGTCTTCATGGAAGTTGTATCATATTGAGTTAGCTTTCCATTGCCACTGATCTTGATATTTTTCGAGATGTATATTGGGAGATATGAACTGATTACTATTGACTGGTTTTGAGCATTTTGATTAAACCTAGCCTAAGTGTTGAGTTTGTGAGCTTGCGGATTGGAAGCAATTTTAGCTAATTATGTGAACTGAATTGGTGTGAGTGATCTTCTGCAAAGTTCCAGAGGAAGGAATTATCTTGAAAATGATATATGGTGTTTAATTTTTAGAGGTCAGATTTGGGAGTTATGATTTTGCAAACATTGATCCTGCATTAGGTTATGAATTGCTGATCATGGCAGTAACTTCCACAACGGTTTTGACATTGTTAGAAATTGAATTGGAAATTGAGTTCTTCATGAAAATTGAAGTTTGCGAACTTATCTTTTCAGGGATATAAGGTAGTGAATTTTGTGACATTTTTGCTAAGAGTTATGCTGATTGGGAAATTACTGACCAGATTGGTTAGTTTCTGTATACAGATTCTTCGTCGAATTGTTTGACCTAGTTGGTTATGGAATTTGATTTTGAGTTGTTCATGAAAGTTGTAGATGACATTGTGAACTTATTGAGCATATTTATGTGGTAATTTTTGGCTGAAGAATCAGAGAGTTATGGAATTTGCAATGTACTGTTCTGTTTTAATGGGATTTGAGTAGGCAGTAGCTTTGAAGGGATTTTTGACACCCTTAGGGGTGAGATTGATTCTTATGGTCTTCTTGAGAATTGTAGAGGGTTTCTTTATCTTTCCAACAAGGTATAATTTGTATTTTTCTGATTTGTGTGCTAAGAGTTATGGGTATTGAAAGTTGGTTTAGAAATCTGAAAAAAAAGGAATGAGAATGGTATATTGCCCGGTCACTAGGGCGACGGCTCGCCCTAGTGACGAGGCTCGTTTGAACGGCGTCACTAGGGCGACGCGTCGCCCTAGCGACGACGCCGGATCAGACGGCATCACTAGGGCGACGCCTCGCCCTAGTGACGAGGCCATCTGATTTTTTTTAATTATTTATTATTATTTGATTATTTGGTATTTGGTATTTCTTTTGTCAATTTCTTTTCCGTCCGACGTCCGATTGACCTGATTCTTGAGGCATCGGATTAGTGAAATATTGAATTTCATTTTTTAAGAAATTGGGACTTTTTGGACGGGAAATTGACGTGGCCCCGGGTAATTGTTCTATGGTCACTGTTTTATTTATTTTTGGACCGATCGAGATCCGAATTGAGTGCTGTCAGTGGCTATAGTTTTCTAATTTTTGATGGAATTTTTATGATGGGAAAAATTTGGATTTAGGGCCGGAAATCTCATGAACATACATTATACACTTACATGTGCATTATATTAGTTCGGATTGGATAATTAGTGATCGGATTCCTATCTGTTTATTATAGAGGCACATTTGGAGCGTCGATCTACCGACGTTACTGAAACTTCCAGATGTTAGCTCGGAAGTAGAGGTGAGTAACCTAGTTGGTTCCTCAACCTTTATGTGTTTAAGATTTTGCAATTATGCCATATGGAGATAATGGAGGGTTTATGTGTGTTTGATTTTGATTGATTTCAGACCATAGGTGTCTGAAATATTTGGAATGAGATAACGAAGTGCTACTTGTGTGTAACTGTATGTGAATGTTTATATTGGAGATCTCGGATCAAAGGTCCGAGGAAATGAGAAATTGATATTGAAGTGTTAATTGTCTGTTTCAATACATTGGATGTGACTTTTAAATGCGATATGGTATGATGCAATAAATTGGAAAAATATATGATTGAAATATCGGACCGAAGGTCCGAAGAAATAGGAAATGGCATTGAATGTAAGTGATAGAAATAACTGTAAATGGAAATTGGAACATATGCATTCTTGCATAAGGACATGATCGATAAAGGCGCAGTGACCGAGCAATGACCGTATCGGGGCATATCACGCCTAACGTATATGAGAGCTTTCACCAACGCACAGACCTCGTGTCCAACGTATTGAGCCTCGGCTCAATGTATTAGGCTTCAAGCCCAATGTTTCAGAGCCACGGCTCAACGAATGTGCCCATTATCGGGACAAGCCAAAGCATCGATCACAACAACATAATAAAAATGGAAAGGGTCTCATGTGCATTGCATATATGGTATGATTGAATTTGGATTGTATGAAAGGTGATATGCCTTACATTTGTGAAATGTAATGGTATGTATTATTTGAGATTACATTTGTGAATCGTGATCGTATGTGATATTTGGTGTCGATTGAACATGCATGAATTGAGTGAACCATCGATGATGGTTTCTCATTGAGTTCGCAAAACTCACCCAAAATTTGCATCTATTTTTCAGACATAGAAGAATACCCGTTAGCAACAGCAGGCGATGACATCTGCTGGTCGAGGAAGCGTAGAAGTGGTCGGATCGGTTCACGCCATGCTTAGTATTTCTATTCTTGGACTTTTGTATTACTAAGTTGGACAAGTTGTAAAGTCAATTGACTGAAATAAATTGTAATGTAAAAGGGCCCCAAGGCCATTGAATTGTTTATATAAATTGTTTTCCGCATTCACGATAATATGTGTGAGTATGTGTTAAGAAAAAAAGTTATACTGAAGTTTTCATCGAGTGATGTAGCACGCCACCCTCATGGGCACGGACCGATATCACCGTCGATGTCGAGTTCAGTCTTGCGGGAGTGGGTGTTACATTTAGGTGGTATCAGAGCCCAGTAGTACGTAATGTATCTGGGCACAGCCTGAAACATAGGGTGTATGTATTTAAGTCATGTCACGGCAGACAGTGACAACTGATCCCCAGTGTAGTATATGGGTCGTATGCATAAGTATGTCTCAGTCGTTTTAGCGGTTAGAAAAGTGAGAAAAAGGATAATGTGTTAGAATGTGAGAAAAGGAAGTAATGGATATCGCAAAATAGGAAAGAGTGTATGGTTTGATCAGATAGAGCGAATATTTAGTGTATTGAGATTGACGGTATATTGTGAAGTGCAAAATTGGAGTGATATTGGGTATATCCTTGAATATGAGTTAGAAATAAAGATTATAGTTGTAAATTAATAGAGAAAAAATAGAGATGTGATAATGGTAAGATTTACAGTGTATAAGGTAAATGACAATAAAGTGTATCTATGATATAGAAAAGTTACAATTGGGATTGATTACCGTGATGAGAGTTATAAATAAGGATTGGTGATTTGGAGTCAAATTATATATTAAGTGCAAAATCAAGAATGATTTCATATCTGTGATATTGATTTGAGTGCGGAAATATATGGGTATAATGCAATAATGAAAAGATTGAAATGTAATACAATGAAATTGGTAGATGAAAAAGTTGTTCGGGTTCAATTGATCTGCCTAAGTAAATGCACACCGATTATGGGAGCCCTATGTTAAATGAAAATGTTAAACAGAATTGATGAGTTAATGGATACTTACAGCCAAAATTCTTGTCAAAAAAAATCCTTTATGAGTTAGAAGAAGAAATGAAAGTGCTTATAATGATGGCCAGGAATGAATTGAGATTGTATATGATCCTCACGAGCGAGGACTGGTGTAAATAGGAAGATTGTTGAGTTCAGATTATATGATCACTGTAAGTGTATATCTGATAGTGGGATTACCATCATGGGTGAAATGAGCAAGTATAAATGAACAATTTACGTGAATATGATATAGGAAGTAATCGGTGGCCTATTACGTAAGCTCCGATTATAATGTCGGTAGCTCAAGTTCAAAATGAGTGAGAGTAAGGCATGAAAATGTTCAGAATGATCAATTGAGAAAGAAGTGAGACAGTTAAAGGTGTTCGCATTGGTAATGAGCTTGAGGGAATAAAAAGAGGGACATGAATATAGTAAGGTCCCCATGATCGAGAATTGGTACCAAAAAGAAAATGGTTATCGAGAATTAAATGTAATTAAGGTATTCTTAGCAGTATGATCTATTAACGGGCAAATTGATGGGACTATAGAGATATATTGTCAGATAGGATGTGATGATTATGGTGATGAATGGTAAGATAGTAGAGGAAAAGAAATTGTTTAAGTGCCCTTCAGAGATTGAGCTTCATGAAATATTAAGAGGCACTAATATATATATAGAGATGGAAAATAGTTGATTGATAAAGTTTTATGACTCAATCGTAAGAGATAAAATATGCAACTGAAAAAGTGTACATTATGTTAATGAGATGGTTTTGATTATCAAGAAAAGTAATGAATATTAAGGAAATATTAATTGCGAAGTTGAGGGAATTAAAGGTTCGTGTATACTTTGTGTAATTATGTTCTAGAAGTACGAGATCGATATAACGATTGTTTATTCAAGTCAGTGGGTAATCTATCGTAAATAAATTGCGTTATGTGGAGAAATTTAGGTAAGGAACATGTGGCAGAATATGATATGATGAGAAAAATTAAACGAAAATTGTTCCTCATTGGAGACGTTCGATAATGAAAGAGTTAGGAGTCAACTAAGGTTATTGTATTACTGAAAAGGAACATGTCTAAATTGTATTTGGAGTGGATAATGGATATAAGCATAAGGAATAGATGAATTGGTATAGTTGAGGAAATTGGTTGACATGCAAGTCTCTTAAGAGTGAATCTTAATCTGATTGAATGAATAATGAATGGATTAGTATGCGAACATGGGATATTGGGAGAATTAATCAAGATATAGGTTTTGATAAAATGTGGAAGTTCAAAAGATATGGGTATGTGGAATTGGGAATTTATTAGAACTAACGGAATGCTAGATGCATATAGAAATTATCAAAGATTTTCTGGTTTTAGTAAATTAACAAGAATATTTGAGGAAAACGTGTGAATATTATGACTGATGATCATAAAGGAGACATTTAAAAAAAAATTACTATATTTACTGAAGTGTCCCAGTAAAGGGTATGATGTGATCTATTGAAATTGTATAAAGTGATTTTATGTACCTTGGGGTAAATATACTTCCATGGGCGGTATCATGATGGATGATTTGCAATTTGTTATACTGAGTGTGGCCTAAAGGCTTGGAGACATTAATCGTACAGATATAGTTGGGAGATGTCTATGAATATGCAAATTGATAACGATTGAATTAGTTTATGCATTTAAATAATTTGAAAAGGATTTAGCAGCTGATTTCTTCAAACTAAGCCAATGGTGCAATTTAAGGGGTTCAACAAAGAAAGAAATAAATTCAATTGCAGAAGATCAATATTTGGGCAATAAGGTTACCAAATCTAGTGTATTATTGAGTGTTATAGTCGAACTGACAAAAAGGGGCAAAAGAAAGTATTATTAGCTATGGGAATTTCAGAGTTGGTGTGCATCAAAGTGGATTGGCAAAACTGAAGTGAGGATGTAGAAATTGTAAACCGACGAGGAACCAAGATAACTCCAATTGTGAGGAAAGTGATAGGTATAGTTCAAATTAAGAAATATGGGTGATACTCAAGACAGAACCTATTAGTGAAAATGTAAAGAATGATCAAGCTTTATGTTCTAGCATGAGCGTATTGAAAGAGTAATTGAAAGGTTAAAATGGGAAATCAAATGATCATAAGTGCATGGTTCGAGAAAACACAAGAAACAATTGAGCGTTACGCCTAGTAAAAGTATTGTGGAAAAGAAATTGATGGTATAGTCTGTCAAAGTGAACGATAACATGTGTGATAAACCAACATGTATTTTTGGATGTCATTGGGATATGATATTGATATATAGTGCAAAGGGATTATGGCATGACAATCATTATATTGGTGTCACCATTCAAAAGCGTATAAGGGGTCTTATTGTCAAAAAGGAGTCGTTATCCCTATATTATGTGATCAGGGCAATAAAGTGAAAGGTTAAGGAATTTAAGATGGTGAAAATGAATTGAATTGATTCACACTGAGGTTACAAATATAATGAGATTTGTGTTTTGATAATAACGAAATCGATAAGTTTATAAATGAAATATTTTGAAGGTATGGCCTCGAAAAAGGTACTTAGATGGAAATAAAGATGTAGTTAAGGGAAATTGAATTCGTGATGAGGGGCCTCTATGTGATTGTGGTGTAAATAGCATTATGGATTGGTAAGCTAGACAGAATTGGAAATATTGTTAGGATCCGATATATATGTTGTTGATATTGAAAGTGACAAATTGCGCATAATCATGAGAAAGCAGTAAAATAATGGAGAGTTTGAGAAAATTGATTGTTTTGGATCTGCATTTGGTCGTGTAGTGAAAACAGTGAAAAACAGAGGGTATTATGAAAAAGGACTCCCATGCCTTCCGGATAAATCGTATATGAAATTTCGAGGACGAAATTTTTATTAGGAGGGGAGAATTGTAACATCCTATCATCGATGGAAAGGGTATTTTAGTAAATTGGGACAGGTTAGGAGTTTTAAATTATAACTCGGCATGCGCATACAGCATATAGCTTCTATGAATGATGGGTTGTTGCGCTTGCACATGGTAAACATGCATTCATGATATTTTCCGGCTTAGGTTTCAAATTGAGACCTTTTGTGAAATTTATGGGATAATTGTATTTGAAAAATTATTTGGAGTGCGCCATTGAGTGTTTTCCATTTTTAGGGATTTATGAGAATTTTTTCGAAATTTTTCGGGGTTCTTTCCCAGACCGGAAAATTCCAACTGACTGGTTTTCGGTACTAGAAAATACTGGCCAATGGCACAAGAAAATTAGAGACATGATGTTGGGATTTATTAAATTAAGCCATTGAAGTTTGACGAGGAATTGAAGTAAAATTTGGAACCGGAATAAAAATTTGGACAAGTGGCAAGTGACAAGTGAGGTCTATTAAAATGATTCCATATTTATGTCAAGAGTGTGAGCCTTTTACGACTTTCCAAGTTTGGAAAGGTTAAAGTCCCATTTTTTATTACTCCTCCCTTCATTCAACCGTGGCTTTGTTTCTCTTCATTGTGTTTTTGTTCTTTTCTTCATAAATTGCCAAGTGTTCTCATGCATTTAAGGATTTTGTCTTGTTCCCTTCACTTCTCACGACACCTCTCCTTGTGTGAAAGACTTAACAAAATTACTTTACAAGTTATTAGTTGTCTTTCATCTTTCATCAGTGAGTGCTCTTCTTCTTCTTGCTTCGTGGGTGATTGTCCATCCTCATTCAAGAAACTTTCTTTGCTACTTACTTGCTTGCTCCTTCTTTCTTCTTATATAAATCCTACCTTAAGCCTTGTGAGGATGTTGAGTTGTGTGTGAGAGTGGTAACCATAGGTGTTGGAAAGTTGGTGTGATGAGATGGAAGATTGAAGAAGTTTAAGCTTGCTACTTACTTAGGTGAGTATTGCTAGCTTGAACTTGCAACTTGATTAAGGTAAGAGTTGTGTTTGCTTTCCTTCTTTTGGTAGTTAGAAGCATGCATGGGATTCCTTTGAGCATGTAAGTGATCATGGAAGTGGTAGGTTTGAATGGGTTTAAATATATGCTTGTGTATGGGTGAATGAATAAATATGGTTTTTATTGATTTTAACTTGGTTTTAGCTTGAGATTAGAAAGGCTATATGAATGACAAATGATTGTGTGGGTGCTGCCAACTTTTGTGTTAGTATACAAATAATTGTTGTGTTGAGTTTGTGGCTGAATTGGAGGTGTAAATGAAGGTATATTAATGTAGGTAAAGTGATAGAATGGAAGAGGATGAGGTATTGATGAAATCTGGAAAATTGGTGTTTAACCTATTGAAATGTTTTGATCATAACTAATTGTGTAGGTGTGCAAATGAGGTGAGGTTTGTGCCCACTGAAACTTTGGGATGTTGGCTTCAAATTTGTGTGAAATAGGTGTTGTTAAATTGTAATGTTAGGAAGGTGAATTTTTGCATGGAAATCTGTGAACAGACTGCATATATGACCTGATTATTTTGCTGATTTTTCTAAATTAATTGAGATGGAATTTGGGAAAATGGTCTTCATGGAAGTTGTATCATATTGAGTTAGCTTTCCATTGCCACTGATCTTGATATTTTTCGAGATGTATATTGGGAGATATGAACTGATTACTATTGACTGGTTTTGAGCATTTTGATTAAACCTAGCCTAAGTGTTGAGTTTGTGAGCTTGCGGATTGGAAGCAATTTTAGCTAATTATGTGAACTGAATTGGTGTGAGTGATCTTCTGCAAAGTTCCAGAGGAAGGAATTATCTTGAAAATGATATATGGTGTTTAATTGTTAGAGGTCAGATTTGAGAGTTATGATTTTGCAAACATTGATCCTGCATTAGGTTATGAATTGCTAATCATGGCAGTAACTTCCACGACAGTTTTGACATTGTTAGAAATTGAATTGGAAATTGAGTTCTTCATGAAAATTGAAGTTTGAGAACTTATCTTTTCAGGGATATAAGGTAGTGAATTTTGTGACATTTGTGCTAAGAGTTATGCTGATTGGGAAATTACTGACCAGATTGGTTAGTTTCTGTATACAGATTCTTTGTCGAATTGTTTGACCTAGTTGGTTATGGAATTTGATTTTGAGTTGTTCATGAAAGTTGTAGATGACATTGTGAACTTATTGAGCATATTTATGTGGTAATTTTTGGCTGAAGAATCAGAGAGTTATGGAATTTACAATGTACTGTTCTGTTTTAATGGGATTTGAGTAGGCAGTAGCTTTGAAGGGATTTTTGACACCCTTAGGGGTGAGAATGATTCTTATGGTCTTCTTGAGAATTGTAGAGGGTTTCTTTATCTTTCCAACAAGGTATAATTTGTATTTTTCTGATTTGTGTGCTAAGAGTTATGGGTATTGAAAGTTGGTTTAGAAATCTGAAAAAAAAAAGGAATGGGAATGGTATATTGCGGTCACTAGAGTGACGGCTCGCCTAGTGACGAGGCTCGTTTGAACGGCGTCACTAGGGCGACGCGTCGCCCTAGCGACGACGCCGGATCAGACGGCATCACTAGGGCGACGCCTCGCCCTAGTGACGAGGCCATCTGATTTTTTTAATTATTTATTATTATTTGATTATTTGGTATTTGGTGTTTCTTTTGTCAATTTCTTTTCCGTCCGACGTCCGATTGACCTGATTCTTGAGGCATCGGATTAGTGAAATATTGAATTTCATTTTTGAGAAATTGGGAATTTTTGGACGGGAAATTGACGTGGCCCGGTAATTATTCTATGGTCACCGTTTTATTTATTTTGGACCGATCGAGATCCGAATTGAAAATTTGTCGGTGGCTATAGTTTTCTAATTTTGATGGAATTTTTATGACGGGAAAATTTGGATTTAGGGCGAAATCTAATGAACATACATTATACACTTACATGTGCATTATATTAGTTCGGATTGGATAATTAGTGATCGGATTCCTCTCGCTTGTTATAGAGGCACATTTGGAGCGCCGATCTACCGACGCTATCTTGAAACTTCCAGATGTTAGCTCGAAGTAGAGGTGAGTAACCTAGTTGGTTCCTCAACCTTTATGTGTTTAAGATTTTGCAATTATGCCATGTGGAGATGATGGAGGGTTTATGTGTGTTTGATTTTGATTGATTTCTAACCATGGGTGTCTCAAATATTTAGAATGAGATAACAAAGTGCTACTTGTGTGTAATCGTGTGTGAATGTTTATATTGAGATCTCGGACCAAAGGTCCGAGGAAATGGGAAATTGATATTGAAGTGTTAATTGTCTGTTTCAATACATTGATGTGACTTTAAATGCGATATGGTATGATGCAATAAATTGGAAAAATATATGATTGAAATACGGATCAAGGTCCAAGAAATAGAAATGGCATTGAATGTAAGTGATAGAAATAACGTAAATGGAAATTGGAACATATGCATTCTTGCATAAGGACATGATCGATAAAGGCGGTTGGACCGGAGCAAATGACCGTATCGTAAGGCATATCACGCCTAACGATATGAGAGCTTTACCAACGCACGTGACCTCGGGTCCAACGTATTCGAGCCTCGGCTCAATGTATTAGGGCTTCAAGCCCAATGTTTCAGAGCCACCGCTCAACGCAATCTGCCTTCTTCGGGCAGCCAAAGCATCAGTCACAACAACGTAATGAAAATGGAAAGGGTCTCATGTGCATTGCATATATGGTATGATTGAATTTGGATTGTATGAAAGGTGATATGCCTTACATTTGTGAAATGTAATGGTATGTATTATTTGAGATTACATTTGTGAATCGTGATCGTATGTAATATTTGGTAAGCTGATTGAACATGCATGAATTGAGTGAACCATCGATGATAGTTTCTCATTGAGTTCGCAAAACTCACCCAAAATTTGCATCTATTTTTTAGGACTTAGAAGAATACCCCGTTAGGCAACGGGCGTATGACATCTGTTGGTTGAGGAAGCAGAGAAGTGGTCGGGATCGGTTGGCGTGCATCTTAGTATTTCTATTCTTAGACTTTTGTATTACTAAGTTGGACAAGTTGTAAAGTCAATTGACTGAAATAAATTGTAATGTAAAAAGGCCCCAAGGCCATTGAATTGTTTATATAAATTGTTTTCCGCATTCACGATAATATGTGAGTATGTGTTAAGAAAAAAAAGTTATCTTGAAGTTTTCATCGAGTGATGTAGCACGCCACCTCATGGGGCATAGACTGGATATCACCGTCGATGTCGGGTTCAGTCTTGGGGTGGGGTGTTACATTTAGGTGGTATCGAGCCCAAGAGTACGTAATGTATCTAGGCACATCAAACATAGGGTGTATGTATTTAAGTTATGTCACGGCAGACAAAGGACAACCGATCCCCAGTAGTATATGGGTCGATGCATAAGTATGTCTCGACTGCGTTTTAGCGGTTAGAAAAGTGAGAAAAGGATAATGTGTTAGAATGTGAGAAAAGGAAGTAATGGATATCGCAAAATAGGAAAGAGTGTATGGTTTGATCAGATAGACGAATATTTAGTGTATTGAGATTGACGGGTATATTGTGAAGTGCAAAATTGGAGTGATATTGGGTATATCCTTGAATATGAGTTAGAAATAAAGATTATAGTTGTAAATTAATAGAGAAAAAATAGAGATGTGATAATGGTAAGATTTACAGTGTATAAGGTAAATGACAATAAAGTGTATCTATGATATAGAAAAGTTACAATTGGGATTGATTACCGTGATGAGAGTTATAAATAAGGATTGGTGATTTGGAGTCAAATTATATATTAAGTGCAAAATCAAGAATGATTTCATATCTGTGATATTGATTTGAGTGCGGAAATATATGGGTATAATGCAATAATGAAAAGATTGAAATGTAATACAATGAAATTGGTAGATGAAAAAGTTGTTCGGGTTCAATTGATCTGCCTACGTATGTAATGCGCATGAGACCTTTTTTTCCAATTTATTACGGTGTTGTGACCAAGCGCCTAAACTGTCCCAATATGAGTGCATTAATCGGTGAGCCTGAGGCTCTGAACTGTCCCATTTCGGGCACATTAAACATTAAGCTTGTAGCTCTGAACTGACCCATTCCGGGCACATTAAACATTGAACTTGTAGCTCTGAATTGTCCCATTATGGGCACATTATACGTTGAGTTTGTAGCTCTGAATGGCTACTCCGGTTATAACTTCATGCATGGAATACATAGATTGTAATTAAGCACTATCACATAACAATTAACCCAATTTATCGCATTCAATCAAGTAGGTCACAATTATTCACATTAAAAGCACGAAGGCATCACATTATCAGACAGATAACACTTCTACGTCACAACTCCCAATCCCTCGGACCTTCGGTCTGGAATTTCAGTCATAAACAATTCACACATGCCTACCATTATTCTCCGCAGAATTCTAAGTGCAGAACTTTCAACAATTAAGGATTGAGGAACCATCTAGGTTACTCACCTATAACTTCCGAGCTACTGCCTGGAAGTCCCAGCAACGTCCGTAAAATGACGTTCCAACTGTGCCTCTATAACAGTCAAAATAATCACACATTACCAAATGCACATGCAGAAAGATTCAATAATGCACATGCAGAAATTCAAAAGTGTACAATGCATGTTTGTGACATTCCTGGCACTACTCCACAATTCCTTTTTTCCTATGATAAAACCTAACTTTTCACCCAATTGTCCAAATATGACACATTTGATATCAGTAGAAGATCATGGAAACTCCTCAAGTTTCATTTCAAAGATTCTGCCCAATTTACCATATCATACAACACTAAAACATTCTCAAGAAAAACTTCAAAACCAATTGTCATTTCGAACTAGATCAAATTCACCCATTGTACTATGTTTCTAGAACCCCAAAAACATTGAATTTGTTTCAGAAGACCCAAAGTTATACTCCAAAACTCATAAAACTATCCTTAGGTTGAAATAGAAATCTATACTCAACTTTAATTCAAGATTTGAGACCTTAATAACTTGAATTAAAACTTTCTTTCTTCATATCATTTGTAGACCTCTTTCTCTAGTTTATAACGAATCAAAAATCACTTCATTTGAAGGTCTACATCATCCGTTATGTCCGAAATACTAAAACATATCAGTTCAAAAAAACAAGGGCTCGCCAGACCAATAGACGCCGCGCCATGGCATCTGAGTAGCTTCATACGGTGAGTAGCTAAAAGCTCGCCGCGGCGAGGGCCCTCGCACACGCCGCGGAGAGAACATTATTACTCGTCGTGTCGTGGCACAGGCACGCCGCGACGTGCGATCCAGACCCTTACTTCCTCCATTTTTTTTCATCCTCTCTCTTCTAAATTTCAGTCATAACTCATCTTAAACTACCACAATCTTTCACAATTAAGACCATAAATGCTTCTAACTCTTAAATGAAGAACATAAAGTAATTTCCTTACCTAAACAAGCTTTTAACTCTTCAAACCTCCAAAAATTTCTCCAACTCTTCCCACTCACCAAAACCTACGACCCTCTCTTCTCCTCTCACAAATTCTCATCATCACTAGAGTTTAAGGTTGGCTAAGCACAAGGAAGAAGAAGCAAGCAAGTATGGAAGGAGAAACCAACAAGAGCAGAGAAGAAAGGAACACTTATAGGGGAGAAAAAGTTTGCCCTATCAAAGAGTTTTTCAAGTCTTTCAAAGGTGAGTAACGAAAACTCAAGATATTTTAGTTTATCTAAAAACTGTAGAACCCTAGACTAAGTAAGCAAGCCACTTGTCTTTTCCTCAAACACTCTTAAAGTTCTTTCTCTTTTCAAATTTATTTCTAGTCCAATTTGTCTCTAAATTCTAATGGCTCGACATTAAAATTCCTAAAATCATGTATCTAATTTTTCCCTTGTCATTGGACAGTTATTTCAGTACTATATAGTCTATCAGTCCGTCACTTAGAAAATTCTCCGATCCGGACATTTTCTCCCAAAATTTTCAAAAAAATTTCTAAGAGTCACTAACGACTAAAAAACACTCCTAAAGCATTCCAATTCAGATTTTAAAACACACATATCCCGTAGTTCACAAAACAAATCACATTTAAACATATATGCCGGGAAATGTCATAAATACAAGTACAAATATGTGCATGTGCAAAATGTATCATTCCTCTCTATTTAGAGGCCAAATGTATGAGCATATTAAAATATGTATTCAAAACTCCTAGCCCGTCCCAAATGACCAATTTACCTTTCTTATCGGTGATGGGATGTTACACCTGCAATCGCAAAGAGTGTGTAGAGTAGACTCTTCATGTCCACAAAAAGGACACGTGCTATCGATCATGAGATGTTGAGCTACTCGCTGTTTGTTAGTCATAAGCTTTTGCTTGGTCAATAACCAAAGGAAAATCCTAATTCATTGGGGGCCGACCCACTTCCAGATTACGTCCCAAGATCTTCTGGTCTCAACAGTGGTATTGTCCTCTATTAGGTCGTAAGCAGACGCTGTTGTGAACTTTCCATACTGTATAGGATCCCAAACAATGGTATCCGCTGCTGTGTTGGACGTAGCTAATTGGATCGCTGCTATATCCATGTAAACGGTGGAGGGAAGATACTGTTGGAACATGTGTCACTGCCAAGAACCTACTCCATTCATGAAATTTGCCACTGTGGCGTAAAGAGCCCTGTCCGGAATTAGGGAGGTTACTACAAAAAATAAGAGTCCCCAGTCAGGCAACCAAGGATCCAACCAAAATAAGATGTTCCTCCCACTTCTCAATTTCGACTTGATGCCTTGCCGAACAAAAGGCCAAATGGCAAAGATTCCTCTCCAGATAATCGAAGCCCTTGATCTATTAAGAGTGATGGGGATATGATCCTGATCTAGGCGATATTTAGTCCGTAAGACTTTGACCCATAAAGCTGTAAGTTTAGTAATCAAAGCTCATCTAAGTTTGGTCAAGAGGGCACCATTAGACGTGCATAGACATTTTAAGCCTAGACCTCCTGCTTGTTTGGGTTGACATATTTCCTCCCATTTGATCAGATGCATTTGCCGGTGATCACTAGTAGCTCCCCAGATAAACGCTCTCATGTTGTGCTCCAAATCATCATAGAGTTGCCTCGAAAATTTGACCGTTTGCATAGTTAATATGGACAGGGTTGAGACAACAGACTAAGTTAATGTCACTCTCTCTGCTAACGACAAGTCTCAGCCCTCCATCTTGAAAGTTTCTTTTGCGCTGTATCCATAATATGCTCATGAATAAGCGGAACTCTTAGGTATTTCCCCAGTTGTTTGTTACAAAGCTCCAAACTTAAAGTATCGTTTACGGTAGCTGAATTTGTTTGTATGGAAGCCAGAATGGACGATTTGCATGTCGCATTGGGCTTAATAAGAATCTATTGGAACAGAAAGCCCAATAAATTATACGTTACTTCATGGGCATACAGCGGTAACCAGCAATTTCAATCTACCCAATCCAATACACTCGAGTCTCTACCCTTGTTTATTGTTATTATTATTTCTCTTTCATCGTTTAACAATTCCTAGTGCCATGAGGTCTACATAATACATATACGACCGTGATTGCCATGAGGTCTACATAGTACATATACGACAGTGACCCTTACGTCTCCTCGCAAACCTTCACCTAACTCGAAATTGCGACTGCAAAACACTTGTCAGCGTAGGAGAGTTGACTTTCCTAATTTGTCTTTGCCTGTGGAAGTAGTTTTATTACGTGTAAAGAGTAACACATCTTTGTGTTAATCTTAGTTATTTGCTTTCATTGGTTGAAGAAGAAATGAAACATAAAATTACCGGGCTGTAGCAGTCTACCACGAAAACATTATGAGGGTTGAGATTTGACCACCAAACCAGCTCATCTGGGTGGTTCATGAATTGGAAAAGAAAAACAAAAGATCCCTTCTTCATCTTCAGTTATCTATTTGTACACGAAAATCAAATGTATTCTTCCCGCAATTTGGAAGGTCTTTGTTCTGAAAATAACAATCCTGTAGTCTTCCATATCAAAGAGGGACAATACTTTTAACAGCTTAAGTCATCTTTACAAATATTAAGGACCATTTAGATTTTAGTTGTGACCTTTCAGATTAATTGACTAAAATTCACCTGTGGCAGCATATACAAAAACCAACAGCCTTCCCCCCTGAATTTGCAATCAAATATTAACCAATTGTTGTGTCATTAACATAAACCCACACTTTCAGAGAAAGATGGCCTGAATTAGGATCAACAATCAATGTTTCAAATCAGGTAGTGAAGCAAGATACTAAAGTTGTCAGAACAAGGATTTCAGTTCTATCATTCACAAGAGTTAAAGAAGTGGAGGGGAAAGAATTTACAGTTGGGAAGGACAGTTGATCAAGCATCATCTCCATCACTTGCACCAATGTGCATTTCATGACTGCTGCAATAATTGCTTCCATCAGGACCAGACATCTTAAACCTGCTCAACATCAACAACCATAACATCTTTACTCTGTGTATGATTCCTATCTAGAATCCTAGACTTCCTCTGAAAAAACAAGTGCATTACTAACCGCTCTAGAACAGATTTTCCTTCCTTGTACTTCTGGTTGCTTTCGTAGGCAGTTTCCTGGAAGAACCATACAAATTAGCTCAAACCAAAAAATCATTCACAAACTAGAATTTTATTATCCTGGTTATCTTACATATTTCCACCCCACAATTGACCCACACACGATGCAAAATATATCAGCAACTGTATGCAACCCCGTCATCATCATTCTTTCCTCTAGTTTTCCCACTGAAGTGTTAACTCTGTCAAACAAGGGAAGATGGTTAAACAAAAATAAGTGATGAGGGACTAGTCATTCATTTTGGCCTGTAGACATGTTTGGCTGAGATAACAGTCACCTGTTTTCTACCCAGTCCACCAAGTAACCATAAAACTATATACATGCAGTTGTCCCATTATGCATCATCCATCTCCGCCTGGATTTTGAGACATATGGAATGATACAACAGGAGAAAGACACTGACTCGGCGTCAGCTATTGCCTTTTTTGTTTCATCAACACAGATTTGCATTTTAACAAAATGAAATGAGGATTTGCCAATGCAGATGAGAACTAACAACATATGCATGCAACCGTTAGCATTGTGTAATCAACTCAAATTATATTAAGTACAAGAAAAGTAGAAAATTAAGGCTCTAAACTAAAGGTTAATTTCTTAAAAGGCACCTATTAGCAATGTGTAATCAACTCAAATTATATGAAGTGCAAAAAAACTAGAAAATTAATCTTAATTTCTTAAAAGGCATCCCAAAGGCTTAGGGTTATTCACTGAATTTGTGATGGTGTCTACTTGTTGATGACGTGATAGGATAGATTCCTCAAGTCAAGAAGTACTTACACCTTACTGAAGAGATAAGCTTTTCCATGCCTACTGCGAAAATCCTGAATAAAGAACACAGGCAAAACAGGAAGTCAGATTGTGTTGGGTATGGTATCTCCAAGAGTCACATTGTCGATTGCAACACATAAGGCCTACATTTGTATATAACATTACGCTTAATAATAAATGACCATGCGTAACTGTTGAGAGAATTAAGTTCATATTTATGAAAACAATGACCAGACAGATACGAAATGGTAATATCCATTTTACAAGCGATTTAATGCATGGGAAACTATGTTTATAACAATAGATTATGGTGCTGCCCTGTATGGATAAAGAAACACAGTTATACTCAGTAAGCTTCAAAGTACAACTTAACCCATTAAAGGGACTCGAAGTAAGTCCATATCAGTCCAATCTATGAAATCTAATCTCTAGCATACAGTCGGAGGTGAAGAAAAGAAAAAGGGAAATGGTCTACAATGTAATCAGAATATAAAGAATGTCACATCCTTATCAAACATAAAAACAAGCAGAAAACGCACCAAACAAAAACTCAAGGCTATCACCAAAATAGTCAGCTATAGATTCCATCATAAACCAAAATAACAAATATGTGATTAACCAATTGAATCATGCAAGGACACAACAGGAATGTTAATGATCTTTTTGCTTACGTTCTCCAGGATCCATAGTTGGCCAATGGGGATACAATCCAATAACAGAAAACTAGTGAACTATGAACTCAACTTCCAAAACAACCGAGATTGCAACTCAATTAACCATCACAGTAACTTAAGCGTCATCTAACAATCCAAAAATAGAAACTTCACCCTGTTGTGTTTTCTTCTACAATTTCACTAGTCCGGACCAAAGGAACCAAGAAGTAAATCACCAGAAATAGATAGACAACATCTTTAACATAAGTTTAAATTGATGATCTCCTTAAAAAAAACACGCAATACAACCACTGATCAAAACATCCGCAATCAGATTATAGTTGACTTATTCTCCATCCAACCCACCTACATTAGGATCAGTACATGAACGTATCAAAATCTGCACTTAACCCATCAAGGATCTCGTCAAAGCAATAACCACTTAAAACCAACAAAATGAACAACACCCAGATGAGAATTCCGGCAGATTGTAAGAAAAAGAACTAGAAAACCAATCAATCGGAAGGTATCCGAAAGATACCTTAGAAACAATATCTTCAGAGAGAGCAAGATGGGTTTTGCAGTGCTTGCAACTGTAGATCTTCCCTTCGAGATTCACCACAAATAGCCTTCCCATTTCGTCCCAACAAGATCTTCAGACCAAAACCTTTCAGCAGTGAAAATCGAAACATATATGCAAACATTTTTTTTTTTATATAAACAATAACTAGCACATGGATATCTTCTGAATTCTTTTGATGGATTGCGTTACCTGTTCTTTCTTCTACTTCTAGTATCGTGTTTTTTTCTTGTTCTTGGTGCATGAAGTGCGAGAAATTTGGGCCAAGAAGTTACCAACGTTTCGCATTTATATTGCCTTTTTCTCTGCTAAAGTGAAACCTGACAAGACGTGCATTATACGGGGTTTTTCTTTTTCTTAATTAAAATAACGTTTTATCGGATTCCAGTTATAGTTAATGGTTTGTAATAATAAATAACAATCTAGGAAATTAAAATAGCCAAAACGCAACCGTTTTGTGATGTATCGCAATTGAAGCATCTTATCATTTAAGTTTCTGATTAGAAAATTACAGTATTAAAATTCATCATCAATCACCCTCTTCGAGAGTATATATTTTTAATCAAATGACAGTATTGTATCAAAAATATATTGACCATAAGTCTTTTGGATACTTGTTTGAAAATTGGGGTCATCAGTTATTAGGACATCAACTTTTGTAGATTATGATATACGCCTTTACTAATAAATAAAATTCCATTGATCAGATTTGATATTATCTTAGAGATGATAAATTTTAACTTTAAAACTATTTTTAAGAGATGACGCAAATAAGTTTGTACGTCATGTTATAACACAAATGAAAACTAATAATATTAATAGTAATATTTAGTACTAATATTTATCGAATGTTAATAATTACTTACAAGTTTCTTTTTCAGCACATCTCTTCTAAATATGTTAGAATTTTAATTATAAAAATAATCAGTTTGATATTCAATAATATGTCAAACTTAACGTGAACCTTAATTTTAAGCCCAAGATCTACTATGAACTTGTATAAATGGAGATAATATCAAAAAACACCTGTTTTGTTATCCATAAACTTCTCAGCTACTTGAATAAGCTCTTGGATTATAAGCTTTTTGATATATAAATGAGCTTCTGCAACTTCTTTTAAGTAGTTGTTGTCTTTCTACGCCTTTATGAATGAGTGAACCTTCTAACAGGTCACGTTCACAAATTTCTATAAGTATGCTAAATCACAAGTCCAATAATTATTTCTACATTAATAAGGATTCTTTTTTTTTTTGTTGAACTTTTGGCCTATTTAAATGGATTCTTTATTAGGCTCATTTGTTATCATTAATTTAGATCAAATTTAATTTATAAAAACTCGTAATTAATAATTTTCTAATAGAAATTTTTGTTCTAATATTCTCTCCTTGGATAAATATTAATTACAATAGTTGTAATGAAAATGAAAATAATAAAAGTGGCTGAGAAAATCAATATAACGATCAATCAAAACAAAACATTTGATTCATAGATAATGCAAGACTGTCATTCAGTCCTGTGAGGCTTTCAATACTACAAAATATCAAATGGATGTGTTATTTTACAACACAAATCCAATGCAATCACACATATGTATTACCTTACTTACATGAATAAGAAAATTGATTGTGACAAACTATAATGATACCTATATGATCTGAAATGCATTATTGTTTCATTTGTCAATCTCAATTTCTTTAAACTTGATGTTAAATTGCATTAGAGAAATTTGTTCTCTCAATTGATGCTAAATTGCATTAAAGAAAGTGCAACATCCCACTACCATAAGGTAAATACCCGAACACCCGAAGGACATTTGAGTACATACTTTATGATAATGGTATGTTGGAGAAAACATATCTGAATTACACATGACAATCCAACCTACACATGGCATCATCTAACACACTCAAAATCACTAAATTTTAAAAACCGTTCAAATCCATTCATTCATAAAGCTTACACTGTTACCACCAAAAACTATTTACAAAAACTTATACAGATTCCAACAAAACGACAAAAAATAAAGCTAGAGCACTTCTGGTGTCAGCTGACAGACCTCTGAGCCATATCTCTATCCCAAAGATTCCTTAAGTCCTGACTAAGGAACTAGGTCTCCTGACTCGTACCTGAAAAGCCACATTGCAATTTTGATAAGTTTTACAAACTCCATGAGTGAACCATCATTGATGAATTCACCGGATCATAAGCACACATCACATATTACACAAACATTCATAAACAGATACATTTATGATTCAAAACTCACACAATAGGGACAACATTTAATCATTTCAAACATATCATAAATAAACAAATACATATGCATATAAGACTCCCATTCGTTCTTATTGTTGTGACTGAATGCCTATCATATACTTATACAAATGCTGGCCCATAGGGCTCAGTCAGAACAGAATCACGGAGCATAGCTCTTCGTGCACACACATATATCACGGAGCAAAGCTCTACGTGGAAGCGCTTCATACTGGCAATTCAAGTCATACCGCCTTTATCTGAGCATGCATTTTATGAAATGCATCAAACTAAATATGGCATGTATCACAATAACATATAATGCTCAACAACACTCATAATCATTGGACCTAAATCCGGCATTCAACTTTCGTTGAGAATTCACATAACATTCAGAATAACGTTCAGAATTCCATAGCAAACAAAGTCACAATCAAAGCACTTCCAATACATTCCCGAATATTGATCTCCTGAAGTCGGGAATTCATAATCAAATTGCAAGCAATATAACAATATTGGAAGCTTAAACAAATCAAATTAAATCAATCCTAGGAAATAGTCTAGGTTGACTCACAGTACGCTCCAATAAGCTATTGCCTGGATGGTCCGGCAATGTCTGATTGGCGTCCGATATGCTCCTCTAAAATAGACAAAACACATTCACAATTATCACATTTTTGCATAAATACACAAGTGGTTCTTTTATGCACATCAATATAGAGAATGTATGCACAATGCATGTTCAATCACAATTCCGGGGTGCAATAATGCGATCCTTATCAAAAATCATTTAGGAATCAAAGCCTTCATTAATACCATGTATATTTACAATTGAATTGGACCAACAATGTCAAAATAATTTCATAGCTTCATTGACCACTTCAGATTTTTCCTATAAAACATATTCGAGTCAACTTTCCATACTAAATCAGATAAGGTGAATGACCAAATTAGACAAAACTTCCTTCTGTAAAGTTGTTATCCCATTTCTTAGCTTTCTAAGAACATAAAAAATCATTTAATTTGGATCAGTATACCAAGAGATATCCTCAAAATATTCTAGACGGTTCATAAGTTCCAGCAGAATTCATACCTCAACTTCCAACCACAAATTGAAACTCTTAGAGATAGAATTAAAACTCCATTTCTTCATAAAAGTTGTATCCATATGTCTCTAGTTTATAATAAATTAAAAATCACCTCATTTGGACATCTACATCAAAAGTTATGGTCAAAATACTTAGGTATGTTTGAGCTGTCAAGGGGGTCCTCACCGCGGCAAGAACAAAAAGTGACGCCGCGGCGTACAGCCTAGAAATTTGTTTTTTTCGGGATTTCTTGCAACGTTCACCTCGACGAGCTCAAGGGGGGTCTCATACATCGTGGCGTGCAAATAAGAATGAGCTGCGGCGAGAATGAAAATGGAGGTCGCGACGTACAAAGAGGAATGAGTCGTGGCGAGGATAAAAATGGACGCCGCGACGTACAAAAAAAATAAGCCACACGTCGCGACGTACAAAAGAACAAGTCGCGATGTGCAAACAGGAATGAGCCGCGGCGAGAATAAAAACAGACGCCGCAACGTCTGGTTCTGAAACTCGTCTTTCCCGATTTCTTTTTCCAGATTTTTCACTTCTACACCCAAAATAATCTCTAAAACTTCACTCCAATTAAATCCTAATCCAGTTCGAATCATTTACATAAGATCAAATTCAAGATTCAATTAAAACATCAAAATCCGACCATCACACATGTAGCTTCACTTCTACTGGTAAACAACGGACAAAATGTACGCATTTCCATTTCGACTATCTCAAAACCCGAAAAGAGTATTTACAAATCTTCCAATCTAGAGTTCATTTAACACCGTATTAACAATTTCCTACTCTCAATCAATCATCTACTCTATTCAACACCGAAACTAACTTCTTTAACCTCACATGCATGCATTCATTTCCACTGAAAAACATCATTATACAACAACAAAACCCAACTTAAACATAACTTACTTGAATCGACTATGAATTCCAGCAAAGAGGACAGATTAAAAACATCAAAAGTCCCAAAGTTTTCATTCAGATGTCAAGTGTTTCTTCATCGAGAACACTTGCAGTGCATTTTTCCTAACTCAAACTCATGCTCGTGTATACTATGCATGCCTTACACATCATCTCTAACATAAGCCATCTGTCTCACAATAATTAGTCCATGTGTCACAATAAGATTGGTCCAAAAATAAATATTTTTCTAAAATTCACTAAAAATTCCAAAATGTCTTAAATAATACCAAAATCACCGAAACACATTTTAATCATATTTAACAATTCAATTGTACCCAGAAATGTCAAGGAATGCATGTACAATCATATAAATATGCAAAAATGTGCATGTCACAATTAATAATGCATGATGTGCATTTTTCTAATTTCTCATAAATTCTCATAATTCCCAATTCTAGCCCTAACATGGGTAACGGGATGTTATAACTCTCCCCTCCTAACAAAAATTTCGTCCTCGAAATTCTTACATGACTGATCAAATAGATAGGGGTACTGACTCCTCATGTGCTCCTTTGTTTCCCATGTGGCTTCTTCACTCGAATGATTCTTCTAAAGGACTTTTACCATCGGGATCACTCGGTTCCTCAATTGCTTATTCTGATAGCCAATTATCTTCATAGGTTCCTCAATATAACTCAGATTACTAGAGACTTCAATCTCTTGAGTCGGTATCACATGAGTTAGATCCGACCGATATCGCCTAAACATACTCACATGGAACACATTATGAATCTGAGCCATTTCCGAAGGTAAGGCTAACCTATAAGCCAATGGTCCAATTCTCTCAATGATCTCAAATGGACCAATATACCTCGAACTTAACTTACCCTTTTTGCCAAATCTCAAGACACCTTGCCAAGGTGATACTCTCAGAAATACTTTGTCACCAACCTGATACTCCATATCTCGCCTGTGTTGATCCACATAGCTTTTCTGTCTATCTTGTGCCATGTTAATCCTGCTACGGATCAATTTCACCTTATCAATTGTATCCTGAATCAATTCTGGGCCCTCGATAATTCGTAGACCCTCTTCATCCCAATATACAAGCGAACGACACTTTCTGCCGTACAACGCCTCATATGGAGCCATACCAATACTGCTATGATACTGATTATTATAGGCGAATTCAATCAAAGTTATATACTTATCCCATGCTCCCTGAAACTCCAAAACACAAGCTCTGAGCATATCCTCGACAGTCTTGATCGTTCTCTCGCTCTGACCATCTGTCTGAGGATGAAAGGCTGTATTGAAATTCAGCTTGGTACCAAAGTTGTCTGTAGACTACCCCAAAATCTCGAGGTAAATCTAGGATCCTTGTCCGATACTACAGACACTGGAACCCCGTGTAACCTCACAACTTCATCCACATATCGCTGAGCCAACTGATCCAATGAATAATTCTCCCTCACTAGTAAGAAATGAGCCAATTTGGTCAGTCTATCCACAATGACCCAAATGATATCATGTTACCTCAGAGTCCTAGGCAAACCCATAATGAAATCCATAGTGATGCGCTCCCATTTCCACTCCAGAATGGGTAACGAATATAATTTTCCTGCCGGAGCTTGATGCTCAGCCTTGACCTGCTGACAAGTTAAACACTTAGAAACAAATTCAGCTACTTGCTTTTTCATACCAGGCCACCAGTAATGCTATTTCAGCGTGTTATACATCTTGGTAGTACCAGGATGCATAACATAAGCTACTAAATGTGCTTCCTTTAAAATCTCTTTCCTCAGATTATCAACATTTGGCACACATAATCTCTACTTTAACCTCAAGGTATCATCTCTCACTTCAAACTCAGAATCGGGATTCACTTTCAACTTATCAATTAACTTCACTAAATCTGGATCTCTACACTGAGCCTCTTTGATTCGTTCAATCAAAACAGGTCTTAACTTCAAAGTAGCTATCAATGTATCATTCGGCTCCAAACTCAAATCAACATTCAGTGCCCTTAACTGAACTTGGCTAGGTAACCTCGATACCTGTACTTGTGTGCCACACTGCTATATGATTTCCTACTCAAAGCATCAGCTACAACATTAGCTTTGCCAGGATGATACTCAATTGTGCAATTATAATCTTTCAACAATTATAACCATCTCCTCTGTCTCATATTTAACTCCTTCTGGCTCAACAGATACTTTAAACTTTTGTGATCAGTGAACACCTGAAATGTCTCTCCATATAGATAGTGTCTCCAAATTTTCAAAGCAAAAAAAAACTGCAGCAAGTTCCAGATCATGAACTGGATAATTAAATTCATGAGACCTCAACTGTCTCGATGCATATGTCATTACCTTACCATGCTGCATTAGAACACATCCTAGACCCTGATGTGATGCATCGCTGTATACAACATAACCTCCCGAACCAGACGGAATAACTAACACTGGTGCCGTAGTCAACCGATGCTTAAGCTCCTCAAAACTCCTCTGACAATCATCACTCCATCTGAACGGCACATTCTTTCTCATAAGTTTTGTCAAAGGGGCCAAAATCAGTGAAAGCTCCTCGACAAACCTTCTGTAATACCCTGCTAATCCAAGAAAACTCCGGATCTCAGACACATTCTTCGGAGCCTCTCACTTCATTACTACTTCAATTTTCTTTTGGTCCACCTGAATGCCTTGTCCAGACACTATGTGACCCAAAAATATTACTTGATCAAGCCAAAATTCACACTTAGTGAACTTGGCATATAACTGTTTCTCCCTCATCAACTGAAGAACCATTCTCAGATGTGCCATATGATCTTCTCTACACTTTGAGTACACCAAAATGTCATCAATAAAGACAATTACAAACTGATCTAAATAAGGTTGGAATACCTTATTCATCAAAGCCATAAATGTTGCCGGAGCATTAGTCAAACCAAATGGCATCAACAAAAACTCAAAGTGCCCATATCTGGTTCTAAATGCACTCTTGGGAACATCCGCCTCAGCTATCTTCAGCTGGTAATATCCCAATCTCAAGTCTAACTTTGTGAACACCTGAGCTCCTTGTAACTGATCAAACAAATCATCAATCCTCGACAATGAATACTTATTCTTAACTGTTATCCAATTCAATTGCCGGTAATCGATGCATAATCTCAGAGTTCCATCCTTCTTCTTTACAAATAAAATCGGAGCTCCCCAAGGTGACACACTAGGCCTGATAAACCCCTTATCTAACAATTCCTGTAACTGAGTTTTCAATTCCTTCAGTTCAACAGGTGCCATCCTATATGGAGGAATTGATATAGGAGCGATACCTGGAACAATATCAATAGTGAACTCAGAAATGAAATTAGTCGGGCTGGCACTGCCTGACCAACTCCTCGAAACACCACTCTCGGCTGATTGGGAGATTCAAGCACTACCTCTTTAGTATAACAATTCATCATTTCCCTATGAGCAGTGAGCTAGTCCATGCCTAAGATGAGGTCTATCTCTCTCAACTGTAATATGATCAAATCAGTTTCTAATTCTGCCTGATCAATCCGAATTATACACCTCTTACATACCTCACCGATCAGTGTTATGCTACCCACTGGAGTGCTCACTATTAACCCACATTTCAGTATCTCTCGCTCACAATGCAATCTAGATGCCAGATGCGGGGTGATGAATGAATGGGTAGATGCTGGATCTACCAGTGCATAAGCTTCAAAATTAAAAACATTCAACACACCTGCTACCACATATGGGGAGTCCTGAGGTTCCTGTCAGGTGATGGCATAGACCACCTCGAAGCTCATATTGATTGCTCCGCACCTCAGTCCTGACACTGGGCCCTGCTGACTGAGTCCGACCTTTGCCTCTACTTTTTGTGACAGATCTCGCCACTACCTTTCTGCTTGAATCGAGACCTCGATCATAGTTCCTCCTCTAGCTCCAGACTGTGATTTCAATAACTCAGGGTAATCCCTAATCTGATGCTCGTAAGAGCCACACCGGAAACATGCTCCTGATATCCTCCAGTACTCACCACCATGTCTTCTACCACAATGTTCACATTCAGGAAATTGTTGCGACTGACTGGTCGGCATCTGTCCTCTGCCTCCTCCAGACTGAACAAATCTACCTCTTCCATGGGATCCAAATTGTCTCGATCTATACTGGAATCGAGACGATCTGTTCTGGCACTTTCTGAAGCTTCTGCCAGAATCAGCATGAGGTTCATTTTGCCTCTTTCCCTTATCCTCCTGCCTGTGCTCTCTCTGACTATCCTTCAATAATTGCTCTATTCTGATCGAGGCTGTTCGGAGTTCTGTAAAACTGCTCAAGTTAGAGATGGCAAGCCTCGTTCTGATTTCCATATTCAGACCATCCTCAAACAGCCTACATTTATCTTGCTTATTCGAAATCAGTGCATTCGCATACCCCATTAACTCATTGAACTTTATATCATAGTCTGCCACTGAGTGCTTGCTTTGCTTCAAATCTAAGAATTCTTTCATTTTTCGATCCATGTAAATCTTTGGCATGTAATTCTCTCGGAATGCTATCAGAAAATTCTCCCAAGTCAAGCCACAAGGTCTGGTGGAACTACTCGGCACGGTCTTCCACCACTGGTATGCGGGTCCTTGCAGTAGTGAGACTGCATAATCAAATTTCTCCTCTGCTTCACAGTTCATCTGATCAAACACTCTTTCTGTTCTCTCTAGCCACCCTTTTGCTTCAGCCGGGTCTGTACTTCCATAGAAGTCCACAACCCCTTACTTTCTCAGCTTATCATATCTCCTTTCTCGCCTCACAGGAATTCTCGGAGGCATTCCAAAAAATTCAGGTACATGAGACCCTATATTGGCTCCTATAGACTCCATGTCAGCTGACTCACCAATTTGATCCCCTATAGAAGATGACCTATAACAAACAAAAGCTGCAATTACTATCTGAATCCTCCACTATGAATCATATTACTTCCCTAAGGATGCCAAACCATGCTCTGATACCAAAAATGCAACATCCCACTACCATAAGGCAAATACCCGAACTCCGGAAGGACATTCGAGTACATACCTTATGATAATGGTATGTTGGAGAAAACATATCCGACTTACACATGACAATCCAACCTACACATGGCATCATCTAACACACTCAAAGTCACTAAATTTTAAAAACCATTCAAATCCATTCATTCATAAAGCTTACACTGTTACCACAAAAAACTATTTACAAAAACTTATACAGATTCCAGCAAAACGAAAAAAAAAGCTAGAGCACTTCTGGTGTCAGCTGACAGACCTCTGAGCCATATCTCTATCCAAAAGATTCCTTAAGTCCTTACTAAGGAACTAGGTCTCCTAACTCGTACCTAAAAAGCCACATTGCAATTTTGATGAGTTTTGCAAACTCCATGAGTGAACCATCATTGATGAATTCACCGGATCATAAGCACACATCACATATTACACAAACATTCATAAACAGATACATTTATGATTCAAAACTCACACAATAGGGTGTAACATTTAATCATTTCAAACATATCATAAATAAACAAGTACATATGCATATGAGACTCCCATTCGTTCTTATTGTTGTGGCTGAATGCCTATCACATACTTATACAAATGCTGGCCCATATGGCTCAGTTAGAACAGAATCACGGAGCATAGCTCTTCGCGCACACACATATATCACGGAGCAAAGCTCTACATGGAAGCGCTTCATACTAGCAATTCAAGTCACAACGCCTTTATCTGAGCATGCATTTTATGAAATGCATCAAACTGAATATGACATGTATCACAATCACATATAATGCTCAACAAAACTCATAATCATCGAACCTAAATCCAGCATTCAACTTTCGTTGAGAATTCACATAACATTCAGAATAACGTTCAGAATTTCATAGCAAACAAAGTCACAATCAAAGCACTTCCAATACATTCCCGAATGTTGATCTCCTCGGACAATTGAAGTCGGGAATTCATAATCAAATCGCAAGCAATATAACAATATTGGAAGCTTAAAAAAATCAAATTAAATCAATCCTAGGAAATCATCTAGGTTGACTCACAGTACGCTCCAATAAGCTATTGCCTGGATGGTCCAGCAATGTCTGATTAGCGTCCGATATGCTCCTCTAAAATAGGCAAAACACATTCACAATTATCACATTTTTGCATAAATACACAAGTGGTTCTTTTATGCACATCAATATAGAGAATGTATGCACAATGCATGTTCAATGACAATTCCGGGGTGCAATAATGCAATCCTAATCAAAAATCATTTAAGAATCAAAGCCCTCATTAATACTATGTACATTTTGTTGGGACCTAATCCGGAAACCGGATCCCAATCGGAAGACGGAATGAAAGTAACAGAGAACGAAATGGAAAACACAAGAAAAAGGCCGAAGATCAATAGTAAGCGAATCAAAAGGCAAAACAAATAGCAAAACGAAATCGAATCGTAAAGCAAAAAAATCAAAAGCGAAGTGAATACTCAAATCGGAATACGAATAACAAATGGGATAATCGAAGAAAAGAACGACGACGAAACGAAAGCGAATCAAATAAGTGAATCGAAAATCGAAAGAACGGAACATAAGGCGAAATCAAAACGGATACGTATCAAATCAAACCAAACAAACGAAGTTATTGAACTGAATCATATCCGACATCCGGGAACATACATTGGAGAAAGCGATCGAGTTGGAAACCCAGACTATGACATATCCAAAATCCGGTATAAATTTTTTTTCTTTCTTTTCCTTTTCTCAATCGCATAAATCACAAAACTCATACAAACATTCATATCCCAAAATTTAATCCTTTAATCCATTCTTATTTTCTTTTATTGCCATATAACCAATTTTTTTTATTGAAAATTGGGCAACATAATGGCTGCATTTTCATAAACCCAAACCTGCAAAGTGTTCAAAAATATACTTCTATATTCTCACAAATAGCCAGTATCATCGGACTCCCCGTCCGAAATCCAACACAACAAACGCAATCCTATATCTATATATCCATATCCGAAATACATTATACGAAATCCAAATTACATTCATTCACATTCATCCATACAAAAATCATAATTATATATCAATTCAGTGTGTAAAATCCATTATCCATATCCAATTACAACTCGATAATCATACCGATCTTTATCAAAATTTTAATACATAAATCCTTAAATCATTTACATCCCGGAATTAGATATACTGCAGAACTTGAATGGCTTTACAAGCCATATACAATGTCAAAAATCCCAAATTACATGAAATGCAAACGATACAAAACTGAACAGCACATCTTTCATCCGATCTCCTGCTTGAAACCTGGAGATGGGAATGAAAGGGGGGGTGAGCGCAAAGCTCTGTGGATAATATATTTATAAATTGAACGATAAACAAAATTATTTTGCAAAACTTTTTGCCATTTATTTCCAAAGATTCCACAGTAGAAAAACTAACAAATTTCTTATTTCTCAAAACGTTGTTAAATCAATTCAATAACTTCTCGGCTGAAAAATTCACAATAATTGATTTCTCAAACTTTTCGCTTTTTTTTTCAAGATTTCATGAAGAACTTCCATATTTCTTAAACTTTCTCAAAACATGCAATGCATATCACAATACAAAACAAAAACACAAACACATCAGATGGTTTGGTTCGGTCCAAAATAGAGCGCATCGCACATTCCATAAGCGCCTATATGCGGTAGTGAATGAAACGTACTTACACTTTTCCTCATAACGGTCCAGTGTAGCCGTGAAGGGAGTTCAAAATCGGAGCTCCAATGCCACTAGTGGGCAGTCGGGAGAAGGCTTAAAAAAAAAAAGACAAGTGCGCACTTGTCCCATTTATGGGACCTGACCAAACCTACATTGTAACATCCCGTTACTATTAGCAAGGGTATTATGGTAATATTGGGTCAGCTGGGTTGGATTTTTGAGGATGACTTAGGATAGATGCTTATATCAGTTTCCTTTTTGGTTTTGTTTAGGGGACTGATAGACTTGTCTATTATGCTTTTGGATGACTGTATTGAAATTGCTGCCTTGATAAGATTATTTTGGATTTTTAAAAGTTACTGATTCCTGATATTATGGTTTTAATTATTGCGATGCCATGTGGTTATTATTGAGAAAATGTGCTGCTAGTGCACCTTTATCGTGGGATACGTATCGGAGTGACCTTCGGGTTTCTCGATGTGTACCCTACGGTGAGGGGGCGCTACATTAAGTGGTATCAGAGCATGGTTTGACATCTTTTGGGATTAATGAAATTAAGCTGGAATCACTGCAAGAATATTGGAACTGATCAGAATTTCTTGTCTATTTTAGGTCATCCGTCCTTGGAGATCGAGTTGAGTTACCAGCTGACCTGGAATCGGTAGGAGCTAGTAAGGAGTCTCCTGCGTCTCGTTCAGAGGAGTTGCCTCCTCGAGTTCCTGTGAGACGGGAACGGAGATATGATCAACTGTGTAAGCAGGGGGCGGTTGACTTCTATGGCGTCTGACCTGCGGAGGTGAGGGATGGCTAGAGAGGAGAGAGTCCTCGATCGATGGATGCGACCCGGATGGCGTTTGACTATGCGGTTTCTCTCTACTGAGGTCCTCATATATCAGTGGTGGAAGACTGTCTCGGGCAGTACCACCAGGCCTTATACACTGACATGGGACGACTTTCTGAGGGCCTTCAAGGACAATTTCATGCCCAAGATCTATCTGGAAATGAAGTTGCAAGAGTTCTTAGAGCTGAGACAGGGGCAGTTGACCGTGGCCGACTATGAGGTGAGGTTCAACAAGTTAGTGGTCTATGCTTCTTCATTGGTGGCTACTGAGGCTGACAGGTGTCGGCGTTTCAAGGGCGGACTCAATCTGGAGATCCGTACCCTATTGGCTAGATCTGATATGGGTAATTTTATTGAGTTGAGGGCTGCAGCAGTGAGGATAGAGCAGCTACTGAGACAACGTATGACTAAGACTAGTCAGGGGACCAGGATTAAGAGATCCAAAGGATGCCTGTGGCTTTGGCGGAGAGGTATAAAGAAGCGCGAGTAGGGCCCTTCCGATCTGCAGGAGGGGCTAGACAGACTGGTCATGGGTAGAGGGGCAGATTTGTACAGATTGTTAGTGGTGGCGGCAGTGCCAGAGTTTCAGGGTAGTCTGCTCCTTTATGTAATCATTGTGGCAAGAGACACAGTGGAGAGTGTCGATGGCTGTCTGGAGCCTGTTTGAGGTGTGGTTCGATGGACCACCTAGTGAGGAACTGTCCAGAGACTTTGGGAGCCCAGTCTTCTATGACTGGAAGATCAGGCAGCAATACCACGGTGCAGCAGAGCCGTGGAGGTGGATCCGGATGGAGAGGCCGAGGCCGAGGCCGAGCAAAGGGGTCTGCAGTGAGGTCAGAGGGACCGAGCAGCAGACAACAGTCACAGGCTAGGGTCTATGCCATGACTCGGCAGGAGGCCCAGGATTCCCCGGATGTTGTTGCGGGTATGCTTCTAATTTCTGGTTTTGAAGCATATGCATTGTTGGATCCTGGATCCACCCATTCTTTCATTGCACCGCATTTAGCATGTAGACTGCATGGGGATAGGCAGAGGTTACAGTATGAGTTAGAGGTGAGTACACCTCTAGGTAGTACGACTGTATTGGGAGAGGTTTGTATAGGGTGTCAGGTTCAGATCGATCGAGCAGTTTTGAGTGCCGATCTGATCGTTTTGGCTCTGAGGGAGATTGACGTGATTTTGGGGATGGACTGGTTGACTGCGCATAGGGCTATTATGGACTGTTATACCAAGGAGGTCGTATTGGAGTCTCCTGGTCAGCCCAGAGTTGTGTTTCGAGGGGTTAGTCAGGCAGTGCCAGCGAGGATGATATCCTTCTTGAGTGCCCTGAGATTGATGCAGGGAGGCTGTGAGACCTATCTGGCTCACGTAGTGGATTCTAGAGTCGAGCCGAGATTGCAGGATGTTCCCGTAGTCAGGGAATTCCTAGATGTGTTTCCCGAGGAGTTACCGGGATTACCGCCAGAGCGGGAGATAGAGTTTGAGATTGATCTCATTCCCGGTACAACCCCTATATCGATCCCTCCGTATAGGATGGCACCGGTGGAACTGAGAGAGCTTAAGGCTCAGTTTCAGGAGCTACTGGATAAGGGGTTCATTAGATTGAGTGTTTCGCCATGAGGAGCTCCAGTACTGTTTGTGAAGAAGAAGGATGGGATGCTGAGACTGTGTATTGATTATAGGCAGTTGAATCGGGTGACGGTGAAGAATAAGTATCCACTGCCTAGGATTGACGATTTATTTGATCAGTTGCAGGGAGCTCAGGTGTTCACTAAATTGGATCTGAGGTCAGGTTATTATCAGTTGAGGATTGCAGAGGCCGATGTGCCTAAGAGTGCTTTCCGGAGTAGGTACGGGCATTTCGAGTTCCTAGTGATGCCGTTTGGGTTGACTAATGCCCCGACAGTCTTTATGGCTTTGATGAATAGAGTTTTTCAGCCCTACCTGGATCGATTTGTGATAGTATTTATTGACGATATTCTGGTCTATTCGAGGAGTAGACAGGAGCATGCTGAGCACCTGAGGATTGTTCTGCAGGTCATAAGAGAGAGGCAGTTGTTCGCCAAATTCACTAAGTGTGAATTCTGGCTTGATGAGATAGTGTTTCTGGGGCACGTGGTGTCCGGTGAGGGTATTAAGGTGGATCCTCACAAGATAGAGGCAGCGATGAGTTGGGAGATTCTGAGGAGTGTTTCAGAGTTGCGGAGTTTCCTAGGATTGGCCGGTTATTACCGGAGGTTCGTCGAGGATTTTTGTTGATCTCCACCCCTTTGACGAAGCTATTGAGGAAGAATGTGCCGTTTAGATGATCTGAAGAGTGCCAGAAGAGCTTTGAGAAGCTGAAACATCGGTTGACTACTGCACCGGTGTTAGGCATTCCATCTGGGACTAGAGGCTTTGTGGTTTATAGTGATGCCTCGCATCAGGGATTGAGATGTGTATTGATGCAGCATGGGAGAGTTATAGCGTATGCCTCGAGACAGTTGAGGTCTCACGAGGTGAATTATCCGGTACATGACTTGGAGTTGGCCGCAGTTGTATTTGCTCTGAAGATCTGGAGGCATTATCTGTATGGGGAGACGTTCCAGATCTTCACCGATCATAAGAGTTTGAGGTATCTGTTGAGTCAGAGAGAGCTCAATCTGAGACAAAGGAGATGGATAGAGTTACTGAAGGACTATGACTGCACGATTGAGTATCATCCAGGGAAGGCCAATGTGGTGGCCGATGCACTGAGTAGGAGATCGCATGGCAGTGCAGCTCAGGTTCAGGTTTCGAGGTTACCTGGTCTGATTCAGTTGAGAGCTCTTAATGTACATATGGATTTGAGTCTGGATGGAGCTCTGATTGCTACTCTGAGGCTGAGGCCGATTTTGCATGACAGGATCCGGAGAGCTCAGGATCAAGACCCAGTGTTAGTGAGATTGATTGAGAGAGTCCAGGCCAGTACTGATTCGGAGTTTGAGTTGAGAGATGGGATGTTATGGATGGGACAGAGACTGTGTGTGCCTGATATTGATGATTTGAGATGTGAGATTCTGGAGGAGGCACATGTAGCTGCCTATGTTATGCATCCTGGTACGACCAAGATGTATCGTACTCTGAGACAGCATTTCTGGTGGCCTGGTATGAAGAGGCAAGTGACAGTTTATGTTTCCAGGTGTCTGATTTGTCAGCAGGTTAAGGCAGAGCATCAGGCTCCAGTGGGAAAGTTGCATTCGTTGCCCATCCCGGAGTGGAAATGGGAGCGAATTACCATGGATTTTGTGACGGAGTTGCCTAGGACACCGAGGCGATGATGCTATCTGGGTCATAGTGGACCGATTGACCGTCGGCTCACTTCTTGCCGATGAGGAGAGCAATACTCTCGATCAGTTGGCCCGAAGTATGTGGCGAAGATTGTGCGGTTGCATGGGGTTCCTTTGTCGATAGTCTCGAGCGGGGATCCTGTGTTCACCTCGAGGTTCTGGAAGAGCCTACAGACTGCTATGGGTTCGAGGTTGAACTTCAGTACTGCATTTCATCCTCAGACGGATGGACATAGTGAGAGAATGATTAAGACTGTTGAGGACATGCTTTGGGCATGTGTATTGGAGTTCAGAGGATCATGGGATCAGTATTTAGCACTGATTGAGTTTGCATATAATAACTAGTATCAGAGTAGTATTGGGATGGCACCGTATGAGGCCTTGTATGGGAGGCCGTGTCGATCGCCACTGTATTGGGATGAAGAGGGTATGAGATCGATAGAGGGTCCCGAGCTGATTCAGGACACAGTGGATAAGGTACAGTTGATCCGGAGTCGCATCAAGGCGGCTCAGGACAGACAAAAGAGCTATGTGGATCAGCATCGGCGAGAGATGGAATATAGTGTAGGTGACAGAGTGTTTCTCCGAGTGTCTCCTTGGAAAGGAGTACTGAGATTTGGCCGTAAGGGCAAGTTGAGCCCTCGGTATATCGGTCCGTATGAGATCCTTGAGAGGATAGGACCGTTGGCTTACAGATTGGCATTACCGAGTGAGATGTCCCAGATGCATGATGTATTTCATGTTAGTATGCTCCGACGGTACCGTTCTGACCCGACGCATGTGATTCCGGCTCAGGAGATTGAGGTAGCCAGTGATTTGACCTATGTTGAGGAGCCGGTACGGATTATAGGATCACGGGTCAAGCAGCTAAGGAACAGGGTGATTCCATTGGTGAAAGTCCTTTGGAAAAACTACTCTTCTGAGGAAGCTACATGGGAAACTGATGAGCATATGAGGAGTCAGTATCCTCATTTATTCGATCGGACAGGTATTAAATTTCGAGGACGAAATTTTTTATTAGGAGGGGTGAATTGTAACATCCCGTTACTGTTAGCAAGGGTATTATGGTAATATTGGGTCAGCTGGGTTGGACTTTTGAGGATGACTTAGGATAGATGCTTATATCAATTTCCTTTTTGGTTTTGTTTAGGAGACTGATAGACTTGTCTATTCTGTTTTTGGATGACTGTATTGAAATTGCTGCCATGATAAGATTATTTTGGATTTTTAAAAGTTACTGATTCCTGATATTATGGTTTTAATTATTGCGATGCCATATGGTTATTATTGGGAAAATGTTCTGGTAGTGCACCTTTATTGTGAGATACGTGTCGGAGCGACCTTCGGGTTTCCCGATGTGTACCCTACGGTGAGGGGGCGCTACACACATAACACATAAGCGAAAATAGAAATTCGAATTGCCCGAAGACACTTTTCAAAATCCTGCTTTTCTCCAAAAAAAATTTATATGTCCATATAATGTCAAACTTGACACACTAACATACACAAATCACATCAAATCATATAGCAATTCACATTCAATTTAAATTCATCAATTTAATCACATATCAATCCAATGCATAATAATGAATGCAATTTATTTCTTTCAAGCATATATCAAAACGTGTACAATTTCATAAAGCACATTGTTCAAATTTTTTTCAGATAATTCAAAAACATGATTTTCATAAACCTTGCATTTTCTAAAAATCATTTCCAAAATAAGGAATTTAATCCTTCGAAAACATAATTTTTAAACATTTATATAAACATTAATTTATCAAAAATTTGCTTCTTAAATTTTCAATTTCATATGCTTATCTTAAAATTCAATAAATAAATATACTACCCACCTCGAATCGATGCTAACAACTTGTTTTGTGCCTCAATTGCTCCAAAGCCTCCTTCTTTCTTTCACATTAAAATTTCCTAAACCAAAATTACCCAAATTCATCATTATAAAATGCATAGCTACTCAAATGGAGCTTGGAAAACTCAAATCCCCCATATTTCCAAGCTATCTAAATCAACAATTTCAAAAATCCCCAAATTCCAAAATTGACCTAAACCAATTCATCCAAATTCAATATCATAAATCACTTAATTACTCAAATTGGACTTAGAAAACACCAATTTCATATAAAATCAAGCTGTCTAAATTATCAATTTTTAAAACCTCCAATTTTAAAATTGGGCATAAACTCCAATTCGCAATTATTTAAAATTGATCCAACATACTTAACAATCTCTCAAATTGACTTCATAAGCTACAAAACCATATCATTATCATGCTAAAACAACAAAAAACTCAAGAAAATCTCAAAGCTCGAAATTTCCTCTTACCTCATTTCTCCTCAAATTTTTGGATTTCTAGATTCATGATGGAGCTCTCTTCATTCTCCACCCTTTTCCTTCTTGAATCATCTCTCAAGCCCTTCTTGGAAGCTTCAAAAAATCGAAAACCCTCACTTCTTTCTCTTCTTCTCCATTGCCGAACCTTCTCCTCTCTTCTCTTCTTTTATTTCTCTTCTTTTCTTTCTTATTTGCTCAAGTGTCGTGGCTCCCTTATCAAAAACGACAACCACCTTATATATTCATTAAAAGATAGACAAAAGACCATTTTGCCCTTCCATTCAAAGTCTAAAGTCTTAATTCTTTCATGCTTACATTCGGATATGATTTGCACCACCAATTTAAAGGAATTTGCCAAAACTTCCTTCTAAAAAATTGTTCCTTATTGTCTTAATTTCATATTGACACAAGAATCATCCAATTTGGAGCACTACATCAAAAGTTATGCCCAAAATATTTCAGATATGTCTTATGGTAAATCATTTTCCAGCACGTTATTTCCATCCAGAAATTGACATTCTTAATCACAAAATTGAAACTCGATGTCTTCATAACAATTGTATCCTTATGTCTCTAGTTTAATCCAAAACAAGAATCACATAATTTTGATTACCAGAGAAAAAGTTATGCTCAAAATACTTTTAGATGTTCCTAATCCAAAACTGCACACTAATCCGAACTTCAATTCAGAAATTGAAAGTCTTAGGGGCAAAAATTGAAATTTCATTTCTTCATATGAATTGTAGCCCCATGTCTTAATATTATTTTGCTTCAAGAATCACCTCAATCGGATCTCCACAGATCCCGAATTTCTCAAAATACTGAACTATGTTCGAAAAATTTTCTGACTCACTTTGATTAATTTAATCAACCTTAATTTAATCTCAAAATTTTACAAATTTCCCATAAAAATGTAATTCACTGTCTTAGGAATCCAACGCTTCAAAAACTAAGTCAATCGGATGTCGGACGGAAAAGATATGAGCGAAAGATTGAAGAGGGGTCATATTTCTTATAATCTGGAAATAATAATTAATTAATCCGAAAATAATAATTAAATAATTAAAAAAATAAAAATTAATAATAATTTTCTCACAAAAAACCCTCCTCGGGAGGGCGATGCGTCGCCCTCGCGAGAGAGCTTCCAAAATCTTTTTTTTTCTTCAATATATATATATATATATATATATATATATATATATATATGTGATTACTTATTATTCCTTGACCGAAAAATTGCATACTTTATATCAAAATAAAGATCAGAACATTATCTAAATCTTTCATGAAGAACTCCAAAGCAAAATCAACCACTAATTAGGTCAATTTCTCAGTCAAAGTTTCAGCTAAATAATGGTCAATCTATAACACACCTAAACTTTGACTGACCATAACTTTTACTCCTGATATCGAAAAATTACAAACTTTATGGCGACAAAAAGCTCTTAACATAAACTATAAGTTTCCAGAAGACTATTTTTTCAAGTTTTTCCTTAAAAAAAATCAACCCTCAAGGGCCAAAAAGTCAAACTTTTCATATTTTCATACTTTTTCTCTTTATTTCTTGATTTTCAACTCCCATTTCAATCAACTCATTCACTTGAATTCTCATAAATTTTTACAAATCTCCATAATAATCATAATTATCAAAACCCAATAATTCTTTTATCATGAATTTCCTCAAAGCATAAATGCATCTATTTCACAATGCATATATTAAATCATTCATTTAATTTCACTCAATATTTCTCAATTCTACTTAAAAATTGGGGTCTAACACATTTACAATTGAATTGGACCAACAATGTCAAAATAATTTCATAGCTTCATTGACCACTTCAGATTTTTCCTATAAAACATATTCGGTACAACTTTCCATACTAAATCAGATAAGGTGAATGACCAAATTAGATAAAACTTCCTTCTGTAAAATTGTTCTCCCATTTCTTAGCTTTCTAAGGACACCAAAATCATTTAATTTGGATTAGTATACCAAGATATATCCTCAAAATATTCTAGACGGTTTATAAGTTCCAGCAGAATTCATACCTCAACTTCCAACCAAAAGTTGAAACTCTTACAGACAGAATTTAAACTCCATTTCTTCATAAACATTGTATCCCTATGTATCTAGTTTATAATGAATCAAAAATTACCTCATTTGGACATCTACATAAAAAGTTATGGTCAAAATACTTAGGTATGTTTGAGCTGTCAAGGGGGTTCTCACCGCGGCGAGAACAAAAAGTGACGCCGTGACGTACAGCCCAGAAATTTGTTTTTTTTTTGGGATTTCTTGCAACGTTTGCCGCGACAAGATCAAGGGGGTCTCATACGTCGCGGCGTGCAAATAAGAATGAGCCGCGTCGAGAATAAAAATGGAGGCCGTGACGTACAAGCAAAAATAATCACACGTCGCGACGTACAAAGAGGAATAAGCCGCAGTGAGAATAAAAACAGACACCGGGACGTCTGGTTCTGAAACTCGTCTTTTCCGATTTCTTTTTCCAGATTTTTCACTTCTATACCCAAAATAATCTCTAAAACTTCACTCCATTTAACTCCTAATCCAGTTCGAATCATTTACATAAGATCAAATTCAAGATTCAATTAAAACATCAAAATCCAACCATCACACATGTAGCTTCACTTCTACTGGTAAACAACGGACAAAATGTATGCATGTCCATTTCGAATATCTCAAAACCCGAACAGAGTATTTATAAATCTTCCAATCTAGAGTTCATTCAACACCGTATTAACAATTTCCTACTCTCAATCAATCATCTACTCTATTCAACACCGAAACTAACTTCTCTAACCTCACATGCATGCATTCATTTCCACTAAAAAACATCATTATACAACAAAAAAACCCAACTTAAACATAACTTACTTGAATCGACTATGAATTCCAGCAAAGAGGACAGATTAAAAACATCAAAAGTCCCAAAGTTTTCATTCGGATGTCAAGTGTTTCTTCACCGAGAACACTTGCAGTGCATTTTTCCTAACTCAAACTCATACTCGTGTATATTATGCATGCCTTACACATCATCTCTAACATAAGCCATTTGTCTCACAATAATTAGTCCATGTGTCACAATAAGATTGGTCCAAAAATAAATATTTTTCTAAAATTCACTAAAAATTCAAAAATGTATTAAATAATATCAAAATTACCGAAACACATTTTAATCATATTTAACAATTCAATTGTACCCGGAAATGTCAAGGAATGCATGTACAATCATATAAATGTGCAAAAATGTGCATGTCACAATTAATAATGCATGATGTGCATTTTCCTAATTTCTCATAAATTCTCATAATTCCCAATTCTAGCCCTAACATGGGTAACGGGATGTTACAGAAATCCTTTATATGATTAAACACTTACATGCCTCCTATGTCTTGTCAAATACATGGATTTATCTATATATTTGTATATTTCCTAAAGACTTAAGTTCATGATCAATTTTTATATATGCCCTCACCTTTAAATGCTTAAGATCGATATAAATCTTAATATTTTCACCTTTAGTATAACAATGTACCACAAACTAACTAGCTGAGCATAAAATGATGATCAACTATATACATATAAAATGAACAGTCATAATACATGAAAAATAAAACAACTGTATGAGGAGCTAAATTCAGTGATTCCTAACTAACAATTTCTAAGGACTTTAACAAGTCCATACTATATACACATCTCATAAAATTGATTAGGCACAACCCTTTAGTTAGTGGATTAACCAACATGTGCTTAGCTTCTATATGTTGCACCGTGATGTCACCTTTCCATACTAATTCTTTTATAATCAAATATTTGATCTCCAATTGCTTAGCCTCTATGATATTTTTTTTTGTTACTAAACAATACAATAGAGAGATTATCACAGTACAACCGAATGGTTATAATTATTGAACAAACTATAGATAACTCTAAAATCCAATTCTTGAGCCAAACCATTTGTGAAATAGTCCCATAGTATGCTACAAACTCTGCATACATAGTCGATGAACTTACTAGTGTCTGTTTGACAATCTTTCACAAAACAACACCATTTGCAAACATGAAAATGTACTAATGTGGACTTCCTATCATTTGGACACATAGTAAATTGCGAATCCATATAAACAATAAGGTCAAGATTGTCAACTTTCTTAAATGTCAACTTATAATCCTTAATATCCTCGAGATATCTTAAAACTTGTTTGGACTAGAATAAGGAACATGCTTCATAGTCTCTCTTTTTGTATCATTCTTTGGACATTGTAGTAAAGATAATCTCTCACAATGAGAGATACGTGTTGCAGTAGCTTTACAATCAACCATGTTAAACCTTTGCAATACTCGCTCAATGTATGCTCTCTGTGAGAGATATATCAAGTTTGAATATATGTGCATGGGAATCTAAATCATCATTATTATCATCACATCCAGTCTGAAGTCCCGCAATAAAGCGAGATTTGGGAAGATTTTATAGTATGCAGCCTTACCCCTACATATTAGAGAAGCTACTTTTGGTAGACCCACATGCAGATATGACGACAAAAAAGTGATGCATGTAAAAAGTAAAAAAGTAATACTGGCACGCTAAATAATTATATAAATAAAATTACAATAAATATATAAATAAATAAAAATAAAAATAAAATATAACTTGATTAAAAATAAAATATATTTTAAAACTAAAATATAATGAAATATATCATCTCTTTACCTATAGAAAAGCACCAATACCCAGATGATAAGAGAGCAATAAAGCATCAAAGAACTATAGAAAAGCACCAATACCCAGATGATAGGAGAGCAATAAAGCATCAAAGAACTTGACTTTGACTCAACATATAGAACCACAAAACGTTTGAAACCATAAGATCATTAAGCATAAAAATTCAATCTTGAGAGATCAACATAATCAAACCCAGAAAACATTAAACACTAAATCAAACAAAGAAGCTAATATCAAAAGTAAAAAAAAATCATAAAGAACATAAATTTCAGAAAACCCAACAAAACCCTGAAAACATCAAAGTAGAAGAGACTGATTAATCAAGAACCATACCCGAAAAGAAAATTCTTAGTCAAAAGCTATTTAACCTTATGCAATATGGTCACTTGTTAGCAAGATATCATCCATATATAAAAGTAGAAAAATAACCTTTATCTGCCTTAACATGTAATACAAACATCTTTTCAACTTTAATTTGTACAAAGAAAAATGAGGTAATAATCTCATCAAACTTTAGGTACCACTTTCTAAAAACTTCTTTCAAACCATATATTGATTTTCTCAATTTTCAAATCATGTTAACTTTATCTTAATCTTGAAATTCTTCATGTTGTTCTATATAGATCTCTTCATAAAGGTCTCTGTTTAGGAAAGTAGTTGTGGCATCCATCAGTTGTAACTCCATATCATAATGAGCTATTATTGCTATAATCACTCTAATTACGTCTATCTCTCTGAGTGAACCCTTTAACAACCAATCTGTCTTTAAACTGCTCAGTTTTACCCTAAAATTCCTTTTTGGTCTTATAAATCCATTTACAACCAACATGTTTACAATTATAATGCAAATCCACAATCTCCCATACCTTATTATGCTTCATAGATTACTTGTTGTCCTTTATTACATCCCACCAAAAATACACATAAAGTTTAAAAACAGTTTTTGTAATAGTAATTGGATCCACTATATGTCCAATATCATATTCTTTTTCACCCAGATAGATTATGTAATTAAATGATATAGCATGTCTTCTCACTTTAGTGGATCTATTTAATTAAATTGGTTTAATATGTACACGTCCCTCAGGAACCTCAGTTTGTACAGGTATAGGTTCATGTTCCTGTATTGATATGGTATTGAGTCTTAGATCCATTAGTTTTGACTGTATGAGTGATGTATATGAAATAACTGTAGTGTCCACCATTATATCACCTGAAGGATGAGAATAGCCATCCTAATCAAAATGAGATGGACCAGTCTCATAATATACATTATGTTCTCTAAAAACTTAACTGTTTGTGATTCCACTATTATAGATATCTATCTCTATAGTAAAATTTGTATTAGAGTAGTTGGGATATCCAATAAAGTATCAATGCATGAAATGAGAATGCACTTTATTTTCATAAGAATTATACAAACGTACCTTAACAAAGCAACTCCATTCATGAAGATAAGTGAAACTAGACTTCCGCCCTTTCCAAATTTCAAAAGGCATCTTTGAAACTAATTTGTTTAGGACCCTATCAAGTATGTACAAGGTAGTCTTTATGACTTCACTCTAAAGGTAATAAGGTAAATTAGTCCTACTCTACATTGACCTCATCATATCCTTTAAATTGCAATTCTATCTTTCAGTCACATCATTTTGCTTAGGACTACTTGGAATAATGAACCGAGTCATTATTCTATATGATTCTAATATCTAGCAAAATGAACTATTTCTTGTCCTGAAACTCCATGTCTGTCATAGTATTCACCTCTACTGTTAGATTTAACAATCTTAATTAAATTTCCCAATTAGTTCTCAACTTTAGTCCTAAAGATCTTAAATTTATCAAGAACTTTAGGCTTTTCTTTAAGCAATAACATATATTCATAAAGGGAATAATCGTCAATAATTTCAAAAAATATCTTGAACTAAACAAGGTAACTTTAGAAGGTCCACATAGCCAAAAACATGAGTTGACCCCATTTTTATTTTGTTCAACTTATCCTTGCAACAATCAACGCATGTTTCCATATCATTGTATTTTAGAATTAGGAGAATATTATCCTTTGTCAATCTTTCAGCCTTTTTCTAAAAAATGTGGCTCAATATTTTATGTCACAATATGTATGACTTTTTTTTATCAAAGGTCTTTTTCTAGTAACTTGTTCGATAATATATGGAGAAACATATATCTCATTAGGGGTAAGACACATTCTATATAAACCTTATGATAAGAAGGCCATATTAATATGTTTTACATTGAAAGATAATTTTACAACAAAATTTTCAAATACAAAATTGTAACCTTCTTTATCCAAAATAGATTCAGAGACCAAATTTTTGCCAAAAGACTGTATATAAAATGTGTCAAACAAAATAAGTTTGAACCTTATATCAAAGTTCAAACACATCCCCTATGGAGACTACATCTACTTCTTCATTATTTCTTACCATAAGTTTTTCCTCTTCTTTCTGTAGGAAAATCCCGGGGTGTCTATCACATGGACACAGTGCGGAAAACAAAACTTTTTTGTTCTGAGAAGTTCCCTTAAGCCAGGATCCATGTGTAAGTATAATCAGTCAAACCATAACGGCCAAAGGAGACCGTCTCTAACGGTATCCACGCAGAGGTCGAAAACCTAACCGGGACAAACCCCTTTGACCCGGGAATAGCTAGACTAAAGAAAAGACTGCTAGATCTCAACTTAGCCTTGGAGAGTAAGTGATTAAACCTTGGTGAAGCACTTTGGAGATGAGAAGAGAGTGAAGAAAGCCTTGAAAAATCCAATTTTTCTTTAAACTTCCATGTAAGTTTCGGCCATCATCTCTTCACCTTATGACTCCAGCAGCTTCCTCATGCCTTTTATATATGTTTTAACTAATTAAAAGAACATATAAAAGCTTGGTAAGGGAGAGCCCCACGTGGGAGGGCCATTAGCCATTAAAAAGTCAAGTTAATGATGTAACTTTGACTTTTTCAAACTAATCTTCTCCTTTTGCTTTCCTCCACCGACCACACTAGCTTCCTTAACTCTTAAGGCTTGCTTTTATGCCTTTTATTCTAATTAAAAGGTCACTTAATGGCTTGGTAAAGGAAAGCCACGTGAGTGGCCTTAAATTGATTATTGATGAAGTTTGACTTTTCAAACTTCATCTCCTCCCTTCATCTAATGACATATGTCCACTCATATATTAATTAATTAATCTAATTAATTAATTGATATATAGGGTTGCTGAAGTGGTCCAGTCCACACTGGGTCGGTCCTACCTACCTGCAGGCCCACCGGTGAAAAATCACCGGAAACGGTTTTCAGCAATGTCGATGTCGCGATCTCATCGGGACATATCCCAATCTCATCGGAATCCATTTAATCCTATTGCTCTCCAAATATTGGATCACTATCCAATACTATTTCTGATTTCGATCCACTCTCATGCGTGTGACCCATTAGGTTTAGGTTATGTTGGCCACTTAGATTAACACTTAATCTAAGCAAGTCATGAGCGTCTAGCAACACATCATGACCCCAATTGACCGGAAAGTAATTAGTTTGACTAATGAACCCGAGCTCATTAGGAACCGATTACGAACCTTTCCATGACAATTACTGTGCAATTCGTCCTTTCACCATCCTATACCCCACTTGGTTATGAGTATGGTCCATGTGTCAACTCTCACTAGACTTTATCTAGCCCAAGTGAAATCGGGTCTCGTCCGGACTCATTCTCGTGAATGTCCATGAAGGCGGTCTTCATGACATAATCACTCCGGCGCGAGATTTTCAAGTAATGATCCGCATAAGAGGCCATGGGTATCTCTTCGCTATTCCGAAGTGGTGAATCCTTTATTGGCTACTCAATTACCTTGAATACCTCAAATCGTAACCAAGCACCACCCTATGGCGACTTCTGAAGGCAACAAGGAATGGAGTCAAAGCACGTAATCAAGATCAAGATATCCTTGAGTACCTCAAGTCAAGGATACTTGCACCATTGCTATGATGAGATTATCAACGACATTATAATAGAATACCCATGTGATGATCTCATGGAAGGTCATCCAATGTACTTACTACCACTAGTAAGCATCCACATGTCAACTCTAAATATCTCATATTTACAGTTTCGAGATCCACCGCTTGATCCAATCAAGGAATATGACATGTGCTAGTCTATCCGGATTAACGATGTCCAGTCCTCGTTAATCCTATGACTAGGGATAATTTAGATACTGACATAATTGCACATGATAGGAATCTCAATAGTATGATCACATCATAATTTCCTTCATGCTATGTCATATATCATGAACTTCATTAATTTGATTAAAGATCAACATCAATTCATAACAAAATGAATATCAAATAAATGAAATATGCCTTGCTTTATTTATTCATAAAGTCTGTACAAGATTATGAACAAAACGCGCTAAGGGGATTGCCTTTAAGGCACTACTCTAACAATCTAACGGTACTGGACATCCATAAGTCGACTTACACTGATGAACAAGGCGACTTATTAGTACTGATCAAGCATAAGTCGACTTACACATGGTACAAGTCGACTTACCACTTACACTTTATTTGACTTTCTCTTTATCATGAATCCCTGCATTATGGAAGTAACATGATTAGAAGCTCTATTATCTAGCCACTAAGAACTTTATGTGGCTATAGTAACATTAGATTTATTTATCTTATAGGTTGAGAAGTTACCTGATAGTTCATGCCTTTTTTCCAGGTTTTGTATTTCTAGCATTCTAGCTTCCTATGTCCTTTCTTTTTATAGAAGAAATATAGCATAATCATACTAACTGAGCCCTTTATTATCCTAGACTGACCTATATCTTTGTGGAGAAATTTTAGTTTTTTACCTTTAAACTTATCAGGCTTCATCTTTATCTTTCCCTTAGTTATTATTAAGGTTGTATGAGTTGTATTCTTTAGATTCTCTTCTTTAGCAAAACACCGAGTAATTATTTGATTTATATCCCATGCTTCATCTTGAGAATTGTATATGGTAACTAGAATACCAAAGTATTAGGAAAGAGTATTTAGAGCTTGGTGTACAATAAAAGCGTCAGGAATACAAATGTTTAACACCTTCGACTTGGTTTGGCGAAGGACCATACTAATTATATATTCCCTTACTCCCCCTACTCCATTATATCTTATAGAGTACATTACCTTTAATAAGGTACCTATTTTAGCATTAAAGGATACCTTATACCTCTATAAGACATTATGGAGGAAATCATTTACTATGTTTTTCTTTAGAAGTCCACTTAGTAAATGGTCTAAAATGGATCTCTTTATACTCAAATAACACATTTTTTGGACCTTTCCCAAGATGCATATACAACTCTCTCATCCTCGAAATTGATGGGTGTAGACGTTAGTGGTTTTTGTCTAATCATGGCTATATTGACATCTTCCGTTTCCAATGCCAACTCTACATGTTGCTTCCATTTCTTGAAGTTAAAACTTGTTAAGGTTTCAATGGTGACATTATTATTGTTTATAGAAAAGGTGATTGCAACATTAATAATGTAAATTATCAACACATATATAAGACAACAATAATACTCAAAGCCATAAAATAGTATTTGTATTGAGCATCTTATCACACATATCATGAAACACTTATGAGCTGACTGTATAATATACGTAGATAAGACCTCCAAATAAAAATGATCAGAGTACACACCATCAACCTTTATGATTATACCACTCATGAGTGAATATATCACTTAAACAATGGTTGTGCTCCACTAAATGCATTTATACACACCTCAAAATATCATATAAGGTTAACACTTGTGGAAAAACTAACCAAATACGAGATTAGAGACATCCCTTAACATGCAAACAAATAGTCCAAATACTAACTTAAAGGCTACTGTTAGACTTTTAAGTCTTAATTGCAAAATCATGCAAGCATTAGAGAGTCTTGACCAAAGTTGGACACTCGGGGCAACTGAACAAGGCAAAATTTGCAAGTAGGTAAGGAAAATGGCCATTATCGATGAGTTGGCATGCACTAGTGTACATAGGTAGAAATCTTTGATGAGATGCAAGATTCAGACATGAGACAAAAAGATAGCCTGAGATCGACCTTGGGTTGAAGGTTAGCTAGATCGCATGTATAAGGAAGAAATATGAGAGCTCTAAAGACTTAATGTGTTGAGCCCCGTTTCCGAAGCCCAACTCTGGAATCATAAAACGTGAGCATATTTTCTTGTAGGGTTATTTCGATGAAATCTCCTTAAACATCATTGGATCATCTTCATGCTCTAATATCATAAGTGTTGGGCACTCCACCCTCACGAGACTCGTGCCCGACATCCTAAGTGGCATCTAAACATGCAACCCACAAAGGGGGAGACCACACCAGTCAGACAGAGAAAATTCAAAAGGACTTCTTTAGAACAATTATAGCCCTATGTCCCTAGTTTATTTTGAAACAAGAATCATTTCATTCAGAGCTTTATAGCTCAAGATATGATTAAAAAGTCAAAGTATGTTCATGAACAATTCATGCTCTTCCAACTGATTCCCTCACTTTCTTTCCATCAATCTTTTTCAAATCACCTCCAAAAGCTACCAATTTTTTTAAAGATAGAGAAATGTGTTAGGAATCTATTGGTTCAATAATCAAGTCATTTGGAGGTCAGATGACAAAGTTATGGCCAAAAATCCTAAGTGTGATTGCACCAAACACTCTCACAATCGCACCGGTTTGATATTGTTCTTCCTTCAATCCATATCTTCTATCACGCTCGTACCATTGTTTCTCGCGATCGCACCAAATACATATTTAGGAATAACTTTCACTAGAGAGGTGATATTAAGGTCATTCTAGGATAATACTTCTAGATTTACAACTTTCGTGAAGAACTCAAAACGAAATTTTGCCTCTAAAAGGGTCAAATTTTCAAAGTAATGTAGCTGTCCCGTATGTACAACCCATATAGCATTAATAAATTATAAAGATCATATCTCTCAACTATAATATCCAAAAATTTCATACTTTATATCATTGTAAATCTACAAAGATAATCTACAACTTCCAAGAAGACCACTTTGTCTAATTCAGCCTAAATCAATATAACTTTTCCCCTTAAGTCAGAACACAAATTATACCCTTATGAAAGCTTGAAAAGGCAATGCAGAAATTATACCCTTATGAAAGCTTGAAAAGGCAATGCAGAAACTTGGGAAACTCATGAGAAAAATATAAATATATTTTATTAATATCAAAATATAAGAGTTTTACAAAGCTTTAATGGGCATTTCAAGCCATAATACATTATTTCGCAAAATCCCAAAATACAAAAGATACTTGAAATGTGGCTAAAGCCTTATATTCTCAAATTCTAACTTAACATACAAAAGTATGCAAATTCGAAGTGATACCTTGACTCTCTTTTACTAGATCTCATGCTCATCACCTGAAGATTTTTGGAAGAATAGGGGTGAGCTTAAAAACTCGTAGATAACAAGTTTATAATCAGAATCAAACAAAACTATTGAAATGCTCAATGTCATACTCATTTTGCATCATAATCCATAAAACAAATTGTTCCCAAATTCTCACATTATCAAGCAATTTATGAGCAATATAAGTCATGCATCATGAAGCTTGTCTTCACATTCCAAACACACAATCACATCAAAAATAGTTTGGGTAGGTCTGTAAACAGAACGTAGTAACACATTCTCACATAATGGTCTTGTGTAGTCATGAATAGAATGCACTATCGCAATATCACATAATGGTCTTGCATAGTCGTAGACATGAAAGAGCTCCGTGCCACTAGCGAACAGGTGGGAGAAGCCTTTAATAAAGTCAAAGTGCACTTGACATAATAGAATGGACCACTACAAACTGATATAATCATGCATTTCACAACTTGTAAATTTGTTGCCCAAAATGACACATTTCTGAAACATCATTTCATAACCACAATATCTTTTCAAAAATCATTTTCACACCCATTCCATAATTCATCATCACAATTCACATACCAATCATGCAGCAATTTCTCAATTATTCAAAGAAGTAATAAATGCAACATTTATAACGCAATTGAAAACATTTAACTTTCTTAATTTGAAAAATGTTCATGGCTTATAAATTTCCACCATAAACATATAACACTTTCTCAAAGCATTTAAAGAGCAATAAATTCACATTTATAAAGTAGTTGAAAAAATTAATTTCCTTGTATTTGAAAGAAACATTAATGGCCTATTTACTTAGTTATAAACATGAAATCCACCTTGAATTCCTTGCTTAAAATTTGCTTAAGAAAGCCTCTCCTCTTGCTCCTATTGACTTTCTTGATTTCCTTCCACAATGGAAAAAGTCCTATTTAATAGAAATTCAAATTGAAAACCTAAAGAACACACATTCACTAAAATTGATCGTAGAATACTTAAACTCATGCATTTCCTAAGCTTCATGAACCAAAACCCTTCCAAAAATCTAAAAGATAAAACATGCTCTTACTTTGACTCTTCTCCAAATAAATAAATGATTGGCTCAAATGAAAGCTCTCTCTTCCTCTTTCTTTTTCTCTTCTTGAGTAACTTCAAATTCCCTCTTGAAAACTAAGAATGAGGAAACCCTAACTTTTTCTTCCTTCCTTTCTCTCAAGAACCGAAACACTTACTTCTTTCTCTCTTATTTTCATTTCTTCTCTTCTCTCTATCTTCAATTCATGTTTTTTTCTTCTTCTAATAATAGGACAAATCTTTTTTCCCCATTTTACCCTTAATGAATGTTGGAAGTCTACTTTACCCTTCCTTTAATGCCTTATAACTTAAAGGCTTAAGTGTTATGCCAAAATTGCCCTCTTGTATTCTTACGTCTTTTAATTCAACAATCCAATGAAATAAATCCTACTAACATATACATAACAATTAAACTCCAAAAATAAATTTATCAAAATCTCATAATTCATTTAACTTATGCTTGACTAAAGAAACAAATCCAGGGGGCAACATATCTCCCCTTCTTAAAAGAATTTCTTCCTCGAAATTTTTACCCGAGTTATCGAAGAGGTGTGGATACTTCATTATACAATGCATAATCTCCAAATCGAAGCGATATAATTAACATCAATATTATAATTCCTCAAAAAAATTTACATTCATCACTCATTCGGTTTACACATTTTTCCTCCAACATTTTTGTTAGGGGATAAAATCAGTAAAAACCCCTTAACAATCTATGGTAGTATCCAACATAAAACTAGTTCTAGAGAGCTCTGAATCTGTGATATATTCCTTGTAGTTTCTCTCTTCATCATTACCTCTTCTTTCTTTGGGTCTCCCAATGTGTCGTGTTCAGATATTATACAACTCAACATTTTATTTGATCAAGCTAAGATTCATTTTTATTGAGCTTGGCATATAATTGTTTTTACCTCCATGATATGTAAGTTTAATCTCAATGTTCAAATATATTCTCTTCACTTTTCGAATACACTCCAAATATCCTCTATGATCATAATTACTAATTGATACAATTTTGCTTGGATCACTTTAATCTTTAATACCATAATACTGTCGGGGCATTTTTAACTCCAACAGATATAACCCAAAACACCTTGCGCCCGTGATTGGTTCTAGTAATTCTTTAAGTATCTAATTCCTCAACAAGGTAGTATTATCTCATGTCATTTTCTATTTCCCAATTAACTTCTTTTCTCGATTGGTTTTCTCAATTGATTCGATTTCCTCTGATTTCACATTGACTTGTTCTAATGTCTATTTATTTATACTAGTTTCTTCACACGTTTCAATTTATTTGAAATCTTAATTTCCTGTGTTTGTAACACATTCATCAGATCTGATTTGTATCTTTTATACTTAATGTCACCTCAAATTAAAGAATCCCATCATATAGTTAGATACTTTACATTAACGAAATGCATATACTCCTAGTAGGATATTCTACATCTTATGCTTGAGTCTCCATTAGGATTAGGACTCCAATATCATTTCTGATTTATTCCTTCATTGATCATTCTTAAGAACAAACTATCTGGTCTGCTTAATCTAATTCAGTGAAATTCTTCTTCGTAAGAAGATTTCTTATTTCTATCATCTATATTATTCGTGTAACCTTTATCAGTCCATTGTTTCCATCACTACTTATCAGACATTCTTAGTATCTCAAGAAGATCAATTTTTATTGTTTCTTACAAGGTCTTAATGTTTTGGATACCAAAACTTGATGAAGTAGTAGACATCCTTATTGTCATATACGCTTAGGTGTATAACATCAAGGTCATCCCATTCTATCCAAAGATTTATTTCTGACAGATCACCAATTAACTTACTATATTAATACTTTGATCTCAATTGATCAATATTTCTCTCTTTATCCTTGCCACGATCAGGGCTTCCTCGCATTAATACATATTAAAATCAATTCTACTCCAATTTTTCAGAATTTACCTCTTCTAGTATTACATCATGTCATAATGATTCAACTACCATATTGAGTACATTAACTCTTCTCATTTGATTCATCACCTTTTTCTCTATCTCATCTTCCCATTGTCATTTATTTCATCTCCCATAAGTATATTCTCAATCAATTCAAAATTATAGATGTATAAAAATCATAAAATTCTTATCTCAATTCCACTAATACATTCTTATGGTGGATCATAACTCTTATCGCATTAATCAAACAACCACTTCGACTCCAATTTCATCTTCTTAAGATCATAACAATTTCTATTTTCATTACATTCTACTTGTGCACTTTAATCTCATCATTTCTACTTGTCTCCCTATTTTCCTCAAACAATCCATGATAATACATTCACATCTTTATCACATTTGGGGATATAACACTACATTATAATATTGGTGTCATATTCAATAATAATGCACCAATACAAATACGTTGAATCATTATCTGTCATATTTACCCATATACTATTTCTCATTTCTAATTATCCACAAACTTTCGTTTTCTCCCAATTTGAAAAGGCATAACTTTACTCACTAATTCTATTAACTCAAACTCTTAACACATGTTAATGCCTGTGACTCAAACTCATGTGACTCAGACTAGGGATCAGTTATTATTGTTTGCTATGACATGACAAAAATATATATATCTTGATATATGTTTCGAAAAATGCCTATGTAAGATACTAAAACTGAGCTCTGATATCATAAGTGTTGGGCCCCGTTTTTGGAGCCCAAATTTAGAATCATAAAATGTGAGTGTATTTTCCTATAAGGTTATTTCAATAAAATCTCCTTAACCATCATCGATTCATTTGAACACACTTCCCCCAAGATGGGAGACCACACCAGTCAGACAGTGAAAATTCAAAAAGGCTTAAAATTATAGCCCTATGTCTCTAGTTTATTTTGAAACAAAAATCATTTCATTCAAAGTTCCATAGCTCAAGATATGATTAAAAAGTCAAAGTATGTTCATGACCAATTCATGTTCTTCCAACTGATTGTCTCACTTTCTTTCCATCAATCTTTTTCAAATCAACTCCAAAGACTACCAATTTTTATATAGAGATAGAGAAATGTGTTAGGAATCTATTGGTTTAAGAATCAGGTCATTTGGAGGTCAAATGACAAAGTTATAGCCAAAATTTCCAAGTGCGATCTCACCTGACACTCTCGCAATCGCACCAATGTGATGTTCTTCATTCAATCCACAAATTCTGTCGCGCTCGCACCGTTGTTCTTCATGATCACATAAGATACATATTTAGGCATAACTTTCACTAGAGAGGTCAGATTAAGGTCACTCTAATACAGTTTCGAAGAGAACTTCTAGATCTACAACTTTCGTGCAAAACTTGAAGCAAGATTTTACCTCTAAAAGGCTGAATTAGACAACATTACTAACTTATAAAGCTCATATCTCTCAACTCCGATATCCAAACATTTCATACTTTATATCATTGGAACTTTCAAGAAGACCACTTTGTCTAATTCAGCCTAGATCAATATAGTTTTTCCTTTGAAGTTAGAACACAAATTTTACCCTTATGAAAGCTTGAAAAGGCAATGTAGAAACTTGGGAAAGTCATGAGCAAAATATAAATATATTTCATTAATATCAAAAGATAAGAGTTTTACAAAGCTTTAATGGGCATTTGAAGCTAAAATACACCATTTCACAAAACTATTGAAATGCTCAATGTCATGCTCACTTTGCAACATAATCTGTAAAACACATAGTTCCCAAATTCTCACATTATCAAGCAATTTATGAGCAACAGAAGTAATGCATCATCAAACTTGTCAACACATTCTAAACACATAATCACATCAGAAATGATTTGGGTAAGGCTGTAAACAAAACGTACTAACACATTCCTACATAATGGTCTTATGTAGTCATGAACAAAACGTACTATCGCAATCTCACATAATAGTCTTGTGTAGTTGTAAACATAAGGGAGTCCATAAAGGAGCTCCGTGCCACTAGTGGGCAAGCAGAAGAAGCCTTTAATAAAGTCAAAGTGTGCTTGCCATAACTGAACAGACCACCACAAACTCACATAATCACGCATTTCACAACTTGTAAACTTATTGCCCAAAATGACACATTTCTTAAACATGATTTCATAACCACAATTTCTTTTCAAAAACCATTTTCACATCCATTCCATAATTCATCAACACAATTCACATACCAATCATGTAGCAATTTCTCAATTATTCAAAGTAGTAATAAATGCAACATTTATAACACAATTGAAAACATTTAACTTTCTTGATTTGAAAAATGTTCATGGCTCATAAATTTCCACCATAAACATGTAGCACTTTCTCAAAGCATTTAAAGAGCAATAACTTCACATTTATAAAGTAGTTGAAAACATTAATTTCCTTGTATTTGAAAGAAACATTAATGACTTATTTACTAATTATAAACATGAAACCCACCTTGAATTCATTGCTTAAAATTTGCTTAAGAAAGCCTCTCCTCTTGCTCCTCTTGCCTTTCTTGATTTCATTCCATAATGACGAAACGTCCTATTCAATAGAAATTCAAATTAAAAACCTAAAGAACACACATTCACTAAAATTGATCCTAGAATACTTAAAACCATGCATTTCCTAAGCTCTATGAATCAAAATTCTTCCAAAAATCCAAAAGGTCATAAATGCTCTTACTTTGACTCTTCTCTAAATGAAGAGATGTTTGGCTCAAATTAAAGCTCTTCTCTTCCTCTTTCTTTTTCTCTTTTTGAACAACTTCCAATTCCCTCTTAAAAACTAAGAATAATGAAACCCTAGCGTTTTCTTCCTTCCTTTCTCTCAAGAACAGAAACACTCACTTTTTCTCCCTTATTTTCGCTTCTTCTCTTCTCTCTATCTTCAATTCATGTTTTCTTCTTCTTCTAATAACAAGAAAAATCTTTTATTTTTCCTATTTTACCTTTAGTGAATGCTAAAAGTCCACTTTACCCTTCCTTTAATGCCTTATAACTTAAATACTTAAGTGTTATGCCAAAATTTTCCTCATGTATTCTTACCTCTTTTAATTCAACAATCCAATGAAATAAATCCTACTAACATAGACATAACAATTAAACTTCAAAAATAAATCTATCAAAGTCTTATAATTCATTTAAATGGTGTTTAACTAAAGAAAAAAATCCAGGGGCCAACATTGTAGCACCCCCTTACCATAGGGTATACACCGGGATGCCCGTAGGTCATTCCGATACATATCCTATGATAAAAGTGAACTGCGAACAATCACTAATATACCTTACATGGCATCGAATCAAAAAGCATAAATACTGAAAATCACTAATTTTTTGAAACCATAAACTTTCTCATTTCATATCATCAAAATAGTAATTACACATCTGTCTGTTTTTCATTGTCTGTACAATATTCCAAAAGAAATCTAGTACAAAATCCTAACTAGGTCATCCCCAAAAGATCCCAGCTGACCGACCTATGTGCCATGACCTCTCTTGCCAACGCGATCTACACGGCAGGAAAAGTCTCTCTGGAGCTAGGAGTCTACTCTCTCGGTCCTGAAAGATAATTTGCAATTTTGGGTGAGTTTGCGAACTCAATAAGGAACCATCATCGATGGTTCACCCAATTCATGCATTGTCAAGTATAACACAATTATAACATAATAGCTCATTCAGAAATATCACAGAATCATTCATATAATGCGTATGTGACTCCTTTTTCTAATTTATTACGTTGTTGTGACCACGCGCCTAAACTGTCCCAATAAGGGCACATTATTCATTGAGCCTGAGGCATTGAATCACTGTGGGTTCGAGGCCCAATTACGTTGAGTTTTAAGCTCTCGGTGGCTGCTCCAGTCATAACTGTCAATTACTGATCATGCATTATGCATGGGATGCACATGGCAATACAAAGCACAGCTCACATCATATGTGATCCCAAATTTACCACATTCACACACATAATCACCATTAATCACATTACAAATCACATATAACACTTTTATGTCAATAACTCCCAATACATTGGACACCTTCGGTCCGGAACCAGGCACAAACAACGCAAAGCCCACCATTATTCTCCACAGTGTTATAAGTGCAAAATATAAACAATTAATAATCAAGAAACCATCTAGGTTACTCACCAAATAACTTCCGAGCTAATGCCAGGAAGTCTCAGCAACGTCTGTAGGATGACGTTCCAACTGTGCCTCTATAACAATCACAATAATCACATATTACCAATTGCATAATCAGAAATATTAAATAATGCACATGTAAAAATTTAGATATGTACAATGCATGTTCGTGACATTCCTGACACTATTTCATAATTTTCCCTCACAACAATTTCCTTTAATCATTAGAAACTTATTGACACTAAAATCACTCAATTCGGACCTCCCTAGGTCCAATTATTAAGAAAACATAGATCGGAAAAATCATTTCCCGGTCCCCTCACTTCGACCTAACCAATTCCTGTCAATTTCTGCTCTAAAATTTCCCAATTTCACAAATAAATGAAATTAAATATTTTACGAATCCGATGCCTCCGGAATCAGGTCAATCGGACGTCGGACGGAAAAGTTATTCTCAAAACATGTTCAGATTAACACACTATATGAACCTTCACTTAAGAAAATAAACATCTTAGGGGCTAAATTGAAATACTACCTCTTCATGAAATTTGTAGATCTATGTCTCTAGTTTACTTAGGAAAAACAATCAGATCGATCGGAGCTCTCTAGCTCAAGATGTTCCCACATTACTGAAGCATGTTCAGAATATTCTGTGAAGTACTTAAATTGCATGAAGTTTAAGGTTTGAAGATTTTGGATTTTTCAAAAGGTAAGTAGTGAATAAATCCTTCAGAGATGGGGATTTATGAAAGAACGTTGATGAATTACTATCATCTGCATGGAAATGGCATTTAAGTGTATATTCATAAATACTGTGTGGTTGGGAGGAAAATTTTAGATATAATGTTAATTTTAGTTTTTGAAAGATTATTAGTGATTAGGTTAAGAAAAAGTGATGTTGGAGTTGAGATAGCAAAAACTTGATCTGAAATTTCAGTAAAACTTATGTACCAATCCAGATAGATTCTTCAAAATGGCCTTTATGAAAGTTATAAATCTTCCTTTTCATCTTCCCAACAGTATATAGTATGAAAACTATGGACATCTGAAAGTCAGGGTGCTTATAAGGGAAGATGTTCAAAAGTGAAATTTACTTCTTTTGTCTTTTTACTTCTTCTATGATAACGTCATCTTCTTCTGTGATGATGTCATCTTCTTCTGTGTTTTGTTCCTTCTGAGTTTCACTACTTCTGTGTTACTGTTTATTAACTCCTTTTGTGCTACTGTTCATGAACTCCTTTTGTATTACTGTTTATGAACTCCTTCTGTATTTTGTTCCTTTTGAGTTTCACTTCTTCTTAGTTTCGTTCGTTCTGAGTTTCGCTTCTTCTATGTTATTGTTCATGAACTTCTTTTGTGTTACTATTCATGAACTCCTTCTGTGTTACTATTCATGAACTTCTTCTGTGTTACTGTTCACGAACTCCTTCTATGTTACTGTTCATGAACTCCTTTTGTGTTTTGTTCCTTTTGAGTTTCACTTCTTCTAAGTTTTGTTCCTTCTTACTTTTGTTCCTTCTAAGTTTCACTTCTTCTAAGTTTTCTTCCTTTTGAGTTTTACTTCTTTTGTATTTTGCTGACGCGTCTTCTTCTGTGTTTTGCTGATGCATCTTCCTCTGTATTTTGATAACGTGTCTTCTTCTGTGTTTTACTTCTTCTGTCTTTTTACTTCTTTTGTGTTTTGCTTCTTCTAAGTTTCGCTCCTTTTGTCTTTTGTTTGCCTGGCCATAACTTCTTCTCTAGACACCCAAATGAATTGATTCTTAAACCATGGGACTCATAACACATTTCCCTACATCTCTACCCAAAAATCTTAGCCATCGAAAATGAATTGAAAAAGATTGAGTGAGAAACGTGGAACGGGTACAGTGAGTGCGCTCTTAAAGCTTTATGAACTGGGGTTATTTCACTGAACGTACTTCGATGTTTTGATTCTGTATGGATCTATAAGATTCCAAATGAGTAATGAATTGTGATTTTGATGGTTTTAGTGAGGCATAAACCTAAATATGAATCATACTTAGATGAGTTTTGGATATAAGACTGATAATGTGATCGGAATAAGGGAAAGATACCCAGGATTGTCATGAACATGCATTGTACATAAGTTATTTCATAAACGTGTATCATTGGATACTTATGATTGAAGAAATTGTGAAATTGTGTATATTATTTGTTATAGAGGAGCAACTGGAACATCAACCTCTAGACGTTGCCGGATCTTCCAGGCATTAGCTTTGGGAGAAACTTATGAGTCAACCTAGATGATTTCCTAGGATTGATTTACTTTGAATTTATTTGATGTGTTAGCTTCCAATTATAAACTGTTTATGATTTGATTTAAATTCCGGACTTAAATTCCGAAGAGTTTGTTATATGGATATAGGTATTGGAAGTGCTTTGATTTGATCTGAAATCCTGCATGATATGTGAATTCTCAACGAAAATTGAATGCCGGACTTAGGTCCGATGATAATAAGTTTCTGATTAAACATCGCATGTGATTATCTGATATGGAATAATCAGTATTTGATGCATTTCATAAAATGCATGCTCAGATAAAGGTGCTATGACTTGAATAACTAGTATGAAGTGCTTCCATGTAGAGCTTTGCTCCATGATATATGTTTTACACATAGAGCTATGTTCTGTAACTCTATTCTGACTGAGCCCTATGGGCCAGTATTTGTATAAGTATGTGATAGGCACTCGGTCACAACAATAAGAACGAATGTGAGTCTCATGCATATAGCATTATAAGATCGATATCCACTGAATGAATATCTGTGAAATATGTGATATGTGTTTATGATCCGGTGAACTCATCAATGATGGTTCACTCATTGAGTTCGTAAAACTCACCAAAATTGCAACGTTGTCTTTTCAGGACCAAAAGATGACTTTAGCTATTGAGAGGCTTCACTACCGTGTAGATTGTGTTTCAATAAGAGCAGTCGTGGCTCAAAGGTTGGTCAGCTGGGATTTTTGGATGGCTTAGATAGATTTGACATGTTTCCTCTTTCATGTAGTACATTTTTACTAGGTTTTGTTAATGTACGTGTGGAAAGGGTCAAAAGATACGATGTAGACTCTTAGTTTGAGGATTGAAATGAGGGAAAAGATGGTTTTAAAAATATTGTGAACTTCTATTAATGCTTAATAAGTGATTTATGACACGATGCCATGTGAAGTGAGTGTCGTGATCGATCATAGCTCGCCCTTATCATAGGATATGTGCCGAAATGACCTCCGGATGTCCCAGTGAGTACCCTGCGGTTAGGGTTTTTAATGTGTTATGATCCAAAATTCTATTTTGATGTTTTATGAAGTTCATAGCATAATTTTGATGCTAATGAAGTAAAGAAATGAAAAAGAATTAATTTGGAATTGGTTTTGGTTGAAATTCAACCAACACTACTTGATTTTGTAAAAAATTGTTAACAAAATTTTATGGATTAAATATGTATATTAAAATGTCATGGAAGTGACTTTGGATTGGTTTTAAGTGTTAGAAATCTAAGGAAATTGAATTGCAAAACTTTAATGTTAAATATGTTAAGTTTAGCCTTAAGGGCATTTTGGTATAAAAGTATGGTTACGATGTAATTACCATATGTATGTGATTAAGGATAGTCATTAAATGTATTTGTGGTATTGAAATTATTAAATGAAGTATTATGTTATTATTTGGAGAAAAATTACTATATGGAATGTATGTGGAAAGTAATGAAGTTGACATGGTTTATGGTGTATTTGATTGGAAAATATATTAAGGACTTGAATGTTTTTGTACTAGGTTTTTGGATCAGAAAACGAAGCCAACTGAAGGATTTCGATATGGTAAAAAGGAAATTAACAAGTTGTAAGTATATTTTAATTATTTTATATGACTAAATTCTTTGCAAAAGACTTGATAACATATGAGTGTACTTTAAATTGATTTTATATAAATGGTTTTCATTTGATCATTAAATGAATATTTATGTTGAGTTTTATGCAAATGATATTTTATAAGTGAACATTGCTAGCATAAGATTATGCTTTAGCAATATATGAGTTATAAATTGAAAGTTAAATTTTGTTTGATTGGAAATTATATTGAAATTATGCATTAAATTGAATGATTATGAATCCTCCCATAATTGATTTCGATTACATTTTCTTATAAATTAGGAAACTTATAATTCAAATAAATAAATAAATAAATAATCTATAAATAAATAAAATATAAATTTATTTTTAAGTCAAATCAACATAAATAAATTTAATTAAAATAACTTTCGTAATTACTTAAAAATATTTTATAATTTTGAAGGAGTCTAAGTAATTAATTTTAATTAAATTAAAATATAGTTAATATTAATTATATAAGTAAAATTTTAAAATAATAATTAGGAATCATTATAATTAATAATCTTAATTAAATTTAAAAATATTTAATTTATTTTGGAATTAAATTTTAAATTTTAAATTTTAAAATTTTATTTAATGTTAAGTCTTGTTATATCGTAATTTTATAATACAATATTTCAAATTAAGGATAATTTTGTACCTTTTTAATTATTTTAATTTAAATTTAATATACGCTATCCTTGCACTAGCTTAAGATTTCATTAACCTTATTGCTAATTATTCTTTAATCTAAGGTAGGAATAAATCATTATTCACCTAAGATAACCTATTTACCAAATAACCCCTTTCATCTTTAGTTCTAACCCTATTTACAAACAAAATCTTTCTTCTCTGAGAAAACCTAGCAACACAAACCCTAGCCACTAGCTGTCCATCTATCACTGCCACCCCCACGAGCTATCACCTCTTTTCACAGTCACCCGCTAGGTAAGTTAAAGCAAGGAGAAGGAAAAGCCAATAGCTTTTCAAGCCATTCTTGACGTGTTTGGTTCTCCTTACCTCACATGCCACCGATGTTTGCTTTTGGCCATCGTTGAAGTCACACCACTAACAACCCAAACATCTAAATGTTGCCTCCATGCCTTTTCTAATGGAAATTGGAAAATGGCCATGAGGCCATCTAATTCAAACCATTTTTAAGTCTACCACGCTTTGGTTTGCCAGTGACATGAAGTTCATAACTTTTCTCCTCATGCAATAACTCAACACATCTCAAACTTAACGACAAAACTGCAAACCAGGCAACACAAGTTTCAAATAGCTATAATGCTCATCTTTTGCCCCAATACAAGAGAGTGATGAAATCCATTTAACTCATTGTTTAGTATCAGGGTGAGAAATTTGTTGTTTTTGGAGAAGAAAATAGCAAGAATTATGCAGATCAAATCCCTTTAACTCATTGTTTAGTATCAGGGTGAGAAATTTGTAAAGTATCTCTAATAACAAGATTTGTCATTTAATGTTAATTTCAAAACAAAACCATTCACACAAAAAATGCAACAAAATTTAAGGGTTCTTATAAACTTTTATATTTTCATAAATTAGTCTTCAAAAACTAATGTTGAACTTTTCAACGTCAATAATCATGTCAAATCTGAAAAGGTGGATTAAAGATTCAAAAACATTTTCATTTAAACTTTTTCACATTTTAGAACAATTGACTAGATGATCTAATTTTAGTAGTTAGGACTTTAATTTCAATTCCAAAAATCCTATTAATAAAAGTCAAACATGAAATAAAGTTACAGAATTAAAGATGACACTAATATCACTATAGGAAAATTAGGAGAAGATATAGTATTACTCATCTTCCATTTATAACTTTACATTATCTAAACCTCTACAAACCAAAAAATCACTATCTAGTAGGAATGGTGTCAATTTCTCCTTGGTTGTTTCAACATAGACTCAAGTTATATTGATGATGTAATTTAGTTTAAACTATAAGCACTGGTGTAGTTGTAGCTAGCATTGATGAGTACAAGTTAATCCTATTAAGAATAGAATTAATAGTACTTGTTGTCTTTTATTATCTAATTTAACAAATTATGGTGTTTAAAATTAATTAAATTTTAAATTAGAACAATTAACTAAAATAATTAAACAATTAACCTGAATAAAACAGAGATTAAACTAACAAATAATCAAAGAAGATAGTGGTACCTGGATTTCGAATCCTCTTAAGACTTCTCATGGAATCATCATTTCACTAATCAATTTAATCTAGTTCATTGGATTGTGGAAATTCTTTAATTATAATTGTATCTTTCTTAAGACTATTAACACCTAACCTTAAGTTGATTGATTGAAATTTTTTCCCAATTAAAACCTTTAAAATTGCATTAATTGATTTATAAATTTCACTATTAGGTTTAACCCTAATTTGGAAGAATTATCTTGACTTATCTCTAAGTCTGCACGCAACTCCTTTCAATTATGATATATCTACTCATATATTAAATTTCTTAATCTCAGTTATATGAAATGACCAACATGCTAACAACATTAATTCATGAAAATTAATAACATATAACTGAATCTTAATTAATAAAACTAAAGAATGAATTAAATTAAAACAAAATCACTACAAGTTCTATCCCGAGGTTCATTTAATCTAAGTACCAACAAAGGTTGACCTCCTAATCATAGAAGACATAATATCAAAAGTAAAGGAAACTTATAAAGTAAAAAATAATGAAATCCCTTTTAACCTTCATGAAATCCACTTTAGATTGATATTAATCTACTCTAAATAAGTTTCCTTACTTGTTCTTTGTTCTTTCAATCATCCAAAGCCATGAGTTCAAGTTTTCCTAAGCCTCCCTTTAGCCTCCTCCTTTTTCTTTTAGTTTTTCCCTTTTATAACATGAGAATAGGATTTCTAAAGTGGACATGATCACCCACATAGGTGTGTGTATGGTTGTGTACCTCAATCTCACTTCAATTCTTCAAAAATCACACAAAAATATGGTTTTATAAAGCTATAAAATCTTAGACACAATCTTATCCACCTCCACACAGTCGTATCCCTCAAAGACAACTTTAATCCTTTAATTTTTTCCTCAGTTATGTTTGATTTTTGCTCCTTTCAATTTAGCACTTTTGTATAAACTTTATTTTTATTAATAAAATGAAAGGCAATTTTCATTAATTTGATATCCATATTTATGAATTGATGTCGATCTTGAATCGAATTAATAAAGTCCATGATACAAAACATAATCATGATAATGAGATTCCTATCAAGTGTAACTATGTTAGTATCTAAATTATCCCTAGTCATAGGATTAATGAGATAGGACATTGTTGATTTGGATAGACAAGCACATGTTATACTCCTTGATTTGATCAAGTAGTGGATCTCATAAATGGTAAGCATGAGATGTTTAGAGTTAACATGTGGATGCTTATTAAGAGTAATAACTACATTAGATGACTTGTAATAAGGTTATCATATGGAAGATCCATCAAATATCAGTGATTAATCTCATCATAGCAATGGTGCAAATATCTTAGACTTGAGGTACTCAAGGACATCTTGGGTATTGATCCTGTACTTTGATACCATTCCTTGTTGTCTCAAGATGAGGTCGCTCATAGGATGGTAATTGGGTATAACTATTGGTGCTTGAAAGTAATTGGATAGCCAATAAAGGATTTATCACTCATGATAGAAAGAGATGATACCTACGGTCTCTTTTTGGGGTCACTACTCATGAATCTCTAGCCAGAGTAAATGTGTCGTGAAGAGAGTCTTCAATGGCATTAAGAGTAATGAGATCCCTAAGATGAGAACTAATATCCCTTGGACTAAAAGTGAAGTAGTCAATCTAGTAAGAGTTGACACGTGACCCATACTCTGAACCAAGGAGTCCAAAAACATTCTAGAAATTTAGAGCTAGAAGGAGAATTTATTTGTATATCAAGTAAGGGTTGCTTGACGTTTATTGCATGTGATATAATTCTCTTCTATCCTTCCTATTGAGAATTGTACTTGTGTTTCCATCTTGTTTGGTGCTCAGACCTTTCCTACACACTATATTTCTTCATCTTTACATGTTCTTCACTGGCTATTGAAGGTGTTTGGTGTTTGCTACAACCCAAACAAGGAGAAGACTCAAGAAAGGAAGAACATTAGCAAGGTACATATGCTGTAATTTCACATTGTTACATTCTGTTTATATATGTACATAGATTATGTGTAACATCCCATTACCTATGATAAGAATTGAATAGTGAACATGAGAAATTTCTGAAAAGTTAGAACGCACAATTCATGCTTATGCAAAATATGGCATATACATATGTGATAATATTGATTTTTGCACAATAGTATGATTGCATATGCATTCATGACACTTTTTGGGTATAATAGATTTATAAATGTGATTATATTGAGAATTGTGGTTTAAATGTGTTAAAAACTGTTTCGGTGTTGCTAATTGTTGTTTCATAAATTTTGGCGAATCTTAGGAAATTTTGAAAATTTAGGGTACATTTGGACTAGGACAAATGCCAAGTGGTAGGATAAATTGATGCATGAAAATTTTGAATGATTTAGCCTATAATTGTGTGACAAATGGGCTGGTAAGTTGATGACATTTGGCATTGTTAAATTGGTGACAAATGGACTAGTAATGAATTGACAAATGGACCAATCATTGTGTGATAAATGGGCTAGTATATTGATGACAAATGGCATTGATAAATGGACAAGTGGCTACTGTACTTAAATGGCATGTGACCTAGCTTTAATGGTGACATTTGGTAGCTTATGGAAGGGATAAGTGGCTTACATGTTTAAGGACACATGTTGAAATAATATGGTGACATCTAGCACCTTAGGTGTAAAGTTTCTGAATGTTGTTTCAACCAAACTCATTCTCTTCTCTTCTCATCTCTCACCACTGAAACTTGCTGTTGTCTTCTCCTTCTTGTGTTTTTTTTGAAGCTATGCTAAATTACCACACTAAATACATGTTTTTACCTATCGCAAAATAGCTAAAGAACTAGCTGAATGTTGTTGTTTCATCATAGCTGGAAGTCATTTAATTCCATTTTGAATGTGTGATGATTCTGCATGTTGGAGTACTGATTTGGAGTGATTTTTTGAGCTGGGATTAGAACTGAACAAGTAAGTAAAATATTATTGTTTATTCATGTTAAATGGTTTGAGAATGATGTGTGAATTGGACTGAAATGCATAAGATATTGGTGAAGATGTATGCTGGATTGTTATGAAGTGGAGAATTTTCATTGAACAAACTTCGGTATTTCGATGATATATTGAACTGTAGATATCCAAATAAATTGATTATTGATTCAGAATAAATTTGTTGGGCCCCGAAAATTTTATTTTATTTGAATTAATTAATTATTTATTTATGGATTTATTCGTTAATTATTTTATTTTGTCTTAATTGATTTAATTATGTGTTTATGTAAATATTTTTATGTTGGGCTTGGAAATTAGAAGTTAGAAATTAAATGAAAGCTTGGGCTTAATATTGGAAAGTATGGGCTTAGGTAAATGGATTAAGTAGAACGAGGATTAATAATAAGTGGGTTTGGTGGAAGTAGGCCTTGGGAGGTGGAGGCCCAAAAGCCTTTATGTAAGGGGAAAGCCAAAACTATGTAGTTTTGGGAGGAGTTTAAAGTGAGAATAAAAGGGTTAAATGAATTAAAAGGAAGAGAAGGAGGAGAAGAGTGTCGTGAGTTACCAAAGGAAAGAAAGAAGAGGAGAAAACGTGAACTAGAGGAGAAGGAAAAACGTGAGCTAGCCAAGGAAGAAAGGAAGAGAGAAAATCGTGGGAGGCTTGTGGAGAAGAATAAAGAAGGAGAAAAAGAAGAGAAATCAAGAGCTTAAGGTAAGTATCTATCTTCCTTTGAGTTAGATTCAAGAAATGGGATGAAATGAAGGTTAGGGTTTGTGTAGGAATGAAGAAAGAAAGAAGAGATGAGTGGTTTTGTGATTCCGAAGCTAGGGTTGGTTGTTTTAGCTTAAATGGGCTATGGGTAGGTTAGGTTTAAGACTTCGTTATCGATTTATCGATTCTTGAATGTTTCGACTTTTCCAATGAGTTTGAAATGTGTTTTATTGAAGGAACCAAGGAAACCTCACTCGAGAGAGAGGAAGAGCAATCGTGAATCCGGTTTCCGGCGATAGGTGGGTAACATCTTTATAGTTATTGTGTAATGGGCAAAGCCCTATGTGTGCTATCTTGTTATACTATGTGCATATGGAAAATGAAATTTTGTGTTTTGAGAGGAAAGAATGGAACTTTGATGCTTTGAAAGAGTGCGATAAGCGTAAAATGTGAATCTTGTGTTTTGATATGTGAGCATATTGATTGTGTTTGGGAGAGAGAACCCTTTGTGAAGTCACGTGCGTTGACCCCCATTAGCCTTCTCCCGGCTGCCTGCTTTAGGCTTATGAGATCCGAAAAATGAACTCGTCGTGATTACGGTAAACTTCGGTTTCCGTCGTGTTTATGGAACTCTCGAGCCAATTGTGTGCATTTCATCATTTATAAGTGTTTATGATGCATAAGATGGGTGTTAGTTGCAAGATGATTCTATGTTATGCCTTGTGTGATAAAGTTGAGTTTTCAACCTATTATGTAAATTGCTAATGCTTTGGATTATTAATTGTGTGTGTGTGGCTCATTATGTGATGACTATAAATTTGTTAGCCACTGAGCCGTGTTAGCTCACCCCATTCTCCCTCCTCAGGTGAAAATTCAAGTTGAGAGTTGAACCTTGCAAGGCATCGACATTACTCCAAGAACTTAGGAACTTTTGTATTAAGTTAATAACTAGCTTTTGGAATAGCTTTGTAAGCATATTGACCATTGAGCATCTCATCTTTTGTGTTTTGTACTTGATTTTGATGAATATGCCAATATGTAACCAAAGCTATGCATGAATCTTTCTTATGATTGGAAAAGAGAATGAGAGCTCTAGTACTCTCTTCATTATATGTTTTTGTTGATTTGTGACCTATGTGTGAAGCATGTGTACCATTCTTTTAAGTTTGGAGATTTCTGTTGGGTGTCTGCTGGGTTTTTGCCTTGAAAGAGCTTACTAGAAAATTTCCAAGGTTAGGAGTTGTAAAAGTTTTGTAAATTCTGGGTATGTTGCATTTTATGATATTTCTGTGTTGTTAGAGGATTGTATGGGAGCTTTATGACTCCTTGAGAGTGATAGGCGAGCTGTAGGGTTCTTCTAAAATGTTTATAAGCTATTTATGAGGGATTAAAATGGTAGGTGTGAGTGGTTAGAATTAAATGTAGGTGCTGTCAAATGACAGATTTTTAGACAGAACCTTTGTGACCATTTTTGACCCTTATAGAGTTGGAATTTGGGTCAGTGATCTTCATGAAAAATGTAGATCTTTCTTTTCTCTATGAAATAGACACCAATTTTGTTAAATTTGGAGTTCGAATGGAAAGTTATGACCTTTGCACCAGACGATGCCTTCATGTAAAAACCGACGATGCCTTTAGCAAAAACCGACGATCTTGTTGTAACAAAAATCAGACGATGCACTGTAGCAAAAACCAGACGATGCGCTGTAGCAAAAACCAGACGATGCACTGTAGCAAAACCAGGCGATGCAATCGTAGCAAAAACCAGACGATGCACCATGGCAAAACCGACGATGCACTATAGCAAAAACCAGACGATGCTGGCATAGCAAAAACCGAAAGATGCATCAGAGCAAAAACCAGACGATGTTACTGTAGCAAAAATCAGACGATGTTACTGTTCATCTCCGTCTGATTTTTGCTGAGGATGACATCATCTCCGTCTGATTTTTTGCTAAGGATGACGTCATCTTCGTCTCATTTTATCGTCTGTTTTTGTCTTACGACCCCTTTTCCTTCTTTTGGCCATAACTTTTTGCACAGACCTCCGATCGACCTCATTCTCGAAGCATTGGATTTCTAAAAGATTTTTCTACCTTTCTACACTGGAATTATCATATTTTCTTTCAAATTGAAAATGGTGGTTTGAAACGAAGCATGGCGATCGATTGATAAGTAGTGACTATGCTTGAATTTTAAAATATCTTGAGCTATAGAGCTCCGATCAAAGTGATTCTTGTTTTAAATTAAACTAGAGGCATAAAACAACAGGTTTTATGAAGAGACCGATCAGTGATTAAGCCTTTAAGATTTTCAAATGCTTACCCGAAGTCGATAGTGCTCAGTTTTGATTGTTTTCTTGAGATAGTGTTTTAACCATAACATCTTCATTCCTAACTCAATTGAGCGATTCCATTGCGTTGGAATCGTGAGATCCGAGGGATCATTTTTTTTATCAAGAGCTAACCCCGAATTTTTATAAAGTGAAATTTTTCCATATTTGTGATTAGCATATGTGTTCGGTTGTGGGTCTTCTACGATGGATGGGTCCGAATGTTGGGCTTCGGAGATGGGGTCCAACATTGTTTGGTATCAGAGCTTAGGCTTACTCCTAGGCTTAAAATGTATAGTAGGGAAAATTGTATGTGATTAAATGTTTATTTTATGAATTGATTGTTTGCATTACATGACATGCATATCATGCATACATATAGAACTAAGCTTAAGAGCAATTGTAGCTAATCACTAGTATTTTCATTGAAGGATACGATGCCACCTCATCGAAGGACACGAGGAGTTTTGCAAAGTTCAATTGCACTGACTCTCCGTAGAGAGAGAGAGCACGGATGAGTCTGTAGCCCCAAGAGTGGCAGAGGCCCCTCTAGGGCGGGGTAGTGAGCCTCTTCGTTCACGACTCGGCGATCACCTAGTCTGTCGAGCAAGTGCCTCGTTAGACCCAGTTTGTTCGAGCATTTACCCAAGCTTTTGTTCAGGCTATGGGGCAAATGCCACGAGCTTCAGTTGACCCACTAAGAGGGAAGACAGTTTGATAAGCTAAGGAAATGCAGGCGGTGGACTTCCACGGACCACGGATCCCGAGGAAGCCGAGACTGGTTGAGGAAGGCGAGAGAGTCTTTGGATCGGATGGAGTCGAGGATGATGAGAGGGTAGTCTATCTTTGCCCCACTGCTTGTGGTGATGCTTTGCCTTTGGTGGGAGGCGTGCGAAGTCGATTGAGACCGATGGGATTGACATGGGAGACTTCTGGTGTCTTGAAAAAGAAGTATCTGTCTGAAGTGTACATTCAATGACAGAGGGAGTTCTAAGCCTTACCAGAGGAGATGACGGTCAATGAATCTGAACGTCGGTTCACACAGATTAGCTAGATATGTTGCGAGAGATGAGGCTGAGTGAGGCTGCTAAGTCCGTCGATTTGAGTCGGGTTTGCACTGCTATCGAGAGAAGGTGATAGACTGAGAACTTCACACTTCTGAGCTTAGTTGAAGCGTGAGGGTTGAGAACCTCGAGAACATCAAGAGTGCAATTAACAGGAAGAGGAAGGGAAGAGAGCAGTTCAGGAGGGGAGGTGGTACTTCTATGCATGAGAGAAGTGCTAGAGCCTTTCTGTACTGAACAGTCTGAGGAGAGGAGTACCGGTGGGAGCCGGCCTAGACCGATGAGGACTTCTTCCGTTTCCCACCAAGTCTCAACGGTGGGCGACGGTAGAAGAGGAGATGGGGAGAGACCACCCCTTCCTAAGTGTGAGCACTGTGGATATCTCCATAGAGGAGAATGTCGCAGATTGACAGGAGCATGCTTCAATTGTGGCGGAAGGGCATATCGCTAAGTTTTGTCCCAAGCCGGACAGAGAGAGGATCTCGATGCAGCCCCTCTAGAAGGACGAGGCGATGGCTCGAAAGCGGTGGCAGTGGGTAGCTCTGGAGGTCCTAAGAGCTTATCCTCGAGCAGATCCAGAGGGCAAGTTCCAAAGTGTTTGCCATGACTCGAGAGGAGGCGAGACCGCGCCAAGTTGTGGCGGGTATGGTTAAACTGTTTGATGATTATGTGCTTGCTATGATTGACTCGAGTTCTACCCATTCCTTTGTGTCTTGGTGGGACTATTTCTAGGAGGAGTTTGAGCCCATTGGATACTCCGCGATGGTGAGTACTCCAATCGGCCAATATATTATTATCGATCAGTATATAAAGATTGTGAGATAGAGATTAGTGGAGGAAAATTGGTGGTGGATCGATGCCTTTGAAGATGGGAGGATTGGATGTGATCCTAGGTATGGACACATTAGAGAGGTATCATGTTACTTTAGATTGTAAGCAGAAGGCGGTGGAGTTTGAGCTAGAGGATAGCGGAAAGTGATACTCATGGGAGATAGAAAAGTCAGTCCACCTCGGGTTATTTCAGCTATGATGGCGAGAGAGAATGATGAGCAAGGGTGTGAGGCCTTTTGGCTTATGTGCTAGATATGGAGGCAGATAGAGGAGGTTGGAAGACATTCCAAGAGTCGAAATTCCGGATGTCTTTCCGAGGAATTGCCAGACTACCTCCTCTAGGAAATTGAGTTTCCATTGAACTTCATTCGAACCTGCTGCGATCTCAATTCCGCTTATCGGATGGCTCGGCGGAATTGAAGGAGCTTAAGGGCAGTTGGAGGATCTTTTAGAGAAGGGTTATGTTAGACCGAGTTCTTCACCTTGGGAGCTCGGTTCTTTTGTGAAGAAGAAAGATGGGTCGTTGCGGATGTGTGTGGATTATAGGAAGTTGAATCATGCCACTTTATTAAAATGTATATCCGCTCCAGCATAGATGATTTGTTTGATCAGTTGCAAGGGGCGAGAGTCTTTCAAGATAGACTTGAGGTCCGGTTATCATCGATTGAGGATTAAGGAGACCGATGTGTCAAAGACGCTTTTAGGGCGAGGTATGGCCACTTTAAGTTTTTGGTTATGCCTTTCGGGTTAACGAATGCTCCTGCGGTCTTTATGGATTTGATGAATAGAGTCTTGAGGTCCTTCTTAGATCAATTTATCATCGTCTTCATTGATGATATATTGGTCTATTCTAAGAGTGATGAGGAGCATGAGGATCATTTGATGGTTGCCTTGGAGACATTGAGGAAGAATGAGTGTATGCCAAATTCGATAAATCGAATTTTGGCTAAGGAAGTGGTATTTTTGGGGCATGTGATCTCGAGCAAGGAGTGCATGTGGATCCGCAAAGATAGAAGTCGTGGTTAAATGGGAAGCGCCAAAGAATGTAGTGAAGTGAGAAGTTTCTTGGGATTATTTGGATATTACAGGGAGGTTTGTGGAGGCTTTTCCTTGATAGCTGCTCCACTTTCCAAGTTGACAAGGAAGAATCAAAATTTGAATGGACCGAGGAGTGCGGGGTAGTTTCGAGGAGTTGAAGAAGCGGCTTACCACCGCAACGATTCGACATTGCCTTCCGTAATGATGGGTACATTGTGTACAGATGATGCCTCAGGAAGGGTTTAGGGTGTGTATTGATGCAAGGAGAGAAAGTGATTGCTTATGCCTCTAGGCGGTTGAAGCCTTATGAGATGAACTATCCGATCCATGACTTGGGTTGGTCGCTATAATCTTTGCATTGAAGATTTGGAGACATTATCTGTATGGAGTTACCACTAGGATATTCTGAGATCATAAGAGCCTTAAATACTTGTTGACCCAAAAGAGCTGAATTTGAGGCGAGGCGATGGTTAGAGTTGCTAAAAGATTATGACTTGGTGATAGACTACCATCCGGGAAAGCTAATGTTGTGGTGATGCATTGAGTAGAAAGTCCACCATGGCACATGTGGAGACAGTGTACCTTCCTTTCTTTGAAGGATTTAGCGGACTTGATGTGATGTTGAGGCAAGATGGGCTGAGTGTATTTTGGCAAGTTTCGAGGTGAGGCCGGTCTTGAAGGAGAAGATCAAGGAATTTCGGGATCGGGATGAGTACTTGAGTAAGCAGGGAAGAGATAAAGAATGGAAAGCCGTCTAATGTAGAGGTAAAGGAAGATGGATTGATGGTTGTGGGTAGTAGATTGTGTGTTAAGGCAAGTTAGAGTTGAGGATGAAATTCTTGATGAGGCGATAATGCTCCTTATGCAATGCATCCAGGGAGTTCTAAGATGTATCGGAATTTGAAAGAGCATTTCTGGTGGAAAGGAATGAGGAAAGATGTAGCAGAGTATGCTAAAAGATGTTTGGTGTGCCAGCAATTTAAAGCTGAACACCAAGCACCTTCAGCAAGCAATCCTTGCCTATTAGGAGTGGAAATAGGAAAAGATAACTATGGATTTTCTGATGGGATTGCCGAGATCTAGCCGGAAGCATGACGCTATATGGGTGATTGTGGATAGGTTGACTAAGTCAGCTCACTTCTTGCCGATTCGCCGATGATTCTTTGAATTTTTGGCTAAGAAGTATGTGGATGAGGTGATCGAGACTTCATGGGATTCCGAGTTCGATAGTGTCGATAGGGATCCTAAGTTTACCTCCAGATTTTGGGAGAGTTTGCGAGGAGGCTTTGGGGACTCGATTGCATTTTAGTCTGACTTTCCATCCATGAGACCGATGGGCGGTCGGAGAGGACCATTCGGACTTTGGAGGCAATGCTGAGGGCTTGTGCTTTGGATTTCAAAGGTTCGTGGGATGATCACCTACCTTTGATTGAATTTGCTTACAACAATTCCTATCACTCGGGAATTCAGATGGCGCCTTATGAAGCCTTGTATGGTAGGAGATGTAAAACTCCTATATGTTGGGATGAGGAAGGTGAAAGAAAGTTTGTGGGGCCTGAGTTAGTGCAGGTCACAGTTGATAAGATAAAGCTAGTGAAACAGAGGCTTAAGGTAGCTCAAGATCGGATGAAGAGCTATTCGGATGCCCATAGGAAAGAGATGGAATTTGAAGTGGGTGAGAAGGTGTTTCTTAGAGCTTCTCCATGGAAAGGCGTTTTGAGGTTTGGTAAGAAAGGTAAGCTTAGCCCGAGGTATATAGGCCCATCTGAGATCATTGAGAGGATTGGGCCTTTGGCTTATAAGTTAGATTTTCCATCGGAGTTGTCTAAGATTCATAATGTATTCCATGTGTCGATCTTTGAGGAGATATAGGTGAATCCTTCGCATATAGTTCAACCTTGAAGTTCGATTGAGAGAGGATTTGAGTTATGAGGAGCAACCAAAGGAGATCTTAGATTCAAAGGAAAAAGTGCTATGGAATAAGATTGTGAAGCTGGTTAAGGTCTTGTGGAGGAACCATTCAACCGAGGAGGCAACTTGGGAACCCTTGGAAGCCATGAGGGAGAAGTATCCCTACCTCTTCATGGACTCAGGTAAGAATTTCGAGGACAAAATTTTATTAGGAGGGGAGAATTGTTGGGCCCCGAAATTTTATTTTATTTTATTTTATTTGAATTAATTAATTATTTATTTATGGATTTATTCGTTAATTATTTTATTTTGTCTTAATTGATTTAATTATGTGTTTATGTAAATATTTTTATGTTGGGCTTGGAAATTAGAAGTTAGAAATTAAATGAAAGCTTGGGCTTAATATTGGAAAGTATGGGCTTAGGTAAATGGATTAAATAGAAGGAGGATTAATAATAAGTGGGTTTGGTGGAAGTAGGCCTTGGGAGGTGGAGGCCCAAAAGCCTTTATGTAAGGGGAAAGCCAAAACTATGTAGTTTTGGGAGGAGTTTAAAGTGAGAATAAAAGGGTTAAATGAATTAAAAGGAAGAGAAGGAGGAGAAGAGTGTCGTGAGTTACCAAAGGAAAGAAAGAAGAGGAGAAAACGTGAACTAGAGGAGAAGGAAAACGTGAGCTAGCCAAGGAAGAAAGGAAGAGAGAAAATCGTGGGAGGCTTGTGGAGAAGAATAAAGAAGGAGAAAAAGAAGAGAAATCAAGAGCTTAAGGTAAGTATCTATCTTCCTTTGAGTTAGATTCAAGAAATGGGATGAAATGAAGGTTAGGGTTTGTGTAGGAATGAAGAAAGAAAGAAGAGATGAGTGGTTTTGTGATTCCGAAGCTAGGGTTGGTTGTTTTAGCTTAAATGGGCTATGGGTAGGTTAGGTTTAAGACTTCGTTATCGATTTATCGATTCTTGAATGTTTCGACTTTTCCAATGAGTTTGAAATGTGTTTTATTGAAGGAACAAGGAAACCTCACTCGAGAGAGAGAGAAGAGCAATCGTGAATCCGGTTTCCGACGATAGGTGGGTAACATCTTTATAGTTATTGTGTAATGGGCAAAGCCCTATGTGTGCTATCTTGTTATACTATGTGCATATTGAAAATGAAATTTTGTGTTTTGAGAGGAAAGAATGGAACTTTGATGCTTTGAAAGAGTGCGATAAGCGTAAAATGTGAATCTTGTGTTTTGATATGTGAGCATATTGATTGTGTTTGGGCGAGAGAGAACCCCTTTGTGAAGTCACGTGCACGTTGACCCCCATTAGCCTTCTCCCGGCTGCCTGCTTTAGGCTTACGAGATCCGAAAAATGGACTCGTCGTGATTACGGTAAACTTCGGTTTCCGTCGTGTTTATGGAACTCTCGAGCCAATTGTGTGCATTTCATCATTTATAAGTGTTTATGATGCATAAGATGGGTGTTAGTTGCAAGATGATTCTATGTTATGCCTTGTGTGATAAAGTTGAGTTTTCAACCTATTATGTAAATTGCTAATGCTTTGGATTATTAATTGTGTGTGTGTGGCTCATTATGTGATGGCTATAAATTTGTTAGCCACTGAGCCGTGTTAGCTCACCCCATTCTCCCTCCTCAGGTGAAAATTCAAGTTGAGAGTTGAACCTTGCAAGGCATCGACATTACTCCAAGAACTTAGGAACTTTTGTATTAAGTTAATAACTAGCTTTTGGAATAGCTTTGTAAGCATATTGACCATTGAGCATCTCATCTTTTGTGTTTTGTACTTGATTTTGATGAATATGCCAATATGTAACAAAGCTATGCATGAATCTTTTTATGATTGGAAAAGAGAATGAGAGCTCTAGTACTCTCTTCACTATATGTTTTGTTGATTTGTGACCTATGTGTGAAGCATGTGTACCATTCTTTTAAGTTTGGAGATTTACTTGGGTGTCTGTTGGGTTTTGCCTTGAAAGAGCTTGCTGGAAAATTTCCAAGGTTAGGAGTTGTAAAAGTTTTGTAAATTCGGTATGTTGCATTTTCGATATTTACGTGTTGTTAGAGGATTGTATGGGAGCTTTATGACTCCTTGAGAGTGATAAGCGAGCTGTAGGGTTCTTCTAAAATGTTTATAAGCTATTTATGAGGATTAAAATGGTAGGTGTGAGTGGTTAGAATTAAATGTAGGTCTTTGTCAAATGACAGATTTTAGACAGAACCTTTGTGACCATTTTGACCCTTATAGAGTTGGAATTTGGGTCAGTGATCTTCATGAAAATGTAGATCTTTCTTTTCTCTATGAAATAGACACCAATTTTGTTAAATTTGGAGTTCGAATGAAAAGTTATGACCTTTGCAAGAGACGATGCCTTGTAGAAAAAACCAGACGATGCCTTTATAGCAAAAACCGCACGATCGCTATAGCAAAAAAACGATTTGATAGCAGAAGAAAAACCGACGATGCCATGGCAAAAACAGACGATGCGCTGTAGCAAAAACCAGACGATGCCACAGTAGCAAAAACCAGACGATGCCTTCAGAAAGCAAAAATCGAGACGATGCTCAGAGCAAAAACGGACGATGCCTCAGAGCAAAACCAGACGATGCATTATGGCAAAAACCAGACGATGCCTTTATGGCAAAACCGAGACGATCTTACGTGCAAAAAACCGGAAGATGCAATCATAGCAAAAACCAGATGATGTTATCTGTAGCAAAATCGGGCGATATTCTGTTCATCTCCGTCGATTTTCTTGAGGATGACATCATCTCCGTCGATTTTTGCTTTAAGGATAACGTCATCTTCGTCTCATTTATCGTCTGTTTTTGTCTTACGACCCTTTTCCTTCTTTTGGCCATAACTTTTGCACAGACCTCGATCGACCTCATTCTCGAAGCATTGGATTTCTAAAGATTTTCTACCTTTCTACACTGGACTTATCAGATTTTCTTTCAAATTGAAAATGGTGGTTTGAAGCGAAGCATGGCGTCGGTTGATAAGGGCTGACTATGCTTCAGAATTTTAAAATATCTTGAGCTATAGAGCTCCGATCAAAGTGATTCTTGTTTTAAATTAAACTAGAGGCATAAACCTACAGGTTTTATGAAGAGACCGATCAGTGATTAAGCCTTTAAGATTTTCAAATGCTTACCCGAAGTCGGTAGTGCTCAGTTTTGATTGTTTTCTTCGAGATAGTGTTTTAACCATAACATCTTCATTCCTAACCCGAATTGAGCGATTCCAGTTGCGTTGGAATTGTGAGATCCGAGGGATCATTTTTTTTATCAAGAGCTAACCCCGAATTTTTATAAAGTGAAAATTTTCCATATTTGTGATTAGCATATGTGTTTGGTTGTGGGTCTTCTACGATGGATGGGTCCGAATGTTGGGCTTCGGAGATGGGGTCCAACAAAATTAGAGAATATTTCTACAACTTCCATGAAGAATTATAATGTTAATTATATCTCTAAGCATTTCAAAATCTTACTGGAAATCGAGTTAGGAGTTCTGTTACAGTTTTTAAAACAGTCTTAAATGTTTTGGGTATAACTTTCAGTATACCGAATAAAATTATATGATTTTGGTCCTATTAGAAACTAGAAACATAGTGGAACAATTAGTTATAAGAAATTGTTACTGAAATACACCAAGTTCCTTGTCATAATGAGCATGCAAAGTTATCTCGAAAGGGGGTGCTAGGATGAAAATGTTGAGGTGTGCTGGAATTTGATAACTGGAATGTTTTTACTAAACATGCTTCGATAGTTTGACTATATTTTGATAAGTAGATTTCTAAATGAAATGATTCTTAATTTAAATTAAACTAGAGACATTTGGCTACAAATGTTAAGAGATATTAAATTTGAATTCTATCCTTAAGGGTCTTGAAATTGAGCTTGAAAGTAAGTCTTGGTTTAGGCAGTAGCACAACCAGGAACAAAAATCAGTTCTTGTTGTTATTGAATAAACTATATTGATATATGCAGAATCAGAAAAAGATGTCTTCACAAAAGTTATAGCTTATCATCTTAGCTTTAAATTGGTACAAAGTTTGTAATTTTGGATACTGGAATTGAGATATATGAGGTGTACAACTTGAATGCATGATCATGCATTAGCTAAAATTTCAAATGCACACAGTCTGTGATATTTTGAGCATAACTCATAGAATAATGAACCAAATTGAATGATCTTAGTATCATTATAAACTTAAAACATTGGAGAAAAACTTTTCTGAAGAAAGTATTGCCTGATTTTGACAATTTTCTTATCAGATTAATTATGCAAAGTTGACCCGTATGTATGTTAAACCCAAAATCTGAGGTGGTCAATAAAGTTTTATAATTAGTTTCACATTGATTAATTATGGTCCAAATTATGAGTACAAATGGTATTAATGAGGGCTTTGATATCTGAATGAATTGATGATAAGGAAAACAATATGATACACAGGATTGTCATTGAACATACATTGTGCATACTTTCTATACATTGATGTGCATCAAAGAATACATTTACATTTGTGCAAAATTGTGATCTTTGTAAATGTGTTTGTATGATATAGAGGAACTCATTGGACGCCAATCAAACATTTCTGGACCACCCAGGCAATAGCATATTGAAGTGTACCGTGAGTTAACCAAGATGATTTCCTAGGATTGATTTGATTTGATTCGTTTACATTTCTAACATTATTGAACTGTTTGTGATATGTTTCTGAATTTCGGCCTTAAAGTCCAAGGAGTATAATAGTTGGACATGCATTGGAAGTGTTTTGATTTGATGTGAAATCCTGTATGATATGTGAATTGTCAACGAAAGTTGAACGCTGGACTTAGGTCCGATGATAATGAGTTTCTGATTGAACAGAATGTGTGATTATCTGATATGACATAATTAGTATTTGATGCATTTCATAAAATGCATGTTCAGATAAAGGCATTGTGACTTGAGTAACCAGTATGAAGCGTTTCTATGTAGAACTTTGCTCCGTGATATATGTTCTGTACGTAGAGTTATGCTCCGTGATTCTGTTCTGACTGAGCCCTATGGGCCAGTATTTGTATAAGTATGTGATAGGCACTTGATCGCAACAATAAGAACGAATGTGAGTCTCATACATGTAGCATTATAAGATCGAAATCCATTCAATGATTTGCAAAGTTGAAATGAGTGATAAATTGATATGAACTGTTTGCTATACTTGGCTACGTGAACTGTGTGATCATATATCAGGAATGTAAATATGATCTGAATGAATATATATGAAATATGTGATATGTGTATATGATCTGGTGAAATCATCAATGATGGTTCACTCAACTGAGTTCAGAAAACTCATCAAAATTGTAATGTGGCTTTTCAGGTTTTATAAAGGTCTCTAGAAAGGCTTCGAGTAAGAGTTTTCGGCTCGGGATCATTATGCACCTGCATATGTATTTCTTTATGTTGTATTGAAAGTGTAGTATTGTAACACCCCACTCTCGCATGACCCAAACCCGACATCGACGGTGATATCCGAGTCCGTGCCCTGTGAGGGTGGCGTGTTACATCACTCAATTAAAACTCAATATAAATTTTTTTTTTAAACGCAAACATGCACAATGCGGAAGACAATAAACATGCAATCATTAATAAGTACATTGGCCACGAGGGTCCTTTTTATAAATACAAAGTTATTTCAGTTTGTGGACTTTACAAATTGACCTACTCATTAATTCAGAAAATAAAATACACTAATGAGCCTTGAATCGATTCAACCCTTTTCTCACTAACGGCGAGATGCCATACGCCTGCTGCTTAACGGGTATTCTTCTGAGTCCTAAAAATAATTGCAAATTTTGGGTGAGTTTTATAACTCAAGGTGAGAAACTATCATCGATGGTTCACTCAATTCATGCAATACAACATTTCACATAACATATATTCACATTGTTGCATATTCGATCACATTTCACAATTTCACTTAAGCACAGTCCATTTATACATTTCATTCTATTCTACATACATAACCAAATGAATTCATAACCCATTCAAGCATGTCACAATTGCATAAGGCATTTTGCCTTTCACTCAATCAAAGAAAACTGTTAGCCCCAAAAATTTTTTTTGGATTAATCATGATTAGATTAAATTGATTAAGTTAGATTAGCATTAATTAAGGTGTCATAAATTAATATATGATAGCATTAATGAGTTAGGTGAAGAATTTATGAAGTTAAATATGTTAGTTAGACTTAGGTGAGTTAGGTGTAATTAATGTATTAATTGGGCTTTGGGTCCAAATGAAGTGAGAAAGAAGAGAGGAATTTAATGCAATGGGCTTGAAGGAAAAGAGTTAGTGGGCTTGAGTAAGTAAGGAGGAGAAATGAAAAAAGAAGAAGAAGAAAGAAGAAGGAAGTAAGTTGGGCTTAGGCTTATTGGGCTTAAGTAATTTAGAAAGGAGTATAAAAGGAAGGAGATAAGTGATTTTTGTAGGAAAAGAAGATAGAAACGAAATTTGGAGGGAGAGGAAAGAAGAGTGTCGTGAAAGGAGAGAGGAAAAGGAGAAAGAAGAGGCTTGTTAGGGTTTGGCATTTCCATGAAAGTGAGTGGGTTTTGAAGAAAGTCCAAGAAGAAAAGTGTGGAGGAGAGTCTAAGCTTCACTTTGAACCAAGAAACCACTTGGTTGGTTAAGGATTTAAGGTAAGTTCTTGGTTTAAGGTTAAGTTTTTGTTTGGGTTTTTGGTTAGAAAGATGAAGAATAAGATGGGTCTAGTGATTCTCTTATGAATTTCATGATTTAGATTTTTTGGTATTTCAATTTCTAAACCCAATGTTGATATGGGGTTATTTTCTTGTTATGCTTGAAGGAGGACAAGAAAGAGGAGAAGAACAAGGAGAGGAACTTCCTTAGGCAAGTTTAAGCAAGGATAAAAGGTGGGTTTCATTGCATGATGAACATTGCATGATGCATGTATTATGATTGTATTGAAAGATTGCTAAAAGTATGAATAACTAATAGGACTGCTTGATATATAAATATAAATGTGTTACCCACGGAGAGAAAGCTCACTCCCTAAAATTTTTTCAGGAAATGAGCAGGATCCCGAGGAGCAAGCTTAAAGGCATTTACTCCAAGATTTTCTTTTGATTTTGTATTTGAAATAATTTTTGTAAAAAAATGCTTTAGTTGCATTTTGAGAAGATACTGTATTTTGAAACTTCATTATAATTGGGCTTGAAATGCCCACTAAAGAATTGTATGAATATGACATGATTTGATGAAGAGGGAATGAATGAATTATGAAAGCAAAAATGTTCAGTTTTAATGTATTTTGAGAAATCCATGTATGTTTAAGACAATTGAATCATTGTTATAGTTTGGATATGATAGATGATTAAGAGTGTGGCTGTTGCTTCGAATGGTGTTTGAAGATACCTTAGGGTTTAATTATGTTATATGAGGTTGTATGATGAGTTTTATGCAGGTGGAAGTCTTAGAATTGAAAATTGGGTAGTTGCATTTTAAAGGGGATGTGCTGTCAAATTTTCCTAAAATTTGACAGTACTTCGCATCAATATTAGACCCTCTTCGGGTATGAATTAGATCAATGAGTCTTCATGAAGATTGTAGTAGGAGTTTAGAGCTTTCTAAGGCTATATCATTTGCTAAATTTGGAGTTCGGAGTCAAAAGATATGATCCTTACTAGAAATCAGAAGATAGAAAAGCAGAAGGAAGGAAAGCAGAAGGTAGAAATCAGAAGATAGAAAAGCAGAAGGAAGGAAAGCAGAAGATAGAAATCAAAAGATAGAAAAGTAGAAGGAAGGAAAGAAGAAGGTAGAAATCAGAAGATAGAAACGCAGAAAGAAGGAAAGCAGAAGATAGAAATCAGAAGATAGAAAAGCAGAAGGAAGGAAAGCAGAAGATAGAAATCGGAGATAGAAAAGCGAAGGAAGGAAAGGAAGATAGAAATCGAAGATAGAAAAGCGAGGAAGGAAATCGGAAGATAGAAATCGAAAGATGGAAAAGCGTAGGAAGGAAATCGGAAGATAGAAATCGGAAGGAAGGAAATCGAAGATAAAAGCGTAGGAAGGAAATCGGAAGATAGAAATCGAAGGAAGGAAATCAAGATAGAAAAGCGAAGGAAGGAAAGCGAAAGATAGAAATCGAAGGAAGGAAATCGGAAGATAGAAAAGCGTAAGGAAGGAAAGCGGAAGATAGAAATCGAAGATAGAAAAGCGTAAGGAAGGAAAGCGAAGATAGAAATCGAAGATAGAAAAGGTAGGAAGGAAAGCGAAAGATAGAAATCGAAGATAAAAAGCGTAGGAAGGAAGCGGAAGATAGAAATCGGAAGATAGAAAAGCGAAGGAAGGAAGCGAAGATAGAAATCGAGAAGATAGAAAAGCGAAGGAAGGAAAGCGTAAGATAGAAATCAAGATAGAAAAGCGAAGGAAGGAAAGCGAAGATAGAAATCAGAAGATAGAAAAGCGAAAGGAAGGAAAGCAGAAGATAGAAAAGCAGAAGGAAGGAAAGCAGAAGATAGAAATCAGAAGATAGAAAAGCAGAAGGAAGGAAAGCAGATGATAGAAATCAGACGATGGAAAAATAGGACGCTGCAGAATGTAGGAGATAGAATCAGCCTTTGTAGTCTTCATAAGAGTTGTAGATCCAGATGTCTACTTTCGTATGGTGAAAGAACGAAAATATTTGGAGCTATAGATTAAAAGTTATAGCAATCGCTCCAAAAGAGTTTCGATTCGATTTTGGAAGTGAACATGGTCCGTTGTTTTGGGCATATTTCCCTCATACGACCTCCAAATGAGGTGAGGCTTGAACCATTGGATTTATAAGACACATATCTTTCACTCCATAAAATCCGGTATCAATTGGAGTTAAATTGAGAAAGTTTGTTCTAAAAAACAAGTGAAAGGTCAGTTAAGAGGGCATGTTTCGGGTATGAACTCTATTAGGTTTTTGGAGTGTATCTTGAGTATATGACTCCGATTAAGGTGATTCTTGTTTCAGGGAGAACTTGAGACATAAAGCTACAAATTATATGAATAAGTCAACCCATGATTTTAGTGTATACATGGTGTGTGCTTGCCACGAAGGTGGAGTTACAATTAAGAATCCTGCAAGATTATAAGCGCAAGGTTTCAGAACAACGAAAGTTGGGCTCCGAAAACGGGTTTCGACGTCTATGGTACTATAGTAAGAGTAAGAATGTCAAGTTTAAGGTCTCAGCAAGGCAAGTGTCTCGGGGATGGGCTCCACTCGGGCTCACATCCCGGGACAGTCGGGCTCCCGAGATCGGGGTCTGACATCTGTGGAATCAGAGCGAAACCGGGTTTAGGGTTTCCTAGGAACCTTAGTGGGATGTCTAAGGGTCAAGTCAGCATGCATTTTCCTACATGAATTATGTGAAGTATGTGCACTGTTTTAAATGCATAACATGCAACATTGTTTTCAAATGAGTGAATTGAATTTGTTTTATGTGAACTAAAGATTTTCACCGATTTTTTAAATTGAAGGAGTAATGCCACCGAAAGAGAACTCGAGAGCTCAATCTCGCCCAGCCTCGGCGCGAAGCACGGATGAGTCGTATATTCCGCAGGATGCGGGACCATTCTGCTTCCGATTCGATGCACCAAGTGTGCAACATGAGCCGCCTCCACCTCCTCCTCCTCAAGTAAACCCTATGGATCCCAGTTCTTCCAGGCATTCGCCTGAGCTTTCACTTATGCCATGGGCCAAGGAAGACAGACTCAAGTACCAGCCCAGAGAGAAGAGCGGGCGATGATAAGCTCGAAAGTATGGAGCGATTGACTTCAATGGGACCACTAATCCCGGAAGGAAGTCAAGATGGTGAAGAGGACCGAGGGTCCTAAATCGATGAAGTGCAATGATGATGAGAAGCTCGATTATGCAATCGACCATCTGCGAGGGATGCATTTACCTTGGTGGGAGTCAAGACCCATGATCGGGAAGTACCTCCGATCTTGACATGGAGGGAATTCTAGAGGCCTTCGAGGAAATACTTCTCGATGGTCTACATGCGGGATAAGGCCGGGAATTTTGAATCTCGCCGAGAGGGAGTTGAGTGTGGCGATACGAATTGAAGTTCACTCGCTTATCAAGGTATGCACCAATAACGTGGCAATCAAAGAAGACAAATGCCGAAAATTTGAGGTGGATTACACCTAGGATCCGAGAAAAGTGGTGATCCACAACTCCGTGATTACCAAAGAATCGGTGGATGCTTTGCTCTTCAGTCGAGAAATTTGAGAACATCCGGCCAAAGTGACTAAGAAGAGGAAGAACAGAGCGCTTCTCGAGAAAAGGCATGAGTGCTCCAGAACCTGCTAGGAGCATTAGAACTCAGTATACGCAGAGTGGTGTGGGTAGCAGTGGCCCCACTAAGAGTAAGCAGCCTAGGGCTACTACAAATGTGCAAGCTTCCAGTGCGGCAAGTCCAGGATGGACAGTAGAGGGAATCCCGTGTGATCACTGTGGGAGATTCCTGAGGGGAATGTCTGCTAAAGATAGGAGCATGTTTTGGCTGTGGTCAAAGGGGGCACCGAATCAAGGATTGTCCCCAGGCAGTCAGGCAGGAAGGGTCTCAGTCTCAGACCCCAAGAAGAGCAGAAACAGTGGCATCTCGGCCAGTACATGGTGTGGGCAGTTCAGGAACTGCAAGGAAGGCATATCCGGCAGGGAGACCTAGAGGAGAGTCAGCACCACTCGAGTCTTTGCCATGACCAGGGAAGAAGCTGCGGCCGCTCCGGTAGTGACGGTATGGCTATGCTATTCGACTCTCTGTTTATGTGTTGATTGATCTTGGCTCCACCCATTCATTTGTATCTGTAAGTATGAATATGCATGTTGTGTGTCCCGAGGTTATGGACAATTTTCGGTTGTTAGTACTCCTTTAGGGGTAAGGTGGTGATTAGTATAGTCTATAAAATTGTGAGCTCGAGATCGACGGTTGCTAGGCGGTAGTAGATCTACTACCTCTAGACCTTCAGGGTTGGATGTCATTTGGGGATGGATGTCATGGAGAAGTATAAGGCGAAGCTAGATTGTAGTTTGAAAGAAGTAGAGTTTGATATGGGCAATGATCAGAAAGTGATTTTCAAGGGGGACAGGAAGTTGCCAGTGCCGAGGATCATTTCGGCTATGTTAGCTGACAATATGATGAGCCAAGGGTGTGAGGCCTTTTTGGCGCATGTAGTGGATTCAGAAGTGAATGTGGGCAGATTAGAAGATTATCAGGTTGTGTGGGAGTTTCCTGATGTATTCCCAGAAGAATTACCAGGGTTACCGCCGGTGAGGGAAATTGAGTTCGAAATTGACTTGATTCTCGGAACCGCGCCAATCTCCATACCACCTTATAGAATGGCTCCAGTTGAATTGAGAGAACTCAAGGAGCAATTGCAGGAATTGTTGGAGAAGCAGTTCATCAGGCCAAGTTCTTCACCTTGGGGAGCTCCGGTCCTGTTTGTTAAGAAGAAGGATGGAACTTGGAGGATGTGCATAGACTATAGAAGGCTTAACAAGATGACGATTCAGAACAAGTATCCGTTGCCACGGATAGATGATTTATTTGATCATTCTGAGGAGCAAGGGTCTTTTCAAGATTGACTTAAGATCGTGGATATCATCAACTCCGAATCGTGGAGTCTCGATGTAAGTAAGACGACTTCGGACCTGTTACGGCACTATGAATTTAGGGTCATGCCCTTCGGATTGACCAATGCCCCACCGCCTTCATGGATCCGATGAATAGGGTGTTTAATGAATTCTTAGATCGGTTTGTCATTGTGTTCATTGATGACATTCTCGTCTATTCTAAGGATGAAGGAGAGCATGAACAACATCTCGAGATTGTATTGCAGAGATTGAGAGAGCGGGAGTCGATGCCAAATTTAGTAAGTGTGAGTTTTGGTGCGTGAAGTAGTTTTCCTTGGACATGTGATTTCGAAAAAGGGATTCATGTTGATCCGAGGAAAGTAGAAGTCGTGGTGAATTTGCAAGAGCCTAAGACAAAGAAAGAGGTAAGAAGCTTCCTAGGCTTGGCGGTTATTATAGGAGATTTGTAGAAGGATTTTCGATGATAGCGCCCCTATGACTAAACTGTTAAGAAAGAATCAGCAGCTCATATGGGTGAGGAATGTCGGAAGAGCTTTGAGGAGCTCAAGAAGATTGACAAGTGCTCCAAATTGGTTTTGCCTAATGGAGACCAGGGGTATCTGATTGTCTGATGGCGCTCGAGGAAGGGTTTAGGATGTGTCTTGATGCGAGAATGACAAAGTGATAGCTTATGCTTCACGGCGATTGAAGCCATATGAGTTGAATTATCCGACTCATGACTTGGAGTTAGCAACGGTAATTTTGCCCTAAAGATTTGGAGACACTACTTGTATGGGGTTCGATAAGGGTCTTCACGGACCACAAAAGTCTTAAGTACATTATGAGTCGAAAGAGTTGAACTTAAAGGCGAGAGACGATGGTTGGAGTTGCTCGAGGACTATGACCGATGATAGAGTATCATCCGTGCAAAGCGAATATAGTGGCGGATGCTTTGGCGAAGTCATCCATAGCTTATGTGTAATCGGTTTACTTGCCTCTGTTGGAACAGATGGCCAAGTTGAAGATCGATTTAAAGCGTAATGAATCGATGGTGTTATTGCTCAATTGAGTGAGACCCATCCTTAGGGAGAAGGTCAAGGAGTTGCAGGAGCAAGATCTGAAATTAAGTAAGTTGAGAGATGAAATTCAACATGGTAAGCAGTCAGAAGTGCAAGTAAGGGATGATGGGCTAATGGTAGTCGGAAATAGGTTGTGTATTCCGAATGATAAAGCAGTTAAGGATGAAATCATGGATGACGCACACAATGCGCCTTATTCCATGCACCCAGGCAGCACCAGAATGTACAGAGATTTGAAGGAACATTTCTGGTGGAAATGCATGAAGAGGGACGTAGATGAATATGTGAGCAGATGTCTAGTGTGTCAGCAGGTCAAGGCTGAACACCAGGCACCTTCAGGCATGCTAAGGCCATTGTCCATTCCTGAATGGAAGTGGCAAAGGATCACGATGGATTTTCTGATGGGTTTGCCTAGGACCGTCAGAAAGCATGATGCCATTTGGGTTATAGTTGATCGGTTAACCAAGTCAGCCCATTTTCTGGCAGTCAAGCAAACAGATTCATTGCAAGTCTTAGCCAGGAAGTATATTGATGAAGTGGTAAGGTTGCATGGAGTTCCGGATTCTATAATATCCGACAAGGATCCACGATTCACCTCGAGATTTTGGGGAAGTCTGCAGGAAGCATTAGGAACTAAATTGAATTTCAGCACAGCATTTCATCCTCGAAGGATGGTCATCGAGAGGACAATCCAGGACTCTAGAGGGATGCTTAGAGCATGTGTCATGGACTTGAGAGGAGCATGGGATGATCATTTGCCGTTGGTCGAATTTGCTTACAACAATTGCACCATTCGAGCATCTGAGATGGCTCCTTATGAAGCCCTTTATGGCGAAGATGCAGGACTCGATATCTTTGGGATGAGGAAGGTGAGAGGAAGCTAGTGGGACCAGAGTTGGTCCGGATGACGATTGAGAAAGTGGAGGTAATCAAACAATGACTTAAGGTCGCCCAGATGTAATGAAAAGCTATCTGATGCTAACGAAAAGAAATGGAATATGCACGATGGGTGACAAGGTGTTCCTCAAGACGTCTCCATGGAAGGAAGTTATGAGATTCGGTAAGAAGGGAAAGTTAAGCCCTCGGTATGTGGGTCCGTATGAAGTATTGGAGAGGATTGGGCCGTTGGCCTATAGGTTAGCATTGCCGTCAGAATTGTCGCAGATTCATGATGTGTTCCATGTCTCGATGTTGAGGAGGTACAGATCAGATCCTTCTCACATCATTCAGACCTCAGAAGTTCAGTTGAGCGATAATTTGAGTTATGAAGAAAGACCTGTGGCAATTCTGGATAGCAAGGATAAGATCCTCAGGAACAAGACAATCAAGCTAGTCAAGGTCCTGTGGAGGAATCATGCAGTTGACGAGGCGACGTGGGAACCTTTAGATGCAATGAAGGAGAAGTATCCACACCTCTTCAATGACTCAGGTAAGAATTTCGAGGACGAAATTTCTTAAGGGGGGGAGAAATGTTAGCCCCAAAATATTTTTTTGGATTAATCATGATTAGATTAAATTGATTAAGTTAGATTAGCATTAATTAAGGTGTCATAAATTAATATATGATAGCATTAATGAGTTAGGTGAAGAATTTATGAAGTTAAATATGTTAGTTGGACTTAGGTGAGTTAGGTGTAATTAATGTATTAATTGGGCTTTGGGTCCAAATGAAGTGAGAAAGAAGAGAGGAATTTAATGCAATGGGCTTGAAGGAAAAGAGTTAGTGGGCTTGAGTAAGTAAGGAGGAGAAATGAAAAAGAAGAAGAAGAAAGAAGAAGGAAGTAAGTTGGGCTTAGGCTTATTGGGCTTAAGTAATTTAGAAAGGAGTATAAAAGGAAGGAGATAAGTGATTTTTGTAGGAAAAGAAGATAGAAACGAAATTTGGAGGGAGAGGAAAGAAGAGTGTCGTGAAAGGAGAGAGGAAAAGGAGAAAGAAGAGGCTTGTTAGGGTTTGGCATTTCCATGAAAGTGAGTGGGTTTTTGAAGAAAGTCCAAGAAGAAAAAGTGTGGAGGAGAGTCTAAGCTTCACTTTGAACCAAGAAACCACTTGGTTGGTTAAGGATTTAAGGTAAGTTCTTGGTTTAAGGTTAAGTTTTTGTTTGGGTTTTTGGTTAGAAAGATGAAGAATAAGATGGGTCTAGTGATTCTCTTATGAATTTCATGATTTAGATTTTTTGGTATTTCAATTTCTAAACCCTATGTTGATATGGGGTTATTTTCTTGTTATGCTTGAAGGAGGACAAGAAAGAGGAGAAGAACAAGGAGAGGAACTTCCTTAGGCAAGTTTAAGCAAGGATAAAAGGTGGGTTTCATATTTATCTTTATGTATATGAGCTACAAATGTAAATAAATGCATGACATTAATGAGCTTTGATCACTTGGTTGTTGTATTAAATTTGTGTGATGGAATGATGAATGTGAGTGTATTAAATGCTTGATGATGATTGAAACTGTCATGAAGAAACTTGTTGAATGAATATAATGAAAGGCATGAACGATGTATGAAAAGATGATTTCAAAGAAACAATGAATTGGATAAGAACAGTCCAATTTCCTTGTATGATTCATGATTGCTATATTATGTGGGTAAGGTATTGTCCTAAGAACTGTCACGTGCACGTTGACCATGAAGCCTTCGCCCGGCTGCCCGATTGTGGCATAGGATGATCCAACATTTTGGACTCCTAAAGATTTGCCCATATAGACTCATGAAATGAGACTATATGGTTGCCAAGAATAAGGACTTACCGAGCCATTTGATGTTTTTCATATGAGATTACATGAAAATGCAAGAACGATGAATGTTTGAATTGTGAGAAATTATGTTTGAGTATTGATGAACATTGCATGATGCATGTATTATGATTGTATTGAAAGATTGCTAAAAGTATGAATAACTAATAGGACTGCTTGATATATAAATATAAATGTGTTACCCACGGAGCGAAAGCTCACTCCCTAAAAATTTTCCAGGAAATGAGCAGGATCCCGAGGAGCAAGCTTAAAGGCATTTACTCCAAGATTTTCTTTTGATTTTGTATTTGAAATGATTTTTGTAAAACAATGCTTTAGTTGCATTTTGAGAAGATACTGTATTTTGAAACTTCATTATAATTGGGCTTGAAATGCCCACTAAAGCATTGTATGAATATGACATGATTTGATGAAGAGGGAATGAATGAATTATGAAAGCAAAAATGTTCAGTTTTAATGTATTTTGAGAAATCCATGTATGTTTAAGACAATTGAATCATTGTTATAGTTTGGATATGATAGATGATTAAGAGTGTGGCTGTTGCTTCGAATGGTGTTTGAAGATACCTTAGGGTTTAATTATGTTATATGAGGTTGTATGATGAGTTTTATGCAGGTGGAAGTCTTAGAATTGAAAATTGGGTAGTTGCATTTTAAGGGGATGTCTGTCAAATTTTCCTAAAATTTGACAAGACTTTGCATCAATATTAGACCCTTCTGGTATGAATTAGATCAATGAGTCTTCATGAAGATTGTATTAGAGTTTAGAACTTTCCAAGGGTATATCGTTTGCTAAATTTGGAGTTCGAGTCAAAAGATATGATCCTTACTAGAAATCAAGATAGAAAAGGTAGGAAGGAAGCGGTAAGGTAGAAATCGGAAGATAGAAAAGGTAGGAAGGAAAGCGAAGATAGAAATCAAGAAGAAAAGGTAGGAAGGAAAGGTAAGGTAGAAATCAAGATAGAAAACCGTAAGGAAGGAAAGCGTAAGATAGAAAAGGTATGAAGGAAAGCGTAAGATAGAAATCGAAGATAGAAAGCGTAAGGAAGGAAAGGAAAGATAGAAATCAAGATAGAAAAGCGAGAGGAAGGAAATCAAGATAGAAATCAAGATAGAAAAGCGTAGGAAGGAAATCGGAAGATAGAAATCGAAGGAAGGAAATCGAAGATAAAAAGCGAAGGAAGGAAATCAAGATAGAAATCAAGGAAGGAAATCAAGATAAAAGCGAAGGAAGGAAATCGGAAGATAGAAATCGAAGGAAGGAAATCAAGATAGAAAAGCGTAGGAAGAAAAGCGTAAGATAGAAATCGAAGATAGAAAAGCGAGGAAGGAAAGCGGAAGATAGAAATCAAGATAGAAAAGAAAAGGAAGGAAAGGTAAGATAGAAATCAGAAGATAGAAAAGTAGAAGGAAGGAAAGCAGAAGATAGAAATCAGAAGATAAAAAGCAGAAGGAAGGAAAGCAGAAATAATAAATTGAAAGTGCTAATTGTATGTGAATTTGACTAAATATGTGATACTCAACTTAATTTTTGAATGTCAGACCAAGGTTTGCTGGTAAATGTGAATATGAGTATGAAAGAAAATTGAGCAAAAGTGAATGATTAAATACAAATGATGCATTTCATTACATGAATGCATGATAACATAAAGGCAGTTGTGACCAGATTCGCCAGTGAAAAAAGAGCTTAAAGCTCAGAATGTGGTAAGAGCTTATTGCTTACTATATATAATGAGCCATGTATCCCCAGTGGATAAGAGATAGTTATTAATGAGCTCGGTATCCACAATAGATACAGGACAGTGAAAAAGGCACTCGGTCACAACAAAGTAATAAATGAAAGTGAGTCTCATAAGCATTACACATACATTTTAATACGCATTATATGAATGATTGAATTAAATGGTATGAACCATTATTAATGTAAAAGGTTAATAAGTGAACCAAGTGCTATATGGTGCTTGTTGAAAATTGGAGAAAGATGTGCATTATATGATGATATGAAATGTATGTGTTACGTGGTATGAGTGAGTCATTGATGATGTATGGCTCACTAAGTTTGTAAAACTCATTAAAATTGCAATGTTGACTTTGCAGGTGCGAAAGAGTGGGCTTAGCTACTAAGACGATTAGAAGAGATCTAGTACTGCTTTTGGATAGAAGAAATGGATCAAAGGTTGGTCAACTGAGATTGAAGGATATAGATAGAATTTTGTATAGTTCCTCATTCATGTAGTATGTGACAAATTTTGTAATAGAGTTGTAGACTTTGATAGTTCTTCAATATTATATATAAGGACAAAGTATGTAAAGCTACAATGTATATTCGATTTCATGAAATGAAAATGAGGAAATGGGTTTTTAAGTATTTATGTTTTAATGATGATGCCATGATTAAGTAAGTGACGTGACTGCTCTAACATGCCACCCTTGTAGGGTACATACTTGGATATCCTTCAGGATGTCAGGTATGTGTCCTCTAAGAGTGGGAGGTTACAAGATGTTTTTTAAGGTTTGGTTAAAAAGGCATGATAGGGTGGCTATGGATATAGGCTTAATTTAATTAAGGCATTCATAATCATGCCATATAGTTATAGTAACTATCTGAATATATATGTGAGATATATATAATACCATCCAAGTATTGATGAGCCATCGACCTAAATATTAGGCTTACACCTCTCATTGATATGGTAAGAACTAGACTTCTTTTAGAGATGGGTTATTGGGCAAACCCAAGCACGCTCTACACAAATATGTTCAAACCATGGAAATTAGATTTTTGGATTAATGGGCTGGTTCTAACTAGAAGCGTTGATTTGTTAGGTAAACCCAAGGTCAACATGGATAGAAGTGAAGTTGGGTAGTATAAATGAGATGTATACACATCAAAAGTTGATAGCCCAATGGGTGCGCTAAATCAACAATTGATGTCACGAGTTGATAGTTACACATTGAATGCAATTAGTATGAACGATACCTACCAATTAACCTAAGGTGGCTTGTTGGGCAAACCCAAGGTTATTCTTAATGATATTGGATATCAACCCACTAAGAGAACTATAAGTTTTTCCGGATTCATAATGAGGACAATGGATTCAGATAAAATTGTGGGACCCATAATACATGTGATTAAAGTCCTTATCGATATGCATTTATATACATTGTAATGCTGTAACACCCCTCTCCCGCGTGACCCGAACCTGATATCGATGGTGATATTCGAGTCCGTGCCCCGCGAGGGTGGCGTGCTACATCACTCAGACGAAAATCAGTATAATTTTTTTTTAAAGACATTCATACGCGCGAAAAACAGTAGACAATTTGAGCCCACGTTAATTTGTAAACATTTTCAATCATTACAAATATTCAATAATAATTTAATGTAGCCATTTAATGTACACAAATCCACAACCAAATTGGGCCCACTGAAAATACAAAGCATTATTTTACAGAGATTGCGGAATACAATTTTATGAGACACTAATGTATACGCGAACTGATCCCGACCCCTATCTTTCCCTTGCATGCAGTAGGCATACTCCCATGTCTAACGGAGTACTCTTCAAGGCCTAAAAAGTAATTGCAAATTTTGGGTGAGTTTTGCGAACTCAGTGAGGAACCATCATCGATGGTTCGCCCAATTCATGCATCACTCAAGCAAATTACAGAGTATATCCAATAACATGTTCAGAAGAAGCAAATCACAATTGTATAATACACTCTTTCCTTTTTCCCATTTACTGTATTCAATCACAATGTGTATGCAATGCATATGTGACACTTTCCCATTTTATTATAATGTTATAACCGAGCGCTTAAACAAGAAATAGTTAGCGATGAAGAGCGTCAGGGAGTAGGAGAGCCCTTTGGTACGACTATCTCCCTTCGAGCTCGAGGCTCTTTTTCAGTATCAGTGGCGACTCTAGTCACAACTATTATTATCCGTTCATGTATTTGTGTATGAAATGCAATATGCCCAATATATCACAGTCAATATAAAATAGTCTGTCACAGTAGAGGCAACGCAATGAAGCACAGTAATAGCAAGCAATTTGACAATCAGCACATAAAGGACACTTCTATGTCAAATCTCCCAATTCATCAGACCATCCGTGTCCTGAACCCACTCATAAACAAACACAATCACTAATCCCACCATTTTCCCCTACATTAGACATATAATAATTGAAAGAACCATCTAGGTTACTCACCTGTACTTCCGAGCTAATACCTGGAAGTCTCAGTAACGTCGGTGGATCTACGCTCCAAATGTGCCTCTATAACAGTTATAGTATATAAACATTACCAATTGTCCAAATTAGAAATATTTACGAATGCACATGTAGCGATTTAAAATGTGTACAATGCATGTTCATGATATTCCCGGCCTTAATCCAAAATTTTCATCACAAATATTCTATCTAAAAATTAGAAATCTAACGGCACCGAAATTACTTAATTCGGGCCTCTATAGGTTCAAAAATAAATAAAACTATTGGGACTCGATCCGGAGACCGGACCCCAACTGCTTATAACTTAACACTCTTACTCTTGCTTTAATTCCACATCTATTGGACCCATTTCCAGAGCCCAATTTCCGGAGTCCTAAAGCTCAGGCTTATTTCCTTCAGGTCCTTAGCTGTAACTCTACATTCGTGGCGAGCGCACGCCATTTAAACACCAAAATCATGAGTTGAATTATTCATATAAGTTTTATATTTATGTCTCAAGTTCATTTTGGAACAAGAATCACCTCAAACGGATTTTTATAACTCAAGTTATGCTCAAAAATCCTAAAAGAGCTCATACTCCAAAAATGTTCTCCAAACCGACCTCTCACTTATTTTAATGTAAACTTCTTCAATTTAACTCCAAATGATACAAATTTTTGTATGGATAAAGATATATGTCTTAGAAATCTAATGGTTTAAGTCTCACCTCAATTGGAGGTCGGATGAGGGATTTATGCCCAAAAGAATAGACTATGTTCACTTCCAAAATCAAAATGAAACTCTTTTGGCGCGATTATTATAACTTTTAATCTAGATGTCTTATCTTTGACCATTAGAAAGAAGACATCTATATCTACAGCTTTCATGAAGACCATAAAACGAGATTCGACCCCTAACTTTGCCCAAATTCACAATCTTTCCCGTAGCTGTCCGTTCGGGTGAAAATGGCCCAAATGATTTGAGAATGTCCGTTAAACGGACATGCAAGTCCGTCTAACGGACATGGGCAGGCTAAGGGGTGTTTTGGCACTCGAGGCTGTCCATTTAACGTACATCCATGTCCGTTTAACGGACATGCCATTTTACAAAACTCCAATTCCTCTTCTAATGCATCTCACCTTAAACCTAACTTCATAACCACTTGTACACTTCACAATTTTATTCATTCCCAAGCCTAAACACTTCACAACCCTTCAAACTCCAAGTTCAACTCACCAACTTCACAATTTCTAGCTTAATTGGTTCATCAAACCATGAATTGAATCCTTAATCATCAAGGCTATCATAAACTCACAAGCAATACGAACATCCAAAATGACTTAAACAGATATCTTCCAATTGTCATAACTTCTTACTCCAAATCCTAAAAAGTACATATGATACCTCAATGGAAAGATAACAAGATGCTCTACAACTTTCATGAAGGATGATAAAATCAATTCCATCATTAAAGGAGGTAAAAACTCACTCAAATGCATTGCTCTTACATTGACCAATGAAACAGTGAAATAACCACATGAACAGTAACTGGTATAGGTTTAACCCCCATAAGTTTTTACTTCTAACTCCAAATAAGGCACATCATATACCATTAGAAAGCTCTAAACGTATGCTACCTTCTTCAAGAAGACACCTCAATTCAATTCCGACACTAAAATGGTCTAAAACCTAAGTAAAGTTCTGTCAAATTTTGTAAAAATTTGACAGCACTTACTCTGTATATTTAACTAGCCAAACTTCAATTCAATTACCCTCATCTGCATAAAACTCAAAATCCAACCTCATACAACATAATTCAATTCCAAAGTGTCTCCAGATACAAATTTAAGGGCAACAACCACACTCCTAGATATCTATACCATTCCACATTATAAAACAATACAATCTCAATCCTTCTTCTTTTGCTAATTCAAACCATACAATGGTGCATTTGAATAAGACATATGCAAATTTCATAGATTACAATCAAACCCAACATTCTTGCATTTACATGAACAATCTGAGTTATTACAACACTTTAGAGGGCATTTAGCCCGATTACAATCCAAAAGATCAAAATCAAAGTACAAAGTGAAGCAAATCTCCAAATGCAACCTAATGCTTCATTTCTAAAAAAAAAGACTTCTAAATTTAGAACATTGAAGTGGTGTCTCACTCCCAATACTGTAACTCATGTTCCCGCTCGTTACCTGTGGAGGGAGAAAAGGGGTGTGAGCTTGACGACTCAGTGGGTAACAGTTTAATAATTAAGAAATAAGCAAAAACGTTCTTAATTCCTTTATTTTCAAAACAACTTTCAGATTGATAAAAATCTTTCAAACTTATCAAGGCCAATTTACATTGCTCAAAACGCTTTCACTTCATCAAAACTCCTTGATTTCAAAGCCAATATCCCATTGATGAAAACCTTTACAATTTTATTTAAAATTTTTCACACATCAAGCTATCACACAAGCATAGATAAAGTGGTTTATCAATTTATCAAAGGCAATTACCAAAAAATATAACATACAAAAACAATTTAATCAAACATATCACATAATCACATAAAAGATGGTTTGGGTGGATCCAAACAGGACGTACTACACATTTCCACGGAGCGGTCATGTGTAGCCGTGAACACATGAGGGAGTCCGTGAGGAGCTCCATTGCCACTAGCGGGCAGCCTGGAGAAGGCTATAATTTTGATAGGCACACCTATCACATATGAGGGACCACCACAAACCCAAACAAACATGTATATCACATAATTCACACAATTCATGATCATTAGCCTCAAATGGCAAAATCACTTTCACATAATCGTTGAAATAACACATTTAAATCTCTTTCACTTGATAAAAAAATTAACAAACATTTCCATAAGGCATTTACATCAAAACATCTTATACATGATTAAACCATCATAAAAAGCAACTCATTTACAAATGAAAGGTTATAGGCAAAAATAAAAACCTTCATTGACATTTATTTCAAAACAATTGAGTAGCCTATTATCTCAATCATTAAAATATTACACACCTTAACCCTTTAGCCTTGAAATTTGTCAATTGACCTTGCTTCTATCTCTAATAACCTCTCTTCACCTTCATTAAGCAATAATAACCCAAATTAACATGATGATAACCCAAATTAAACATTTCTAGGAGAGGAAAGTATGGAGAAGAGCCTATCTAACTTTGCCCATACCTAACTTAAGCTAGTTTCACTAAAACCCATCCATATTTTCAAAAGAAATCATATTTCTCTTACCTTAAGGAGAGACCCACGAAAATCCCCTCTCTCTTGGCTTCTCATGGAAGCTTGATCCTTCTTCTTTCCTTTTTCCTTCTCCTTTCTAAGACAAGATGAAACTAAGGCTCTAACCTTTCTTCTTCTCCCTTCTTCTTCTTCTTCTTCTTCTTCTTCCTCTCTTCTTCTTTGCCGAAATCTCCCTACCTCCTTCTAGAAATTTCGTGACTTTCCCTCCTAAGCCTTAACACATGTCTTTTAACTTAAACACCTAAGCTCACCCTCAAAACTACATAGTTTTGATCAAGTCACTTATTTTCCTTGTAAATTTCATGGCTCTCTTCATTCCACATGGCTCCTACTCATTTGTTTCCTTCTTTTTCATTTTAAGTAAACTAAAAAGACCCATGAAGCCTTCCTTGAAAACCTTTGGTCTTTAAAACATAGGTGATATACCTAAATTGCCCTCAGGCCATTTTATGTTGGAACCCAATCTCAGGAACCGGATCCCAACCGGAAAACGGAAACGGAAACGAGCAAACAGAATCGAAAGCAGACATCGAAAGAACGGATTCTTTTCGAATTCGAAACGGAACGAAACGGAAACAAATGCCGACATCCGAAAGCGCAAATCTTAGGAAATGAAAAGTTGCGTTGGAACCTTAAACTAAGCCAAACCGAAATTTGGTATAATTGTTTTTCATACATTTCTGTTCTCTTTATTCAAACTCATTCAAAACATAACCAATCCATACAATTTCCCAAAAATTTCATCTTCTTAACTAAAAACTCATCTTTAACAAACTAACTTCTTATTCTTATTCTAATCTTAACCCGATTTTTACCGAAAATCGGCAAAAGATAACTACTGTATTTTGACAAATTTCAAAAATTTCTGCAAAGGCAAAAATACACTTCTAAAACACATATCCAACCATACAACCATCATCGGACCTCCCGTCCGAAATTCCCAGCAGAAACAAACGCAACCCTACAACTAAACACTTCAGTAATTCTCACAATCATACTCATAAATCAAGCCCCATTCATATCCAAAATCCATAATCATACATAAATCCAATTCCATAACTTAACTCAAATACATACGCCGTAATTTTCAATATATTCTCAAATGAAATACACAACACACTTTAATGGCATAGCAAGCCATTTACACTATCAAAATCTCAATTTGCACAAAAATACGAACGATATAAAAATCAAACTTGGCATTCTTTCATCTGATCTCCCGCTCGAATACCTAGAGATTGGGGATGAAAGGGGGGTGAGCACAAAGCTCGTGGATAATATATTTATAAACTGAACGATAAGCGAAAACATTTTGCAAAACTTTTGCCATTTATTTCTAAAATTTCACAAATAAAATCGACAAATTTCTTATTTCTCAAAACATTGTTAAAATCGATTCAATCAATTCTCGTCTGAAAATCCATAATAATAGATTTCGCAAACTTTTCACATCTTTCAAGATTTCATGAAGAACTTCCAAATTTCTTAAACTTTCTCAAAACATGCAATGCATAACACAGTACAAAATAAAAACACAAACACATCACATGGTTTGGTTCGGTCCAAAACAGATCTTGCGCATCCCCATAATAATGTCCTGTCTGGCAAACAGTGAATCGGACGTATTACACTTTCCCGCTTAGCGGTCCAAGTTAGCCGTGAAGGGAGTCCGAATCGAGCTTCATTGCCTCATGGGCAGCCGAGAGAAGGCTTTAAACAAGTAGAGACAAAGTAATCGACTCACAAAGGGACCCGACCAAACCCACATAACACATAAGCGAAACGAAATTCAGGTTGCCGTAGCACTTTTCAAAATCTTGATTTTCTTTAAAATTTTCATATTTCCATACAATGTCAAACTTGACACACTCACATACATAAATCACATCAAATCATGTTGGAATGCACATTCAATTTACATTCACCAATTTAATCACATATCAATGCACAACAATAAATGCAATTTCTTTCTTTCAAACATATATCAGAACACATTGCTCAAACTTTTCATATAATTCAAAAACATGATTTTCATAAATCTTGCATTTTCTTATAAACCTTCCAAAAGCATTAACTTCAATCATTCGGAAATTTTACTTTTCAAAACATTTATCTATACATTAACTTTTCAACAATTGCTTCTTGAATTTTTCGAAATTTGCTTCTTGAAATTTTCAAATAAACATGCTTAGCTTAAAATTCAATAAATAAATATACTACCCACCTCGAAATAAAGCTAGGAACTCGTCCCGATCATTAATTTGACCAAAGCGTCGGTTGTTCTTCTTCGCTAAAATTACCTAAACATATCCATCCAAAATTCAATATCATAAACAACATGATTCCTCAAATGGGCTTAGAAAACATCAATTCCCCACATCTTCAAGTTATCTAAATTACAAATTCAAAACCCCAAATTCCACAATTTGCCTAAACCAATTTATCACAATTCAATATCATAAATCACAATTTCTTCAAAATTGATTTCATATTTCATCAATCCATCATATTTGCCACGATTTTAAGCTATTAATTTCCAAAAACCTCAAACCACCAAATTAGGCATAAACCTTAGTTAATCAATTTTCCAAAATTAATCATCATCTAAACATAATCTCTAAAATTAACTTCATAAAACTCAAATCCATAACAATCTAAAGCTAAATCAACTAACATCTCTAGAAAATTCAAAACTCAAAGCTTTCTCTCTACCATTTTTTCCACCATTAACGACATTATTGAGCTCCAAGATAAGCTTTCATCTTCTTCTATCCTTTCCCCTTGAAGCAGCTCGAAAATGTCTCTAAGAAACCCAGAAAAGAAGACCCAACCTTTGCCTTTCTTCTTCTTCTCCTCATCTCCACCGTCGCACCTCTCCTTCTTCTCTCTTCTTCATCTTTTCTTTCTTTTATTTTGTCTCATTTTTGTGAGTTTCAGATGTATAAACGACAGCTCTATGTGTTTTCTGCCATTTCACTTAAATGAGGGGTAAAAGACCAAAATGCCCCTCCTTTTAAGCCTATTTCCAAGTTTGTCCCTGCACTTCATTTGAAAAATCTGATACATTGCGTCCAGAATTTGAGCAGCTAAACGAAATAATTTGGACAAACTTTCTTCTTGAAAATTGTTCCTCTATTTCTCCTATATAAAAAAAACATAAAAATCACTCAATTTGGATAAAAAACGAAAGAGTTATGGCCAAAATACTATCGGACTTGCATAAAATCCGAGATTGCACATTATGCCAACTTAATTCCATAAATTGACCATCTTAAGGATGAAATTGGAATTCGATCCCTTCATATGATTTGTAGTCCCATATCTTAGTTTTAATTTGCCTTAAGAATCACCTCAATTGGAGTTCCACAGCTCCCGAATTTCGTAAAATACCAAACCATGTTCAGAAAGTTATCTAACTTATAACCTTTAACCCATCCTCTCACTTAGGTTCAATCAATCTCTTTCCATTTCATCTTCTAAAAATCATAATCTTCCATAAAAATGAAATTAAATGTCTTAGGAATCCAACGTTTCAAAAATCGAATCAATCGGATGTCAGACGGAGAATTTATAAACAAAAGATTACATAAAGTCGGATCAAAAGCAAAGCAAACCGAACGAATTTTTCAAAAATCACAACTCTTGATCCCGAACTCGGAATTTGAAAATTTTGATGTCGATGGAAAGATAAAAGGAAACTCTACAACTTCCATGAAGAACCCAAAAATCAAATTAGGTCTCAAAAGAGGTCAAAAACTCAATCAAAGATTCTGTTCTAATCAACTTTTCCTAACCAACTTCCAAATTTCAATCGCTCATAACTCCTAACCCTGATATCGAAAAATTGCAAACTTTATATCAATGGAAAGATAAAAACATCATTTAAAACTTTCATGAAGACCACTTACTCTAATTCAAACTAAATCCATATGACGAGTGGCCTCAAAGCATAGAATACACAAATCTATACTTAATAGCATTTTCAAAACAAAGCAAAAGAACCTTATCTTTGGAAAATCATATCTCTAAATCCCGACATCGAAAAATAGCATACTTTATGACTACAGAAAGCTTTCAACAAACACTACAAGTCTTACGAAGACCATTTTCTCAAATTCTCCCAAAATCAAAAAGTCAACTCTCAAGTCAAACTTTCTATCTCCAAAAGTCAACTTTCCTAATTTTCAAATTCTCTCATTTTCTGTCTTTATTTCCTGATTTTCCACTCTCATTTCAATCAACTCATTCACTTGAACTTTCATAAATCATACAAATTTCCACAATTATCAAGAAACATCAAAACTCAAAATTCTTTTCTCATAATTTCCTTAAAGCATAATTACTTCCGTAATGTATATATAACACACTGATTTTCTATCATTTCTTATTTCTAAATTCCACTGAAAAATCGAGGTCCAACATTTCTCCCCCTCTTAAAAGAATTTCGTCCTCGAAATTCTTACTTATAGTAACTCATCTTTCTAAACAAAGATTCATCAAACACTTTCTTTCCAATTTCTTTCCAAAAATCATAATCAATCACTTTTTCCTCATCACACATAATTCTCAACTTATTTACACTTATTCACTTCTTATGTCGAATACTAATATCATATCCAAAATCACTATCTCCTCACATCACATAGTTCACAAGTCATAGGTCCCATTGCTTAAGGAGCCCAATAAGGACCAATAATCTTTCCAAATTAACCAAGGGATCTTCAATATTACTCCCATCTTTCAAACCTTTCTCATTGTATCTCACACATAAATATTCAACATCTCTTCATCCATTACATCATGAACCTTCAAATCTCAATTTCAAGATCTCTCTCCTTAAATTGCTCAAAATTCTTATCATCTTTATCAAATAATCACTTTTATCTTCACATAATTTATGACAAATCATTCACATCAATTTCACATTGCTAAATTCAATCATACTTATTGTCATCGAAATCAAACAATCACTTAGCACATTCTCATAAATTCAATTTTTTATCCTTACACACTCTTATCAATCTTATATTCCCAGTTAAGATCCTATTACTGGGCTCTGATACCATAAATGTTGCAACCCAATCTCAGGAACCGGATCCCAACCGGAAAACGGAAACGGAAACGAGCAAACAGAATCGAAAGCAGACATCGAAAGAACGGATTCTTTTCAAATTCGAAACGGAACGAAACAAAAACAAATGCCGACATCCGAAAGCGCAAATCTTAGGAAATGAAAAGTTGCGTTGGAACCTTAGACTAAGCCAAACCGAAATCCGGTATAAATTTTTTTTTCATACATTTCTGTTCTCTTTATTCAAACTCATTCAAAACATAACCAATCCATACAATTTCCCAAAAATTTCATCTTCTTAACTAAAAACTCATCTTTAACAAACTAACTTCTTATTCTTATTCTTATCTTAACCCGATTATTAGGACCCAATCCGAAAACCGGATCCCAACCGGAGAAACGGAAAACGAATACGAATACGAACCAATATGAATCGAATCAAAGCAAGGAAATGAAACATAATGCGAAATCAAATCAGATACGAATCAAATGATGAATCGGATAAATCAAATCCGAAGGCGAATTGAATAATACAAAGCGGAAGCAAATCGAAACGAAGCAAACTTCGGATCAAATCGAATCGAAATAAATTTTCGATACGTAATAAAAACGGAGCCGACATCCGTGAACAAATATTTTAGGAATCACTGTCGCGTTGCGTTGGAAACCTTAGACTTAAACTGTCCAAAATCCGGTATAATATTTTTTTTCCTTTTCTTTTCCCTCTTTTCTCATTCCTTAATCAAAATACATTCACATACAATTGCACTATTCAATGTCCAATACCCGTTCATTCACATTTTTCCATATACAAATCATGCTTATATCTCAGTTGAACATACACAAGTTATATAACATATCCATGTGCAATATCATAACTCAATAGCCTCATCCAAACCTCATAAATACAATTACGATTTATACACCATTTCATAAATCAAAGCTTTATACAAATCATAGTGGCATTTTCAAGCCTTATACATTACCCATAACCCTAAACCAAAGTACATAATACACAACGATTCTAGACTTCTCAGCAACTATCTAACTTAACAATAATACAATATAAACACATGCAAACAGAAATCTTCATTTTCTTTCACCCGATCTTCTTCTCATCACCGTGGATGGAATGAAGGGGTGAGCTTTACGTTCTGTGGGTAACAGCTTATAACAAATATATAAGCAAAATCTTTGAAATTCTTTTTCTTTTCTGGTCTTAGAAAACATTTCTTTGAAATCCGTAAAGCACATTTGATAAAAATTCCGCTCTTGCTGTAGTCAAATCACAATTGCAAAATGTATGATTTTTAGGCTTTCAGCCATAAACCCCATAGGTTACAAAACATTAATGCATCAACTTGACAATTCATAAATGCAATGGCAAACCACATATGCAATGCATAACACATGGCTCGAGAGTTCCGTGGAACACAACGAATAAACCGAAGTTTATCGTAAACACAACGAGTCCGATTTTTCAAGATCTCGTGGCCCCAAGAGGGCAGTCGGGAGAAGGCTATACGTCGACATGCACGTGACTAACACAACGTTCCTCTCTCGCCCAAAAAAAAGCACATATTCATGCTCAATCAATTTATCGAATGCTCTTTTCCAAATATACGAAATGCCATGGAATCTTTCGAGGCATAACACAAATGTATTTTGCATTTCATCAAAAGTTTATGTATGGAATCAATAATGACTTTTCAAATCATTCACATAATGGTGCAACATTTACGATGCAATTAAAATCAGAAAATCTCTTTGTTTAAAGAAAGCATTAGTGGCTTATAAATTTTATTATAAACAGGTACCCACCTCATTTCCATGCTTGAAGCTTGTCCAATGCTTCAATTTGACCATTGCGTCTTTCTTTCTTTCAATTGAAAATTCCCTACACCAATTTCCCATGAATTCAATCTCATAAATAACATAATCCTTAATATTGAACTTAGAAAACACTAATTCCACACATAAACAAGCCATCTAAATTACCAATTTTCAAAAATCCCAATTCATAAAATTGGGCATAACCCTAATTAATTTCCATCCAAAATTAAACCCATAATACTAAGCAATCACCAAAATTGACTCCATAATACACAAACCCATATCATTTTTCATGATTCTAAACCAAAAATCTTCCAAAATTCACGAATCAAAATTTCGGGTCTTACCTCATCCTTCACAAATTTTCAGATTTCTTAGCTCATGTTGGAGCTCTCGTCATCCTCCACGTTTTTCCTTCATGAAGAAACGTGGAAAGCTTGCTTGAAAACCCTTAAAAATTAAACCCTAGCTCTCTCCCCTTTTCTTTCTTCTTCTCTCCCGAAGCTCCTCTCATTCTCCTCTCTTCTTATTCTTTTCTTCACTTGCTGATTTTCTGTCTAAGTGTCGTGCATTCTCCTTATATATACTAAAGCTCACTCTTCTTATTTACCAACTTGCCATTAATGAGTGCATAATGTCCAATTTGCCCTTACATGTAAGTCTTATAACATAACAGCTTAAGTGATCTTCCAACAATGTCCTTCCTAAGAACTGACATCTTGTCTCCTTATTTCGATCAGGTAGCTGAAGTCATTTTGTAACACCCAAATACCCCCTGAGAGGATACATGGATGCCACCCAAGACAGGACAAACAAATCAAAACGTTTCACACATGCATTTTTAAAAACTAAACGTAACACACATATAACACATCTCATAATTTCATAAACAAATCCAAAGAATATTTGCAGGCCCAAACAAACCAAACAAAATACATTTTCGCGCGACACAAAACTCAGACTCTTTTGGCCACTGCGGTTGACTTGTTCCAGTCCTTAATCTCTTAGCTCAACCCTACATGGGCAAATCTATCGTATAAGCATATAGCTTAGTGAGTAATAACTAATCTATATTAACCGATCTCAGAAATGTAAAGAATGCATTTTAGAATGATTTTATGCTAAATGTAACGGCAAAATACAGAGATCCTTCGTAATCATAATATATTTTAGTTTATATCGTAATCAAGCAGATATCGTAATACGTAACAAATCAAACTATAAATCCAGAATGTATGGGTAACGGACTTATACAGAGATACCATAATTAGTATCGCAGGAGAGACATATGTCTCGATATCGAGACACCAAAGTGTCAAATAACAGAGCAACTACATGACCTTTCTAGGCATGCCTATTTACCCACAACTAGACTTAACAGCTTTACAATGTAACAAAATCATTTTAGTCATTCATGTGCGTGCAAATAGCACTCTAATAAATCAATCCTAGACATCATCTAGGTTGACTCACAAAATTGAACATTACAAAATTTACTTACTTAAAGTACTTACATCAAATTTTCTACCTATATTACGTCAAATTATCGACCAGACATTTACCTAAATCGCCTTTAGTGTTTATTGTCTCGATAATATCCGCAAAGGGTCCTTCCTCTATCATAGGAACACGGACACAAATTATTATCAGGCTTAATTATCGATGATAACCGAGTATGATGCATGTTCATGACAAATTTCCGGATTAATCAACAACTCATAGTACTAAATGATCCATGAAGTTTCAGAAATTAGCGATATCATGAGTATTCAAATGAAAGCAAGTCTTTACCAATTAAAGTTGAAAATGTACAAATTACATTAATTCTCAAATGCTATGCCAATAAGTAACATAAAGATCATAGGACATGCTAAAAGAGAAAAAGAGTGCCAATTAATCATTTAGCTCTACACTAAGAATGAAACAAAGATACATAATAATAAGAAGTAGACAAAAAATGAAATAGTGGACAACATTTGAAATTTGGTTTTCACAAGAATCACTTGTGAGGTAAGGGATGAAGTAAATGATGGAGGAGTGGTATCTATTTATATAGCATTTTTGTAAACTAGCCGTTTTTGTACCGTTAACTAGTCGTTATTACCTAGCCGTTATACCTAGCCGTTATATATTTTAATAAATTATTTTTGGGTGAAAAAAATACGTATGACTGCTATTCACAAATATGTACGACATCGCTCACAAATACGCATTTCCATCGCTCACGTAAAATACGATGACTACTGCTTACAAATACGCATTTGCCATCGTTCACTGATCAGAAGCGCCACCAGTAGCAAGACATCGTTCATCGACAATCGCTCATCATCTTCAACCTTCGACTTCAGACTCTGAAACTTCTTCTTTTCTTTTCTTTTTTTTCACCTTCCTTCTTTAGTTTACAACTAACCTATTTAGCAATTCTAACCTATCAGAATTATCCTAATCTTCAAACATGTTAAATCTAAACAAAACAAAAACAAAGATGTAACTCGCGATGATAAACGAACCGTCAAATTCTACTTACCACTTTTCCAAAGAAAACTCCAATAGAAAAGTTGGTGAGTGAATGACTTCGCTATCTCTCTTGATGGATGGGTAAAGGAGGCATTCATGAGGAATAAACGATAATGTTCGATTTAAATCGTTGCATGTAGGTTTGGATGCGATACAACTAATAAACACTAATAAGTCCAAATAGTAATAAATAACCAAAACATTGTTATGAATTCTTATGTAATAAATACCAAAAGTTCCGTAAAACTTTCAAAATTTACCAAAATTCACGTAAAATAATGAATCTCAAAATAAATTGTCAACTCAAAACTAATCCTCCATTAATTTCTAAAATATTTGAAGTATACAAAATTACGAAAATTATAATAATATCGTCCAAATCAATCCAAGTTTCATTAAACCAATTGACCTTTAAAATGCCATGAATGCATGCCAAAATACTTATGCACAATTTAAGCAAATAGTGAATAAGCAAAGAACAAACATAATTGCATTACTAAATTCCTTTAATATTCTAACCCCTAATGCATGCGTATAACTCTTCCTCCTTAAGAAATTTCGTCCTCGAAATTCATACCGATTCAATAATTGCGGATATTGGGCCTTCATGATTTCCTCTGTTCCCTGTGTTGCTTCCTCAATTCCATGATGTTGCGGAGGACTTTACCAATGGTACCGCCTTGTTCCGCAATTGTTTCACTTCTCTGGCTAATATGGAAATTGTCCCTTCTTCATATGACAAATCATGTTGCACCTGAATCTCTTGCATCGGAATCTTATTTGTGACATCAGACCGATATCTCCTCAACATAGAAACATGGAACACATCATGCAATTTGGCCAATTCTCTAGGAAGAGCTAACTGATAAGCTACAGGTCCAACCCTCTTCAGAATTTTATAAGGACCAATGAATCGCGGACTAACCTTACCCTTCTTTCCAAACCGAAGTATATGCTTCCATGGTGACACTTTCAGAAACACCTTATCACCCACTTGAAACTCAATATCCTTCCTTTTTAGATCAGCATAAGATTTCTACCGATCACTAGCAGCTTTAAATCTCTGTTGAATTATCTGAATCTTTTCTTCTGTATCTTTCACAATGTCTGGCCCGATCATCTTGTTTTCACTTAACTCCGTCTAACATACCGGAGTTCTACACTTCCTACCATACAACGCTTCATAAGGTGCCATACCGATACTCGTCTGATAACTGTTGTTATAAGCATACTCCATCAAAGTCAGATAATTATCCCAACTCCCGGGAAACTCTAACACACAACCCCTCAACATATCTTCCAAAATCTTTATAACTCGTTCTGACTGTCCATCTATCTGGGGATGAAAAGCAGTACTAAACTTAAGTTAAGTACCCAATGCTTCCTGTAAACTTTTCCAGAATCTCGAAGTAAATCGAGGATCACGATCAGAAATAATCGATAATGGTACTCCATGCAGTCTTACAATCTCACTCACATACACATCTGCAAGCCTATCCAATGAATAGTCAGGACGAACAGGTAGAAAATGAGCAGATTTGGTGAACTTATCCACAATAACCCATACCGCATCATGTTTCCTTTGAGTAAGAGGAAGTCTAGTGACAAAGTCCATGGTAATGTTATCCCATTTCCATTGAGGAATAGGAATAGGATTTCACAAACCAGATGGAACCCGGTGCTCAAATTTTAATCACCGGGCATGTCGACATTTTGCTACATAATCCACAACATCCTGCTTCATACCGACCACCAAGAATACCGCTTCAAACTCGATACATCTTGTTTCCACCAGATGCATAGTAAAGACCGACATGAGCCTCAAACAATATCTTCTTCTTCGCTCATCATTAGTCGCACACACAACCGGTCCTTATAATACAATTCACCATCACTCATATAGAAAATCACTGCTTACCTTCCCGAGTAGCCAAGATAAGTTGTTGTAACTTATCATCGCTCTTCGAGCATTACAAATCTCCTGTCTCAACGTGGGCCTTGCTATCAATCGAGCCATCAAGGCTCCATCGATCCCAACTTCCATCCAATCGCTTCAAAGGATAAAGTCGAGATAGTCTTTCGACTTAAGGCATCTCGCTACAACATTAGCCTTACCCGATGGTAGTCTACAATACAATCATAGTCTTTAAATAATTCCAACCAACGCCTTTGTCTCAAATTAAGTTCCTTCGAGTAGCGATACTTCGACTCTTATGATCTGTAAAATTCTACACCTTTCACCATACGAGATAGTGTCGCCAAATTTTTAAGGCAAACACTATCACGTAAGCTCCGATCACGAGTAGGTAATTATATTCATGATTCTTTAGTCACGAGAAGCATAAGCAACTACCTTCCTTCCTGCATCAAAACACAACCTAACCCAATCCCGGATGCATCAAGATACGTAACATACTCCTTACCGTAAGTAGGTTGAACTAATACAGAGCTTCAAAGAAGCATACATTTCAACCGATCAAAACTACTCGACATCTATCGCACCATTAATACTTCACTCCTTTCCGTAACAGTTTAGTTAAAGGGGATGCTATCACTGAAAACCCCTTAACAAACCGACGGTAATAACCAGCCAGACCCAGAAAACTTCTCACCTCTGTCACATTCCTTGGTGGCTTCCAATTAACAACCACCTCTATCTTACTAGGATCAACTCTAATTCCTTCAGATGAGACAACATGCCCTAGGAATGATACCTCCCGGCCGTAAATCACATTTACTCAACTTAGCATACAACTGCCTTTCCCGCAGGGTCTGTAATACAATTCGGAGATGTTCAATATGCTCATGTTCATTCTTGGAATAGACCAGGATATCATCAATAAACACCACAACAAACCGATCCAGATAAGACCAATACTCTATTCATCAAATCCATAAATGTCATTGAGCATTAGTTAACCCAACGGCATTACTAGGAATTCGTAATGTCCATAACGGGTCCTAAATGCGATCTTCAAGATATCCACATCCTTTACCCAAGTCGATAATACCCGATCGCAGATCTATCTTCAAAACACTCCGATCTCTCAACCGATCAAATAGATCGTCAATCCTTGGCAAGGGATACCTATTCTTCATCAGGACCCTATTTAATCGCCGATAATCGATGCACATGCGCGAGTGTACCATCCTTCTTCTTCTGAGCAACACCGGCGCACTTTACGGTGATACACGGGTCTAATAAACCCTTATCCGTAAGTTCTTGTAATCGTAACTTCAACTCCTTCAACTCAAGAGGAGCCATTCTATACGGTGCTCTAGATATCGGAGCAAAGATCAGCCTAACTTCGATAGATAACTCCACTTCTCTCTGGAGGAAGCCCGTAGTTCCTCAAGAAAACATCCGAAACTCATTCACTACAGAATATCAAGCGCTTTATCCTTACCACCTTCCTTCGGGAATCAAGTACAAACGCTAGATAAGCTTCACACCCCTTTCTTAGAAGCTTTTGAGCTTGCATAGCAGATACTACATTAGTTAAAGCACTTGTGCAACCACCATGAAATACAATCTCAGACTGGTCGAGCCTCCTCAAGAAAACTATCTTAGCCTTACAGTCAATTACTGCCTGATGTTTAGACAGCCAATCCATACCCATAATCAAATCGAATTCATGAAACGGCAATCTAATCAGATCTGCTGCATACTCACTGCCTTGAATCATAACTGGACAATTCCTAACCACCTGATTCACCAACACACTACTGCCCAGAGGACTAGTTGCATGCATGTCATATTCTAACTGATCTATAAGTATCTCCTTATCAAATATTTCTCCAGCACAGATATATGAATGTGAAGATCCAGGATCAATTAGTGTATACAATTCAGAACCAAAGAGAGAAACCATACTAGCAATGACATCTGGTACATCCTGATCCTCACGAGCTTTCAGTGCATAAGCCCGAGCTGAAGCAGAAGGCACAACTGGTCGATTCACGCTTCGAAAGCGAACTCGGATTAGCCTGCTCGATTATATCCACCTCGGCCTCTTCCTCGACCTCTGCTCCCAATCAAGCATGCGAAACCTCTCCACTAGCTTGTGCCATCCTGCATCGCCTCGAGGGCAATTTGCAACCATATGCTCCGTACTACCACAACGAAAACATGCACCTGTAGCTCTCCAGTAGACACCCCAATGGTGAATAGAGCAGTGTGGGCACTCTGGAGCACTAGAACCTCGACCCCCAGAGGAACCCCTACTAGAGGCGGTCGGTGTAGGAAAGTTTTGTTGCTTTCCCCTCATCACAGATCTCTGAGCAACTCTCGGTGCAGATGAACTACTTTCTCGACTTCGTTTCCCCAAAGACTGGCCTCCTCTATTAAAGCCTCTTCTCTGACTTCTTTCTTTCCTGATCGTCTCTTGTCTTTCTACTTTTATTGCAAATGCACTAACCGATGGTAAGTAACATGTTGTAACATAGAAAACGCTGCCAAATGCTCCTTGATCGAATCATGCAATCCCTCCTCGAATTGATGACATCGGAACTCTTTAGTCAGTACAGATTCAGGGGCATATTTACTGAGTCAATTAAACTCCCGATCATACTCAGCAACAGACAAACTCCTCTGCTTAAGATTTAGGAATTGCTTCCACTGATCCTTTCTGTAAGCTTCCGTCACATACTTAGTTCTAAATTCTTGGGCAAAGAATTCCCAAGTCAGAGGCACCGGTAACTGAGGACTCCGTAAAAACAAATTTCCACCATTCATAAGCAGCTCCCTGAAGAAGGGAAACAGCACAGTGAACCATCTGCTATGCTGGACAACTAATCTCATCCAGTACCCTCTTCACCTTCTCAATCCAGAACTCGGCCCCTTCAGATTCCTCCAGAGATGTCCCCAAAAATTCTTCAGCCCCATACTTCCTCAGTTGATCAATCGGAGCCTTAGGTGTTGTCATTCGATGCAACAAGGTCATCATATCCTCGGGCAGCAATCAAAGCTTCTCCTCGAGCTAGAGGAGGAGGTGGAACCTTAGCTTCTCCTCGATTGACCCTTGATGGTCCCGGTGTTTCGAACGTGTTTGCTCCTACCGATTACTCTCAAAGAACTTCACAACAATCTCGTGAGATCCTTCCATCGTGCTTACTATAGACAAAACATGGGACACCGCATTAGGCCATAACACAACGTAAACACTCAATAGTAAACCATAGGCAAGTATTTGTTAAACCAGAACCGCCTAAACCAGGCGCTCTGATACCAAAAATTGTAACACCCAAATACCCCCTGAGAGGATACATGGATGCCACCCAAGACAGAACAAACAAATCAAAACATTTCACACATGCATTTTAAAAAACTAAACGTAACACACATATAACACATCTCATAATTTCATAAACAAATCCAAAGAATATTTACAGGCCCAAACAAACCAAACAAAATACATTTTCGCGCGACACAAAACTCAGACTCTTTTGGCCATCATGCGGTTGACTTGTCTCATCCTTAATCTCTTAGTTCAACCTACACGGACAAATCCATCGTATAAGCATATAGCTTAGTGAGTAATAACTAATCTATATTAACCGATTTCGTGAAATGTAGAAGAATGCATTTTAGAACAGATTTTTATACTAAATGTAACTACGTAATACGTGAGATCCTTCGAATCGTAATATATTTTAGTTTATATCGTAATCAAACAGATATTAGAATACGTAACAAATCAAACTATAAATCCATGAATGTATGGGTAACGGACTTATACAGAGATACCATAATTAGTATCGGCAGGAGAGACATATGTCTCGATATCGAGACACCAAAGTGTCAAATAACGAGAGTAGTGCAGACCCTTCTAGTATGCCTATTTACCCACAACTAGACTTAACAGCTTTTACAATGTAACAAAATCATTTCAGGTCATTCATGCGGTGCAAATAGCACTCCCAATAAATCAATCCTAGACATCATCTAGGTTGACTCACAAAATTGAACATTACAAAATTTACTTACCTAAAGTACTTACATCAAATTTTCTACCTATATTACGATCAAATTATCGACCAGACATTTACCTAAATCGCCTTAGTGTTTATTGTCCCGATAATATCCGGCAAAGGTCTTTACTCTATCATAGGAACACGGATACAAATTATTATTGTGCTTAATTACGATTATAATCGAGTATGATGCATGTTCATGACAAATTTCGGATTAATCAACAACTCATAAGACTAAATGATCCATGAAGTTTAAGGAAATTAACATCATGAAAGTATTCAAATGAAAGAAAGTCTTTACCAATTAAAGCTGAAAATGTACAAATTACATTAATTCTCAAATGCTATGCCAATAAGTAACATAAAGATCATAGGACATGCTAAAAGAGAAAAGAGTGCGAAATAATCATTTAACTCTACACTAAGAATGAAACAAAGATACATAATAATAAGAAGTAGACAAAAAAATGAAATAGCGGACAACATTTGAAATTTGGTTTTCGTCAAGAATCACTTGTGAGGTAAGGGATGAAGTAAATGATGGAGGAGTGGTAACTATTTATAGAGCATTTTTGTAAACTAGTCGTTTTTGTACTGTTAACTAGCCGTTATTACCTAGCCGTTATACCTAGCCGTTATACATTTTAATAAATTATTTTTGGGTGAAAAAAATACGTATGACTACTGTTCACGGAAAATACGTACGACTCATCGCTCACAAATACGCATTTGCCATCGCTCACTGATCAGTAGCGCATCAGAGCAAAACAATGTTCACCGACACTGTTCATCATCTTCAACCTTCGACTTCAGACTCTGAAACTTCTTTTTTTTTCACCTTCCTTCTTTAGTTTACAACTAACCTATTTAGCAATTCTAACCTTTTAGAATTATCCTAATCTTCAAACATGATAAATCTAAACAAAAACAAAAACAAAGATGTAACTCGCGTATGATAAACGAACCGTCAAATTCTACTTACCAGCTTTCCAAAGAAAACTCCAATAGCAGGTGTTGGTGAGTGAATGACTTCGCTATCTCTACTGATGGATGGGTAAAGGAGGCATTCGGTGAGGAATAAACGATAATGTTCGATTTAAATCGTTGTATGTAGGTTTGATGCGATATGACTAATAAATGACTAATAGGTCCAAATAGTAATAAATAACCAAAACATTGTTATGAATTCTTATGTGTAATAAATACCCAAAAGTTCCAGAAAACTTCCGAAAATTTACCAGAATTCTGTTAGAAAATAACGACTCTCAAAATAAATTGTCAACTCAAAACTAATCCTCCATTAATTTCTAAAAATATTTGAAGTATATAAAAATTACGAAAATTATAATAATACTGTGCAAATCAATCCGAAGTTTCATTAAACCAATTGACCCGGAAAATGCCATGAATGCATGCCAAAATACTTATGCACAATTTAAGCAAATAGTGAATAAGCAAAGAACAAACATAATTCGTACTAAATTCCTTTAATATTCTAACCCCTAATGTGGGGTGTTACACATTTGACAAAACTTTCTTCTATAGAAATGTCCCTCTATGTCTTACGAATCCATCGCTTCAAGAATCAGATCTATCGGAGCTCTATAACTCAAGATATCTCCAAAATACTGAAGTTTATTCTTCAAACCCGAGGCTAAACACTACACCTAACTTCCGACACGCATTTGGAAGTCTTAGAGGCTAAATTATAGATCGGCTCCTTCATAACATTTGTAGCTCCATGTCTCTATTTTAATTTCCAAAAAGAATCAGATCGATCGGAGCTCTACCGATCGAGATATCTCCAAAATACTGAACACTATTCAGCCATTACAACACCGAGACTGAACATTACACTGAACTTCCGACCAGAAATTGAAAGTCTTAGAGGCTACATTATAGCTCGGCTCCTTCATAACATTTGTAGCCCAATGTCTCTATTTTAATTTCCAAAAAGAATCAGATCGATCAGAGATCTACCGATCGAGATATATCAAAAATACTGAACACTGTTCAGCCAATACAACACCGAGACTAAACATTACACTGAATTTCCGACCTAAAATTGAAAGTCTTAGAGGCTACATTATAGCTCGGCTCCTTCATAAAATTTGTAGCCCCATGTCTCTATTTTAATTTCCAAAATGAATCAGATCGATCGGAGCTCTACCTATCGAGATATCTCCAAAATACTGAACACTGTTCAGCCATTACAACACCGAGACTAGACATTACACTGAACTTCCGATCTGAAATTGAAAGTCTTAGAGGCTACATTATAGCTCGACTCCTTCATAACATTTGTCACCCCTTCTCTCTAGTTTAATTTCAAAAAAGAATCAGATCGATCGGAGCTCTACCGATCGAGATATCTCCAAAATACTGAACACTGTTCAGCCATTACAACACCGAGACTGAACATTACACTAAACTTCCGACCTGAAATTGAAAGTCTTAAAGGCTACATTATAGCTAGGATCCTTCATAACATTTTTAGCCCCATCTCTCTAGTTTAATTTGCAAAAAGAATCAGATCGATCGGATGTCGAACGAAGAAGTTATGGCCAAAAGAGTGAAGGGAGATCAGAGCTCGACCAGAAAATCAAAACTCGGCCAGAACGAAGATCGGTCGGCCAACAGAGGTCGGTCGGCCATCAGAGGTCGGTCGGCCAACAGAGGTCGGCCCACAGAGATCGGTCGGCCAACAGAGGTCGGCCAACAGAGGTCGGCCCACAGAGGTCGATCGGCCAACAGAGGTCGGCCCACAGAGGTCGGTCGGTCAACAGAGGTCGGTCGGCACCCAATCCTACCTTCAAACTTCCAACTCTCATAACTTTTGACTCCGAGCTCCAAATTGGACAAACTTGGTACCGTTGGAAAGATAAAAGAGAGATCTATGACCCATGGCTCAATAGTGAGAGGCGTGGTTGTAAAAGCAACAAAACCTTGAGGTTGGGTGTTCGATTCCCACCAAAGAGTACACATCGATTTGGTTGATGTCACAGATAACCAAAGAAACACACTGGTGGAAAATGCTAGCCCAGGTGTGGGGTCCAATACCGATTTTTACTGAAAATTGGGCAGCATAACGACTGTATTTTGACAGCCCAAAAAATTTCTGCAAAGGCAAAAATACACTTCTAAAACACATATCCAACCATACAACCATCACCGGACCTCCCGTCCGGGATTCCCAGCAGAAACAAACGCAACCCTACAACTAAACACTTCAGTAATTCTCACAATCATACTCATAAATCAAGCCCCATTCATATCCAAAATCCATGATCATACATAAATCCAATTCCATAACTTAACTCAAATACATGCGCTCAGAATTTTCAATACATTCTCAAAATGAAATACACAACACACTTTAATGGCCTAGCAAGCCATTTACACTATAAAAATCTCAATTTGCACAAAAATACGAACGATGTAAAAATCAAACTTGGCATTTTTTCATCCTATCTCCCGCTCGAATACCTGGAGATTGGGGATGAAAGGGGGGTTAGCACAAAGCTCGTGGATAATATATTTATAAACTGAACGATAAGTGAAAACATTTTTGCAAAACTTTTTGCCATTTATTTCTAAAATTTCACAATAAAATCGACAAATTTCTTATTTCTCAAAACATTGTTAAAATCGATTCAATCAATTCTCATTGAAAATCCATAATAATAGATTTCTCAAACTTTTCACATCTTTCAAGATTTCATGAAGAACTTCCAAATTTCTTAAACTTTCTCAAAACATGCAATGCATAACACAGTACAAAATAAAAACACAAACACATCATATGATTTGGTTCGGTCCAAAAGATCGTCTCGCATGCCCCAAGATAATGTCCTCTGCAACTGTGAACGGATCGTATTACACTTTCCCGCTTAGCGGTCCAGTGTAGCCGTGAAGGAGTCCGTAATCGAGCTCCATTGCCTCTCATGGGCAGCCGAGAGAAGGCTTTAAATAAGTAGAGGCAAGGTAATCGACTCACAAAGGACTGACCAAACCCACATAACACATAAGCAAAAACGAAAATTCAGGTTGCCGTAGGCACTTTTCAAAATCTTGATTTTCTTTAAATTTTCATATTTCCATACAATGTCAAACTTGACACACTCACATACATAAATCGTGATCAAATCATGTTGGAATGCACATTCAATTTACATTCACCAATTTAATCACATATCAATGCACAACAATAAATGCAATTTCTTTCTTTCAAACATATATCAGAACACATTGCTCAAACTTTTCATATAATTCAAAAACATGATTTTCATAAATCTTGCATTTTCTTATAAACCTTCCAAAAACATTAACTTCAATCATTCGAAAATTTTACTTTTCAAAACATTTATCTATACATTAACTTTTCAACAATTGCTTCTTGAATTTTTCGAAATTTGCTTCTTGAAATTTTCAAATAAACATGCTTAGCTTAAATTTCAATAAATAAATATACTACCCACCTCGAAATAAAGCTAGGAACTCGTCCCGATCATTAATTTGACCAAAGCGTCGGTTGTTCTTCTTCGCTAAAATTACCTAAACATATCCATCCAAAATTCAATATCATAAACAACATGATTCCTCAAATTGGGCTTAGAAAACATCAATTCCCCACATCTTCAAGTTATCTAAATTACAAATTCCTAAAAACCCCAAATTCCACAATTTGCCTAAACCAATTTATCACAATTCAATATCATAAATCACAATTTCTTCAAAATTGATTTCATATTTCATCAATCCATCATATTTGCCATGATTTTAAGCTATTAATTTCCAAAAACCTCAAACCACCAAATTAGGCATAAACCTTAGTTAATCAATTTTCCAAAATTAATCATCATCTAAACATAATCTCTAAAATTAACTTCATAAAACTCAAATCCATAACAATCTAAAGCTAAATCAACTAACATCTCTCTAGAAAATTCAAAACTCAAAGCTTTCTCTCTCTTACCATTTTTTCCACCATTAACGACATTATTGAGCTCCAAGACAAGCTTTCATCTTCTTCTATCCTTTCCCCTTGAAGCAGCTCGAAAATGTCTCTAAGAAACTCAGAAAAGAAGACCCAACCTTTTCCTTTCTTCTTCTTCTCCTCATCTCCACCGTCGCACCTCTCCTTCTTCTCTCTTCTTAATCTTTTCTTTCTTTTATTTTGTCTCATTTTTGTGAGTTTCAGATGTATAAACGACAGCTCTATGTGTTTTCTGCCATGTCACTTAAATGAGGGGTAAAAGACCAAAATGCCCCTCCTTTTAAGCCTATTTCCAAGTTTGTCCCTGCACTTCATTTGAAAAATAAATCTGATACCTTGCGTCCAGAATTTGAGCAGCTAAACGAAATAATTTGGATAAACTTTCTTCTTGAAAATTGTTCCTCTATTTCTCCTCTATAAAAACAACATAAAAATCACTCAATTTGGATCAAAAACGAAAGAGTTATGGCCGAAATACTATCGGACCTGCATAAAATTCGAGACTTCACATTATGCCAACTTAATTCCATAAATTGACCATCTTAGGGACGAAATTCGAATTCGATCCCTTCATATGAGTTGTAGTCCCATATCTTAATTTTAATTTGCCTCAAGAATCACCTCAATCGGAGTTCCAAAGCTCCCGAATTTCGTAAAATACCAAACCATGTTTAGAAAGTTATCTAACTTATAACCTTTAACCCATCCTCTCACTTAGGTTCAATCAATCTCTTTCCATTTCATCTTCTAAAAATCATAATCTTCCATAAAAATGAAATTAAATGTCTTAGGAATCCAACGTTTCAAAAATCGAATCAATCGGATGTCGGACGGAGAATTTATAAACAAAAGATTACATAAAGTCGGATCAAAAGCAAAGCAAACCGAACGAATTTTTCAAAAATCACAACTCTTGATCCCGAACTCAGAATTTGAAAATTTTGGTATCGATGGAAAGATAAAAGGAAGCTCTACAACTTCCATGAAGAAACCAAAAATCAAATTAGGTCTCGAATGAGGTCAAAAACTCAATCAAAGATTCTGTTCTAATCAACTTTTCCTAACCCACTTCCAAATTTCAATCGCTCATAACTCCTAGCCCCGATATTTAAAATTTGCAAAATTTATATCAATGGAAAGATAAAAATATCATCTAAAACTTTCATGAGGACCACTTACTCTAATTCAAACTAAATCCATACGACGAGTGGCCTCGAAGCATAGAACACACAAATCTATACTTAATAGCATTTTCAAAACAAAGCAAAAGAACCTTATCTTTGGAAAATCATATCTCTAAATCCCGACATCGAAAAATAGCATACTTTATGACCACAGAAAGCTTTCAACAAACACTACAAGTCTTACGAAGACCATTTTCTCAAATTCTCCCAAAATCAAAAAGTCAACTCTCAAGTCAAACTTTCTATCTTCAAAAGTCAACTTTCTTAATTTTCAAATTCTCTCATTTTCTTTCTTTATTTCCTGATTTTCTACTCCCATTTCAATCAATTCATTCACTTGAACTTTCATAAATCATACAAATTTCCACAATTATCAAGAAACATCAAAACTCAAAATTCTTTTCTCATAATTTCCTTAAAGCATAATTACTTCCGTAATGTATATATAACACACTGATTTTCTATCATTTCTTATTTCTAAATTCCACTGAAAAATCGGGGTCCAACATTTTATTTCTTTAACTCTAATTTAAACAGAATCCATCAATTAATTTCCATTTCTTAAGAGCTAAAACCTCAAAATAATTTAAACAATACCTCCAAATAATTTATACATGCTTAAATAATAATAAAAAATTCAGGGGCCAACATTTCTCCTCCTCTTAAAAGAATTTCGTCCTTGAAATTCATACTTAAGCAAATGCCAAGCAATACAATTTCTTTACTCATGTCTTCCAAATAATCCTAGTCATTCGCATATTCAAATTTCTCAACACACATATTATTAATGTTTTTCACCTCTTATCTAAAATACCATCCAAACACTAATATTTCTTATCGAATTGATTAGGAGTGTAGGATGTTCCTCCGTTTCTCATTTAACGTCATCACTCGAAAACTTTCTTTCAAATGATAAAATTTAGTAGACTCACTCGATCGTTCAATTCGTTATTTGGTCATTTAGTTTCTTAACTAGTTCCTCCTTATGCATCAGATCACTCACAAATTTTTTTCCCCTTCCTGTATCGATAACACCATAAGCTTATCACGTCAATGTTTCCTTAACATACTCACATATATCATACTTTGAATCCTTTTGTCAGTAGGATTAATTCACAATATCAGTAGCATTAATTCACAATACTTTCATACGAACTAATTCATAGCAGCTTAGCGAATTCTTTTTCCTAACTTGAGCACACCTGAGCAAGGTGATACCTTCAGAGATAATTCATTTTTCACGTAATAATTCACATCACTTTAGTCTCAGTTCATATAACTCTTATGTCAATCTCCCGTATTCTATATCTTTGCCGTGAATTAACTTAATTCAGTCATCTTTCTTAATCACTTAATTTCTAATACCTCTTCAATCGATCCGACAGTTAGTCATTTTTAGGTCTTACTCAGCATAATACCAAAGGGATGACTCTTTCTATCTTCTAACTCCTCATCCAGTATTCTATTGAAAACACTATGACAACGACTTTGATGCTTAAAATCAAATAAAACTATACATTGATCTCATGCTCCTACAAACTCTAAACTATAAACTTTAAGCATATCTCCGACAGTTAAAACCGTCGACAATTCAGACTTTCAGTCACTTAACATATTTCTTCTAGGATGTATAGCTTAAATCACCCTTACTGTTCTCACAGTCTATTTGCTTAATCATCTTTGCCGGTACGCATACTTCTTATCTCAATCACCCAGTACCATGTTTCCTCCTCGAATTCAAAATTCATACTCATTTCCAGTTTCTTAGTAAGATTCACAATTTTTGAATCTTCAATTTGGGCTTGGTCCATATGAACTGATCTAAACTTCCAGTGTCTAATCCATTTGCCTAAAATTCAATTTCACATTCTACACTCTTTACTGCACTAGATTTAATAACCTCAATATCCAAATTTATGATACACTACTATTAATTTCTCTATTCAATGCATCTGATCATAACACTAGTCTTACAAGTATAGCACTCACTTATACAATCATAATCCTTTGAATAATTCTGTCTATTGCCTCAGTCTCATATTCAATTCTTTCAACTCAAGCATCTTTATTGATTTCACTTACTTCTTATTCATGCGCCCTATATCCTTCTTCTCATTCAAACTTGACACTCATATCTGTTTTCAATCTCACAATCTCTTAATCCTTAATCTGAGGTAAACCAAACCCTCTATTTTATGCTTTCTTTTGTATTAGTTCTGATAACCTCAATATCACATTTCTACTTAACGCATCTGATATACCACTTAACTTCACTTGAACTTTCACGCTAGAACAATCATAGCCTTTCGGTATTTATATCAATCTTCTGCGTCTTATAACTACTTCTCCCAATTCATTGATTGTCTTAAAATTTTACGATCTACACTTGCATATTTATATTGGATATATTCCTGTACATATACTGTCTTCAAACTTTCAAAATAATCATTAATTTAACAATTCTAAATCATGTATCAAATAGTCAACTCATAGGACTTCAATTGTCTCCATACATATGAAATCACTTTATTACGCTGCATTGGATTTCAACCAAATGTCTTATACAACATCAGTGCATACTATAAAATCTCCAAATCTATATGATATAATTTACCTCAGCATAGTTCCTTCAAAATTCTCTTTACTCACGTTACTCATACGCTTACACATTTTTCTCCCTGTATTCAAACTATTTTTCTCAATTCTTCGAATGTCTTTAATACACCTTCAAATCTTGAATCTCTTTAATCTCCAATACCATAGTGCTATTATGCATTTGTTAACTCAAACAATTATTATCAAATTTCATATGCCTCTTGATTAGCCCTCGCGATTCTTTAAATAACTGATCCTTAATGAGGTACATTGTCTCACTTTCTTTTCAATTGCCTACTCGACTTCCTTCCGCGATTGATTTTCTCCATTCCTTGAATTTCCTCAGATCTCTCTTGGACTTATTTTCATGTTTGCTCATTCCTACAAATTTCTCCACTCATTGTAATTTATTTGCAGACTTAACTTCTTGATTTTAAGACATTCATCAAGTTGAGTTTGCATCTCCTCAACATACTTTCACATAATGTAACTTGAATGTACATACTCCTCACACTAGCAAATTCATGTCTCCATAGATTCAAGAATCCACTTATATGACCCCTTTACATCAAACACAAATCTTTCTCTCTCTTTTTTTTGTAACATATTCCACCTCCCTGCTTGATGCTCTGCTAGGGAGTGTACTCACTTTCGAATCTTTACATATTCCTTCATGATCAGTTCTTTCATTGATTATCCTTAATATAAACTATCTGATCTGCTTATTCTAACTTAACAAAATTTTCTTCAAAAGAGGGTTTCTTGCTACTATCATCTATACTCTTTACGCAATCTTGATCAATCACTTATTACCAACTAGTCGTAATACTGCGAGAAGACCAATTTCTATCTTCCTCACAAGGTCATAATGCTCAAAACAACCAAAACCCAAGGGAATAAAGAACATACTAATTATCGCACATGCTTGGGTAGAGTCATCAAATTCATCCTATTTTGACCACTTACCAATTCATTGGTCTCTATTAACCCCAAACAATATTCTTCTCAGATCAATTTATTTCTCATTGTGACAGCTTTAACAAATCTCAATCTATTCCCACATGATCATTATGAGCACCTTCATATGTTACCTTAGTTTCCCCTCAAACTTTAGACTATGGGAGCTATGACTAACAATTATCCAATAAGTCATAAGTTTCTTCCTCTATCATCTCCACACACACACGCACACACACACACACACACACACACACACATGTATATATATATATATATATATATATATATATATATATATATATATATATATATATATATACTACGTGCTTAATATACTCACTTGTGTATGAAGGAGGGTCATCATATAAATACTCATAGTAACAACCATTTAACCTTCTTGGACTTGTACTAATATCACCTTCATTCATATACCCTTCCCATGATCCTTCACATTACATCTTACATATATCTATTCACCATTGATTCAAAAATCATCACACAATTTATAAATGTAAGAAAACATCATCACACAACTCACATATCAAACATATAGCACATTTTTCAAATCAATCACAAGCAAGAAAAGCAACATTTTTCAAGTAATTGAAAACATTTCATTCTCTTGATTCAAAAACAAACTTTTTATTTCTTGATTCGAAAAAAAAAACTTAACGGCTCATTACTCAATTTATAAGCTTGTACCCACTGAGGTTCCGATTTCATATTCTTAAGACCATAAGAATCTTTGTTTTCTATACATTCCACTTGTTCACTTTAAGCTCAATGCTTCCACTTATATCCTTGTCTTCCTTAGACAAGTCTTGCCCACACATTACATCTATATCACATTCGGGGATATATCACCATAATGCCATAAACTGCATTTCCCCCACTTCACTTACATTGAATTATTTTCTGTCATATTACCCATATGTTATCTCATATTTTTATTTATCCAATGAAAAATTATCATTTTTCTCATTGATTCGGTCAATCCAAACTCTTAACAATTGGTTATCTGAGTAACTTATATACATGCGCCCATGTAAGATCTCAATTCCGGCGCTCTAATACCATAAATGTTGGAACCCGATCCGGAGACCGGACCCCAACTGCTTATAACTTAACACTCTTACTCTTGCTTTAATTCCACATCTATTGTACCCATTTCCAGAGCCCAATTTTCGGAGTCCTAAAGCCTTGTGCTTATTTCCTTACAGGGTCCTTAGTTGTAACTCTACATTCGTGGCGAGCGCACGCAATTTAAAAACAAAAATCATGAGTTGAATTATTCATATAGGTTGTAGCTTTATGTCTCAAGTTCGATTTTCAATAAGAATCACCTCAAACGGAGTTGTATAACTCAAGTTATGCTCAAAAAGCCTAGAAGAGCACATGCTCCAAATATGATCTCCAAACTGACCTCTCACTTATTTTAATTCAAACTTCTTCAATTTAACTCCAAATGGTACAACTTTTTGTATGGAGAAATATATATGTCTTAGAAATCTAATGGTTCAAGTCTCACCTCAATTGGAGGTCGGATGAGGGATTTATGCTCAAAAGAATAGACTATGTTCACTTTCAAAATCAAAATGAAACTCTTTTGGCGCGATTTTCATAACGTTTAATCTAGATGTTGGATTGAGTTCGTTCTTTAACCATTAGAAAGAAGACATCTAGATATACAAATCTCATGAAGACCAAAAAACGTGATTCGGCCTCTAACTAAGTCCAATTTAACAATCTTTCCCGAATGTTTATGTTAAACGGACATCATTTTATGAGACACTAATGCAGACACAAACTGATCCCGACCCCTATCTTTCCCTTGCATGTAGTAGGCATACTCCCGCGTTTAACAGAATACTCTTCAAGGCCTGAAAAATAATTGCAAATTTTGGGTGAGTTTTGCGAACTCAGTGAGGAACCATCATCGATGGTTCGCCCAATTCATGCATCACTCAAGCAAATTACAGAGTATATCCAATAACATGTTAAGAAGAAGCAAATCACAATTGTATAATGCACTCTTGCCTTTTTCCCATTTACTGTATTCAATCAAAATGTGTATGCAATGCATATGTGACACTTTCCAATTTTATTATAGTGTTGTGACCGAGCGCTTAAACAAGAAATGAGAGGCGATAGACGCGGCGTCAGGGAGTAGGAGAGCCCTCCGGGTATGACTATCTCCTTCGAGCTTGAGGCTCTTTTTCAAGATCGATGGTGACTCGTCACAACTATTATTATCCGCTCATGTATTTGTGTATGAAATGCAATATGCCCAATACATCACGTCAATATAAAACAATCATCACACGAGAGAGGCAACGAATGAAGCACAGTAATAGCAAGCAATTTGACAATCAGCACATAAAGGACACTTCTATGTCAAATCTCCCAATTCATCGGACCATCCCTGTCCAGAACCCAATCATAAACAAACACAATCACTAATCCCACCATTATTCCCCACATTAGACATATAATAATTGAAAGAACCATCTAGGTTACTCACCTGTACTTCCGAGCTAATACCTGGAAGTCTCAGTAACGTCGGTGGATCGACGCTCCAAATGTGCCTCTATAACAATTATAGTATATAAACATTACCAATTGTCCAAATCAGAAATATTTACGAATGCACATGTAGCGATTTAAAATGTGTATAATGCATGTTCATGATATTCCCGGCCTTAATCCAAAATTTCCATCACAAACATTCCATCTAAAAATTAGAAATCTAACGGCACCTAAATTACTCAATTCGGGCCTCTATAGGTCTAAAAATAAATAAAACAGTGACCAAAGAACCATTACCCGGACCCATGTCAATTTTTCGTCCAAAAATTCCCAATTTTTCATAAAATGAAATTAAATATATCATGAATCTGATGCCACAAGAATCAGGTCAATCGGATGTCGGACGGAAAAGTTATAAGCAAAAGAAGGAAAAATATATATTCTAGTCGACTTGCCTGAGAATCCTAGTCGACTTATGCTACTGTGTATGTCTTAGTTGACTTGTCTGAGGATGCAAGTCGACTTATGCTACTACAATGGCAGATATGGAATAAACGTCCTCCTACATCCCAACTTCCACAGGGTATAACTCCCTACTTCAAACTTCAAATTGGACAAACTTGGTATCTATTTTATAGAGAAAAGAGAGCTCTACAAGTTTCATGTAGGACACAAAAACTAATTTCACCTCTAAGGGTGTCAAAAATACACTCAAAGTTATTGCCTTCACAATGCCTCTCAAAACAGTGCAACATTTTGTCAAAACAGTGCAACATTTTATAAAATCCATAACTTCTCATTCCCTTTGCTAAAAATTACACAATTTATGCCAAATAAACGATCAAAATGTGACCTACAACTTTTATGAACAATAAGAAATCAAATTCAATTGGTAAGTAGGTCAAACAATTCAGTGAATGATTCTGCCCACTGAAACTACCTGAACTGAACAGAAATTTTATGAAAAGCATAAATTCTTGCAAAAATGTCAAAAGATTGCATACTTTATACCCATGAAAAGATCAAACAGAAAACTACACTTCTCATGAAGGCTTAACAGTCAATTCCATCTCTAACAAACTCAAAACTGTCATGCAAGTGGCTGCCCTGATCACTAGCCAATGACCTAACTTAAGTCCAATTTTTTAAAATTCATAACTCCCAATTCTGATATCAAAAAATAGTATAGTACATCTCATTTTCAAGATAATTGCTTCCTATACAAATTTCCAGAAGATCACTTGAGTCAATTCAAATCACAGAAATCTCTAAATTTTCTTCCAATCACAATACTCACAAAACCTACACTTATGGCTAGGTTTCACCAAAATGCACATAACCAGTCAATAGTTAACAATTCATAACTCCCAACATACATATCGAAAAATTGCAAAATCAGTGGCAATGGAAAGATAACAAGATAGGCTTCAACTTTTATTAGACCATTTTCACCAATTCCGTCTAAATCAATCTAGAAAACTCATCAAAGTTTTAGGTCATCTAATTCGGATACTGTTCACACAGCCAGTATAGTTCACTTTCAAGGCAGAAATTCAACCTCTTCAAGTTAAAATTAGACAACACTTATTTCACAAGAAATTGAAGCCAAAAATGTAAAGTTTAATTTAGCACAAACCTCAACTCATTTTCTTAACCACACAATTAGTTATCGCAAAAACATTAAACTATGATCAATTTGCATTTTCCAGCTTTGCTCCTACACTTATATTATATCACTTCCAATGCCAATTACACATCAACAAGCATCCAATTGAGGCAAGAATTCAGCCACTAGGTCATCAAGACCTTAACCTAAGCACCTAGCCTTAAAAATGGCGGCATACACAATTGGCTTTTCCTAACTTTTTCCATTACTCTCACCTTACAAAACTCAATCCAAAACCAAGTCAAAAAGCGATCTAATTCACTTGACAACAACCACCATGCATTTGCACCCAAATAATCAATCCATGCTTTATGAAATTAATACACAATACATCATAATTCATGCACAATAATTCCCATTTAATGCATCTAACTACCAATTCATTCATTAAATGCATAATTAAAGCTTAAAACAACAACTTACCTAATCAAGTTTTTCAATGTTCCAATTCTTCTCCTAATACACCAATCCTCTACTTTTCCACACCTCACCACATGATCATCACCTTCTCAAAAGGGGTGAGGTTTATGTCAAGCTCTTTAGGTGAACTAAAAGAGGGGAAAACAAAGTAGAAGGAAGTAGGAAAGATGGACAAAATTATCAAAGTAGCAAAGGAGGAGGAAACTACGAGAATGAAGAGAGGGAAAGCATGAAGAAAAACTCATTTTGGCCTTTGAATTTGCAAGTGTCATGGATGAATGGTGGAACGCAAGCATTAAATGTGTTAAGGTGAGTCATCATGCCACTTGGCATGTAAAAAGAGGAAAAAGACAAAATTCCATCCAATGGCTCTAATTAATCCATCCAATGGCTCTAATTACAATCCCAAAATTATTTATCCAATATTCAAGTGCCATTGGGCAGAAATTTTCAGTACCGAAAACCAATCGGTACACCGTGAGGTGATTTTTTTCAATCTGGAAAATTTTCCCGAAAAATTTCAGAAAAATTCTTAAAATTTCTCAAAAATATAAAACACATAACAATCTACTCCAATTAAATTTTCAAGCCCATAAACCACATTTTCCAAAATAAAATCTCATTTAAGCACAAATAGCGGGAAATGTCATGAATGCATGTACAGTTATTTTCATGTGCAATTTCACTATTTATGAATCGGGTGTGCATGAATATTGCAAAATAAATCCTAAACCCTCTTAATCCTTTTCCAAATTACCATTCTACCCTTCCCATCGGGGGTGGGATGTTACAAATGCTCTCTCTCAATCTTCTAAGTTATTGAATTACCACGATGTCTTCATCCAATGTGACTTTACACTGTTGGACCCCATTTCTGGAGCCCAACAGTCGCTCTGATACTAAACAATGATGGACCCTGATTTCAGAGCCCAACATTCGGAGTCAAAAAGCGTGAGCGAGTTTCATTGTAGGGTTATTCCACTGAATCCTCGCTTTGCCGACATCTCACAAGGGTGGCTTGCCCATTGTAGCCCATCACCAACATCACAATTCGACTTCTTCAAGACAATTGTAGCTCTATGCCTCTAGTTTATTTTGAAAACAAGAATCTTCTCATTCGGAGCTCTAAAGCTTAAGATATGCTTAAAAACCAAAGTATGTTCATAACCTAGTTATGCCCCTCCTACCGATCCCTCATTTTCCTTCCATCAATCTCTTTCAAATTGACCCCAAGAGCTACAAATTTCATTGAGAGATAGGAAAATGTGTTGGGAATCTATTGCATCAAAAATTACTTAATTTGGAGGTCGGGTTATGAAGTTATGGCCAAAAGAATCAACAATACTCATGTCCTTAATCATGTTGTACCTATCTCGAAACAATTAACATAACTTTCACTAGAGATTTTAGATTAAGGTTTTCTTTGAATGGTTTCGAAGAGAACTTCTAGATCTACAACTTTTATGAAGACCTCGAAAGTAAATTCTATCGTCTAAAGGGTCAAAACTGGGACTAGATGATAGGATCAGATGAACAGTGCATCAGACGATATGACGTCATCAAATGATACGTCCGCACCAGACGAAGCGTCCTCACCAGATGATACGTTCTCACAAGAAGAAGCGTCCTCACTAGACAAATCATCCTTGCCATACGAAGCGTCCTCGCCAGATGATACGTTCTCACAAGACAAAGCATCTCACAAGATGAGACATCCTCACCAAATGAAGCATCCTCACAAGGCGATACATCCTCACCGGATGACACGTCATCACCAAGTGATATGTCCTTACTAAACAAAGCACCATCACCAGAAGATACGTCCTCACTGGACGATATGTCATCACCAGACGATACTTTTTATACTCCTGAGCATCTCCATTTATAAGGACCATAACTTTTGATTCTGATATCCAAAATTTTCATACTTTATACCGTTTGAAAACTAGAAAGATAAGCTACAGCTTTCCAAAAGACAACTTTGACTAATTTAGCCTTAATTAGTCCAATTTTTCCCCTGAAATTGGTACACAATTTGGACCTGTGAAAGACTTAGATTATGAAATGTACAACTACAAAAGAAACATGCACATACATCTGGGGAACTTTTCAGTTCTAAACTCATTGTCAAATCAACATAAGCCCGTACATAACTTTAATTACATAATAACATTATAAACAAGGGCTTAACATAAATTACAACATATATAGGATGCTCAATGTTTAATATGCTTATGAAGCTATCCAAAAATGATCGAACTAACTTAGTTACAAAAGTTTATAATATCTTGGAGTTTCCAATGCCTTGCAAGGATTGTTAACCTTCTCGTTCTGCACTTGAGGAGGGAATATTATATATATATATATATATATACACATATGCTTGAATTTGTGGTAAATTGCCTATGGCTATAAATATGTTAGTCACTGAGCTGTGTAGCTCACCCTAATATTCCTCCTCAGTGATATATATATATATATATATATATATATATATATATATATATATATATATATATATATATATATATATATATATATGTATATTCAGTAATTCAAACATTCTTCAATTTAGTTTAACACCCATAGCACATAACACTCAAATGCATCATACATGCCAAATTAAAGGTGCAATTCACAACAAATGGCTGGAGGGTTCCATAGAAATAGAATGGAGAAATTGAAGTTTACCCCATGAACAGAATGAGTTCAATTTCGAAGCTCATATTTCACAAGAGGACAGCCGGGAGAAGGTTCTTGTCAACATGCACGTGACGAATAGAATGGTTTCATTCTCACCCAAACAAAAACGCATAATCGTTTTCTTGTATGTTCATGTTTTTATGCTTTTTTTTCTTTTCATTTAATACAAAATGCCATGGCCTCTTTTGAGATATAACATAGTCATATTTCATCATGTATTTTCAACATTTACAAGTAAGTCAATTTCAAACAAATCAATTTCAACATACCCATATAGGCAAGAATTTGCCCAATTACACTATAACCATAAATATGTTACCCACATAATTAGTTGGCAAAAAATCAAGTCAAGCTTGCCTTTCCCCTTGCTCTTGAGTAGGATTCCCTTTGTTTCCCAAAACAACCAAGGTTCCATTCAAAACAACATGCCAATAAAAATTCATAAACTTTAAAAATCACAAAATTTCAATAAACACAAATTAAACTCAAATCTAACCTACCTATAGTCTATCTAGGTTAGAAAACCTAAGGTCTAGTTTAGAAACTCTAAAATCAATTGGGTTCTCCTAATGCATCTTCTTCCCTCACAAACCTCTTTTCTCTTTAACTCCTTCATCCTCAATACAACCCATTCCTTTAATAAAGCAAGAAGAAAAGACGGTTGACCTACCTTAACAACTTGATTTCTCTTCTTTTCTTTTTCACCGAAATCTCTCTTCTTCTCTCCTATTTTTGTTTTTCACTCTCCTCCCTCTTCAATTCACGTTTTTTCTCCTCTTATAAGCAAGACAGTGTATTCTTTTTCCTTTTGTACCCTTAATGAGCCCAAAAAGTCCATCTTACCCTTCCTTATAAGTTTATGTTCTTTTATGCTTAAGTGACCTCCCAAAAATGCCCTTGAACATCCTTATTATATTAACACTTTAATTCCACTTACCCATATAATAAATCCTACTAACCTTGACATAATTATAAATCCAAAAAATTGTAATCTATCTAAACCTCAAAACTATTTCAAATCATGCTTAACTTTTTAAAAAAATTTAGGGTCCATCATACGCTCTCTATTAGAATACAACAAAATCACAGGATCAAACTTGTTGGACCCCGAATCTTGAAGAGAAAATTTAGAAATAATAAATAAAATTAAATGAGTGTTTTGTATGTGATTTGTGTTATAGATGATTATGATATTGGAATGTGAATTATGTAAAGATGATGAGTTGTGGAATCTTAAGTAAGAACTATAGTGATATATGTGAGATCTGATGCAAAAGCAAGAGGGGAACTTGGAGAATGACAAAATTCTATTGGATGTAAAAAAATCATATGAATTGAGGCTGAGATTTGGATAAATTCCAAATGATAGTTGAATTGTTATAAATGATGTGCAATTAAGAAAGTGAAGTTAGGATGAATGTTAAATGTATATGCTGATTCAAGGGAATTTCAGGAATGATTGATATAGAATTGGCCAAAGTTGTCTTCTTTGAAGTTGTAGCTTGCTCTTCTATCTTTCCAACGAGATCAAGTATGTAAGATTTCGAGATCGGAGTTAAGAGTTATAGTTAATACAAGTTATGATGTTATATAAGATTTATGTTAGTGACATCTTTGATGAATGTTAGAGAATTGTGGTTTTGATGAACCAATTTAGTTGAGATTTGAGAAGTTCATGAATTGAATTTGTTGCTTGAATTGTTATGAAGTGTTTAGGCCTTTGAATAAGTAAATATGTGAAGATTATAAGTGTATATTATGTTAGTTTGGATGTGAGAAGCATTGGAAAAAGGTTGAAGAGGTTTTGGAAACCACATGTCCGTTAAACGGACATGGGAGTCCGTTTAACGGACAGCCTCAGGTCAAAAGGACCCCTCCCCTTGCTCATGTCCGTTAGACGGACATGGGTGTCCGTTTAACGGACATTCTCGAATGTTTTAGTGCACTTTGGGTCGTATGTGTTCGTTAAATGGACATGCATGTCCGTTTAACGGACAGTGTAACATCCCGTTACTGCTAGCAAGGGTATTCTGGTAAATTAGGGCGGACTGATAGGTTTCATTGCATTCACTGATTGATTATGTTACTGACCTCTAATTATAGAGGAACAGGTTTATTGCATATGCATTTATTCATAGGTACATGCATTCATGATTTTTCGGTATTTATTTGTAAATTGGAACTGACTGAATTGACTGGTTTGCGATTTGATTGAGAAATTAGGAGTAATTGGTTTCAAATAATTGATTTAGAATAGTTCAAGTGTGATTGAGAATTGATAGTGGCTTATAGGAAATTTTCTGGGAATTCAGGAGAAAATGCCTGGACCGAAAATTTTCGAGTGACAGACCGATTGACTGTATAGTACTGAAAGAATTGTTCAATGGCGATGGAAAAATTAGAGTGATACTATTAGGAAATTGAAAGTGTCGAGCCATTGAAATTTAGAGACTGAAATTTGAACTGATTTGGAGACTTATGTCTATAAATACTTAGGTTTGTAATTTGGGGATTTTTACCCTAAGGCTTAAGCATTTCTTCTTCTCTTCCTCCCCCCCACCCCCCACGGTGTTCATCGATTCCTCCCATCGGTGAGGTTCTTCGATTTTTCCTTGTGGTTTTCTCCTCATTATGCAAAGCTAACTTGTTTATTGTGATTGATGAAGGTTGAGAAGCTTTGAGAGTGGTTAATCGTTGATATTGAAGGATTTTAGGGTTTACGGTGATTTGGAAGATTTGTGGAATTTGATCTTCGATTGGTAAGTTTTAATGGTTTTAATGTGGTATTAATGGTTTTTGATGCATTTATGGCATTTATTGTGGTTGATTTGGGTAGTTGATAGTGTTAATGGAGGTTTTAGAGTGAGAAATGGACGAAAAGCGATCGGAGAAGACGGTGGCGCGACCCGCACGTTGCGACGTCTGGCGCAGCCTCGCCGCGACGAGCAATTAAGTGCTCGCCACGGCAAGCGTATGGTTTCACGCCGCTAACGTTGTTTCACGCTCACATGGCGAAGCCGCGAAGAGGATGCACGCCGCAATGAAGCGCCCTCCACGCCATGACGAAGACCTTCAGACGCCATGGCGAGGGATGTAGGTCGCGCAAGAAGATGTTCAAGGATTAAGTTTTAGTTTATTGGGTATAATTTATGGTATAGACCTCCGATTGAGGTGATTCCTGATTCGTTATGAGCTAGGAAAAGGAGTCTACAATTGAGGATAACTATGGAAGTTAGAATTTAATTTAAATGGTATTGAATTATCGAGATTAAGGTCAATTATGGTTCCTATAGTGACCTAAGTATTGAAGTGTGATAATTGGAGTTTTAATTGGGATTTTCAATAGAGCTTTTGACCCAATGGATAGGGAATTGCTATAGGGAGTATGAATTGAGGAAATTGAACTGAATTTTTTGGAATGGATCAATTATTGTCGATCAATTGAGCGAAGAGTTAGAATGGGACATAAGAGTTCAAAAGTGGGTTTTAGTGCCGGAAATCGTGAACATGCATTGTACATAATTCCATTGAGACATATGCATCACTGAATTGTTTAATTGAGCATTTAGTAATGGGACTGTATTTAACTGTTATAGAGGCGTCGTTGGATCATCATTCCACGGACATTGCTGGAACTTCCAGGCAGTAGCTCGGAAGTAACAGGTGAGTAACCTAGTTGGTTTCTCAAATTCCTGATTGTCTAAATGCTCAATATGAATTACTTGCCAATATGAAATTTCATGATTACTGAAATGTACATGATCGAATGGCATGCTTCTACTGTATTGGATTGGACTACTGCATGACACTGAGAAATGTAATACTGGGCTTTTATAGCCATACACTGAATTACTAAACACTGCATTACATGCATAAATGCATGATCAGATAATGGATATGTGACCCAAGTTGCTATTATCACTGAAAAGAGCCTCGAGCTCTAACATCAGATCGACCGCCTCGAGCCCGAGGGAGAAAATCTCGACGCGTCCCCCATCGAATAATGGACCGAGCACTTGGGCACAATACTGAATAACTGGAAAAGAGTCACATATGCATTGTATACACATGAATGATTGTTTTGTGACAATTACTGAATTACATGATGACCTAATTTATTGTAAATTGTTATTTGATACTGCAAACTGTTATAGGCTACTGTAAATTGTTATATGCTAATGGTATATTATAGTGACATGCTGTACGCAATCTGCATAATGCATGATTTGAGTGCACCATCGATGATGGTTTCTCATTGAGTTCGCAAACTCACCCAAAATTGCATCTAATTTTTCAGGATCGATAGAGTAGACTCTTAGCTCCAGAAATAGTCTTTTCTGCCGTCGCGAGCGTCTTTGGCAAGAGAAGCGATGGCTCATGTGTCGGTCACCTAGGTTGGACTTTTCGGATGATTTAGGATAGACGTTTGTATCAGTTTCCTTTTTGAGTTTTGTTTAGGGGACTGATAGACTTGTCTATTATGCTATTGGATGACTATGTCAGATTGATACTATGGTTTTTAAATTTAGTGATTTATGTTATATTGCGATTTATTTATTGCGATGCCATGTGGATATTAGTGGGAATTTTCTGGTAGTGCACCTTTATCGTGGGTTACGTGTCGGAGCGACCTTCGGGCGTCCCGATGTGTACCCTATGGTGAGGGGGCGCTACATTAAGTGGTATCAGAGCATGGTTTGACATCTTTTGGGATTAGTCAATTTAGGCTTGAATTACCGTGAGAATAGTGGAACTGATCAAAATTTCTTGTCTGTTTTAGGTCATCCATCCTTGGAGATCGAGTTGAGTTACCAGCTGACTTGGAATCGGTAGGAGCTAGTAGGGAGTCCCTCATGCCTCATTCAGAGGAGTTGCCTCCTCGAGTTCCTGTGAGACGGGAATGGAGATATGATCGACTGCGTAAGCAGGGGGCTGTTGATTTCTTTGGCAGCACAGACCCTGCTGAAGCTGAGGGATGGACTGTGTAAGCAGGGGACTGAGAGAGTCCTCAATCAAATGGACTGCGACCCGGATGAGCGTTTTGACTACACGGTTTCTCTCCTTCAAGGTCCTGCATATCAGTGGTGGATGACTGTTCCGGGTAGTACCACCAGGCCCTGCACACTGACATGGGATGACTTTCTGAGGGCCTTCCAAGATAATTACATGCCCAAGGTCTATCTGGAAAGGAAGATGCAGGAGTTCCTGGAGTTGAGACAGGAACAGATGTCAGTGGCCGACTATGAGGTGCGGTTTAACGAGCTGATGGGATATGCTTCTACACTGATTGCTACTGAGGCTGACAGGTGTCGGCGTTTTGAGGGCGGACTCAATTTGGAGATCCGTACCTGACTAGCCAGGTCCCATATGGGCAATTTTATTGAGCTGAGGGCTGCTGCAGTGCGGATCGAGCAGCTACTGAGAGAGAGTCTAGCTGAGACTGGTCAGGGGATCAGGAATAAGAGACCCTGCGACAGTCAGGGCAGTGAGAGTAGAGGGTACAGCAAGCGCCATAGCAGGCCCTTCAGGTCCGCAGGAGGGGCTAGACAGACGGGTAATGGGAAGAGAGGCAGTTTTGCACAGACTGGTAGTGGCAGAGGCGGTGTCAGAGGTTCAGGGCAGTCTATTCCTCTATGTGAGCATTGTGATAAGAGGCACAGCGGAGAGTGTCGGTGGCTGTCTGGAGCTTGTTTGAGATGTGGCTCGATGAACTACCTAGTTGGGAACTGCCCAGAGACTATGGGAGCCCAGTCTACTATGACTGGAAGATCTGGTAGCAATACCACGGTGCAGCAGAGTCGTGGTGGTGGATCCGGATGGAGAGGCTGAGGCTGAGGCTGAGGCCGAGGTCGAGCAGAGGGATCAGCAGTGAGGTCAGAGGGTCTGAGCAGCAGACAACAGTCTCAGGCCAGGGTCTATGCCATGACTCGGCAGGAGGCCCAGGATTCCCCAGAAGTTGTTGCGGGTATGTTTCTTATTTCTAGTTTTGAAGCATATGCATTGTTGGATCCTGGATCCACTTATTCTTTCATTGCACTGCATTTAGCATGTAGACTGCATGGGGATAGAGAGAGGTTACAGTATGGGTTAGAGGTGAGTACTCCTCTAGGTAGTACGATTGTATTGGGAGATAGATGTGATATTGGGGATGGACTGATTCACTGCGCATAAGGGCTATTATGGACTGTTACACCAAGGAGGTTGCGTTGGAATCTCCTGGTCAGCCCAGAGCTGTGTTTCGAGGAGTTAGTCAGGCAGTGCCAGCGAGGATGATATCCTTCATTAGTGCCCTGAGGTTGATACAGGGAGGATGTGGGGCCCATCTGGCTCACGTAGTGGATACCGGAGTCGATCAGATAATTATAACTGAAGAATTTAGCAATGAAAGGATAAATTGGAAATAAATTTGAAATGAATGAAAAGTCATTATTGGGGGACCTGATTCTAGTGGAAACTCAAGTGTGAGAGATAGAATCTACTACTGAGGAAATGTGTATTATGTTAACGTAAGGAATCCGACTATGTAATAGGATTACTGAACTGTAAGGAGAAATTAGTCATGAAATTGAGGGGATTATTGGTTCACAAAATTTTTATATAAAATGCTTGGGAAGTACCAAGTTGATATGAGAAAATTGTGTAAAGGAACTTGTGGCAGAATATGATATTTAGAAATTGAGAAATCATAAGAGAATTTTCCCATGGGGGAATTTAGATATTTTAAGAGTTAGGAAGAGTAAATAACGAGTATAAAGAGTATTAGGTTGTAATCGTCAAAGATAATGTGATATTGCAAGGGATATGTATGTTCGAGAATTGGAGTTCTTTAGAACTAGCTTTATGCTGGATACGTCCAGAAGTTGTTAGAGATTTTTAGGCTTAGCTCTTTGTTAAGTGTTGAGGAAAAACGTATAAATCGTATGATTAATGAAAGAAAAAGAGAAATTTTCAATTCGAATATTGATTGTATCGTTGTAAATTCGGAGACTTTGCAATACTTATCGAAGTGTCCCAATAGAGGTTATGATGCAATATGTTGAAATGGTGTAAAGTAGTTTTATGTGCATAAGGATAAGTATGATCTCTTGGACTGTATTAAAATTGATGACTGGAATTTATTGTGTTGGATATTGTTCTGAAAGCTTGGAGATATTAGTTGGACAGAAACATTTCAGATATGGCTATGAATAAGCAAATTGATAGTGATCGAGGTATTAGTGAATTTGAAAGAATTGAAAAGGATTATGCGTTTGAGGGTTTCAAAATTTAGCTAGTGGTGCAATGTAATGTACTAAATAGAAAGTGCAATGGCAAAGGATCTTAATTTGGGCATTAAGGCTATTAAACCTAGTGTAATACTGAATGCGACTGTCGATCTATCAAGGAGGTAAAAAGGAATGTATCATTATTAGTTATAGGAATTCCGGATCAGGTGTGTATAGAAAGGACTGGCAAAACAAATTGGGGATTTAGAAATTGCAAACCTTATTGGGAAATTCAAATGGGATTCAACTTTTGAGAAAATGATATTTATGACTGTATTTTGAAGTATGTGTTTTACCCGCCAAAGAAACTGTTAGAGAAATCTCTAGGAACCATCGAAGTGTTGTGTTTCAACAAGAGTGTACAGAAAGAGTAATATAAGGTTTAGAGTGTGAATCGAATAGTTATTCGTGGGGATAACTAACTAACGTGACTGCTGAGGCAAATGTGAGACTAATATTCTTGGAGTCCGTTGAGATTGAGGTACAGTTAAGCGAGATTGTGGGATTAATGATCATTATTTTGGTGTTACCATTCGAACAGTGCATAAGGAGTCGTATAGCAAAAAGAAGTCGTTAACCCCTACATTAGAGTGAACAAGGCCTGAACATAGTCGAAGACTATGATTGATTTGAGTTAATGATGATAAGTGAAATGAATCTGAAAAAGGGGTTGAGCGATCCAAGTTAACGACAATGAGTCGAATCGATTAGGATCGTGGTTATGAGAATTTGAAGAAATTAGCATTTTAACACTAAAGAGATGTAATATGATAAGTAAATAATTGAAATATTTCGAAGTGTGTAGCCTCGGCCAAAATGCATAAATAGAGATAAAGGTAAATAAGGAAAACTAAATTCGTTATTAAATGGCCTCTATGTGACCGTCGTGTAAATAGATTGGTAAAGTGATTTAAAAATCTAAAAGATGATTCTGATTTACAAAGTGTTTTATGGACTGGATTAAGAAACAGTGTTAAGATCTGATAAATGTGTTTCTGGTACCGAATGTGAGGATTTGCGAATAATTATAAGGAAATGAGTGAGAATCAGAATAGAAAGGAGCGGATCAATTCCCCTATCTTCCTGATCAATTGTATATGAAATTTTGGGGACGAAATTTTTATTAGGAGGGGTGAATTGTAACATCCCGTTACTGCTAGCAAGGGTATTCTGGTAAATTGGGGCGGACTGATAATTTTCATTGCATTCACTGATTGATTATGTTACTGACCTCTAATTATAGAGGAACAGGTTTATTGCATATGCATTTATTCATAGGTACATGCATTCATGATTTTTCGGTATTTATTTGTAAATTGGAACTGACTGAATTGACTGGTTTACGATTTGATTGAGAAATTAGGAGTAATTGGGTTCAAATAATTGATTTAGAATAGTTCAAGTGTGATTGGGAATTGATAGTGGCTTATAGGAAATTTTCTAGGAATTCGGGAGAAAATGCCCGGACCGGAAATTTACGAGTGACAGACCGATTGACTGTATATTACTGAAAGAATTTTCCAATGACGATGGAAAAATTAGAGTGATACTGTTAGGAAATTGAAAGTGTCGAGCCATTGAAATTTAGAGACTGAAATTTGAACTGATTTGGAGACTTATATCTATAAATACTTAGGTTTGTAATTTGGGGATTTTTACCCTAAGGCTTAAGCATTTCTTCTTCTCTTCCTCAACCCCCCATGGTGTTCATCGATTCCTCCCATCGATGAGGTTCTTCGATTTTTCCTTGTGGTTTTCTCCGCATTGTGCAAAGCTAACTTGTTTATTGTGATTGATGAAGGTTGAGAAGCTTTGAGAGTGGTTAATCGTTGATATTGAAGGATTTTAGGGTTTACGGTGATTTGGAAGATTTGTGGAATTTGATCTTCGATTGGTAAGTTTTAATGGTTTTAATGTGGTATTAATGGTTTTTGATGCATTTATGGCATTTATTATGGTTGATTTGCGTAGTTGAGAGTGTTAATGGAGGTTTTAGAGTGAGAAATGGACGAAAAGCGATCGGAGAAGACGGTGGCGCGACCCGCACGTCGCGACGTCTGGCGTAGCCTCGCCGTGGTGAGCAATTAAGTGCTCACCGCGACGAGCGCAGCGAGACGCCGCGGCAAGCGCATGGTTTCACGCCGCGGCGAACGTTTTCGTCTACGCCGCGGCGAGGGATGTAGGTTGCGATGAAGAGCAGTGTTCTGAAGGATTGAGTTTTAGTTTATTGGGTATAATTTATGGTATAGACCTCTGATTGAGGTGATTCCTGATTCGTTATGAGCTAGGGAAAGAGGTCTACAATTGAGGATAACTATGGAAGTTAGAATTTAATTTAAATGGTATTGAATTATCGAGATTAAGGTCAATTATGGTTCCTATAGTGACCTAAGTATTGAAGTGTGATAATTGGAGTTTTAATTGGGATTTTCAATAGAGCTTTTGACCCAATGGATAGGGAATTGCTATAGGGAGTATGAATTGAGGAAATTAAACTGAATTTTTAGGAATGGATCAATTATTGTCGATCAATTGAGCGAAGAGTTAGAATGGGGCATAAGAGTTCAAAAGTGGGTTTTAGCGCCGGAAATCGTGAACATGCATTGTACATAATTCCATTGAGACATATGCATCACTGAATTGTTTAATTGAGCATTTAGTAATGGGACTGTATTTAACTATTATAGAGGCGTCGTTGGATCATCATTCCACGGACATTGCTGGAACTTCCAGGCAGTAGCTCGGAAGTAACAGGTGAGTAACCTAGTTGGTTTCTCAAATTCCTGATTGTCTAAATGCTCAATATGAATTACTTGCCAATATGAAATTTCATGATTACTGAAATGTACATGATCGAATGGCATGCTTCTACTGTATTGGATTGGACTACTGCATGACACTGAGAAATGTAATACTGGGCTTTTATAGCCATACACTGAATTACTAAACACTCCATTACATGCATAAATGCATGATCAGATAATGGATATGTGACCCAAGTTGCTATTATCACTGAAAAGAGCCTCGAGCTCTAACACTGTACTGACCGGGCCTCGAGCCCGAGGGGAGAAATCCCTGACGCGTCCCCCACTGAATACTGACTGAGCACTTGGGCACAATACTGAATAACTGGAAAAGAGTCACATATGCATTGTATACACATGAATGATTGTTTTGTGACAATTACTGAATTACGTGATGACCTGATTTATTGTAAATTGTTATTTGATACTGCAAACTGTTATAGGCTACTGTAAATTGTTATATACTAATGGTATCTTACAGTGCCGTGCTGTACGCAATCTGCGTAATGCATCATTTGAGTGAACCATCGATGATGGTTTCTCATTGAGTTCGCAAACTCACCCAAAATTGCATCTAATTTTTCATGATCGATAGAGTAGACTCTTAGCTCCGGAAATAGTCTTTTCCTGCCGTGCGGGCGTGCTGGCAAGAGAAGCGATGGCTCACAGGTCGGTCAGCTAGGTTGGACTTTTGCGGATGATTTAGGATAGACGTTTGTATCAGTTTCCTTTTTGAGTTTTGTTTAGGGGACTGATAGACTTGTCTATTCTGCTATTGGATGACTGTGTCAGATTGATACTATGGTTTTTAAATTTAGTGATTTCTATTATATTGCGATTTATTTATTGCGATGCCATGTGGATATTAGTGGGAATTTTCTGGTAGTGCACCTTTATCATGGGTTACGTGTCGGAGCGACCTTCAGGCGTCCCGATGTGTACCCTACGGTGAGGGGGCGCTATAGACAGCCACGGGTCACCTTAGGAAAAATGTGATTTTGACCATTTTGGAGGCCGAATATGATTTTGTGGTCTTCATAAGAGTTGTATATCTAGACGTCTACTTTCAAATGGTCTAAAAACGAAAACAATCTGACTTCTATATTGAAAGTTATAGCGTTTTCTCCAAAAGAGTTTCAAATCGATTTAGGGTTTAAACATGTTGAATTGTTTTGATCATAACTCACTCATCCAACCTCAGATTGAGATGATTCTTGAAGCATTGAATTCCTAACACATGTATCCTTCTCTCCATGAAAATTTGTATCAATTGAAGTTAAAGTGAAAGAGTTTTAGTGAATCTTATGATAATCAGAATGACTTGTTTCATTCTGATCTTGCTATTTTTCCTTCTTCATCCGACCTTGTCAAATCATTTGCTTATATCTTTTCCGTCCGACATCCAAATGACTTGGTTCTCAAAGCGTTGGATTTCTAAGACAATTAATTTCATTTTTATGAAAAATTATGAATTTTAGAGGTTTAATTGAGCAAGATTATTTGAATCATAGTGAGATAGGAAAGTTTCTGAACATAGTTCAGTATTTTATGAAATTCGGGATCTGTGGAGATCCGATTGAAGCGATGTTTGAGGCAAAATAAAATTAAGATATGGGGCGACAAATCATATGAAGAAATTAAATTTCAATTTAGCCTTTAAGAATGCTAATTTGTGGAAGGAAGTGAATTGCTAGAAAATGTGTTAGAATATGAACATGTTAGAAATGTTTTGAGCATAACTTTTGATGTAGTGCTCCGAATGGGATGATTCTTGTGGCATTATGAAATTAAGACATAGAGAAACAATTCTCTAGAAGGAAGTTTGGACTAATTCCTTCACTTTGATGGTGAAATCAATGTCCTAATGTAGGATCAATTTCAGGGGCAGTTTTGGAAGTCCACTTAAAGACTTAAAAGTTTTAGCCTAACATAGAGGGGCATTTTTGTCTTTGGCCACTCATTAATGTGCTGGCACTATAAAAGAAGAGAATAGCTTGGGAAAAGAGGGAAGCTTACGAAAATTAGAGAAAGAAACAAGAGAGAAGGGAGAGGAGATTTCGGTGGAGGAAGGGAAAGAAGAGGTATGGTTTCTGATTTTGAGGGATTCAAGCTTGATTTTTCATGGATTCATGAAGGAAAAGAGGGAAGGAGAAGAGAGCTACCTTTCAAGCCAAGCAATTTCGAAAATGAAGAAGATAAAAGGTAAGAGATGATTTTGATATTTGAGTTTTTAGTAAATTTTTGGTTTAGATTACTTGAAATTGGTGTGGGTTTGTTAGTTATAAGCTCAATTTTGATGATTAGGCCTCAAGTCATGTTTGATTTTGAATGAGAAGTATTAAGGGTTATACCCAATTGTATGAGCTGGAGATTTTAGAAGTTCTTGGTTTAGCTATCATGAATTTATTATAGGTTTGTTAATTATGTAATCAATTTTGATAATTATGACAGTTATGATATTGGATTTGGATGATTATGGCTTAGGTAACTTTATATGGGAAGAGAGAGAGAAGTAAAGAACAAATTGAAGCTTTGGACAAGATTATAGCATGGATAAGAGGTGGGTAATATGCTTGTTTTCAAATTTTTAAGTTATTGTTTTACAAATGATTTTGGAAAGATTATGAATTGTTTATCCAATGGATTTCAAATGATTTTTATAAATTTGGAATACTCGTTTGAGCTCATTATGTTTAATTGATTGAAATTCAATAAGTGAACTTGTGTGACATGATTTTTAAATGATTTGCAATTGTCTAAGGCATGCATTCCCTTGTTTGGAATAATTGAGAATTGTTATGTGAATTATGTTTTACAAATTGTGCAAAATGGGAAGTGATGCTAGAAATGCATATATATGTCATGTTCATGAAATCAAGTTTTCAAGAGTGTGCCTTTTTGGGGCAAAATATTTTCAATGCATGAATTAAATGTTATGTGGGTTCGGCATTGTTGGACCCCGATCTTTGAGTGAAAATATGAAAATTGTGAAAAAGTTGACTTTTTGGCCTTGGAGAGTTGACTCTTGATTTAGGCAAAATTTGAGAAAATATGCTACATGAAACTTGTAGATTATGTCAAGAGCTTTCTGTAGCCATAAAGTTTGATATTTTTCGATATCGGGAGTGGAAGTTATGATCAGTCAAAGTTAAGTATGAAATTTATTTGAAGTTTGACTTTTGGGGTTGATAGTTGACTTTTGATCTAGGCCTAATTCGAGGAAATGATCAACGTGAAACTTGTAGCCTCTGTCGAGAGCTTTTCGTGGACATAAAGTTTGCTATTTTTCGATGTCGGGATTGAGAGATATGAATGTCGGAAGATATGCTTTGTTTTGAAAATGTTATTAAGTATAGATTTGCATGTGCTATACTTCGAGGCCACTCGTCGTATGGATTTAGTCTGAATTGGAGTGAGTGGTATTACTGAAAGTTGTAGCTTGTATGTCGATCTTTCCGACGCCATAAAGTTTGTAATTTTTTGATATCGGAGTTAGGAGTTATGATTTTCGGAAAACCCATTTTGTTCTTGGGTTTTCAATCCGACCTTTTTGTAATCTTTTGTGCATAATTCCTTCATCCGACATCCGATTGACTCGATTCTTGAAGCGTTGAATTCCTAAGACAATTACGTTCATTTTTATGAAGAATTATGATTTTTAGAAGATTAAATGGAAAGAGATTGATTGAACCAAAGTAAGAGATGGGTTATAGGTTATAAGTTGGATAATTTTCTGAACATGGTTCAGTACTTTGGGATTTTCGGGAGTTATACAACTCCGATTGAGGTGATTCTTGAGGGAAAATAAAGTTAAGACATAGGGCTACAAATCTTATGAAGGGATCGAAATTTAATTTCATCCCTAAGATTGTCAAAGTCTGGATTGAAGTTATGTTAAAGTTCAGTTTCGGATTTTGTGCAGGTCAGTTAGTAATTTGGCTATAACTTCTTCGTTTTAGATCCGAATTGAGCGCCGTCAGTGGCGTTGGATTCGTAAGATCGAGAGGAACAATTTTCATGAAGAAAGTTTGTCCAAATTATTTCGTTTAGGTACTAGAAATCAGGACGCAAGTTATCAGTTTTTCAAAATCCTGCACAAGGGTAACTTTGGAAATAAGCAAACAAATGAGGGGCATTATAGTCTTTTCCCTCATTTTAATGAGGTGGCATAAAACACAACCCATGAAGCTTCTGGAATTCACGAGATATAGCAGAAGAATAAGAAAGAAGATGAATAGAAAGAAAAGAGGGGGGAGTTTACGAAAATGAAAAGAAGAAGAGAAGATAGAAGAGTGTCGTTTTTTCTACAAAAGAGAGGGGAGTTCGAAAATGTTAGAGAGGAGAAAGAGATGGGTTTCGGCCATGAGATGGGAAGAAGAAGAAGAAGAAGAAAAAGAAAGAGAAGAGGATGATTTCGTGGGTCTCTTATTTAAGGCAAGAGTTTCGAAATTCCTTGGATTTATAGTTAGAGTTTTGTTTCTTCTTGATTACAAAGGTGATTTGAAGAGTTATTGATGAGAGAACAATGAAATGAAGAGCTTTGGAAGCTAAGTATAAAATCTGATTTTTTTTCGTGGGTTTGTATAGGTTAGAAGATTTTCAAAGTTTGTTAGTTATTTAGATAGATTGTGATGATAATGGTTTAGAGAAGGCATGGGTAGGGTGTTGTTGAAGAAATGTCATGTTTTCTCCATTCTATAAAATTTCAACATGTGTATCAATTGTGAATTCATGGTTTTTGATAGAATTTGTGTTTGTATGCTTAAAGATGGTAGTTTGAAGAGTTAATGATGAAAGAATAAGAAAAGAGGAAAAGTTAAGAAAGTGACGAAGAATCTGATTTTCATGGGTTTTATCGGTTAGACGATTGTCAAATGTTGTTAGTTATGGAGATAAGTGTTGAAGTTGAAGGTGGATTAGGATTTGGTTAAGGTTAGATGAATGAATTTCATGTTTTCACTCATTCTTAAATTTTCCAGCAATGGTCTCTTTTGTTAATAAAGGTTTTATTGTGAGATTTTGCCTTTTGCTTAATCATGGTGGTTTGATGAGTGAATATGAAGTAAAGGGAAGGTTAGGTTAGATTAAAGTCAAAGGTTTTCATTTCTTGAAAATTCCAGCACTTGGTCTTTTAGGAAATTGTGACTTTGTTATTCCTAAGATGGGATTTTGCTTAGTTTGGAGAGGAATTATGGTTGTTATGAAAGTATAAGTGAAGTTGTGTAAGTTTAAATCTAAGTTTTACATTCTTGAAAACAAATTCCAGCATTGCTATATTGTGTTAATTAGGGTATTATGGTTAGAGTTTGCTTTCCTTGTTTCAAAATGAGGGTTAAAACATGTTTGGGAAGGTTAGATTAAGTTCAAGGTAAGTTGTTCAATTCCTAATACAAATTCCAGCATTGGTATTTGATATGAAATTGGGATTATTGTGCTTGTAAAAGTGAAGTGAGGCTTTGAAGGAAAAGGAAAGAAGAAGGGTTTGAAAGTTTAAGAAAAATTAGATTTGGTGTGGTGTCTTTAAGGCTTGAGATTGTTAAAAGTTTGATGCTTTTGAGAAGGATTTGATAGTTATAATTTAGGAATAGCTTAGGCATAATTAGGTAGGTTTTTAAGCATGATTTCTATTCTTTTAAAAATTTCAGCATTGATTCATTATGTTAATTAGGATTTTATGTCATGATTAAGGTCCAATAAGGCATGGGAAGTAAAGGAAAGGCAATTGGACCAATCCAAGATGCTAGCAAGGAAATTCAGGTGGGTAATATATTTATAACGTGAATTATGAGCCAAGTAATTGTTTTTGAAAATAAAGAAAGTGAATTATTGATTCAAATGATTTGATAAAGAGCTACACCGCTTTTTCTTGATCTGAAGTTTCATAAATTGCCATGATTTGACATTCCATGAGTTTATGTGATTTGATTGATTGAAATATGACCTTTGTTAAGATCATATGATTTCGATTATGTTATAAGATCACACGATATCGATAATATGTGTTATTTGGGTGAGAGAGTAACGTCCTGATAGTTCGTGCACGTCGACTTATAGCCTTCTCCCGGCTGCCTGCTTTGGGCCTACGAGATCCGAAATCGGACTCGTCCTGTTTACGGTATAACCTTCGGGTTGTCCGTCCTGTTTACGGGACTCTCGAACCATTTGGTTGCGCATTGCATTAGTGCATGATTGAGTGTTATGTGGTACATATCCGAATTTCATGATTTATACATGGAAAGGTTTGAAAAAAAAATACGTTTTGAAAAGGATTTCTCTTGTAAAATGTTTTTAAAAGAGTTTAAAAGGTTTTGCTTGTATTCCATTATAAATGTATTATCCACGGAGCCGTCGTGCTCACCCCCATTTCCTCCACAGTTTTGAGTGGGAAACCAGTTTGGCATCGGATTGGGGCAACTCGATGCTGCTTGATTATTTGTTAAGTTCAAGGAAGTTAGACTTTAGGATGCCATTGAAGTGTTTTGTATATTGTTTTTGATTGATTGTAATTGGGCTAGAAGCCCTTTAAAGCATTGTACTTATTTAATTCCATGTAATTAGTAAGGTTTTGGAGTTTCAAATGTATAGAGTAATGTAAAAGTTTCCTAAGAATGTATAATTGTGAAATTGAAATGAATTGAATTCTAAGATTGTGATTGCTGCCAATTGAGTTGCTATTGGGATGTTTGGAGTTGGTTATTGTGAGGAATTGGAAGATTGAAGTGGTTTTGTGCAGGTTTGGAGCTTGGATGGTTTAGATTTAGGATTTGGCTAGAGCATTTTTAGGGGAGGTGTTGTCCAAATTTTCTTAAATTTGGGAAGCAACTTTGCTTAGAATTTAGACCTCCGAAACGATTGAATTGGAATAAGAGGTCTTCGGAAAGTTATAGAGCAAGTTAAGAACTTTAAAACGGTATAAAATGGGTTAGTTTTCGACTTAAGATGAAAAAGATATGAGCGTTTTAAGTTTGCTGCCCATTATGCATTTGGGTTTCGAATTACTATTCATGGGCATTTTGGGCTGAACCTTCGGATGGGTTTTCCGCCGCTTTAGAGCGGGAATTGAAATTTCCGTCATTCATGAAAATTGTAGAGGTCTTGATATCTTTAAAAGAGGTATAATATATCCCGATCGAATTGGGGTAAAAGATATAAGGGTCGGAAATTGGCGGTTACTATTCATATGGTCAATTACTATTCCTTTGGTCATTTTGCATTTTCTCTTATAACTTTCTCGTTTGGCCTCCGATTCACCCGAAATTGAACCAGTGACTTCTCATCAAGTGTCCTACCTTTCCTTGCAAAATGTCCAATTGTTAGCTTAATTGAATTTTGTCGAATTAGCCTCACGTTTGTCTTGTTGATTTACCTATTTGAATTATGCTTCAAGATGTTCGCTTTTACGCACTATGCCTTTCAAACCGATGTGCTTTTTTCCGCTTTTGTTTTGTTTCCTTCCGTCTTATACCTTTCGGTTCAAGTTCGTTGGCTTCGTTTCGTTTGTTTCTATCCTTTGTTATCCGATTCACTCGTTTCAATCTATTTTGCTTTCGATTTGAGCCTTCGATTTGCTTTGTAATTTGCTTGGATACAATTCTTTAGTCTTGATTTTCATGTGCTTCGTAGTTTGTTTTCAGTATGTTTCTTCGTTTCAGATGCTTTTCCTCCGTTCGTTGAATTTACTTTTGTTTCGTTCTTCGTTTCGTTCTTGGTTAAGACCCACTCATAAAAATGGAGTTAAGATGAATAATAAAAAAATTATCGAGATTTTTCGGATTAGTCGAGGTTTTCTAAGGAATCATGTATGCGTCTGAAGAAATCATATGATTAGTTGGGTTAGGAAACGGATCCAACATATGTATATCGAGCCCGAATATGATCTTACTTGGGCGTATGAGTATGAATAAGGAATTGATACGAGTTTGTAAAGATAAAAGTGAATTTGTGAGAGTGTGCTAGGTGGTCATTTGATTTTGATGAAAGAAATATGATGGTCTTTAGGAATTTCAAAATTGATGTGCATGACTATTTGACGCTCAAATTCAAGTGATTGGTTTGATTTGGGTGATCTGAATACGAGTGATTAGAAACATGTGTTTGTGGAACTTAAGATTTGAATTTTGTGATGAATTGGGAGAAATTGATATGGACTATACTTACGTAAGATGAAAGGATGACGAGTTGCTAAATGATCATTGAACCATATTAGGATTCTTTAAAGAATGGATCATTGATTTGTGTCCATATCTGAAGAAATAATGAATTATAAATATAGTGATTTGATATGATATGGTTAGTGTGAGATACAAGATGTGAAATAGTGTAAAGAGATTGAGTGACGAGGAAATTAGATAAGAGAAAGTGATTGATTATGAGTTTTAGAAAGAAATTGGTAAGACAGTGCTTGATGATCTTAGTTTAAAAAGAAATTTATGCAAGAATGAGTTACTTGGAGTGTAAGTAAGTGTGAATTTCGAGGACGAAATTCTTTTAAGAGGGGGAGAAATGTTGGACCCCGATCTTTGAGTGAAAATATGAAAATTGTGAAAAAGTTGACTTTTTGGCCTTAGAGAGTTGACTCTTGATTTAGGCAAAATTTGAGAAAATATGCTACATGAAACTTGTAGATTATGTCAAGAGCTTTCTGTAGCCATAAAGTTTGATATTTTTCGATATCGGGAGTGGAAGTTATGATCAGTCAAAGTTAAGTATGAAATTTATTTGAAGTTTGACTTTTGGGGTTGATAGTTGACTTTTGATCTAGGCCTAATTCGAGGAAATGATCAACGTGAAACTTGTAGCCTCTGTCGAGAGCTTTTCGTGGACATAAAGTTTGCTATTTTTCGATGTCGGGATTGAGAGATATGAATGTCGGAAGATATGCTTTGTTTTGAAAATGTTATTAAGTATAGATTTGCATGTGCTATACTTCGAGGCCACTCGTCGTATGGATTTAGTCTGAATTGGAGTGAGTGGTATTACTGAAAGTTGTAGCTTGTATGTCGATCTTTCCGACGCCATAAAGTTTGTAATTTTTTGATATCGGAGTTAGGAGTTATGATTTTCGAAAACCCATTTTGTTCTTGGGTTTTCAATCCGACCTTTTGTAATCTTTTGTGCATAATTCCTTCATCCGACATCCGATTGACTCGATTCTTGAGCGTTGAATTCCTAAGACAATTACGTTCATTTTTATGAAGAATTATGATTTTTAGAAGATTAAATGGAAAGAGATTGATTGAACCAAAGTAAGAGATGAGTTATAGGTTATAAGTTGGATAATTTTCTGAACATGGTTCAGTACTTTGGGATTTTCGGGAGTTATACAACTCCGATTGAGGTGATTCTTGAGGGAAAATAAAGTTAAGACATAGGGCTACAAATCTTATGAAGGGATCGAAATTTAATTTCATCCCTAAGATTGTCAAAGTCTGGATTGAAGTTATGTTAAAGTTCAGTTTCGGATTTTGTGCAGGTCAGTTAGTAATTTGGCTATAACTTCTTCGTTTTAGATCCGAATTGAGCGCCGTCAGTGGCGTTGGATTCGTAAGATCGAGAGGAACAATTTTCATGAAGAAAGTTTGTCCAAATTATTTCGTTTAGGTACTAGAAATCAGGACGCAAGTTATCAGTTTTCAAAATCCTGCACAAGGGTAACTTTGAAATAAGCAAACAAATGAGGGCATTATAGTCTTTTCCTCATTTTAATGAGGTGGCATAAAACACAACCCATGAAGCTTCTGGAATTCACGAGATATAGCAGAAGAATAAGAAAGAAGATGAATAGAAAGAAAAGAGGGGAGTTTACGAAAATGAAAAGAAGAAGAGAAGATAGAAGAGTGTCGTTTTTCTACAAAGAGAGGGAGTTCGAAAATGTTAGAGAGGAGAAAGAGATGGGTTTCGCCATGAGATGGGAAGAAGAAGAAGAAGAAAAAAAGAAAGAGAAGAGGATGATTTCGTGGGTCTCTTATTTAAGGCAAGAGTTTCGAAATTCCTTGGATTTATAGTTAGAGTTTTGTTTCTTCTTGATTACAAAGGTGATTTGAAGAGTTATTGATGAGAGAACAATGAAATGAAGAGCTTTGGAAGCTAAGTATAAAATCTGATTTTTTTTTTCGTGGGTTTGTATAGGTTAGAAGATTTTCGAAAGTTTGTTAGTTATTTAGATAGATTGTGATGATAATGGTTTAGAGAAGGCATGGGTAGGGTGTTGTTGAAGAAATGTCATGTTTTCTCCATTCTATAAAATTTCAACATGTGTATCAATTGTGAATTCATGGTTTTTGATAGAATTTGTGTTTGTATGCTTAAAGATGGTAGTTTGAAGAGTTAATGATGAAAGAATAAGAAAAGAGGAAAAGTTAAGAAAGTGACGAAGAATCTGATTTTTCATGGGTTTTATCGGTTAGACGATTGTCAAATGTTGTTAGTTATGGAGATAAGTGTTGAAGTTGAAGGTGGATTAGGATTTGGTTAAGGTTAGATGAATGAATTTCATGTTTTCACTCATTCTTAAATTTTCCAGCAATGGTCTCTTTTGTTAATAAAGGTTTTATTGTGAGATTTTGCCTTTTTGCTTAATCATGGTGGTTTGATGAGTGAATATAAAGTAAAGGGAAGGTTAGGTTAGATTAAAGTCAAAGGTTTTTCATTTCTTGAAAATTCCAGCACTTGGTCTTTTAGGAAATTGTGACTTTTGTTATTCCTAAGATGGGATTTTGCTTAGTTTGGAGAGGAATTATGGTTGTTATGAAAGTATAAGTGAAGTTGTGTAAGTTTAAATCTAAGTTTTACATTCTTGAAAAACAAATTCCAGCATTGCTATATTGTGTTAATTAGGGTATTATGGTTAGAGTTTGCTTTCCTTGTTTCAAAATGAGGGTTAAAACATGTTTGGGGAAGGTTAGATTAAGTTCAAGGTAAGTTGTTCAATTCCTAATACAAATTCCAGCATTGGTATTTGATATGAAATTGGGATTATTGTGCTTGTAAAAGTGAAGTGAGGCTTTGAAGGAAAAGGAAAGAAGAAGGGTTTGAAAGTTTAAGAAAAATTAGATTTGGTGTGGTGTCTTTAAGGCTTGAGATTGTTAAAAAGTTTGATGCTTTTGAGAAGGATTTCGATAGTTATAATTTAGGAATAGCTTAGGCATAATTAGGTAGGTTTTTAAGCATGATTTCTATTCTTTTAAAAATTTCAGCATTGATTCATTATGTTAATTAGGATTTTATGTCATGATTAAGGTCCAATAAGGCATGGGAAGTAAAGGAAAGGCAATTGGACCAATCCAAGATGCTAGCAAGGAAATTCAGGTGGGTAATATATTTATAACGTGAATTATGAGCCAAGTAATTGTTTTTGAAAAATAAAGAAAGTGAATTATTGATTCAAATGATTTGATGCTACACCGTTTTTCTTGATACAGAAGTTTCATAAATTGCCATGATTTGACATTCCATGAGTTTATGTGATTTGATTGATTGAAATATGACCGCTGTTAAGATCATATGATTTCGATTATGTTATAAGATCACACGATATCGATAATATGTGTTATTTGGGTGAGAGAGTAACGTCACGATAGTCCGTGCACGTCGACTTATAGCCTTCTCCATTTGCCGCTTTGGGCCTCTGAGATCCGAAATCGGACTCGTCTGCTTCTGATATAACCTTGGGTTGTCCGTCTGCTTTCTGGGACTCTCGAACCATTTGGTTGCGCATTGCATTAGTGCATGATTGAGTGTTATGTGGTACATATCCGAATTTCATGATTTATACATGGAAAGGTTTGAAAAAAATATATGTTTTGAAAAGGATTTCTCTCTGTAAAATGTTTTAAAAGAGTTTAAAAGGTTTTGCTTGTATTCCATTATAAATGTATTATCCACGAGCCGTCGTTTCACCCCCATTTCCTCCACGGTTTTGGTGGGAAACCGAGTTTGGCATCGGATTGGGGCAACTCCGATGCGATTGATTATTTGTTAAGTTCAAGGAAGTTAGACTTTAGGATGCCATTGAAGTGTTTTGTATATTGTTTTTGATTGATTGTAATTGGGCTAGAAGCCCTTTAAAGCATTGTACTTATTTAATTCCATGTAATTAGTAAGGTTTTGGAGTTTCAAATGTATAGGGTAATGTAAAAGTTTCCTAAGAATGTATAATTGTGAAATTGAAATGAATTGAATTCTAAGATTGTGATTGCTGCCAATTGAGTTGCTATTGGGATGTTTGGAGTTGGTTATTGTGAGGAATTGGAAGATTGAAGTGGTTTTGTGCAGGTTTGGAGCTTGGATGGTTTAGATTTAGGATTTGGCTAGAGCATTTTTAGGGAGGTGCTGTCCAAATTTTCTTAAATTTAGGAAGCAACTTCGCTTAGAATTTAGACCTCCAAACGATTGAATTGGAATAAGAGGTCTTCGGAAAGTTATAGAGCAAGTTAAGAACTTTAAAGCGGTATAAAATGGGTTAGTTTTCGACTTAATATGAAAAAGATATGAGCGTTTTAAGTTTGCTGCCCATTATGCATTTGGGTTTCCCGAATTACTATTCATGGGCATTTTGGGCTGAACCTTCGATGGGTTTTCCGCGCTTTAGAGCGGGAATTGAAATTTCGTCATTCATGAAAATTTTAGAGGGTCTTGATATCTTTAAAAGAGGTATAATATATCCCGATCGAATTGGGTAAAAAGATATAAGGGTGAAATTGGCGGTTACTATTCATATGGTCAATTACTATTCCTTTGGTCATTTGCATTTTCTCTTATAACTTTCTCGTTTGGCCTCCGATTCACGAAATTGAACCAGTGACTTCTCATCAAGTGTCCTACCTTTCCTTGCAAAATGTCCAATTGTTAGCTTAATTGAATTTTGTCGAATTAGCCTCACGTTTGTCTTGTTGATTTACCCTATTTGAATTATGCTTGAAGATGTTCGCTTTATACGCACTATGCCTTTCAAACCGATGTGCTTTTGTTTCGCTTTTGTTTTGTTTCCTTCCGTCTTATACCTTTCGGTTCAAGTTGCGTTGGCTTCCGTTTCGTTTGTTTCTATCCTTTGTTATCCGATTCGACTCGTTTCAATCTATTTTGCTTTCGATTTGAGCCTTGATTTGCTTTGTAGTTTGCTTGGATACAATTCTTTAGTCTTGATTTTCATGTGCTTCGTAGTTTGTTTTCAGTATGTTTCTTCGTTTCTGTATGCTTTTCCTCCGTTCCGTTGAATTTACTTTTGTTTCGTTCTTCGTTTCGTTCTTCGGTTAAGACCCGAGTCATAAAAATGGAGTTAAGATGAATAAAAAAAAATTATCAGGATTTTTCGGATTAGTCGAGGTTTTCTAAGGAATCATGTATGCGTACGAAGAAATCTGTATGATTAGTTGGGTTCCGGAAACGGGATCCAACAGGCATAGTCCCTCAAGAATCGTCATGTGCACGTCAACCCAAGAAAAGCCTTCTCCCGGCTGCCCGCAAGTGGCACGGAGTTCCTTTTAGGACTCCCTTATGTGTACGACTACACAAGGCCATTTTATGGAATTGTGTAGTCATCATGTGCATGGACTTGCCAAACCATTATGATGTGTTATAGGATTTTGATGTTACTTGAAATGTGGTGCATTCATATCTTTAAAATTGTTCATGCTTTGTGAAAGGAAAATTTTGAGTTTTACGAGAAATAAGAATGTGAGGTTTTTAACTGTGACAGTTTTGAAAATTGTGTATAAATGTTTTGAAAAGTTGAAGAGTTTGTGAAATAAACGTTTGATGAAATTTCTATCATGAAATTTTTTAAAGATTGCAAAAGTTTTGAGAAAAGATTTTGCTTATTTTCCAACTTACAAGCATATTATCCACGAGCTCTCTAGCTCACCCCCCTTTCATCCCCATCTCCAGGTATTCGAGCAGGAGATCGGATGAAAGACGTCAAGATATCAGTATTTATGCATGTGTATGTAAATTGTGTATTTTGGTTTATGAGTATTGGTAATGGGTTATGGCTTGAAATGCCATTAGAGAATTGTAAGTAGTTAGTTCATGATGTATTTTGGATTATGATTTTTGTGTAAGAACCTGATATATGGAATTAACAATGTATTGACTATGGATGGTGTATATTGGATTTGTATACAAATTGTATTGAGTTATGAATGTAATTGGGATATATTCATATAGATATGGATGAACATGTTTGATGATGGGATTGGAATTGTGAAGATTTATAAATACGATTAGTTGAGTTTAATGGAAGCATTAATTTGTATATGAGTTAATGGAAATTGTATATAAGTTTGAATGTGATGAATATGATTTGAATATGGAAAATGACTAGAAAAGGGTTATAAATAGGTTTGCGTTTATGCTGAGATCCCGAACGGAGGGTCCGGTGGATTATGATGTATGTGTGATTGTTTGAAAGTTATAGAAATGAGTTTTACACTTTTCAGGTTTGGGTTTAGGAAAGGACAGCCGTTATGCTGCCCGATTTTTGTAGGGTACCATATGGATAAGTGTATTGGCGTATAAATATATGGGTTTATTGGCATAAGTATGAAATTGCTATGGTAAGAAATGAGAATAAGGATAAGAAGATGTTTCGTTATGAAGATATTGAGTTATCGCATATTTAAGAAGACTATGTTTAAGGATTGAAAAAAAAATTACATCGATTCGGATTGGTTAGTCCAAGGTTTCCAACGCGACAAGTCTTCTATTTCACGTTTCGGATGTCGGATATGTGTTGATGTATTCGATCCTATTAGCTTCGCATTCGTTTCTTTTCATTCGATTTGAATTCAGTTTTCGTTTGTTTCGAATCAGTTTCGACCCACTTGTCACATATGTTTCGATTTTTTATTATCCGCCTTTCATTTCCGATTCATGTGTTTGATTTGCTATATGATCCGATTCATTATTTTTGGTTCCGTTTCGGATTCAATTTAAGAGTGACCATGTTCAATTTAAGCAGTGGAGTTACGAGTGTTAAGTATGTGTAGTTGGGTTCCGGAAACAGGATCCAACAAAACTTTTTAGATTGGCTACAGAATTTGAAAATTCATCTTACATTCGAGAAACTAGGATATTTTCTGGACGAGCCACTTCCCAATCCCCCTACTGTTGGTGCCTTTGATGAGGATCAGAAAGCTTACAAGAAGCTACTAGATGATAGTGAGCTGGCTAGCTGTATTATGTTGGCCTTTATGTTACCAGAACTACAAAAGCAATATAAGGTTATGGATGCTCGTACCATAGTCTACCATCTAAGGGAACTATTTGATGAGTAAGTTCGGTCTGAGCAAACTATCAAAAAGGACAGTATGGCTATGATGCTAGTGGACTCTACTTCTGGTTCTTATAAGAGGAACCAAAAGAAGAAGAAGACGTCCAAAAAGCCAGTGGGAGGCATAGCAAAGAATAAGGCAAAGGAGACTACACCAAAGGGAATATGTTTCCATTGTAACAAGGAAGGGCATTGGAAAAGGAACTGTAAAGGGCCTTAGATGGCCCATAGTTTTTTTAGATATGTTATTTGTCATTAAGATTAATACTATTTCTGGTCATAATATTTAGGTATTACATACCGGATGTGGCTCACACATATGTGTTGACATGCAAGGTTTCAGGGGTAGTAAATGCTCAAGAAGGGAGAGAGGGACCTATGTGTGGGAAATAGAGCAAGAGTTGCTACATTAATCATATGAACCTATATTTTGTATCTTCTTAGTGGGCTAGAGTTAATTTTAGAATATTGTTATTATGTACATGTTGTGACAAACAACATTGTATATGTTTCATGTCTTAATAAGACAGGATTTCATTTAACTTTTTTGAACATGGTTGTTCAATTATGTTGAATGAAATGATGTATGGTATTGCTACATTATGCAATGGTATTTAAGTATTAGATATGTGTAATCCAATTTTAAATATCAATAAAAATAAAAAGACAAAAATAGGATAACTTAAAATCATCTTACTTATGCCATAGTCGACTTGCCCATATAAGTGAAAGACGCATGTCTAAGCTACACATGAATGGTAGCTTAGGATCATTTTATTATGATCATATGACATATGTGAATCTTGCTTGTTAGGCAAGATGACCAAATTTTCTTTTAAAGGAAAGGGTGTACGAGTGAATGGGTTATTAGACCTAATACATTTTGATGTATGTGTTCTGATGTTCATTCATGCCAGAGGTAATTTTATGTACTTCATTACCTTTAAGGATGATTATTCATGGTATGGCTATGTGTATCTAATGAGATACAAGTCTAAAGCATTTGAAATGTTCAAACAATTTAGACATGAAGTAGAGAAACAACTCCATAAAAGTGTCAAGGCACTTTGATCAGATCAAGGAGGTGAATACTTGAACAAGGAGTTTTTAAGTTATCTCAGGGATAATGTGTAACATCCCATTACCTATGGGAAGGTTAGAATGGTAAATGTGAGTGATTAATGAGAGTTAGAAATGCATTTCCATGTTCATGCGTAATATGTCCTACACATACATATGAATAGTGAGGTTGCACATGAAAAAAAAAGATTGTACATGCATTCATGAATAATTCTGGGTATAATTAGATTGAGTTGTGATTTCTTGGAGTTTTGAGAATTTTGAATTTATTTTTATTGGAAATTCTATTGGTTAGTAAGAATATTATATTTGGGAATTTTGATGAATTTAGGAATAAATTTTGAAAAATTATAGAAAATAAGAAAAAGAAATCAAAAGAAAATTTGGAGATAGTTGAATTGTAAAGATGAAAGTTAAGGGAGTTAGTTTCAAAAGAAACTAAGTTAGAGCTTAGGTATTAGGAAAGTGACATGTGTCACTTAGGCTTTTTGTATTTTTGTTAGAAGTAGGTTACTGTTCTCTGAGAGTTGAAAGGTTAAGTTATATGTCTAAGTTCCTTCTTCATCGTCATCTTCTTCAAATTTTCTTCCCATACAAAAAGTTTTCCATAAAACACCTTCTAAGAGATTTCTATGCTTTGCCTTTCCTACCCCAAGCCCACTTTGCTATTTGTGTCTTCTACCCTAAGAAAAACCTATCTTTACCTTCAAGTTGATGAACAAGTGATGCTTGGGAGTTAGGGCTAGTGTTGTTTTTGAAGAATTTCAAGTGAAATCAAGTAAGTTATGCTTTAAACGTTATGGGTATTGCTAAAATGAAACTCGAATGATGAGAAATGTAGGATTGATGACTTGATTTTTGTGTATGTGTATGTGTGTCGTGGATGATGAAATATCTTTGTAAATGTCATGTTGTATTATTTTGATTGATCATTAATAACGTATAATGTGTTATAGAGATGTTTCGGAAGTTAGATGTTGCATATAATGGAGTGAGGGTGAGTGCAGAAAATTAAGATGAATGGGTACATGTTCTATTTTTGTGTTACGGATCAATTATAGACCATGAGTATTTTTTGTGACCGATATATTGAGTTAATTGGGTATATAATGATGAGGAAATGTAATGGAAGAGATAATTTAGGTAGAAGAAGAGTTAGATGTAAAATATTGAAAGTTTGAATATCTGGAAAATGTCCACTGAATATGCTTCAATATTTTAGCCATAACATTTTCTCTAGTTGTCCAAACGAGATGATTCTTAATTTGGATTAACCTAGAAATATATGGATACATTTCTTATGAAGACATATAATTTCAATCCTGTCTCTAAGAGTCTCAAAATTTCATGAAGTTGAGAACTGGGTGCAGTACAATGGGAGCTTAATGTAAAATTTGTGTTCTGACTTCGGGAGCAAATCTGGATTAATCTAGATAGATTTTGGCAATGTTTTCTTCTTGGTAGTTGTATATTTTTCTTTTATCTTTACAACGGTATATAGTATGAAATTTTTGGACATCTGAGTTGGAAGTTATGATCATTATATGTGGAGAAGCAAAAGTAAGACGAAGCAAAAGTAAGACGAAACAAAGTAAGACGAAGCAAAAGTAAGACGAAGCAAAGTAAGATGAAGCAAAAGTAAGATGAAACAAAATTAAGATGAAGCAAAAGTAATACGAAGCAAAATTGAGATGAAGCACAAGTAATACGAAGCAAAGTAAGACGAAGCAAAAGTAAGACGAAACAAAGTAAGACGAAGCAAAAGTAAGACGAAACAAAGTAAGCAGATGCAGAAGATAGAATTTGACTTTGAGGTCTTCATAAAAGTTGTAGCTCTTGAAGTCCTCTTCTGAACCATCTAAATAACGCCTTAATCAGACATTTTTATTAAAAGTTATAGCTATTTCCCTGAAACGGGTTCAGTATGATTGAGGACAAAAATAGATTGGATTCTTTTGATCATAACTTCTTCTCTAGACACCCAAATGACTTGATTTTTGAACCATTGGACTCGTAAGACATTGCTCTACATATCTACCAAAAATCATATCCCTCTGAATCAAATTGAGAAAAATTGAGTGAAAAAGTGGAACGGGTACAATGAGTGTATTCTTAGATAGTATGAATTGATGTTATTCTACTAAACATACTTCAGTATTTTAATGATATCTTGATTTGTAGAGCTCCAAATGAGTGTATTCTTCGAGAACAACTAGTGAGTAACCTAGATGGTTTCTCTTAATTGTTGTTTGCTTATAATTATGTTTGAATAATGATGAATGCGAATGTGAAACCTATGTGTTTTATCAAGCTATTGATTGTGTTACATGCATTCCATTCATGAAGGCATAATCAGATAATGGAAGTTGGGACTAGGACAGCCAACGATCAGAGCTTAAAGCTTAATGTGTAGAAATGAGCCTCGAGCTCAAAAGTGTTTCAGAGCCTCAAGCTCAACGTGTAATGAGCCCTGTATCCTCATCGAAGAAGGGACAGTATAAACCCAGTATCCAAAATGGATACGGGACAGTTCAGGTGCCCAGTCACAATAATGTAACAATTGGAAAGTGTCTCATGAGCATTTCATATGCATCTTGTTAAGTGTGTTTGATAGAGTGAAATGCAAAATTGCTTATGCTTAAGTGAAAGTGTATTACTAAAGTGAAATGCAAAATTGTGAAATAATTGTGATATGAATTGATGTGTTGCATGAATTGAGTGAACCATCGATGATGGTTACCTCATTGAGTTCGCAAAACTCACCAAAATTACAACGTTGTTTTTTCAGGATCGAGGGACGACTCTAGCTATTGAGAGGCTCTATTGCTGTGTAGATTGTGATTTGACCAGAGAAGTCATGGCTCAAAGGTCGATCAGCTAGGATTTTTGGTTGGTTTAGATAGATTTGATATATTCATCTCTTTCATATAGTACTTTTGTACTAGGTTTCATTGATGTACATACAGTAAAGGTTGAAAGACATAATGTAAACTTTCGATTTTTGAAAAAAAGAAATAAGGAAAAGTTGGTTTCAAAAATATTGTGAGTTCTTATGATGCTTTTAAGTGAAGATTGATACGATGCTATATGAACAAAATGTAGTGATCGAACGTAACTCACCCTTATCGTAGGATATATACTAGAATGACCTTTAGGTATCCCGGTGTGTACTCCGCGGTAAGGGGCGCTACATAATGAGATTGTATCCCAGTGGACTCCACCTTACACACTATAACATAATGGTGTGGCTGAAAGGAGAAACCAAACCTTGTTGGACATAATAAGATTGATGATGGGCTCGATAGATCTACTAAAATCCTTTTGGGATTATACGCTCGAGACTAATGTTTATGTGATAAATGTAGTCCCTTCAAAAGCAGTTGATGTTACTCCATAGGAGATATGGATTAACGTGAAACCCTATCTTTCTCATATGAAAGTTTGGGATTTTCTGGTATACGTGAAGCGGATTCAATGAGACAAGCTTGAACCGAAATATGATAAATGTTCGTTTGTAGCATATCCTAAGGAAACAGTTGGTTATCATTTCTACAATGCTTTAGAACAAAATGTGTTTGTCTCAAAGCCTTTTTAGAGAAAGAGTTTCTCCTAAAAGAAGTTATTGTTGTGCATTAGTGGTGTTTTTCTATATATTTGGCATGTGTTTCTTACATAATAAGTTATTATTGTTATGTTTTTAATACTTATTTTGTATGTTTTTGTTTAATGTGATCTTCATGGTTGTTCCTTTACGTTTAATGTTGATTTAGGGTAAGAATTGATCATTTTGATGTAGGAATGGAGGGTGGCCACTTTTGTAATTAAGCTAGGGACCAAGAGAGTAGAAGAGAAATGGAGGAATTGTAAGACAAGAACCCATGATCATTGGATTCATGTTAAATCCCCCAATTGTGGGGTTCATAATAGCCATAAAATCCATAATAAAGATGCTAGAAGAGAAAAACGAAATAAGAACTAGATGAAGAAAGCTCCTCCTCTTCTTTGCCCAAATCTAGAAAATCTAAAGTTGGCGTGCTCTTTGCCCAATTTGGAATGAAAATCTTGATTCTCTACCCCTTTCTAGGCTCTAAATCTATTTTTTTAGCTCAAGGAGGCAAGTTCTCACAACCCCCTTTTGGCCCTAGGGATTTTTTCCCTTTTATAGTCACAAGAACCTAAGAATAAGTGAAACCTGCGTGTTTCTTCGAGTTAGGGATCCCATGATCGTGGGAATTAGCATGAATCCCACGATTGTGATTGAGCTAAGGACCAAGAGAGGAGAAGAGAAGTGGACGAATTATAAGACAAGAACCCACGATCGTGAGATTCATGCTAATTCCCATGATCGTGGGATCCCTAACCTAAAGAGACACGCGGGTTTCACTTACTCTTAGGTTTTTGTGACTATATAAGGGCAAAAATCCCTAGGGCCAAAAGGGGGTCATGAGAACTTACCTCCTTAAGCTAAAAAAATAGATTTAAAGCCTAGAAAGAGGTAAAGAATTAAGATTTCTATTCCAAATTGGGCAAAGAGCACACCAACTTCAGATTTTCTAGATTTGGGCAAAGATTTTCATTTTTTCTCTTCTGACATCTTTATTATGGATTTTCTAGTTTTTGGGAATGTTAATGACATTATAAGTGGTTGAGTTATTTGTAAAGATTATTTTTGAACTACTTATTGAACTCCTACTTTTTTTATTTGAATGAATAATGCTTTTGAAGAATGTTAAGCTTATACCTTGCAACATATTGAGAAATTAAATTGGGTAAATTATGTAGGGCTATACAATGAGAATTGGCACTCTATAGACCTAAATTTATAAAGTTAATCAATTAGTTAGAGAGAGATCTTGGCTAATTAGTTAATTATCCATAGGATAACTTCAGAATTAGTTGAATTGGTGGACTAATTCTATAGCTTGAGAGATTGCTTAACCAATTCCATTTAATTTGGATAGGGACAATTACTTAAACCTTGAGAGAGGGTAGTTAATACATTAGGACATCTTAGGTGAGGCAAAATTCAGTTAACAAGGTAGGAGGGAGATAAGATAGTGAAAAAGTCATCTCTAATTGTTAAATCTTGAATTCCAAGTTTTTGTACTTTTGCTTTATCATTTTTTCATTGTTAGTTGTTTAGTTTAATTTAAGTTTTTAGTTTTTATTCATTAAAATTGGTTCTCAAATGAAGCAGCCTGAATTAAGTAACGTCTAAACAAAATCTCTGAAGGATCAATATTTGTTCTTTACTACAAGTTACACCCTGTATACTTGCAGTTTTAAGTTGAATTTGTTTTGCAACAACAAGTTTTTGGCGCTATTGCCAGGGATTGTTTGTTTAGTATATTGTTTAGTTTAGGTAACTTTTATTTGAGAGTGTTTGATACTTTTCCTTGTGTATTTGCAAGTGTATGAACACAAGGAGCACAAGAAGGTCTGACGAAGCTTTTGAAGAAGAATTTTTTCATATTGCAAGACAAGAGAGGAAGTTAAGGAGAGAAAAGCGTCAAGAAAATCTTCAAACAAGTAATGCGGAAGAAGGAGAACAAGGAGGGGCCAAAAGGACATTTATGGATTTTATGAGGCCCAGATTTAGCCCATATAGAGTTGCAAGGCCTGCAATCACAACAAACATTTTTTAAATCAAATCAGCACTCCTGAACATATCCCAGAACAGTGTTCAATTATATGGGTTATCAACTGAAGATCCAATGCCCACCTAGCAAACTTTTTGGAGATATGCGACACTTTTAGATTCCAAGGGATGTCTGATGATGATGTGAGAATGAGATTATTTCCATTCACTTTAAGAGATCAAGCCAAGACATGGTACAACTCACTTAGTGCATCTCATATTACTGCATGGGATCAAGTAGCCCAAGCCTTCGTTACCAAGTACTTCCTATTAACAGAGACTACACGAATCATCAAGGAAATTACAAACTTTCAACAAAATGATGGATAGTCATTATACGAAGCTTGGTAGAGGTTCAAAGAGTTGCAAAGAAGCTGCCCACACCGTAGCTTTTCAAAGGAGTTCTTACTATAAACATTCTATAATGGTGTGAATTAGACTATAAGAGGGACCATAGATGCAGCTACTGAAGGGTCACTGATGAGGAAAACCATTGAGGCAGGTCATGATCTTTTCAAGGAGTTGGCAAGTAATAGTTGCATGTGGTTGAATGAAAGGAGTAGGCAAGGCACAAACGAACAAAAAGGCATGATTCTAATTGATTTTGTCACAGCCTTGTAAGCTCATATTACCGCCCTCACTAAGTAGTTGAACAATATAAAAGGAGCTTCTTCATCCACAACCAAAGCCATGCAGGTCCACTGTGAGTTATGTAGGCATGAAAACCATTGCACAGTAGAATGCTTCTTGTTAGGAGCTAGTAGCACAGAACAGGTAAATTACTTATGGAGGCTTATGGATGATTATGGATGGTCTGTAAAATGTGAAGTATAAGGCACTATTTTGCAATTTTAAAAAAATTTAAGGACTACTTCATAAATAAAAGTTTACCTGAAACAGTACCTAGTATTCACCGGTACCAATCTAATACCATACCATAACCAAACTCGGTATCGATACTGATATGATATTCATAATGACTATATTCTCCTTATGAATAATGTCTCTGCATCCTTCGATTGTGTTTAGTGGCTATGACAATAAGTCCAAAATCCTAAAAATAGATCACAAATATAAAATCAAGAAAGAGATCTCTATGGATAAATAAATAAATAAAGTATTAAAATAAAATAAAGGGAAAAATGAAAAAAATGACTAGATTAACAAAATTCATGTTTTCTTAATATCTTAGTCTTTGACAATGTTGTCAAAAACTTGATGATGTGATTTAGTTTTAACACAAGCACACAATGTGGTATTAGGTAGCACTGATGAGTATAGATCGATTCCACTAGGACTAGAATTACAAGTAACATTTAAAGAAAATAGTGGTGCCTGGAATTCAAATTCCTCTAAGACTTGTCACGAAATCATGATTTCACTAATATCTTTCTCAAGACTATTAACACATATCCCTATGTTAATTAACTGAAATCTCTTTCTAGTTAAAATCCATATAATCGCATTAATCAATTTATGAGTTTTACTATTAGGTTTTAAATCCAAAATATTTATGTCGATCTACCTCTAGGTTTATATGCAACTCCTTTCAATTATGCTAGATCTATTGATACATTGAATTTCTTGATTTCAATTGCATGAAATCACACATGAATCAATATGCTAGTAATATCAATCCAAGAATAATTAAAAACAAACAATTAAATCTCAATAAAACAAAAAAATGAATTAAATTTAAAAAATCACAAAAATGTCTATCTCAAGTTTCATTTAATCTAAGTGTCAACAAAGGTTTAGTTTCTAATCCTTAAAGACATAACATCAAAACTAAAGGAAAACTAGAAAATAAAGAAAATCATGATGAAATCCCTTTTAATCTTCATATAATCTACTAGATTGATGGTAATTCACTCCAAATATGTTCCTTGTTTTTTCTTCATTCTTTCTATCATCCTATGCCAATAATTTGTGTTTTCCCAAGCCTCCCTTAAGCCTCTCTTCAGCCTCCTCCTTTTTCTCTTAGTTTTATTCTTTTATAACTAAATTAGGGTTTCTAAAGTGGACACAATCTTGTGCATGACCATATCCCTTAATCTCACTTCAATTCTTCAAAAATCTTGTAGAAATAGAATTTTAGGAAATTATACAATCTAGGACACAATCGTATCCACCTCCACATGATTCTATCCCTCAAGGATAACTTCAATCTTTTGATTTTTCTTCCTCAATTTTGTTCAATTTTTGCTCCTTTGGACCCTTAGGGCCAATTAAGACCTAAAAACATAATAGGAATGAATTAAGTATCAAACGCAAAAAAAAACTCTCAAATAAACAAAAAAAATGCACTGGACATAGGAATAGAATTATGGTCTACTAAGAATTTGTTATGTATCACCTCCCATATTCTTTACCAAGTTATGGTCTTGTAAATCAAAACCAAACTATAAATACTTTATAGGCTTGCTAAATCCAAATAAGTCGAACCCACAATCCCCATCCATTATTATATTGAGTCATTTGGATGAGGTTTCTCCAAGAATCTAGAAGGATATATGCTCTACTAGCTTGGGGTAGATTTCATTATGGAAGAGATGGTTTCTCCCCTCTAAATCAAAAACCAAACTAAACTTGAATTATCCCAACTGTGCTTGAAATAAGATTCTAGATTTGGGTTATAAAGATGTGTCTTGGTCATAATTTGGTTGGCTGATCATGATAGGAGTTGTTTTGCTTTATATAATGAAACAATACATGTTTTTCTTGCTTTGATATTTATTTTTTAGAAAATAATAAAATGTTTGTGAGAATATAATTGTTTTGCTACATTGTTTGATGGATGTGAATAGGAGTCTTGTGGGCTTTATCTTATAATTGGTGGTTAAGTTGAACTAATGATCTAGTTTCTTTTCTTAACATCCATTTATGGCTCAAACTTGAAAAAAGAAGAATGAGCTTTTATGGTAAAAATTAAAGATACAATTTTAGGAAATATGTCTTGAATTTTGAGATAGTGAAATTTTATAAGCTAATTAATGTCAAATAGGAATATGAGATTGACGTCAATATCACTAGTTGGAGAAATTTTCGCGTTAGAACCAAACCGACATTATTTCAAGTTTTGGATAAGCACCAAACTTTTGACATAATTTTCAAGGACACTCAAAAATAAAGCTTTAGTGTAACATCTCACCCTCGACAGGAAGGGTATAATAGTAATTTAGTAAAGGATAAGAGTGACTGGGACTAATTAGGAATGTTCATGCATACTGGTATTTGTGAACAGTGAATTTTTGCACATGAAAAATAACTGTACATGAATTCATGACATTCCTGGTATTTGTGCCTAATGAAATTTTATTATGAATAACGTGGTAATTGTGTTTAAAAAAATTTATTGGAGTGAGTTTCTATGTGTTTTATGTTTTCAGGGAATTTTAGGAATTTTTCTAGACTTTTCTGGAGAAAATTTCCGGACCGAACAAATCGCCAAGTGGCGAACCGGTTGATTTTTGGTATTGAAAATTGCTGTCCAATGGCACTACAATATTGGGTATATTATTTTGGGATTGAAATTTGGGCCATTGGACTTGGATGGGTCAAATTTCACATTAGGGTTCTTAATAATCCTATTACATGTTTTGTCTTTTTCTTGTTTTGTCTTTTCCTACAAATGCCAAGTGTCCTAAAGAGTTTTAATGCTTTTGTCTTGTTCCTAGCTAATGACTTCGACAACTTCATTGATTAAAGACCAAGTTTCTTGCTTATTCCTTCCCCATCTGAAAACCTTCTTTTCCTTTTTACCTCTCCATCGATTTTCTCCTTCTTTAAGAGTTACTTCTTCCACCCTTAAGAGCCTTGCATGCATCCAAGCTATTTTCTTTTCATGATGATGATACACATGCATGGTGTTAGAAGAGAGTGGAGAAGTTGTTGAGTTAGAGTATTAATTAAAGAATTGAAGAGATTGAAGTTGAAAGCTTGAAAGTAGGTAGTATTGAATTATGTTCTTTTCTTGGTAGTTTGATGCATTAATTGAGAACTATGGTCCATTAAATATGATTTATGATGCATTAATGTAATGAAAATGATAGTTTGAATTGTTGGGTATAAGGTTATGTTTGAGTATGACTTGAGGAAGTTAGCATGGATGATGTGTTTTAACTTGGTTTTAGCTTGATTTTGGATTGATTTTTGATGACTATTCTTACATGGAAATGAAGAGTTAAGTGCTGCAAATTTTGTCTCTTGGCCTAAGTGAAAGTAGTGATGATCTAGTGGCTGATTTCTTGTCCGTTTGGATGCTTATTGATGTGTTATTGGCATTGGAAGTGATAGGATCTAAGTTTAGTAACAAAGCTGGAAAATTGATTTTTGTACCTATTGCACTGTTTTGATCAAAACTAATTGTGTGATTATGCAAATAAGGTTAGGTTTAGACCAAATGAAACTTTAGTTGATTGGCTTAGATTTCTTGTGAAATAGGTGTTGTCTAATTGCAGCCTTAAGAGGTTGAATTTTGGCTTGGCAAGTTACTGTTGTGGACTGTGTGAACAGTAACTGAATGAGATGACCTAAACTTTTGATGATTTTTCTAGATTAATTTAGAAGGAATTGGTGAAAATAGTCTCCATGAAAGTTGAAACATATCATGTTAGCTTTCCATTGCCACTGATTTCGCAATTTTTTGATATGTATATTGTGAGTTATGACCTGTGAATGTTGGTTGTTAATGTGCATTATGTTGGAACCTAGCCATAAGTGTAGGTTTTGTGAGTATTGTGATTGGAAGCAAATTTAGAGATTTTCTTTATTTGAATTGGCTCAAGTGACCTTCTGGAAAGTTGTAGAGGAAGAAATTATATTAAAAATGAGATATACTATACTATTTTTGGATATCAGAATTGGGAGTTATGAATTTTCAAAGATTGGACTTAAGTTACGTCATTGACTAGTGATCAGGGAAGCCACTTGCATGACAGTTTTCAGTTTGTTAGAGATAGAATTGGCTGTCAAGCCCTTCATTACAAGTGTAGTATTCTGTTTGATCTTTTCATAGGTATAAAGTATGCAATTTTTTGACATTTTTGCAAGAAGTTATGCTTGTTAGAAAATTATTGTCCAGATTGGATAATTGCAGTGGGCAGATTCTTTGTTGAATTGTTTGACCTAGTTAACAATTGCATTTGATTTCAGGTTGTTCATGAAAGTTGTAGAAAACATTTTGATCTTTCTTTGGGAATTTATTTTGTAATTTTTGACTGAGGAACTGGGAAGTTATGGATTTTGCAAAATCTTGCACTATTTTGAGAGGCATTGACTGGGTAGTAGCTTCGATTGGATTTTTGACAACTTTAGGGGTGAAGTTGATTTTTATGTTCTTCATGAAACTTGTAGAGGTTTTCATGATCTTTCCAACAAGATATGGTTTGTAATTTTCTAAATTGTGTGCAAAGAGTTATTGGTGTTTGAATTTCGGTTTGAAAATAGGAAAAAAAAAAAAAGAGAAGGAAACAAGGGCAGCATATATATATATATTAATTGTTTTATTTGATTTTTGTGTTCTTTTGGAAATTTTTAGATGGGAAATTGACATGTGTCCGGATAATGGTTCTTTGGTCACTGTTTTATTTATTTTTGGACCTATAGAGGTCCGAATTGAGTAATTTCAGTGCTGTAAGATTTCTACTTTTTAGACGGATTTTTGTGATTGAAAATTGTGATTTTAGGGCCGGGAATATCATGAACATGCATTATACACTTTTTAATTGCTACATGTGCATCATTAAATCGTTCCGATTAAACAATTAGTAATGGGTTTGTTCTCTGATCATTATAGAGGCACATTTGGAGCGTCGATCCACCGACGTTGCAAAGACTTCCCGGCATTAGCTCGGAAGTGATAGGTGAGTGACTAAGATGGTTTTCGTTCAATTATTATATGTCTAATGTGGGGAATAATGGTGGGATTAGTGGTTGCGTTTGTTTCTGACTGGATTCTGGACAGATGGTCCGATGAATTGGAAGATCTGACATAGAAGTGTTTTGATGTGCAAATTGTGAATTGTTTGCTATTACTGTGATATACTGTGATTAATTACGTTGCCTCGGATGTGACTGATTGTGTTACATTGGTGATTATGATACATTGATTAAATTAGGCATATGCATTTCATACACAAAGGCGTAAATGGATAATAACAACAGTGACCGAGTCGCCATCGACATCAAAAAGAGCCTCGAGCTCGAAGGAGAAGGGTCTCCTACTCCGTACGCAGCGTCTCTGCATCTTATTCTTTCGTTAAGCGCTCGATCCACAACACCGTAATAAATCTGGAAAAGTGTCACATATGCATTGCATACATATTTAATCGATGAATACTTGAATGGAATAAGGCAAAAGTGCACGAGACAATTGTGATGTGTTTCTTACGCTGTGTTATTGGATTGACTCAGAGTTTGTTTATGTGATGCATGAATTGGGCGAACCATCGATGATGGTTCCTCACCGAGTTCGCAAACTCACCCAAAATTGCAACATATTTTTCAGGATCGAGTGTAGGTCGATAGCTCCCGAGAGGCCGTAGAGCGCGATGATCAGATTGACGAGAGAGGCTATGGCTCAAAGGTCGGTCAGCTGGGATTTCTTTTGAGATGACCTAGTTAGGACTGATATTTTTGTCTTGTTGTATGTAGTATTTTTGGGTTAAGTGTTCAGAGTGATGTACAGACTGAGAACACTAACAGTTGTATAAATTGTTGACTTTGATGAAATGAAATGGAACACAGTTTGGTTTTAAAAAGTTTCAATTTCATATTACTATTTTATTATTGTGATGCCATGTGGAGTTTAGAGTTGTTTGTCTATAGTTCTCTCCTATCGTAGGATATGTACCGGAATGACCTACGGGTGTTCCGGTGGGTACTCTACGATAAGGGGGCGCTACATTAGGTGGTATCAGAACATGATTTGGCATCTGTTGGGATTAATCAAATATGTAGGTGTAAATTTTACAGAAATGCAGAAATTGATCAAAATTCTTGTTTTGTTCTAGGTCATCCGCCTTAGGTGATCAGGTCGAACAACCTGCTAACCAAGGATCGGTCGGAGCAAGTAGAGAGTCCTCTATGCCTTGATCTGAGGAGTTACCTCCTAGAGTCCCCGTGAGACAGGAGAGGATATATGATTTGTTGCGTAAGCAGGGGGTTGTAGACTTCTATGGCAGTATAGACCCCGCTGAGGCTAAGGGATTGCTAGAGAGGGATGAGAGAGTCTTCGACCAGATGGACTACGAGCCTGATGAAAGGTTCGATTATGCAGTATCTCTTCTGCAAGGGCCAGCTTATAAGTGGTAGAAGACTGTTCCGGGCAGTACCACCAGGCCTTGCTTGTTGACATGGGATGACTTTTTGACGGCCTTCAAGGATAATTACATGCCCAAGGTCTATCTTGATATAAAGATGCAAGAGTTCCTAGAGTTGAAACAAGGCAGGATGTCTGTGGTAGAATATGAAGTGAAATTCAATGAGTTGATGGATTATGTCACTGTTATGATTCCTACTGAGGCTGGTAAGTGTCGGAGGTTCGAGAATGGTCTCAATACAGAGATCCGTACCCGGTTAGCCCGATCAGACATGGGCACTTTTATTGAGTTGAGGGCTGCTGCAGTGCGAGTGGAGCGACTAATGAGACGAGACAGAGACGATCGAGATGGGGTCGGAGGAAGAGAGTGAGTGTGATCGAGGCGATTGGTAGGAGTTTGATGAACGCTGAGAATAGGACTTCGGTCTCGAGAGGATCTAAACAGTCTGGTTTTGGGCAGACTGGCAGTGGTAGTGGCAGAGGTTCAGGGAAGCTTCCTCCAGTGTGTGAGCATTGTGAGAGGAGACACAGTGAGGAGTGTCGATGGCTGACGGGAGCCTGCCTTAGATGCGGTTCGATGGAGCATCAGGTCAGGGATTGCCTCGCTACTTTGGGAGTTCAGTCTGCTGTCAATGGGCGATCAGGGAGCAACACTACTGTGCAGCAGAGTAGGGTGGGTGGATCCGGGCAGAGGGGACGAGAAAGAGGCCGAGGTAGAGCTGAAGGCTCTTTATGCGGGTGAGGACGGGGTAGCCGACCCAGGTCCTGGCGTGGTCTATGCCATGACCAGCGGGAGGCCCAGATTCCCAGATGTAGTGTGAGTGCGCTTCTTATTTACGGCTTTGAAGTTTTTGCATTGCTAGATCCAGGATCCACACACTCATTCATCACACCGCATTTGGCATGTAGATTGCATGGGGATAGGGAGAGGTTACAATATGGGTTAGAGGTGAGTACACCTCTAGGTAGCACTACTGCATTAGGAGAGGTTTGCAAGGGGTGTCCGATTGTGATTGATCGAGCGAGTTGAGGCGGACTGATAGTGTTACCGAGAGAGATAGATGTGATTTTGGGATGGGTGACTACGCACATAGGGCCGTCATGGACTGCTATACCAAGGAGGTTATCCTAGAGTCTCCTGGTCAGCCTAGAGCAGTGTTCAGAGAAATTAGTCAGGCAGTGCCAGCTCAGATGATTTCCTTCTTGAGTACCCTGAGGTTGATGCAGGGGGGATGTGAGGCCTATTTGGCTCATGTCATTGATGTGAGAGTTGAACAGAGGCAGCAGAATATTCCCGTGGTTAGGGAATTCTCGGATGTGTTCCCCAATGAGTTACCAGGTTTACCGCCAGATCGGGAGACGGAGTTCACGATTGACCTCGTTCCCGGTACTGCTCTTATATCTATCCCTCCATATAGGATGGCACTGTGGCCCGGGGAGTGAAGGCTCACCTGAGTTATTAGAGAAGGGCTTCATTAGACCCAGTGTCTCACCGTAGGGAGCTCCAGTATTATTTATGAAGAAAAAGGATGGAACTTTGAGGCTGGGTATTGATTACAGGCAGTTGAATCGGGTGATAATGAAGAATAAGTATCCACTGCCTAGGATCGATGATCTATTTGATCAGTTGCAAGGAGCTCAGGTATTCACTAAGTTAGATTTGAGATCAGGGTATTATCAGCTGAAGATAGCCGAGGCTGATGTGCCTAAGAGTGCCTTCAGGAGCAGGTATGGGCATTTCGAATTTCGGGTGATGCCGTTTGGGTTGACTAATGCCCCGGAAGCTTTCATGGCCTTGATGAATAAGGTCTTTCAGCCCTACCTGGATCAGTTCGTAATTGTCTTTATTGATGACATTTTGATGTATTCGAAGAACAGATAGGAGCATAGTGAACACTTGAGGATTGTTTTACAGACTATGAGGGAGAGACAACTGTATGCCAAATTCAGTAAGTGTGAATTTTGGCTGGATCAGGTGATATTCTTGGGGCATATAGTGACTGGAGAGGGTATTCAGGTGGATCCGAGTAAGATTGAGGCCGTGCTGAAGTGGAAAGCTCCACGGAATGTGACAGAGATTCGGAGTTTCCTCGGATTAGCTAGTTATTACCGGAGGTTTGTCGAGGGGTTTTCACTGATCTCAGCCCCTCTGACAAAGCTTCTGAGGAAGAACGTACCATAGATGGACTGAAGAGTGCCAGAAGAGCTTTGATGAGCTGAAACTGTTAGAGTAGTGCCCTAAAGGCAATCCCCTTTAGCGCATTTTGTTCATAGTCATGTACAGACTTTATGAATAAATAAAGCAAGGCATATTTCATTTATTTGATATTCATTTTATTATGAATTGATAATGATCTTTAATCAAATTAATGAAGTCCCTGATACATGACATAGCATGAAGGAAATTATGATGCGATCATACTATTGAGATTCCTATCATGTGCAATTATGTCGATATCTAAATTATCCTAGTTATAGGATTAATGAGGCCGGACATCGTTAATCCGGATAGACTAGACATGTCAAACTCCTTGATTGGATCAGCGGTGGATCTCGTAAAATTGTAAATATTGAGATATTTAGATTTGACATGTGGATGCTTACTAGTGGTAGTAAGTACATTGGATGACTGCTATGAGATCATCACATGGATGTCCTATACAAATGTCGGTGATAATCTCATCATAGCAATGGTGCAAGTATCCTTGGACTTGAGGTACTCGAGGATATCTTGAGTCTTGATTACGTACTTTGACTCCATTCCTTGTTGCCTTCGAGGTCGCTCATAGGGTGGTGATTGGAGTGCGACTTGAGGTATTCAAGGTAATTGAGTAGCCAATAGAGGATTCACCACTTCATTATAGCGAGAGAGATACCCATAGCCTCTTATCGGGATCATTACTTTGAAGTCTCTGGCCGGAGCATACATATGTCATGAAGATGGTCTTCATGGACATATAAAGTAATGAGTCCTAGGGCGAGAACTGATTACACTTGGACTAGATTTGATCGATCGGTCTAGTAAGAGTTGACACATTGCCCATACTCAAACCAAGTGGGGTATAGCATGGTGAAAGGACGAATTGCAGTAGAATTGTCTATAGAAGGGTTAGTGATATGGTTTCATTAGTCAAACCAATTACTTTCCGGTCAATTGGGGTCATGATGTGTTGCTAGATACCGCTCATGACTTGCTCAGATTAAGTGTTAATCTAAGTGGCCAACATAACCGGAACCTAATGGGTCACACGATAAGAGTGACTCGGAGAATCAGTAAAATAGTTTGAGACGAGATCCGATATCTGGAGAGCAATAGGATTAAATGGATCCCGATGAGATTGGGATATGTCCCGATGAGATCGCGACATCGACATTCTTGAAAACCGTTTCGGTGATTTTTACGGCGAGGCCCGAACAAGCCAGTAGGACCACCCCAGTTTGATGGACCACTTCAGAATTATATATATTAATTAATTAAGTAAATAATTAATTAATTATATATATATATATGATTTTCGTGGAACCTAAAATGGAGAGGATTAGTTAAGTTTGAAAAGTCAAACTTAATGATGATTTAGCATTTTAAGGCATTTTTTATGCCATATACGTGGATGAGCATCCACCATGCCTTCTTATGTCTTTAAAGTGTTAAATAAACATACAAGAAGGCATATGAAGGAAGCTTGGACGTAGGTGATGAATGGTGAAGGTCGAAAGCTTAAGAGTTAAGCTTTGAAACTTTGGTTTTTCATCTTCTTCCTCTCTTCCATTCAACTTGGCTTCTACTTCTCCAAGGCTCCACCAAGATCATTTCACTTGCTCTCCAAGGCTAAGGTAAGAGCTAGCACTCTTCTCTTTAGTCTAGCTATTCCCGGGTCAAAAGAGTTTGTCCCGGTTAGTTTTTCCGACCTCTGCGTGGATACCGTTAGAGACGGTCTCCTTTGGTCGTTATGGTTTGATTGTTTGTACTTACACATGGATCCTAGCTTTGGGAATGTCCGGGACTCAAAAATTTAAATTCCGCATTGTGGGCATGTGATGCCTACCCCGGGATTTTCCTAGAGAAACATCGGTTGACTACTGCACCGGTGTTAGCTATTCCATCAGGGACTGGAGGATTTGAGGTGTTCAGTGATGCATCGCATCAGGATGATTACCTTCTTGAGTGCCCTGAGGTTGATGCGGGGGGGATGTGAGGCCTATTTGACTCATGTCATTGATGTGAGAGTTGAACAGAGGCAGCAGGATATTCCCGTGGTTAGGGAATTCCCGGATGTGTTCCCCGATGAGTTACCGGGTTTACCGTCAGATCGGGAGATGGAGTTCACGATTGACCTCGTTCCCGGTACTGCTCCTATATCTATCCCTCCATATATGATGGCACCTGTGAAACTGAGGGAGCTGAAGGCTCAGCTACAGGAGTTATTAGAGAAGGGCTTCATTTGTTGGATCCCGCATTCGGAACCCAACTACTTATCCAAATTCCCTTATACGTACGCATGATTCCTTATAAACTCTTCTTGCTCTGATACCATAAATGTTGGGACCCGATCCGGGAACCGGATCCCAACCGAAAAACGAATGGGAACGAAGGAAACGGAATCGAATGGGAACGAAAATTTCGCATCGAAATATCGAATCGAAAACAAAGCAATAGATGATGCGAAACGAAAAACGAAACAGAACCGAATGGAAATCGGACCACAAAGCGAATTGAATCAAATCAAACCAAAAGTAGCGAAGCGGATCGAATACAAATCGCAAGCAGAAACAAATGCCGACATCCGAAAGTGCAAATCTTAGGAAATGAAAAGTTGCGTTGGAACCTTAGACTCAAACTATTCGAAATCCGGTATAATTTTTCTTTTCTTTTCTTCTTATACTCATTTATCAAACTCATACAAAGAAATCTTATATCCTTTTTCCTTGGAAATTCTTTCTCATGCCAAATCTCAAAACTTAACCATATTCTTACACATTGGTATTAATCCCAAAATTCATATTCATACTAATTTTTATCGAAATTTCGGCAGCATAACAGCTGCCTTTGACCTAACCCAACACCTGCAAGGGTTCAAAATACACTTCTAAATTTTCAGATCACACATACAAACATCAAATCCACCGGACCCTCCGTCCGGGATCTCAGTACACACAAACGCAAACCTAATTCTAAAACATTCTCATAGCTGCAATTCAATATACAGATCTCATAACACAATCCCATTTCCAAATTCATACTCAATTTCATATACAATTTCCAATCCCAACTTTATACGCAAATACATTTATCCCAAACTTATCTTAAGTCATAAAAATATTCATACTAAAGATCCATATTACACAAAATCTAACTGACACAAATGTCGAAACTGATGTCTTCACATTCTTTCATCCGATCTCCTGCTCGAAACCTGGAGATGGGGATGAAAGGGGGGGTGAGTTCGGAAGCTCGTGGATAACACATTTAGAAATTGAATAATAAGCAGAAATCTATTTTCATAAACTTTTTGCCAAAAGGCTAATTTTTCAAACTTTATAATTTTTCAAACAATTTCCTCAAATCTTTTTTTTCATATTTTTCAAACTTTTTCCTCAAACCCTTTTTCATATTTTTCAAACTTTTCATAATAATCTCACTTTTCTCATTTTTTCAAACTTCTCAAATTTTTCATAAATATGAATGCAACATTCAGAGACAAAATTGAAAACACATAACATATCGAGAATGGTGCAGTTCGGTCCAAAGCAGAGCGTCTTGCACATTCATGCATAGCGGTCTGCGATCGTGAGCGAAACGTACTACACTTTCCCACATAGCGGTCCAATGTAGCCGTGAGGGAGTCCGAAATTGGAGCTCCGTGCCACTAGCGGGCAGCCGGACGAAGGCTATATAAATAGAGACAACGCTGACTCACAAAGGACCTAACCGAACCCACATAACACATAAGCGAAAACAGAAATTCGAATTGCCCGAAGGCACTTTTCAAAATCTTGATTTTCACACATTCACATAGTGCATAATATTCAATCACTTCAATCAATTAGTTCACATATAAATCAAAGTCATAACAATGAATGCAATAATTTCCTTCAATATAATTTAGATTTATTCAAAATTTCATTCTCACATTATTCAAACAATCTAAACACAACGGATTTCATAGACTTTGCATTTTCGTAAAATTTATTCAGAAAGCCAATTTTTCAAACATTTTTAAAAACAATAATTTATCAAAAATCCAATTCTTGCTTTCTTTAATTTTTGAAACTTTATATATAGCTTACAATTCAAAATGTAAATATGCTACCCACATCATTTCTAATAATAAGTTATGATCTTTACAAGTTTATATTGTGGTTTTAGCATGATTATTAGAGGATAGTATCTTTGACCGGAAAATGGACTCCCGTAGGAATCAAATTGATTTTTATGTCCTTCGTGGAAGATGTAGAGCTTCCTTTAAGCTTTCTATAGAGACTAAGTTTGTCAAAATTGGAGTCTGGGATTAAGAGTTATGAATTTTGAAAGTTTTGGGTTTTTATGTGGAAAAAAAATGGAAAATGAAGTCCCACGTCGCAGTGGCGACGATCGCCTACTGGCGATGGCGGCGTTAGCTTCAGCGTCGCTAAGCGACGATCGCCATAGCGATGGCGAGTGTCCGACGAGCGTCGCTAGGGCGACGCGTCGCCAGGGCGACCTCGCCCTCGCCACGCCAGCGCCATGCGTTTTTGCTTATCTGACGCCGTTTTGTTTCTCCAAAACGACGCCATTTTGATTCTTCTTGCTTGTTATTCCCTCCAAATCCGACCTTTGTTCACTATTTTGCTTATATCTTTCCCGTCCGACATTCGATTGAGTTGATTCTTGTGGCGTTGGATTCGTAAGACAATTCCCTACATTTTCATGAGAAATTTGTGAATTTTTGAGATTTAATTGATGGTGATTAATTTAATCAAAGTGAGTCGGGAAATTTTCCGAGCATAGTTCAGTATTTTGTGAAATTCGGGAGCTGTAGAGATCCGATTGAAGTGATTCTCGAGGCGAAATAAAGATAAGACAAAGGGCTACAAATCATATGAAGACATGAAATGTCAATTTTTCCCCTAAGACTTTTATTTTCTGAATTTAAGTTCGGATTAGGGTGAAATTTTTGGATTAGGAACACCTGAGAGTATTTTGAGCATAACTTTTGATCTGGGAATCGAAATGAGGCGATTCTTGTTTTGAATTAAACTAGAGACATAAGGCTACAATTGTTATGAAGACATCGAGTTTCAATTCTAGGATTAAGAATATGAACTTTTGGACGGAAATAATCCTACATGGAAAATGTGTTAGAATATGGATATACCCGAACTGTTTTGCGTATAACTTTTGGTGTAGTGATCCGAATTGAGCGCGGTTAGTGGCGTTGGATTTGTATGATTGAGAGAAACATTTATCGAGAAGGAAGTTTTAACAAATTCCTTCAACTCGATAGTGCGAATCAAAACCGCAAGTGAAAATGGCATAAAGTAACATGTGAGGGGCAAAATGGTCAATTAACCATTATTTAATGACATGGCCTTAATAAATCACATGGGCTGTCGTTTTTCACCCCCTGAATTCACGATTGTTCTAGAAATGAGAAGAAGAAATAAGGAGAGGAAGAAGAGAGGAGAAAGAAGAGAGAGTAGAGAGAGAAAGTTAAGTTTTGCATTTTTTTTAAGAGTTTTCAAGAGGTTTTTCATTGTTTTCAAAGGGGAAAGGGTAGAAAAGCTTGAAAGCTTCCCTTGGGCTTGTAAAAATCCGAAAATGAAGAGAGGAAGAGGTCAGAGAAATTCATCTACTTTGAATTTTTGATAAGTTTTTGGTTTAGAATCATTAGAAATGATGTGGGTTTACTAATTCCTTGATCAATTTTAGAGAATACATGTTGAAATTGATTTAATTTTGGATGAAAATTTAATTGGGATTATGCCCAAATTTTATAATTTGGGATTTTTGGAAATTGTTAGTGTAGAGTCATGGAAAATACTATGGATTGATGATATGTGAAGTTAATTTTGAAGAATTTATGGATTATGATATTGAATTTGGATAAATTGGTTTAGGCCAATTTTAAGATTTGGGGATTTTTGAAATTGAGGATTTAGATGTCTTGGAATTAGTGTGAATTGATGAATTATGACATCAATTTTGAAAATTAAATTATTTATGAGATTGAATTTGGGTGTATTGGTTTAGGTAAAAATTTTGAATGTGGAGATTTTAGAAATTCTGGTTTTAGAAAGCTTGGAAATATGATGATTATGAATTTCCGATATTTAATTTTGAGAATTATGCAAATTATGATGTGGAATTTGAATGATTATGGCTTAGGTCAATTTTAATTGAAAGAAGGAAAGAAGCGAGGATCAATTGGAGCTTGAAATCAAGTGTCAGCATTTAATTAGAGGTGGGTAGCATATTTACATTTTGAATTGTAAGCTATATATAAAGTTTCAAAATTAAAGAAAGCAAGAATTGGATTTTGATAAATTATTGTTTTATAAATGTTTGAAAAATTGGCTTTGAATAAATTTTACGAAAATGCAAAGTCTATGAAATCCGTTGTGTTTAGATTATTTGAATGATGTGAGAATGAAATTTTGAATAAATCTAAATTATATTGAAGGAAATTATTGCATTCATTGTTATGACTTTGATTTATATGTGAACCGATTGATTGAAGTGATTGAATATTATACCTATGTGAATGTGTGAAAAGTAAGATTTTGAAAAGTGCCTTGAACAATTCAATCTTTGTTTTCGTTTACGTGTTATGTGGGTTCTATTAGGTCCTTTGGTGAGTCGTTTTGCTCTATTTGTATAGCCTTCGCCTGCCGCTTGATGTACGAACTCCGTTCGGACTCCTTCACATTCTACACCGACCGCTATGCGAGAAAGTGTAATGCGTTTCATTCACGATCGCAGGACCGCTATCTTGAGGAATGTGCGATGACGTTCGCTTTTGATATGAAGGACATTTTCATGAATTTGTGTGACTATGTGATTTGGGCGTTAAGAATACGATTGATTAGAAACATGCGTTTGTGGAACTTGAAATGTGAATTGCAAAACGAATTGGGAGAAATTGATATAGCCTATACTTCTGTGAGATGAAAGTATGATTATTTGAAAGATGACATGGTGATCAAGATTAAATGATGATTGAACCATATTAGGATTCTTTAAGAAATGGACCGTTGACTTGTGTCCATATATGAAGAAATAATGAGTTATAGATATAGTGCCTTGAGATGATATGGGTGATATGAGATACAAAAGTGAAATGTTGTGAAGAGATATGATGGGGAAATTAGATAAAAGAAAGTGATCGATTATGATTTTGGAAAGAAATGAGTGAGAAAGTGCTTGATGATTTTTGTTTAAAAAGAAATTTATGCAAGAATGAGTTACTTGAAGTTTAAGTGAGTATGAATTTCGAGGACGAAATTCTTTTAAGAGGGGGAGAAATGTTGGACCCCGAACTTTTGAGGATAATAGAAATATTACAATGAATTTAAATGGAGAAAGAATTGGTGAGAATGAGAATGAATTTAAGGAAATGTGATGAATTTAAGAAAAATGTAGGAGAAAAGAATTGTTTCGGTTAGAGGAATTTGATATTTGAATGAATTTTTATGGATTATGAGAGGAAAGTGGATGAGTTGATTGAAATGAAGTTAAATAGCATGAATTAAAAAGAAAAAGTGTGAAATTTTAAAGGATTTAGAAAGTTTGACTTTTTGGAGAGAGAATGTTTGACTTTGAGAGTTGACTTTTGATTTAGGTAAAATTTGATAAAATGATCTACATGAAACTTGTAGATTATGTTAAGAGCTTTCTGTAGCCATAAAGTTTGCAATTTTTCGATATCGGGAGTGAAAGTTATGATCAGTCAAAGTTTATGTTTGATAGGGTTTGACTTTTATTATGGTTGAAACTTTGACTGAGAAATTAACCTAGTTAGAGGTTAATTAAGCTTTGATGTTCTTCATGAAAATTGAAGGGTTTGTTTTGATCTTTATTTCGATATAAAGTATGCAAATTTTCGATCTCGGAATAATAAGTTATGATTTTTACAAGTTTATATTATGGTTTTAGCATGAATATTAGAGGATAGTATCTTTGACCGGATAATGGACTCCCGTAGGAGTCGAATTGATGTTTATGTCCTTCGTGAAAGATTTAGAGCTTCCCTTAAGCTTTCTATAGAGACTAAGTTTGTCAAAATTGAAGTTCGGGATTAAGAATTATGAATTTTGGAAGTTTCAGATTTTGATGTGAAAAAAAAAAAGAGAAATGAAGTTCCCCGTCGCTAGGGTGACACGTCGTCGTAGCGATGGCGAGCGTTCGGCTCGCATCACTACGGCGACACGTCGCCGTAGTGATGGCGAACGTTCGGCTCGCGTCGCTAGGGCGACGCGTCGCCAGAGCGACCCAGCCCTCGCCAGCGCCGGGCTTGTGCGTTTACTTCGATCTGGCGCCATTTTGTTTCTCCAATACGACGCCGTTTTGATTTTTCTTGCTTGTTATTTCCTCCAATCCGACCTTTGTTCACTATTTTGCTTATATCTTTTCCGTCCGACATCCAATTGAGTTGATTCTTGCGGCGTTGGATTCGTAAGACAATTCCCTACATTCTCATGGAAAATTTGTAATTTTATGAGATTAAATTAATGGAGATTAATTTAATCAAAATGAGTAGGGAAATTTTCTGAACATGGTTTAGTATTTTGAGAAATTCGGGATCTGTAGAGATCCGATTGAAGCAATTCTTGAGGCGAAATAAAGATAAGACAAGGGACTACAAATCTTATGAAGAAATGAAATGTCAATTTTGCCCCTAAGACCTTCGAATTATGAATGGAAGTTCGGATTAGAGTGTAATTTTTGGATTGGGAACACCTATGCGTAAATTGAGCATAACTTTTGATCTGGGAATCGAAATGAGCCGATTCTTAATTTGAATTAAACTAGAGACATAAGGGTACAATTGTTATGAAGACATACGCTGCGTTTGGTTGCCGACTGCGGACTGCAAAGACAGGACAAGACGGAACAGGACTGGACTGGACAGAACAAGAATTGAAGACAGGGAGATGTTTGGTTGCGATGGACAGAACAGAGATAATTGTCCTCGTCCTTGGGACAGAAATGTGTTTGGTTGCCGTCTGCAAGACAGAAAACAATGTTAATGACATAAATGCCCCTGTAGTGTAAAGACTTGTAGATGTTAAAGAATGTAATTTTGTGTATTAATTTTATTATTAATATTGTTAATAATATTATTATTATTGTTGTTATGTATAATTATAATAATTATGATTTGTATGTTTAAAAATAAAAATAATAATTTTTTTATATTATTATTATTATATAAAAATTTATACTAGTATAATTTTTGATGATATTATGAATATTATTTTGTTAAGTGCTATTATGATAATTATTATACTAACGTATGAATATTATTAATATTACTATTATTACAATTGTTATTATTTTGTTTATTATTATTATTATTATTATTATTATTACAATTGTAATAATAATAATTATTATTATGATTATTATTTATATTATTATTATTATTATTATTATTATTATTATTATTATTATGTTTAATAATAATTATTATTATGTTTATAAATTTTAAAATTAATAATAATATTATTAAAATATGACTAAATTAAAATAGTTAACATTGTTAATATTATTTTGGTTATTGCTATTATTATTAGTATATTTACGTTGTAATATTATGTTTTAATTATTACCATGCAAGTAATATATTTTATTTTGAGTTTATTATTATTATTATTGTAATTATGACTATTATTTATCTTCTTATAATTATGAATAGTATTATGAAAATTAGTTAGGACAAAATAATTTAACAAAGCATCTAAACATTAATATTAGTAATTACATAATAGGTTGGAAAAGCATCGTGAACCATCCAAATTCTAATACATAATTGAGCTAACATCTAAACATTCATGACATTAAATACGTTGATGCCTTAAAATTTATTAAGAATTTCGAGGATAATCATGCCGACAATGACCCCAACAACAAATACGAATAATGTCTGACTCGATGCCAAACTTTGGTCGCATGTTGCAGTGACATGTGGATGTTGAGCTATGGGCTGTGGAAATTGAAGCGCGAATGGCGATGGGGGTTGTTGAGATTGTGCCAGTGTGGATTTAACCGGGGTCGGTTGGGGTTCAGTGGCGGCTCGTTCGATTTCGTCGTGTGGACGGATGGTCCTGTTTCGATCCATGGCAAAAGCAATTTCAGCTTCTGCCAAAGTGTGAAACCCCTTGAACCTCGCATTTGGGAAGCCCTCAACAAACAATTTGACGTCCTCCCAACTGGTGAAAATACCTACTTGACGTCCGGCAAAGACAACATAGAATCCATACCTGGCCATATTATACCTGTACCTGCAAATTAATCATCTCATAACCATTCATAGACGTTCAAACATTGTAAACATTAAATAATTTAAAACCCTACCATTCGTCATTAATAAACAGAGATACAAATACAGTCCTACCTATATGATCTGATTACAAAACATCAGTCCAAAACATCAGTTCAATACAGTCCTACCTATATGATCGATCACAAACATCATCCAAAACATCGCCACAAAGATAGGTACCATCATACATGTCCATTATATAGCTAACATAAAGCATACTAATTTTTACAACAGATTAAACAGTCAATGATGCCTATCTAAAAGGCTCCGCACATAATCCCGCCTTTGTGTTGCATTTGCACTCCAGAAAATATTCCCCACATAAGGATTCATGGAGAAGATGTGTAGAGCCCTGATAACCTCTTCGTTAGAGAAACCCAATCCCTCAAGCTCGTCACCTAGCTGTGGAATTGGTGGGACCACGGTAAGTGCATCTGCAATTATCTGGGCACTCCGAATTTGCAAGTCAGCAGAGCGAGAAATTGTGGCGGCAATGGTTTCCAGCATTGCAGTGTCCCTGCTCTTCCTTTTCCCCCTATTTAATTGGTTCCCCTCTGTGTTGGCAGATGAGGCCACAGATCCAGTTGCATGCACAGAACCAGTTACAACGGGTGTCTCCGCTGGAATTGGTTCAAACAACGGCTCAAGAACTGGTGAACCTGCTGGTGCATCTCCTCCAGCTTCATCTGCTGCAGACTGTGTCGCTGCATTCCCATGGTCCTCTGCAGCTGCACCTGTGGCTCTATCTTTCCCAAAGACAAACTCAAGTCTAGGGTAAATAGGGAATGGCTTGCCCGGGGTATAGTACCTATTAGGGTGTTTCTGAAAATGGTGCAAAGATGGTTGTTAGCATGATACACAATGTGTAATACATTAACATGCGTGTATGAACAACCCACCCTCATCCATTCGTCAAGCACTTGCTTGCTGTCTACCTCGACACATTGCTTGGTTTCATTCCACCCAAACCCACTGCATTGCAACATGTCATATGCTGTCTGATATTTATCCTTAAGCCTCTTATGTTTATTTTGTATATGCCTCTTCTCAATTCCACACCTGTGGAACTTCTCAACCATGAGTGTGGCAATCGATTCAGAAAGTCCACGGCTTAAATTGTCCATTATCGGTCCTCTTGCCACTCAACAACCGCCTCCTCCAAGAAGGCAACAAATCGCTCTCTCTCTATCTGTCCAAACCCGTGACATTGCACCTAAACCATACAAAGTCATACCCCAACATAATAACAAACCATTTCCATCAATGAGTAATTGGGTTCTTGTTTGCATTAATGAAGACAATATAAATTAAGCGAAACATGTTATTAAGTACAAAATCACAAAGAAACAACAATGAAATTCAATCAATCCACAGAATCAATTACAATGAAACATGACCAAATATAATCCCTCAATTCAATACAAACTGTATTTAAGTAAATTAAAGTGCACAACTTAATGGTTGCTTCTCCATTCATCAAACATGTTGTTAGCTAATTCCGCTCTCCATTGACTCCATTCGTTACTTGTCTTGACACGATCAAAAAATTCAGGTAACGATGCATCTTCCCCAATTGGCACTTCGTCAGGTTCCATGTCAGCAAGCTCTTCTGGATCAGAACTCATATGCAATCTAATGAAATTGTGCAGAAGGCAGCATGCAAGAATGATGTGCACATGAGTTGAAGCTGGGTAAAAAGATGGATTTCTGAGGATTTTCCATCTTTTTTTCAGTAAACCAAATGCACGTTCAATAACATTTCTGGCCGTCGAGTGTCTCTTATTATAGAGCTCCTCTGCATTCCTAGGTGCCCTCCCATCTCTTGCTCACTCTTGAATATGGTATCTTGTGCCTCTAAAAGGTGCAAGAAAACCAGGGCCATTGGTATAGCCAGCATCTACTAAGTAGTAATTGCCTATAAGCATATTGTTAAGTCAAACCAGACTTCACGTATTAAATAATTTTGATAATAAACAAAGAGAAATATCGAAAGAAAAGCGAGATTAAGAAAAGCAGAAGATACAAAAGGCATTTAAGAAAAATGACTAAGAAAAGCAGACGTAAAAGGCGGCGGAAGAAAAGCGAGGCGATACAAAATAAGACGAAAGTAAAAGCATTTGGAAGAAAAATGATTTATACAAAAGGCATTTAAAGAAAAACAGGCGGAAGAAAAAGCGGGCGATACAAAAGGGCTAAGCTTTACGAAGAAAAGCGATTTAAAGAAAAGCGATTTGACGAAAAGCGTAGACTATACAAAAGCGGGCGGAAGCTTTACGAAGACAAAAGGCGATATATGAAAATAAGACGGAAGAAAGAAACATCGCTTAAGACTACATGAGCTAAATGAATAACCGTTCTTTAAAGATTCAAGAAGCGAGATAGTCAAGAAAGCAGTTGAAGTTCCGACTATAAATAAGAGTCGAGATTGAAGAAGAAATAACTTTTGGAAAAAGTGAATGAAACTCTGTGTATTCAATATACATCATCTCGAGAAAAATTGCGAACTATTTTGAGTGTATATTGAGAAGAGCAACTCTTTTGTAAAAGCTCTTTATCGCTTTTTATTTTGAAAAAGTGCTACTGATAGCTTCAAGAGTCTAAGAGTAAAAGAATACTTCTTTTTAAGAGACTGAAGAGGCTCGATCTAAAGAATACTTGTAATCAGTTTGGAGATAGTGAAAATCTCGAAGAATATCGAGGATGGGCGTAGCCCACTATTTAAAGTGAACCAGATAAAATTGTTATGTTTCTCTCTAACTCTTATTTTCTTAAATCGTAGTTTTCATTATTAACAAAGTTTTCAAACTAGTTAAGAATTGATTTACGATAAGTTTTCCGAAAGAACAAAGCAAGTGTTATTGAAGGGTTTAAAGAAAAGTTTATCACAATTCAACCCCCTTCTTGTATCTTGGTCATATTATTACTCAATATATTAACGTGTGATTTACTTCAATTGGTATCGAGGCGAGGTGTTCAAGAATCACTCTAATAAAGTGTGAACTAAAGAAAATGGTGGAATCACACACGATATTGCGTAAGGAGCCTCGGTCACGGACCTCCGATTCAATGGTGAAGACTACCACTATTGGAAGGATCGGATGAGATTGTTTATCGAGTCTACTCACATTGACCTTTGGGACATCATCGAGAATGGACCTTACACACCAAGATGATGATAAAAATCCAATTCCACGAGAAAGATGGACAATGAAGCGAAAAGCAAGATTTGAACTAAACTCCAAAGCGAAATTTTTCTTGAGTTGTGCATCGAAGCGAGTATGACAAAGTGCATGGATGCGATCTGCCAAAGAAATGTGGGATACATTATCAATTGCACATGAAGGAACAAATCAAGTGAAGGAGTCCAAGATAAGTATTTTGGTGCATCAAGACGAGTTATTCAAGATGAAAGAAGAAGAGACCATTGATCAAATGTTTGGAAGATTCCAAACAATTGTTAATGGGCTAAAAGCTCTTGGAAGAACGTATAACATCAAGACCATGTTCGAAAGATTTTGAGGAGTCCGCCCAAAAGATGGAGACCCAAAGTAATCTAACTGTCTGAAGAAGCCAAAGACCTAAGCGTCTTCAAGCTTAATGAATTGCTTGGATCGTTGAAGATACACGTAGAGAGCTTGATGCGAAGATAAGCCCAAAACGAGAAGTCCATAATACCAAAGCAAGTCAAAAGAATCACAAAATACGTAAGAAGAAAACAAAAGGAATACATCAAAGGCGTTAAAGATTGAAGAAGCAAAGGATGATGATTCCAAGAAGTCGTAATCAATCAAGTGATGAAGACGATGAGTTATCTTTCATTTCAAGAAAGATAAGAAGAATGTGGAAAAAGAAGTCCAAAGGAAATTCAACATTTAGAAGGAACAATGCAAAGACGATGAAAAATCGATAAAGCATCCATTACCGTTATGAATGCAAGAAGCGGGACATTACAAGTCCGAGTGTCCAATGTTGAAAAGACAACCCGTAAGGAGTAGAGATAACAAGAAAAGCATGATGGCAACGTGGGAAGATCTGGATTCATCGTAATCGGATACAAGTTCACAAACGTCGTAACATGCTAACATATGTCCGTAGTGAAGAAGAAAGTGATGAGGAGGTAACTTCCACTATAATGATATACAAGATGCATATTCGAATTGTTAGAGGATTCTCATGCTATTCGAAGCGGTACAAGCCGTTGAAGAAGAAATATGTAGAAAACCTCAAACATACTCATGAGATAGAGAGTGAGAATATAAGTTTGAGAAAGCAAGTTGAGGAATTGAATAACAACAAAGTTGTAGATAGATTCAAGAGATTAATCAATTGAAGCGAGAATTAATAATCTCTCAATTGATCTAGCTAAATTTACGAGATAGTACAAAAGGATGAATGAAATGATAGGAGAATCTGAGATATCCGGGGATAAAAGCGGATTAGGGTTTACTAAAATAAGCCCCACATTACGTAGTAAAATCGGTTGCTCAAAAAATAAGAAAAGATATCAATCGATTTTCGAAAGGTCATCAACATTATCATTCTACATCATTATCATTCATTACATCGTATTAACCTAAAGGACCCAAGGAATCTGGGTACCTAAAATAAAATAATATCTCCCACGTAAATCCTTCGTTGGAAGAACCAAAGAAGCACCATTGGTATATGGACGGTGGATGCTCGCGTCACATGACGGAAACAAGTCTATGTTCCTAGATCTTGAAGACAAGAAAGGAGGATCAACTTTTGGAGACAACCAACAAGGAAAGATAATCGGGTTTGGTAAGATTGGTAAGAATTCTCATGCATGCATTAATAACGTCTACTAGTTGATGGTTTAAAGCATAACTTGATAAGTATTAGTCAATTATGTGATTACGGTTTTGAAGTTTCTTTTAATCAAAATTTTGTGAAGTCGAAACAAAGATGGTTCCATCTTCTTTTCACCAAAAGACGAAACAATCTTTATAAAATTGATTTAGATGTTTTCAGGTCTCAAAATATTTCATGTTTTTATCTATCAAGATGAAAGACGATCCGCATAAAAACTAGGTCATGTCAGTTTAAACATATTTCAAAACTTTTGAAACATGATTTGGTAAAAGGTTTGCCACAAATTGCTTTTGACAAAGATTTCTTTTGTGAAAGTTGTCAGAAAGGGAAACAAGTTAAAACCTCTTTCTCTTCAAAACATTTCATAACTTCTTCTAGACCACTTGAATTGTTACATATGGACTTATTTGGTCCAACAAGAACAATAAGTCTTGGTGGAAAGAAGTATGGACTTGTGATTGTTGATGATTTTACAAGGTTTTGTTAGATACTTTTTCTATCACATAAAGATGAGTCTTTCAAGTGTTTTAGAAACCTTTCCATGAGATTACAAAATGAAAGAGGAATGTCTATAGCAAGCATAAGGAGTGATCATGGAGGAGAATTTGAAAATGAGAAGTTCAGTATTCTGCGAAGAAAAGGAATTTTCATAACTTCTACTTGAAGGACTCCACAAAGAGAATGGAGTTGTTGAGAGGAAGAATAGGACGATTCAAGAGATGGCAAGAACAATGCTTTGTGCGAGATGAATCTTCCTAAATACTTCAGGCGAAGTCATCAATCAAAGATGCTACATTCGAATAGAGTCTTCTTTGCGACCAATCTTCAAGAAAACTCCTATGAGTTGTGGAATGGAAGGAGACCAAACATTTCTTATTTCCATCCTTTTGGCTGCAAGTGCACTTTTCTGAACACAAAGGAAGCTCTGGACAAATTTGATGCAAAGACACTTTCAGGAATTTTTCTAGGCAATTCTCTCACTTCAAAGGCATTTAGAGTCTTCAACCTCACCTCAAAGACTGTTGAAGAAACTATTCACGTTAAGTTCGATAATAGCTCTCAACCCAATAAGGAAGAGGAATCAGAAGATGATACTGTTACAGTGCCCTTGACGCAGTGTAAGGAAGTATGTAACATCCCGTTATCGAAATAACGGGTATATCTGTAAAATGGATCGGGTCAGGTTAAGTACAGGCTAATGTGAATTGTGCATGCATTATAATTTCTGTACTCATTGGTACATGATTATTTATGACATAAACATATGAATATACGTACATGTATGACATTTCCCGATTGAATTGTGAAAAATTGGAAATTGTGTGATAAGTGTGTAAATGAGGTTTTGAAAATGGAATTAGAAATGAAACTGGTTTTCGAATATTGGAAATTGAAATTTGAGTGTAGGAATATGTAATTCCTAATTTTGTGAAATTATAGGAACTTTCTTGGAAATATTTAGAGAATCGAGTCCGGACCGGAAAAATGATATAATGACTGATAAATTAGATTTCGGGTCCGTGATTGATTGGCAATTGATCTGAGACATTTTGAGTTATGACTTTAGGATTTATTATTTAATTGTTATCATGCGAATCGGGAGAAATTAGAATCAGAAATTAGATTGAGGTGGTTCAGATTTGGACTTGTGGCAATTAAATTGCCAAACAAGCCCTAAGTCTCTTTGTATATATATAAGTTAAAAACCTTTGAAAATCGTCATCGACGGTTTTCCTTTGTTTTCAAAGAAAAGGGAGTTGTGCCGTGAGTGAAGATAGCTTGATTTTGGAGATTCTTGAGGAATTTTTGAAGATTTAAAGCTAGAATCAAGTAAGCTTCTTCTTCTTTATGCCTTGAATCGTTTAATTTGATCATTGATTGAGTTATGAAATTGTTTAGAGAAATTGAAAGTTACGGAAGTTAGGTTTTGAGAAAAACGTTGATTTTGATTTGGGTTTTTAATGAATAATGGTTATCTGATGGATTTAAGGTTAGAAATGAGTAGAGTGTAGTATATGTAGTTGATTGGGAGTAATCTGTAGTGTTTTGGATGGATTTAAACCAGAAGATCTGAGAAATTTCTGGGTTTCTATCGCGATTCTGCGATCGCACGCCGCGACGTGTGATGAACACGCCGCGGCGAGCCAACCCAGCGTGCACGTCGCGACGATAAGGAAATAATTTAATTTATACGCCGCGACGAGCTGAGATCTGTCAGACGCCGCGACGAGCTGAGATCTGTCAGACGCCGCGACGAGGAACTTGATGCGTCGCGGCGAGTGAGTAAGTCTGCACGTCGCGACGAAGCGGCGCGACGTCGCGACGAAGCGGCAACAAGACGTCATGACGAAGAGGATTTTACGCCATGTGCGAGAGGTTAGCATGTGGATTCGTCGCGGCGAGGTCACGTGAATCCGAAGAGAAATGGTTTATTTTAATTGGAAATTTTGAGGATTCATTTCTTATAAGTTTTGTTATAAGTTTGGTTATTGAATTTCTGAGACTGGGAATTGCAATTAGAAGAAATGAAATTAAGTGATTTTAAGGTGATTGTTACAAGTAATGTGTTGGAGGTTTGATTTCAAATGAATTGGTTCCTTAGAAATTAATTAGAAAGTAGAGACTGAGAATTTGGAATTGATAAGGTGAGAATTTGGAATTTAATCAGAGGATTATCAGAATCGAGTGGCAATGAATAGTGAATGTGATTTCAATCGAAATGTGACTTTAGAATATGAAATTTGTAAATTGAATCATGGTATTAGGAATTGCTATTGGTCAGAGGAAAGAGAATTGGATTTGGAATGTCATAACATGTATAGTATTTATAGTATTTGTTAAATATGTATTATTGAATTGATATTGGCCAAAATGGTAATGTGAATTATTTGAATTGACATAGAGGTTCCGATGGATCGACACTCCACGGACGATATTGGGACTTCCAGGCTGTAGCTCGGAAGTGCAGGTGAGTAACCTAGTTGGTTTCTCAACCTTATGTGTTTATTAATTATATGCATTGATTGCCATGAGGAAGCAAGGATGGATATATGTGATTGAGTGATTTGATTGATTTGAACCACGGGTGTTCAAATATTGGATTGTGATATCAAGTGCAAATGTGAATAAGTATGTGTAAATGCATGAGTAAATTGGATTGTAACTGTGTTCATGAAATGAAATGTAAATGCATAGGAATGAAATACCGGACTAAAAGTCCGAAGACATTGGAAAATGATCGGAAATGCAATAATTGGAAATTGGAAAGTGACATGTGCATTCATGCATAGTAAATGATCAGATAATAGTAGTTGTGACCGGTGGTACCAACGTATGCAGAGCCACGTGCTCAATGCACGCGCCCGCCATCGGGCTTTCAGGCACATCATGCCCAATGTATATGATAGAGCTTTAAGCTCAACGCACAGGACCTCAGGTCCAACGACTGATAGAGCCTCAGGCTCACCGCAGGGCATATCAAGCCCAACGATTTCAGAGCCACTGGCTCAACGTAAATGATCAGGCGCACGGTCACAACAACGAAACGAAAATTGAAAGTGTCTCATGGGCATTGCATCTGTATATGACTGACTGAAAATGTAAATTGACTGTGAATGACTGTGAAATGTGAATAAGGAAATTGCATGTGATATTACTGTAAGTGCTACTGTGTGTTATATGTATATGATTGTGAATGCATGAGTTGGGTGAACCATCGATGATGGTTTCTCACCGAGTTCGCAAACTCACCCAACATTGCATCTATTTTTCAGAAGTGAAGAGTACCCGTTAGACACGGGAGTATGTCTACCGCTAGCAAGGCGTAGTATCGTCCGGATCGCTGTCGCCACATCTGCATTAGAGTAGTGAATTGTTTCATGGGCCCTTTTGATTTATGTGCACTTGTATGGTATAACCGAAATTGGTTTATAATTGAAATTGTTTTGTAATTGCAAATGTTTTATTTTAATTGGGCCAAATCATTATTGTTTTGTGCACTCAACTGCTTTGTAAGAAAAGAAAATGTCATATCAAGTTTTAAAAGGTAGTGATTGTTCTAACGCCACCTCGGGTCACGGGCTCGGATATCACTTTATTGATGTCGGGTTCGGTCTCGCTCGGGAGTGGGGTGCTACATTTGTGGTATCGAGCCCGTAAGTACAATCTTACATGGGCATTACGAGAAAAATGTGTCAAAGTGCATGCATATAAGTTATGTCTCGGCAGATAGTGACGACTGATCCCCAATCTAGCATATGAGTCGCACGCATAAGCCTGTACTAGTGATTTAAGTGATTAGAAATAGTACGAAAAAGAGAATATGTTAGAATGTGATAAAAAGGAAATTGTGAATGTTGCGAAATAAGAAAAGGTGTATGGTTCGATTTGAAAAATGAGGATTTAGTTTATTGGTATTAGTATATATGTTATGAAAGGCAACATCGGTGTTATAATTTGGAGTGTATCTGATTGATAGAGGGAAATAATGATATGATAAAATGGTAAGATTGACAGCTCTGCTAATTATAGAGAATATGATTGGGTTTGATTTCTATGATAAGAGTTATGAATAGGATTTGTGACTTAAAGTCGAATGTGTTAAGAGAAAATCGAGAATGATTGTATAGCTATGATATTGATTTGAGAGTGAAAACTTATGGGTATGATACAAAACGAGATGAGTGAAATATAAGGAAATGATAAAGAAATATGAAATGGATGTCATGGTTAAGTTAAATTGCCTATATGAACTATTATCCGACTAGAGGGTACCATGGTGAGCGAGTTAGTGAATAGCCGCTGGTCGAGATTCATAAAGCGTAAAGTTCGATATGAGTATTTATAGTGATCTATTGGATTGTGTTGGGATTGATAAATGGAATTATAGTGTAAGTGATAAATTAGTGAATTATTGTTACGTCTGTCTCGTAATATCAATGAAACGATTCTTCATGGTATGTATCTTGGTGTGCAGAATTAAAAAGGGATGTTCTGATTCAATTGGAATTGAGACTTAATTGATCCTTATGGATATAATAAGTATAGTTGAAATTAATTTTTGAAGGCATTTAAAATGATTGATAAGAATGTGATGAATGTAAATGATTAAGAAATTTCATAAGTGCTGCTGATGAAAATAGATAGAAATCTTCTATAAAGAAGAGTTCCCTTAAATTGGGTTGAGTTGATTAAAGGATTTAATTGGAGATACATTTGAAACAAATGAAAAGTTATTATTCGAAAGTCCCAAATCTGGTGGAGACTCAAGAGTAAGAAATAAAATATGTGACTGAAAGGATGTGTCTTATGTTAAGGTAAAGAATCTGATTGTGTAATAGGATTATGAAACAGTGAAAAGACATTAGATGCACAATTGGGGAAAATACCAGTTTGTGAATATTGGTGCAATCTGGGTATGAGTGAATATGATAAATGTGTTATCAACCTAGTTTATAATGCTAGTGAATAAATTAAATTATGTGGAGAAATTAGTGTAAAGGAACAGATGTCAAATATATTGTGATGAAACTGAGAAATTGCAGGAAATTGTTCCTCATTGGAGACAACCGATAATTAGAGAATTATGCGAAGTGATCATGGGTATGAGGAGTTGATTATGTTACTGAAAGGTAAAATGTCTCAATTGTGTTTAGAATGGATAATGATTACAAGCATCGGTGATCAATCGAATGCAATTGAAAAATGGAATGTGTGAACAGGCACAATTGAGAAAATTGTGCAAGTGTTGTAAGAATGAATCTTAGTTGATCAAATAAAGGATGGTTGAATCAGTATTCAAATATGGCTCATTGGGAGACTATCGATAAAGATGATGATAAAATGTGTAATTGCAAGGGACATGTGTATATGAAATTTGGAAATGATACGACATTCACCAAAGTGTCCCAAAAAGGGCTATGATGCATAGTATAAAGTGGTTTTATGTGCATAGGGATAAATATAATCTCATGGGCCGAATTGTGATTTGATGACTGATAGATAGCGTACTGGCTATTGTTTGGAAAATTTGGAGACCCTATTTGTACAGAAATGTGTTTAGATGTAATTACGGGTATGTAAAGTGATAATGATTGAGATATTAGTAAATTTGAGAATAGTGAAAAAGATTATGCGATTGAAGTATTTTGGGAATTTGAAAGATTTGAACAGAATTATGTGTTTGAGTATTTCAGAATTAAGTTAGTAATGCCATGTGAAATATTAAATCGGAAAATAAGCTGGCAGAAAATTTCAATTTGGGTGATAAGGTTATTAAACCTATTGTACTGCTTGCTGAGTGAGAGCTGTCGAATTACTAAGGTACCAAAAGAAAATTATGGGCAATTGGAATTTTAAATCAGATGTGTGTGTAAAGAATTGGCAAAGTAGGGTTGAGGATTCAGAAAATGCGGATCGTATTAAGGAATTGTGAATGAATTTGACCGTTGAGGGAAATTAATCGTTAGGACTGAATTACGAAATGTGGGTGATACCCACTTAAGGAACTGTCAGAGTAATTGTAAGAAATGATCACAGCCTTATGATCTAATAAGAGTATGTTGGAAGGGTAATAGAAAGTAGAGCGTGTCATCGAGTAATTGTTTGTGTGAATAACCAACAGATTTGACTGTTGGAGATAAATATGGAATTGAAAATATGTAGTTATTAGAGATATGAGATTGATGTACAATTCAAATTGATGGAGTACATATTAATTGTTTATTAGTGTTACCATTTGAAAAGTGTATAAAGGGTCAAAAGTGTGCTCTATTAGAGACCGTAAATCAAAGTAAATGAATCTGGAATAGGAATTGTGTTATCGAGGTTGTTGGCATTTTATGAAATTGGTGTTTGAACCCTGTAGTGATGTGATCTGATAATTCATTAATGAAATATTTTGAAGTGTATCGCCTCAACCAGGATACACTGAGATAAGATTGTTATTAGTGGCCTCGATGTGATTGCGTTGTGAATAGAATTATAAATTGGTAAGTTAATATGAAACTAAAAAGGTAATTAGGATTTCTAAAGTGTTATAGGGACCGAGATAGGGAATATTGATATGATCAAGTGTGTGTCTGATTTGGTAGAAAATAAAGAATAGTGAGTACAGTGTAGAGTTTGAGAAAGGAAAAAGAGGTAATTGATTGTGTTCATTCCAGTGAATTGGCAGAAGTTCATTTATGTATTGTGATAGTGGGAAAACAGTGTTATTGTGATCATCTTAATTCCCCTACTATCCTGATCAATCGTATATGAAATTTCGAGGACGAAATTTTTATTAGGAGGGGAGAATTGTAACATCCCGTTATCGAAGTAACGGGTATATCTGTAAAATGGATCGGGTCAGGTTAAGTACAGGCTAATGTGAATTGTGCATGCATTATAATTTCTGTACTCATTGGTACATGATTATTTATGACATAAACATATGAATATACGTACATGTATGACATTTCCCGATTGAATTGTGAAAAATTGGAAATTGTGTGATAAGTGTGTAAATGAGGTTTTGAAAATGGAATTAGAAATGAAACTGGTTTTCGAATATTGGAAATTGAAATTTGAGTGTAGGAATATGTAATTCCTAATTTTGTGAAATTATAGGAACTTTCTTGGAAATATTTAGAGAATCGAGTCGGACCGGAAAATGATATAATGACCGATAAATTAGATTTCGAATTAGTGATTGATTGGCAATTGATACGAGACATTTTGAGTTATGACTTTAGGATTTATTATTTAATTGTTATTGCGAATCGGGAGAAATTAGAATCAGAAATTGGATTGAGGTGGTTCAGATTTGGACTTGTGGCAATTAAATTGCCAAACAAGCCCTAAGTCTCTTTGTATATATATAAGTTAAAACCTTTGAAAATCGTCATCGACGGTTTTCCTTTGTTTTCAAAGAAAAGGAGTTGTGCCGTGAGTGAAGATAGCTTGATTTTGGAGATTCTTGAGGAATTTTGAAGATTTAAAGCTAGAATCAAGTAAGCTTCTTCTTCTTTATGCCTTGAATCGCTTAATTTGATCATTGATTGAGTTATGAAATTGTTTAGAGAAATTGAAAGTTACTAAGTTAGGTTTTGAGAAAACGTTGATTTTGATTTGGGTTTTAATGAATAATGGTTATCGATGGATTTAAGGTTAGAAATGAGTAGAGTGTAGTATATGTAGTTGATCGGGAGTAATCTGTAGTGTTTTGGATGGATTTAAACCAGAAGATCGAGAAATTTCGGTTTCTATCGCGATTTTGCGATCGCACGCCCATGACGATGTGATGAACACGCCGCGGCGAGCCAACCCAGCGTGCACGTCGCGACGATAAGGAAATAATTTAATTTATACGCCGCGACGAGCTGAGATCTGTCAGACGCCGCGACGAGGAACTTGATGCGTCGCGGCGAGTGAGTAAGTCTGCGTCGACGACGCAATGGCGGCACATCGCGACGAATGCAACAAGACGTCGCAACGAAAGAGCAGAGGATTTTACGCAGCGGCGAGAGGCTAGCATGTGTGGATTCGTCGCGGCGAGATCACGTGAATCCGAAGAGAAATGGTTTATTTTAATTGGAAATTTTGAGGATTCATTTCTTATAAGTTTGGTTATAAGTTTGGTTATTGAATTTCTGAGACTGGGAATTGCAATTAGAAGAAATGAAATTAAGTGATTTTAAGGTGATTGTTACAAGTAATGTGTTGGAGGTTTGATTTCAAATGAATTGGTTCCTTAGAAATTAATTAGAAAGTAGAGACTGAGAATTTGGAATTGATAAGGTGAGAATTTGGAATTTAATCAGAGGATTATCAGAATCGAGTGGCAATGAATAGTGAATGTGATTTCAATCGAAATGTGACTTTAGAATATGAAATTTGTAAATTGAATCATGGTATTAGGAATTGCTATTGGTCAGAGGAAAGAGAATTGGATTGGGAATGTCATAACATGTATAGTATTTATCGTATTTGTTAAATATGTATTATTGAATTGATATTGGCCAAAATGGTAATGTGAATTATTTGAATTGACATAGAGGTTCCGATGGATCGACACTCCACGGACGATATTGGGACTTCCAGTCAGTAGTTTCGGAAGTTCGGTGAAGTAACCTAGTTGGTTTCTCAACCTTATGTGTTTATTAATTATATGCATTGATTGCCATGAGGAAGCAAGGATGGATATATGTGATTGAGTGATTTGATTGATTTCGAACCATGGGTGTTCGAAATATTGGATTATGATATTGAAGTGCAAATGTGAATAAGTATGTGTAAATGCATGAGTAAATTGGATTGTAACTGTGTTCATGAAATGAAATGTAAATGCATAGGAATGAAATACCGGACTAAAAGTCCGAAGACATTGGAAAATGATCGGAAATGCAATAATTGGAAATTGGAAAGTGACATGTACATTCATGCATAGTAAATGATCAGATAATAGTAGTTGTGACCGGTGGTACCAACGTATGCAGAGCCACAGGCTCAATGCACTGTGCCCGTCACTGGGCTTTCAGGGCACATCATGCCCAATGTATATGATAGAGCTTTAAGCTCAACGCATGGACCTCGGTCCAACGATCGATAGAGCCTCGGGCTCACCGCAGGCATATCAAGCCCAACGATTTGAGCCACCGCTCAACGTAAATGATCAAAGCACGGTCACAACAACGAAACGAAAATTGAAAGTGTCTCATGGGCATTGCATCTGTATATGACTGAGTGAAAATGTAAATTGACTGTGAATGACTGTGAAATGTGAATAAGGAAATTGCATGTGATATTACTGTAAGTGCTACTGTGTGTTATATGTATATGATTGTGAATGCATGAGTTGGGTGAACCATCGATGATGGTTTCTCACTGAGTTCGCAAACTCACCCAACATTGCATCTATTTTTCAGGAAGTGAAGAGTAGCCCGTTAGACACACGGGAGTATGTCTACCGCTAGCAAGGCAGAGTATCGGGTCGGGATCAGTGTCGTCACATCTGCATTAGAGTAGTTAATTGTTTCAGTGGGCCCTTTTTGATTTATGTGCACTTGTATGGTATAACTGAAATTGGTTTATAATTGAAATTGTTTTGTAATTGCAAATGTTTTATTATAATTGGGCCAAATCATTATTGTTTTGCGCACTCAACTGTTTTCGTAAGAAAAGAAAAAGTCATATCAAGTTTTAAAAAGGTAGTGATTGTTCTAGTACGCCACCCTCGCGGGTCACGAGCTCGGATATCACTGTTGATGTCGGGTTCGGGTCTCGTCGGGAGTGGGGTGCTACAAAGTATCTTCATCAGGAACACTTCATGATGAAAAGACAGATATCTCTAAGAATTTTGAGTTAAAGAATGGTTGGAGATACAAAAGCTCTCATCCTAAAGAGTCAATTATCGGAGAAACCTCAGAAGGTGTAAGAACAAGGTCCAAGTTCAGAAGAGAAGCCAACGTGGCATTTATATCTGAAGAAGAACCTAAAAAGATTGATGAAGCTCTAAAAGATGAAGCATGGATATTAGCTATGCAAGAGGAGTTGAATCAATTCAAGAGGAATAAAGTCCGTCCTTAGTTCCTAAACACGAAAAGAAATCCATTATTGGTACTAGATGGATATTCAAGAATAAGCTAGACGAATCAGGAAAAGTAAGTCATGAATAAGGCAAGATTAGTAGCACAAGGCTATAATCAGCGGGAAGGAATAGACTATAATTAGACATATGCTCCAAAGAGCAAGACTTGAAGCAATAAGGATACTTTAACTTGCATATCTTTTTTGCCATGACATAAAGTTTTTCAGATGGATGTAAAAGTGCATTTCTGAATGGCTTTATAGATGAAGAAGTCTATGTCAAGCACCCTCCTGGATTTGAGGATATAAAGTATCCAGATCATGTCTCTGAGACTTCATAAAGCCTTATATGGATCAAACAGGCTCCTAGAGCATGGTATGATCGTCATGCTCATTTCTTATTGAAAATGGATTTACTAGAGGTAAAGTTGACAAAACTCTTTTAGGAAGAACTTGTATAATGATTTTATTATTGTGCAAATCTATGTTGATGATATTATTTTGGTGCCACCTCAAAAAGTTATGCATAAGTTTTGAAAATATGATGAAAAATGAATTTGAGATGAGCATGATGGGTGAGTTAAAATTCTTTCTTGGATTGCAAGTAAAGCAAACTAAGGATAAGATTTTATCCATCAACAAAATATGTCAAAGAATTGTTGTCTAAATTTGATATGTGCGATGTTAAAAGTATGTCTACACCGATGCATCCTTCAAACTTGTTGTCGAAAGACGAAAGTGGTAAGAAGGTGGATCAAACCCTATTTGAGGATGATTGGTTCTTTGCTTTATCTTACGGCAAGTAGACTGACATTCTATTCGGTGTATGCTTGTGTGCAAGGTTTCAGCCGATCCTAGAGAATATCATTACATAGTCAGAAACTAATTTTGAGATATCTCGCAGTACTCTGATCTTTGCTTAAAGTATGAGAAAGGTAAAGCTTTCAGGTTGAATGGATATTGCAATGCGGACTATCTGGTGATAAGATTGAAAGGAAGAGCACGAGTGGTGGTTGTCACTACCTTGGACCAAACACGTGTCATGGTCAAGCAAGAGACAAAGCTCGATTGCATTATCAACCGCAGGTTTAATATATGTCTGCCGCAAGTTGTTGTTCACAATTCTGTGGATCAAGTATCAATTGGAGGACTACTCAATACAAGAGGAAGAGATTCCAATATCTGCGACAACACCGAAGCCATCACTTGTCAAAGAATCCAATTCAACATTCAAGGGTGAAGCACATTGAAGTTAGACATCATTTCTTGAGAGATTACGTTCGTAAGAAAGTTGTCGACCTACAATTACGTGGAAACGAAATTTCAGTGGGCGATATCTTCACAAAACCACTAAGTGAAGATCGCTTTAAAGAAATCGAGCGCAACCTCAATATGGTGATGTTAACGGACCAATCATCCGGTTTTTCAAAGAAGAAACAGATGACGGAGGAGTTAACGGACCAATCATCTGGTTTTTGCAAAGAAGAAAAAGATAGACGGAGGAGTTAACGGATCATTCATCCGATTTTTAAAGACAAAGACAGAAGATCGGCGAGTTAACAGATTGATCATCCGATTTTTCAAAAGAAAGACAATGAAACGGTGGAGTTAAACGGCGCTGACGGTTTCAGACTTAAAACTTCTTTCACAAAGAAAATTTTAGAGGAAAAAGGTCACGATCATCGAGGAGTACAATCGTTCTAGAATTTGCTATAAAATCCCTAAAACCGACGTTTGGGATCTCTAACAAATTCGAAATTGCTAGTTCTCTGAAATCTCTCAAAAATTCTTCAAGCGAGTTCCTATTCACTCATAATCAACAAGATGAATGTCAAGCCCATTTTATGAGTTGATCCAGAGCAAACCGGGAAGATTGGTAAACTTTGAAGATCTAAGAAGGAACAAATGGATATAGAAATGGAGATAATAGCGGCGGGATGGAGAAACTTCTTTCAAATACAAGAGCAAGTTTATCTCAAAGAAGTTTATGAGTTCGAAACATACTAAAACCGTGGATAATACAATCGATCGTATGTAGAAACACTCCTGTTATAGTAACCAAGGAGTTACTTGGAAAGAGTCACCGAATGTCCGAGTAGTGGAGTTCAACCTACTAACATGGTGAAATGGATGACTAAGTCAAGTTGAACGAAGATGAAATTACTCGTCAACTTTATGGTCGTAACAACCCAATGAAAGAAGAGCCTCTTAGCTTGTACCAAAGGCAAGGGTTTTGTTTCTTTGCTTTGTGTGACTGTGTTTACCTAGGATAGGTTCAAGACATCAAGTCACTACTTTGGATGAACAATGTATCCTTCATCTCTGAATCACCAACCAATAGATTTACCATTTTGATTTATCAATATATGGTTAAATCAATAAAGGATACAAACACTCTCCGTATGGGATGTTGTTGACAAGGATGTTTAAAGAATCGGAATCGATTGAGTTGGGAGTCGATGTAAGGTATCTGTAAGAAGTTATATAGATTCTACATCGATTGCCAAAATGGGTCCGAGATTTTCGACAAACAAGGAGCGAAGAATCAAGGAAAGCAACAACCGAGGGGAGCCTAAACCAAGAAATCCTCTATAAAGGAGAGAAGATCACACTCTCGAAGTCAAGTCAAGATCTGCTCGATTTTTGAATCAGTGACTTAAAGCGGAAAGGGAACCTTTGGTGAGTGACATTCATAAGCAAGCAAGAACGCCACCCACAAAGGAAACTGTCGCGACGTAAAGAAGCCATCCTTCCAAAGATTCAAGCAAACCAAAGCATTATGAACGAGCGAGATCAAAAGCTACAAAATCATCATCATCAATCCTCGAGAAAGTTTCGTAAACTCAATCTCAAGGAAATGAAGGAAAAGGAAAGTAGAAGAACCCGAGAAGAAGAAAGTTCAATCCAAGAGGTCACCAAGGTTAAAGAAAATGAGTGCAAGAAAAGAAGAAAATCCAACAACAGAGGCAAAGGCTAAGAAGACAAGGCTAGAAGAAACTGTTGTTGACATTTCTAAAAATCTGCTGACGTGTCGTTTAGTCTTTGCTGATGTTCTTGAAGTTAATATGGAAGCCGCTCTCGAAGCGATTATGGAAGTCAAGTAAAGGTAATATTAAGGATTCTCACAAAATTTTAATAATCCAATTTTGAAGAAATAGTTCCTACTACTTTTCAGTCCACACTTGTCCATAAACAAGTTGCTACACATGTTTTGGGACGTAAGGCTACTTCAAAAGTTGTAAGTGTGATGACTAATGTTCCATCCAAGTATTTAACTTTTCAAAGAGAAAGATGGGAACATAGATTGGTTGTAAGAGAGGAGAAGAAGACCAAGTCGGTCATCATCGAGACAAACCCAAGAGATTTGTCAAAGCATTCTTCAAATCAGAGAATATGATAATGGCATTTCTCATCCGCTGGATAGGGGTTACAAAATTTCTATGATCAATCAAGAGAGTTGGGAGAGAACCATATCCACCAGAGCCATTTGGAGAGCGATCACTTCTTATCCTATACTTGAAAGCAAAGATAATAATCAAGGTGGTACCTGATCTTCAACCACCAAATTTTGTTGAACTCAATTATGAGAAGCTAAAGTTGAAAGTTCAACCCGAGCCAAGATGGATGACATGTCTTCCGATCGATCAAGAGGCGGAAATTGATTGATGAAGCATGTAAGGAGAAAAGGAGTGGTAAGTCCATCTGCGTATATCAAGATCCGTGACCAAGTCTAACTAAGGCCACAAAGAGATGATCCACAGGAGGCAATATCGAATGGGTCAAGATTGTTCATTCGATTGGCAACTCGTAATGTTGTTTTACTATAATACGTAACATTCTGCTAAATCGACCTCTGTGGAGATCACTTCAATTGCGAAAGCTATGCCATGGTTTGGGCGCACTTATCAACGAATAAGAGATTCCTATGATCTTGATATCAATGAACAAGTTGTATTTGTTCCTCCTCCTCTTCGCAAATCATTGAACCAAATGTCTTTAACAAGGAAGCTTATACAACAACAAAGGGCTATCGTTGAAAAGCAAGTTGTTAAGACAAGACCCTCGACTGCAGATGAATCATCAACTCTAAAGAAGCATGTTCGTAAGCTTGATAAAGATATGAAGAAGATTAAGAAGATGCTGAAAAAGTTGGTGAAGCAGATTGGAAAATAATTTTTGATCAATAACAAATAGGGGAGAAGGGAGAAGGAAGAGAGAAGGAGTAGGAAGAAATCAATTGGAAGGATGAAGATAATTTTTATCTCAATGCTTCAGATAATTCATAAGTATATGATACTTTTCATATTTCTCTAATTACAAGTATTTGTTATTATCAAAAGGGGAGAATGTTAAGTCAAACCAGACTTCACGATTAAATAATTTTGATAATAAACAAAGAGAAATATACGAAAGAAAAGCGCATTTTAAGGAAAAGGTAAGATACAAAAGCATTTTAAGAAAAATGTATACGTAAAAGCATTTGAAGAAAAGCGATTTATACAAAATAAGACGAAAGTAAAAGCAGATTAAGAAAAGCAGATGATACAAAAGGCATTTAAAGAAAAATGAGGCGGAAGAAAAGCGACGATCTACAAAAGCGGATTTAAGCTTTACGAAGAAAAGCGATTTAAAGAAAAGCGACGGAAGAAAATGTATTAAAGAAAAGCGGACGATACAAAAGCGTATTTAAGCTTTACGAAGACAAAATCAGACGATATGAAAATAAAATGGAAGAAAGAAACATCGCTTAAGACGGTTCTGAGCTAAACCAATAACCGCTTTTAAAGATTCAAGCGGATAGTCAAGAAACAGTTGAAGTTCCGACTATAAATAAGAGTCGAGATTGAAGAAGAAATAACTTTTGGAAAAAGTGAATGAAACTCTGTGTATTCAATATCTGTCTATCTCAGAGAAAAATTGCGAACTATTTTCGAGTGTATATTGAGAAGAGCAACTCTTTTGTAAAAGCTCTTTATCGCTTTTCATTTTGAAAAGTGTTACAGATAGCTCAAGAGGCTAAGAGTAAAAGAATACTTCTTTAAGAGAGACCAAGAGGCTCAATCTAAAGAATACTTGTAATCGGTTTGAGATAGTGAAAATCTCGTAAGAATATCGAGGACCGGACGTAGCCCAGTTTAAAGTGAACCAGATAAAATTGCTATGTTTCTCTCTCTAACTCTTACTTTTCTTAAATCGTAGTTTTCATTATTAACAAAGTTTTTCAAACTAGTTAAGAATTGATTTACGATAAGTTTTCTGAAAGAACAAAGCAAGTGTTATTGAAGGGTTTAAAGAAAAGTTTATCACAATTCAACCCCCCCTTCTTGTGTATCTTGGTCATATTATTACTCAATATATTAACGTGTGATTTACTTCACATATGACACTATTACTATGATATATGTAATCAAATGGTATACAAAAATGACAAACGTCTAAAAATTCGTTTCTAACATACCCCGGGGTACTTGCAGGCCATTAGGCCTGGTCACCGCATCATGCAGAACCACGAGGTCGGCCATTGACCCTCCCATCCCGCAAGAACATAAACAAAATTTAAGTTCTTGTCGCACACACCTAGGACATTAGTGCATATTCTCCCTTTCCTACCTCGATATCTGGGCTTGTCTGCCTGGGGAACTATTATGTCCAAATATGTCCCATCGAGAGCACCAAGGCAACCCTTTGTTCACAATTCCAATCAAAAAACAGTTCGAGTTAACAAACTTCATCAAAAAAGAAATGACATACTGTATTGTCGCTACATAACATGACTAACCTTAAACCATTTCCATCTAGTGTCTGTGCAATCCTCAGGAACGGGTATGGGTTTGACCAACAACAGATGTTGAAGCTTTAAAACAGCTTTCAACACACTGTGGAAAACCCTACTAATTGTCTCTCCGGACCTCATAAATCGAACTTGTAATACTCTATTAGATTTATTTTGTGTTAATATTCTAAGGAATAATAAAACTTTTTCTTCAATGGATACATGACCCGTATTTGTCAACCCACCATTTACCTGAAGCATCTCACATAACAATGTGAATGCATTACTATCCATCCTTATATCCCACTGGGTATTCCTATCCCCCTCGTGCAAAATCCTATCTACATTGGCTGCCCTATTTGGTACTGTCAATGCCCTAGTTCCTCTCGCATTTTCACTTCTACGTCGGCTTTTGGTGTATAGATACAAGCAAACGAGCAAGGCCATCCTCATGAGATCCATTTGCCCTTTCATAATCTCATACAAAGCCAGACACTTAATTATACGATCACGATCCATTGATTCCAAATTGCAAAATAAAACCGTACGCAAATGTAAAAAATTGTAATGTTCAAAAACTAGATTTGTACATATGTATAGAATAGTAAGATGTGTAACAACTCCATTGAAGAAATGCATTGATTCCGTTCTATACTTGTTTTCCTATGCATATATTGTTTTCCTATGCATATATAATATCATTAGTAAGATGTGTAACAACTCCATTGAAGAAAATTGCAAGACTACAGATAATTAGTTAATTATTGGTTTAAAATATCATTAAAAGATTTATTATTACTAAAACTGAAACAAGGAATTTCTTACAAAAAAGCCAAAAAACAATTGTAATTAATGGCTAAAGTAGAACTCAATAGTGAGTATAATTCAAATCTTATGTTTTTAACATCTCTCTAAGTTACTGATATGTGTACTTTCCCTGAAGTTTGAAACTTTCTCTAAAAATCTGAGAGGTACATTCTGCACCTCTTTATCCCCTGTACTCAGAAAGGGCAAGGAGACAGCAAAGTGGACATTGCAATGACACAACTAGATCATGATCTGCCCACATGGAAACAAGAGACAGACTCATGATCTCTGGTATAATGTAGTTTGGTTTGATCTGGTCTGGTGTTATTTTTAGAGTGAGTTAAGCAAAGATGGTGGAGTCATGGTGGTCCATCAAGTTGTATCATATGTCCATTTCGATCTTGTTGGCTGGGGCACATAGTTTAATTGCATTACACATACAAAACAGACCTGCAATTCATTAGTTACCAAGCAGTGCACATGCATTTCAGTTTATGGCTTTTGATTTGTCTCTAATTTCATGTCCTATGTTTCGTAGTTTCAGAAGGTAGAAGACGTGATCTTGCAAGAAAGTAACGGCTATCTACCTTCATGTTCACCAATAGATCTTCATGAGTTTTAAGTGAACCTATAAATTATGTAAATTAGTCATACTTAATAGAAGTGTTCTTTTATATAAAAGTAGAGAGTTCAACTATTATGCTTCAAATACATAATGAATAATTCATTACATACATATGCTTCAAGCAGAAGTTTGTTTCCCAACAGAACACAGCACAAATATTTTGTGTTCTAACAGAAAATGGGATACAAAAGTTGGTCCTCAGGTTCACAAGCATGCTAAGAACATAATAACTGAAATGTTTTCTGCCCATTTCAAGCCCAAGAATTCATGTGCATGTTTGATATTGCTAAATCTTAGCTAAACCACAATTATTTACACTTCTTTACATTTGCAAATCTAAGAACTTACCACATTCAGCGATGTATACACAACAAACACAAAGAATATTTGAATATTACGGTAAGATAAAGAAGGACTAACCACTTTGAGAAGAAGTCCTCAAAATTCAAGTTCCCGAATGCAAGAAGATTGATGCTGAAATATAGAATGTCCCACACCCTGAACATGAAACATTAATCTCATTGATTACTTGACTCAACAGCAATTAAGATATATAATTGCAAAAGGATATATTTAACTAATAATACCATGCAAGGCCAGATAGGAAGAACGTACTAAAGTAATTCACATTTTTCTGAACATAGGAAGAAGGAACTAAACACAATCATTGAACTCAAGTTTTTTTTTATCTTTTTGTGAGCATGCTCTTGAACTATCAAACTTTGATGCACGGTTGGCTTTCTGGTGTGAAAGCCGCACTATACAATATACAGTGGAAAGTTAAGTTCACCCATTGAACTAAAGCTAGTGTATAATTAAAAGGGAATGACTATGCAGAAACAAATGCTTACTTAATTTATAATTTCAGCTGCCTTTCAAGCTCTAATATAATGTATAATATTTGTATAGGAAAGGTGCAAGTCATGCAGTAAAATAAAACAAATTAGGGGCAGGTCTAGTGAAAGGAGGTGGTCAATTAAGATGCAATTGATAGTTACCATGACAGCCTCTAAAATATATCAGCAGTGCAAACACAAGCCATTGTTCACAAGCTTCAGCAACAGATTAGTTAAACAGGGTTACAACATTACTCACTGAGGTTCAAATGAGTTGGAGTCATTTAATCAACAATTATGTTGTGCACTTGACATTCACTAAGTCAAACAGTATTTGACTATTGCGGAAATCATGAACACAATGTACTTTGGTGAAGTGCAACCGTTAATAATAAGAAGGATTGAATTATGTATTGACAATAACAAAGCAATACATAATTGCGACCACTGATCGAAATCAAACTTTGATTGAATCTTAATTGTTCAATTATGAAGTACGACCGTTCAACAACTTAAATGATTGAATTAACACAACCGTCAACACTCAAGTATCGAGACTCAAAACAAAAAGAGGATACTGCTTTTATTGTACAGCATTCATCTTCTTATTCTCAGCACTGAAATGCCTTATATTGTAAGTCTGAAATGGTCACAAACCCCCAACCATTTCAAACTGAAGCAATCATGGAGTTCTTTCCCCATGAAACAATGTTCAAGGAGTTGAATAACACAATCATTAGTCTATTCCCCAAGGTACATTTCAATAACTCTATACTTGACCTTAGAACTATATATTGTTATAATACAATCTATAGGTCATAGCCTCATTCCTTCCTCAACTTCACTTTCTGCACAGGATGTTGTTTATTTTAATACCTACTAATCGTCCCTGTTGGTTATACAAGTAATATTATTTCAATGCAAATTCTCCTAAAAGTCTCTTTATGATATTCCTCATATCACAATCGATCACTGAAGCACCAATGTCAAAATGAAATAATTGATTATCTTCTTTTGTTTAGTTTAACTGAAAACCTAAAAATTGACATTTGAAGCCCTGAACATTCACTAAATTAAAATAGATGAAATGCCCTTTATAAGAACAAAGATGAACAGCCATACCTATAGTTCATAATTGCTTATTCAATGTTATTACGTGGCTTACAAATGATCACCAAACAATGTATTATTATTCAAACAAAATGCAAATGCTTAACTTTCATCATTCACATCTTTGGATACACAACAAACACAACTGATCAACTATTGAGCAGCAAGAGAATTATATTAAAAAAAATTGCTAATGTAAATATAACAACTATGCTGAATTCGCTCCACTTATTTACTTACTGCTTCCTCAAAAGAAATATGAAGAGCAACAATTAATCGAATGATTTTAACGAGCATTAAAAAGAACGCTATAAAGAGTAACATGAAGGCATGTCCATCCTCCATACATGTAAACCATGATTAGTTTTCGAGAACGAACATATGTAGAATGGCTTGTCCATAATGTGAAATGGAAGTTTTGAATTAGGTAACTAATAAAACCAAACGTGAAGGGTGTGGCAAAGTTTTGTTTGCCATCCTCACTTCATTATTCAACCGAGGCAAACTTCCTAAAAGCTTTGCCTCGATAATTTAAACAAAATCAATTCGTAAATCCATTCATCCAATAAATCTTTGAACTTGAATATCAAATATAAAGAAACCAAAGATAATCATGGCAGGTCAAATAGATTTCCCTCTTGGCAAGCCGAGCTTATTCATCAGATAAAGACGATAGTACTTTGTGATGACATACTGCAACAAGTTTTAACAAGTTAAATTGTCATTTTCAGACCAGATCCTAGTAGTGAAGAAAGCCAACTCAATAGTTGAGATTACTCCACAAATGAACTAATTCAACAAATTTTTTCTTTAATATACATCTTAAAACAACGAAAAGAACCTCATCCCTCACCCAATGCATATCCATCAAGAAATCCGAATCCCTAACCCTTCCACACCCATCAATAACACAGATACGCTTTTAGCTCAGTCAAACACCCATTACAAACCCATTACCCATACAGGAAAACAATACCCATGGATGAAGAGTCTTACCCAGATACGAGATATGATAATGGCTTATGACGGTTTGCTTCGGTGGAGACTGGAACGTTAGCGAAACAGATCTGGAGGAAGACAAAGAAATATCAGCGAGAGTCGCGTGCGGACGTGCGAAGGGAAAATAACCAACCTTTCACGACGGAGACGCAGCAAAGTGAGGAAGGAGACACGGAGGTATGGGGTAGTTTCAGAAATAAGGAGGTACTGCGTTAGAAAGAAATGACGAAGAAGAAATGACGAAGAAGAGTTGGCTTCGGAGGTGAAAATGTGAGGGCATTATGGCCATTTCACTATCTTGTCCAACAGACATTGTTCTCTGTCCGATGGTTTTGGGTTGGACAAAATTATTTGTCTTTGTCCATTGAAGACAGGACAAAACTTTTGCAGACGGTAAAGCAAACACCTATCAGGACAGAACAATTATGTCCTTGTCATCCGTCCTCACGTCCGAGGACGGTAACCAAACACAGCCATAGAGTTTCAATTCTGGGATTAAGAATGTGAACTTTTGGACGGAAATAATCGTACATGGAAAATGTGTTAGAATATGGATATACCTGAACTGTTTTACGCATAACTTTTGATGTAGTGATCCGAATTGAGCGCGGTCAGTGGCGTTGGATTCGTATGATTGAGAGGAACATTTCTCTAGAAGGAAGTTTGGACAAATTCCTTCATCTTGATAGTGCGAATCAACCCGTAAGTAAGCATGACTTTAAGCTTTGAATGGAGGGTAAAATGGTCAATTAGCCATCATTTAATGAAACACAAGAATGAGTTGTCGTTTTGAGCTATTAAAAGCCACGAAAGTGGCTGGAAAATCATAAGAAAAGGGAGAAGAAAATAAAAGAAAGAAGAGAGGAGAAGATTTTGTCCATGGAGAAAGGAAGAGGGAGAAAGGTAAGCTTGATTTTTCTACTTGATTCTTAAGGATTTTCATGTTGATCCAAGAGAGAAAAAGGTTGGAAAAGAAGAAAGCTTGCTTTGGGAACCAAGAAATCTGAAAATAGAAGGAGAAAGAGGTAAGAGAAAATTTTCGACTTTAAGTTTTTGATGAATTTTTGATTGAGAAGTATGGAAAAGGGCTTGGGTTTGTGATTTATGAAGTTGATTTTGGTATATATGCCTTAGGTTGTGTTTAATTTTGGATGAAAATTTGATTAAATTTTAGGCTTTATTTAAATGTTGGATCCCGCATTCGGAACCCAACTACTTATCCAAATTCCCTCATATGTACGCATGATTCCTTATAAACTCTTCTTGCTCTGATACCATAAATGTTGGGACCCGATCCGGGAATCGGATCCCAACCGAAAAACGAATGGGAACGAAAGAAACGGAATCGAATGGGAACGGAAATTTCGCATCGAAATATCGAATCGGAAACAAAGCAATAGATGACGCGAAACGAAAAACGAAACGGAACCGAATGCAAATCGGACCACAAAGCGAATTGAATCAAATCAAACCAAAAGTAGCGAAACGGATCGAATACAAATCGCAAACAGAAACAAATGCCGACATCCGAAAACGCAAATCTTAGGAAATGAAAAGTTGCGTTGGAACCTTAGACTCAAACTATTCGAAATCCGGTATAATTTTTACACTTTTTCTTTTTAATTCATGCTATTTAACTTCATTTCAATCAACTCATCCACTTTCCTCTCATAATCCATAAAAATTCATTCAAATATCAAATTCCTCTAACCGAAACAATTCTTTTCTCCTACATTTTTCTTAAATTCATCACATTTCCTTAAATTCATTCTCATTCTCACCAATTCTTTCTCCATTTAAATTCATTGTAATATTTCTATTATCCTCAAAAGTTCGGGGTCCAACATCATTAGACCCAGTGTCTCACCGTAGGGAGCTTCAGTATTATTTATGAAGAAAAAGGATGGAACTTTGAGGCTGTGTATTGATTACAGGCAGTTGAATCGGGTGACAGTGAAGAATAAGTATACACTGCCTAGGATCGATGATCTATTTGATCAGTTGCAGGGAGCTCAGGTATTCACTAAGTTAGATTTGAGATCAGGGTATTATCAGATGAAGATAGCCGAGGCTGATGTGCCTAAGAGTGCCTTCAGGAGCAGGTATGGGCATTTCGAATTTCGGGTGATGCCGTTTGGGTTGACTAATGCCCCGGAAGCTTTCATGGCCTTGATGAATAAGGTCTTTCAGCCCTACCTGGATCAGTTCGTAATTGTCTTTATTGATGACATTTTGGTGTATTCGAAGAACAGACAGGAGCATAGTGAACACTTGAGGATTGTTTTACAGACTATGAGGGAGAGACAACTGTATGCCAAATTCAGTAAGTGTGAATTTTGGCTGGATCAGGTGATATTCTTGGGGCATATAGTGACTGGAGAGGGTATTCAGGTGGATCCGAGTAAGATTGAGGTCGTGCTGAAGTGGGAAGCTCCACGGAATGTGGCAGAGATTCGGAGTTTCCTCGGATTAGCTAGTTATTACCGGAGATTTATCGAGGGGTTTTCACTGATCTCAGCCCCTTTGACAAAGCTTCTGAGGAAGAACGTACCATTTAGATGGACTGAAGAGTGCCAGAAGAGCTTTGATGAGCTGAAACATCGGTTGACTACTGCACCGGTGTTAGCTATTCCATCAGGGACTGGAAGATTTGAGGTGTTCAGTGATGCATCACATCAGGGATTGGGATGTGTTCTGATGCAGCATGGTAGAGTGATTGCATATGCCTCGAGACAGTTGAGGTCGCATTAGGTAAATTATCCAGTGCATGATTTGGAGTTAGCTGCAGTTGTATTTGCTCTGAAAATTTGGAGACATTATTTATATGGTGAGACATTCCAGATTTTCACTGATCATAAGAGTTTGAGGTATTTGCTGAACCAGAGAGAGTTGAATTTGAGACAGAGGAGGTGGATAGATCTACTCAAGGATTATGACTGTACCATCGAGTACCACCCCGAGAAAGCCAATGTGGTGGCAAATGCTCTGAGTAGAAAGTCTTATACTAGTACAGTTCAGATTCAGGCAATGAGGTTGCCTAATTTGATTCAGTTGAGAGCCTTGAATGTACAGTTGAATTTGGAGTAGGATGGAGCTTTATTGGCCACCTTGAAGCTTAGACCGATGCTACTGGACAGGATCAGGAGAGTTAAGGATAAGGATCCTGCCTTGGTAAGACTGATTGAGAGAGCGAGATCTGATCGGGATTCTGATTTTGAGTTGAGATATAGGACTTTATGGATGGGTCAGAGACTGTGTGTGCCCGATGTGTATGATCTGAGGCGTGAGATTCTAGAGGAGGCGCACATGGCCGCCTATGCTATGCATCCTGGTTCTACCATGATGTATAATACTCTTAAGCAACATTTCTGGTGGCCTGGCATGAAAAAGCAGGTAGCGGAGTATGTATCCAGGTGTATGACGTGCCAACAGGTTAAGGTTGAGCACCAGGCTCCAATAGGGAAACTTCATTTGTTGCCTATTCCCGAGTTGAAATGGGAACAGATTACTATGGATTTCATTATAGATTGCCCAAGACTCTGAGACAACATGATTCTATCTGGGTCATCGTGGACCGGTTGACGAAATCGACCCATTTCTTACCAGTGAGGGAGAATAATTCCCTTGATTAGTTGGCCCAGAAGTATGTGGCTGAGGTAGTGAGACTGCACAGGGTTCCAGTGTCGATAGTGTCAGACCGGGATCCCAAATTTACTTCGAGGTTCTGGCAGAGTTTGCAGTCTGTTATGGGTACTATGTTGAATTTCAGTACAGCATTTCATCCTCAGACAGATGGGCAGAGTGAGAGGACGATTAAGACTGTTGAGGACATGCTTCGGGCTTGTGTATTGGAGTTTAGAGGAGCACGGGATCAGTATTTGGCCTTGATTGAGTTTGCCTACAATAATCATTATCACAGTAGCATCGAGATGGCACCATATGATGTCCTGTATGGACGACAGTGTCGATCGCCGTTGTATTGGAATGAAGAGGGTGTCAGAATGGTTGAGGGTCCAGAGCTGATTCAAGATACAGTAGATAAGGTGAAACTGATTCGGAGCCGAATTAAAGCGACTCAAGACAGACAGAAGAGTTATGTGGATCAGCACATGAGGGAGATGGATTATAATGTGGGAGACAAGGTATTCTTACGGGTGTCCCCATGGTGTGGTGTACTGAGATTTGGTAAAAAGGGGAAGTTAAGCCCTAGGTACATTGGTCCCTATGAGATTACTGAGAGGATAGGACCTTTGGCCTACAGGTTGGCTTTACCGAGCGAGATGTCTCAGTTACATGATGTATTTCATGTGAGTATGCTCCGGAGATATCGGTCAGATCCGACACATGTAATACCAGCTCAGGAGATTGAGGTGTCTAGTAATCTGAGTTACGTTGAGGAGCCGATCCAGATTGTCGGGTCACAGGTTAAACAGTTGAGGAATAAGAGTATCCCATTCGTGAAAGTTATCTGGAGAAACCACTCGACTGAGGAAGCCACTTGGGAGACCGAGGAGCATATGAGGAAACAATATCCTCATCTATTCGACCAACCAGGTAAGAATTTCGCGAACGAAATTTTTATTAGAAGGGGGAAATTGTAACATCCCACTCTCGACCGGAAGGGTAGAATAGTAATTTAGCAAAGGATAAGAGTGACTGAGACTAATTAGGAATGTTCATGCATACTGGTATTTGTGAACAGTGAATTTTTGCACATGAAAAATAATTGTACATGCATTCATGACATTCCTGGTATTTGTGCCTAATGAAATTTTATTGTGAATAACGTGGTAATTGTGTTTAAAAAATTTATTGGAGTGAGTTTCTGTGTGTTTTATGTTTTCAGGGAATTTTAGGAATTTTTATGGACTTTTCCGGAGAAAATTTTCGGACCGGACAAATCGCCAAGTGGCGAACCGGTTGATTTTTGGTATCGAAAATTGCTGTTCAATTGCACTACAATATTGGGTATATTATTTTGGGATTGAAATTTGGGTCATTGGACTTGGATGGGTCAAATTTCACATTAGGGTTCTTAATAATCCTATTACATGTTTTGTCTTTTTCTTGTTTTGTCTTTTCCTACAAATGCCAAGTGTCCTAAAGAGTTTTAATGCTTTTGTCTTGTTCCTAGCTAATGACTTCGAAAACTTCATTGATTAAAGACCAAGTTTCTTGCTTATTCCTTCCCCATCCGAAAACTTTCTTTTCCTTTTTACCTCTCCATCGATTTTCTCCTTCTTTAAGAGTTACTTCTTCCACCCTTAAGAGCCTTGCATGCATCCAAGCTATTTTCTTTTCATGATGATGATACACATGCATGGTGTTAGAAGAGAGTGGAGAAGTTGTTGAGTTAGAGTATTAATTAGAGAATTGAAGAGATTGAAGTTGAAAGCTTGAAAGTAGGTAAGTATTGAATTATGTTCTTTTCTTGGTAGTTTGATGCATTAATTGAGAACTATGATTCATTAAATATGATTTATGATGCATTAATGTCATGAAAATGATAGTTTGAATTGTTGGGTATAAGGTTATGTTTGAGTATGACTTGAGGAAGTTAGCATGAATGATGTGTTTTAACTTGGTTTTAGCTTGATTTTGGATTGATTTTTTATGACTATTCTTACATGGAAATGAAGAGTTAAGTGCTGCAAATTTTGTCTCTTGGCCTAAGTGAAAGTAGTGATGATCTAGTGGCTGATTTCTTGTCCGTTTGGATGCTTATTGATGTGTTATTGGCATTGGAAGTGATAGGATCTAAGTTTAGTAACAAAGCTGGAAAATTGATTTTTGTACCTATTGCACTGTTTTGATCATAACTAATTGTCTGGTTATGCAAATAAGGTGAGGTTTGGACCAAATGAAACTTTAGTAGATTGGCTTAGATTTCTTGTGAAATAGGTGTTGTCTAATTATAGCCTTAAGAGGTTGAATTTTGGCTTGGCAAGTTACTGTTGTGGACTATGTGAACAGTAACCGAATGAGATGACCTAAACTTTTGATGATTTTTCTAGATTAATTTAGAAGGAATTGGTGAAAATGGTCTTCATGAAAGTTGAAGCCTATCATGTTAGCTTTTCATTGCCACTGATTTTGCAATTGTTCGATATGTATATTGTGAGATATGACCTGTGAATGTTGGTTGTTTATGTGCATTATGTTGGAACCTAACCATAAGTGTAGGTTTTGTGAGTATTGTGATTGGAAGCAAATTTAGAGATTTCCGTGATTTGAATTGGCTCAAGTGACCTTCTGGAAAGTTGTAGAGGAAGAAATTATATTGAAAATGAGATATACTATACTATTTTTGGATATCAGAATTGGGAGTTATGAATTTTCAAAGATTGGATTTAAGTTAGGTCATTGACTAGTGATCAGGGCAGCAACTTGCATGACAGTTTTGAGTTTGTTAGAGATGGAATTAGCTGTCAAGCCCTTCATTACAAGTGTAGTATTCTGTTTGATCTTTTCATAGGTATAAAGTATGCAATTTTTTGACATTTTTGCAAGAAGTTATGCTTGTTAGAAAATTACTGTCCAGATTGGGTAATTGCAGTGGGCAGATTCTTTATTGAATTGTTTGACCTAGTTAGCAATTGAATTTGACTTCAAGCTGTTCATGAAAGTTCTAGAAAACATTTGGATCTTTCTTTGGGCATTTATTTTGCAATTTTTGACTGAGGAACTAGGAAGTTATGGATTTTACAAAATCCTGCACTGTCTTGAGAGGCATTGACTGGGCAGTAGCTTCGATTGAATTTTTGACACCCTTAGGGGTGAAGTTGATTTTTATGGTCTTCATGAAACTTGTAGAAGTTTTCATGATCTTTCCAACGAGATATGGTTTGTAATTTTCTGAATTGTGTGCATTGAGTTATTGGTGTTTGAATTTCGGTTTGAAAATAGGGGAAAAAAAAAGAGAAGGAAACAAGGGCAGCATATATATATATATTAATTGTTTTATTTGATTTTTGTGTTCTTTTGGAAATTTTTGGACGGAAAATTGACGTGTGTCCGGATAATGGTTCTTTGGTCACTGTTTTATTTATTTTTGGACCTATAGACGTCCGAATTGAGTAATTTCAGTGCTGTAAGATTTCTACTTTTTAGACGGATTTTTGTGATTGAAAATTGTAGTTTTAGGGCCGGGAATATCATGAACATGCATTGTACACTTTTTAATTGCTACATGTGCATCATTAAATCATTCCGATTGAACAATTAGTAATGGGTTTGTTCTCCGACCATTATAGAGGCACATTTGGAGCGTCGATCTACCGACGTTGCAGAGACTTCCCGGCATTAGCTCGGAAGTGATAGGTGAGTGACTAAGATGGTTTTCGTTCAATTACTATATGTCTAATGTGGGGAATAATGGTGGAATTAGTGGTTGCATTTATTTCTGACTGGATTCCGGACAGATGGTCCGATGAATTAGAAGATCTGACATAGAAGTGTTTTGATGTGCAAATTGTGAATTGTTTGTTGTTACTGTGATATACTGTGATTAATTGCGTTGCCTCGGATGTGACCTGATTGTGTTACATTGACTGATTGTGATACATTGACTATTAAATTAGGCATATGCATTTCATACACAAAGGCGTAAATGGATAATAACAGTTGTGACCAGAGTCGCCACTGATACTAAAAAAGAGCCTCGAGCTCGAAGGAGAAGGGTTTCCTACTCGTAGACGCGCTCATCGATATCGCTTATCGTTAAGCGCGCTCGGTCACAACACTGTAATAAACTGAAAAAGTGTCACATATGCATTGCATACATATTTAACTGACTGAATACGTGAACTGGAATAAGGCAAAAGTGCCTGAGACAATTGTGATGTGTTTCTTCTGCCTGTGTATTTGGATTGACTCTGTAGTTTGTTTATGTGATGCATGAATTGGGCGAACCATCGATGATGGTTCCTCACTGAGTTTACAAACTCACCCAAAATTGCAACCTATTTTTCAGGATCGAGAGTAGACTGATAGCTCCCGAGAGACTGTAGAGCCGCGTAGATCAGATTGACGAGAGAGGCTATGGCTCAAAGGTCGGTCAGCTGGGATTTCTTTTGAGATGACCTAGTTAGGACTGCTATTTTTGTCTTGTTGTATATAGTATTTTTGGGTTAAGTGTTCAGAGTGATGTACAGACTGAGAACACTAACAGTTGTATAAATTGCTGAGTTTGATGAAATGAAATGGAACACAATTTGGTTTTAAAAATTTTCAATTTCATATTACTGTTTTATTATTGTGATGCCATGTGGAGTTTAGAGTTGTTTGTCTGTAGTTCTCTCTTATCGTAGGATATGTACCGGAATGACCTACGGGTGTTCCGGTGGGTACTCTACGGTAAGGGGACGCTACATTTAGTGTAAGGATTTTATAGGGTAGAACCTTTAGGATCTTATATTGTCTTTCTTATTGTAATAAAAGAATTATATCTTCTTACACATAAATATAGCTTTCCTAATTGGCCAAATTACATAAATTTTTGTATTTTTGCTTCATTTATTTTCTTCATATATTGTTTTTATTTGCTCCATAATTAGTATCGGAGCAATTGGTATCTCAACAATTAGTAACAAAGCAAATAGGATCTCAATAATTGATATTAGAACGTAGGTTTTATTTCCAAGTATATCTCTTCACAAATTCAATGTTGAGAAATTCAATATATTGAATGACTTCACTCTGAGTAAGGTAAAGATGATGGTGGTTCTGATTCAATAGTGATGCATAGAAACAATGGAAGGAGAAGATATACTACTAAATAATTTGGAAGCATCAGAGAAGGGAAAGATTATGTCAAAGGCACACGGTGCAATACTGTTGAGTTTAGGTGACAAGGTTCTAAAGAGGTAGTCAATGAAACAATTAGTGCTTTGTTATGGAAACAAGCTAAAAGTAACTTTCTAAAGAAATAACTTATAAATCATCTATATTAAAAGTAGCATTTCTATACCTTGGGGATGATAGACAGGACACAGGTGAAAGATCACATTGATAGTTTTAATCGAATCGTCTTGGATTTACAAGTGGGATAAGAAATCAAATAGTAACTAATCTTTTAGGATTTGTTTCAATTCAGTGCCAAACTTTTTGAAGTTTTCTGTTTAGTGACTAATCTTTTAAAACTTGCACAAATCAAGTTAAAAGGATGTTTTCACTAATGTAGAGTGTCCACCATATGCCACATGACTATCCATATGTTAACTATATCAACAAAAATATTATTTTTGCTCGAGTTGTACAAATTTTAAAAGGCTTATCTCTAAATTGAAGATTTTAAAAAGTTGAACACTAATTGAAAAAAGATCTTAAAAGGTTAGACATTTTTAAATTTGTTATCTCATTCATAAGGTTTTGGGGTTAGACTTGAGAATGAGGATCAAGTCATAATCCTTTTATGTTCCTTGCCTAATTCATATCCTTTTATGTTCCTTGCCTAATTCATATGAGAATTGTTACTATCATATCTTACAGCAGAGAGACTATTTCTAACAATAATAAAGCATATCTTTCATTCTAAAATAATAGAGAAAAAGGTCTTTAGGATATATGAAGGTAGACCAAATGTAGGTATGACTATTAGCAAAGGAAGGAATAAAGAAAAGGATACTAAAAATAAGAGTGAGTCATGATCCAAATCGAAGGCTAAAGTTGTTGAATGCTTTAATTATAAATTTAAAAAGGTACGTTAAGAGGGATCATATACAGTAGAATAATGAAAATGAGAAAAAGGGAAGAAAATAAAAGGGCAAGAGTTGTTGTAGTTTAAGATAATTCTAATGAAGAGGATGGAAGAGGTAGTGATGTTTTAACTGTGAGCAATTCTAATTCTGTAAATTGATAGGTAATAAACACTAATGCCTCTTATCATATAACTTTAAATAAGAACTAATTTTGTTTCTTCAAAAATGGAATGGTACTATTAGATTAGATGATGATAGAGAGTGTGATGTCAAAGGTAATGGTTCAATGCTAATCAAAATGCATGATAAAATAATTAAAACATTAAATCCCTAATATGTTTTTTAGCTTCAAAAAATTCTAATTTCTATAAGTACGCTTTTTTAATGATGGGCAGTTTAAGATAGTAAAGGGTGCATTGACTATGATAAATAAAATATACAATATGGCTTCTATGTCTTAATGGGAAAACAATAATAAGATTAATGATTGTTTCTCAATTTTGAGGGCAAATTGATGATAGTATTATAGTATGGTACATTTTAATAAATCATAATAGTGAGTAAAAGATAAAGAAACTTCATAAGAGGAGCTTGTTCAAGGATGATAAACACAAAAACATAGAATTATACAAATTTCATATACTTGGTAAAAAGTCTAGGGTAACCTTCAAAGACATAGTGTTTAGAGAGCGACATATATTGGGAAAAATATATATAAATGATATGTCATGGTTAATAATGAGCAATAATGTTCAAAGGTGGTATAAGTTATACTAGAAAAGCTTGGAATAGATATCACAAAGGTTAGAAATTCTAGTTCAAAAGATAGAATAATGTCAGGAAGAAACTATCAATAAGATATGGCCAAGGATAGAGTGAAATGGATCATCAAGAAACCATAGATATACAATTGGAGAGACTCAGTCACAGATGTTCTTACCATCAGTAATAAGGATACAACTATCTTTCAGAGGAATATGAAAAGTCATGAAAAGATAGATGAATGAAGGGTGTGGTGAAGGATGTGAGATTTTACAAGATCAAAAAATTGATCATATTTGATCAGATCTTGTTAAAAAAATTCACATTTTGGAGGATACAATTGAAATGTTGATAAAATTGTTGCCAACATAAAAGTTCAAGTATAACTTGGACTTGGTGAATGCTCACATAACTTGAAGCACTTAGGGGCATGTTTAACGGAGAGTAATTCTTAGTTAGACATTGCAAAATTCAAATCAAGGTAAGATTTTTTGAGATATGCCTTGAATTATTGGTAAATAATAAAATTTCATAAGCTAATTGGTATTGAATAGGGATGTTGAACTAGCACCAATCTTGTTGGCTCCCAAATTCTTTTCTTATTAAATAAGCATGATTTCAATTTATTTTTGAGGTTTTGATTGATTTGCATTGTTTTTTAAAATGTCCATAAGGATAGGTTTGTATATGTTGTGCTTTGAGGCAAATTTTAGACTGATATGAATTGAATTGGATCAAGTAGCCTTCTTAAAATTTATAGAGAAATTTCATAGCTTTCTAACGATGTATAATATTCTATCTTTGGATGTGGGAATTGAAAGATGTGAATGGTTGAAGATGGGTGCAGGTGCTGCATAGGATGACATTTTCAGGGCGGAAACTTTGAGTGAATTTTTTACCCTCATAAAGTTAGAAATTGTTCTTAGGGTCTTCATGAAAGTTGTATATTTTCTTTTTATATTTCCATTGATATGAAGTATGACATTTTTGGACCATGGAGCTAAAAGTTATGATTTTTAGAAGTTTTGTTACTGTTTAGGACGACCATTTTCCAAGCAGTCACTTTGTGGTAGATTTTGACTCTTTTAGAGGCTGAATTGATTTTTAAGTCTTTCATGAAAGTTGTAGAGCTTCTTTTTAACTTTCCATTGATACTAAATTTGCAAATTTTGGAGTTCTAGATCATAAGATAGAAATTTTGAAAGTTAGGTTACAACGCAACGCCGCGCCCGCTCGCGAGGGCGACGTGGCCCCTTCTTCCCACCCTTAACCCGACCTCTTTTCACTCATTTGCTTATAACTTTTTCATCTGACCTCCGATTGACTCGATTTTTGAAGCGTTGGATTCCTAAGAATTTCGTCTACCTCTTCATGGAAATTTATGGTTTTTGAGATTATTTTGAAAAAGTTTTATTAAATCAAAGTGAATTGGATTTTATATTTTTCTGAACAGACTTCAGTATCTTGGCGATATCTTGATCTGTAGAACTCCAATTGAGTTGATTCTTATTTCTAAAGAAACTAAAGACATGGGGCCACAACTTATCTGAAGGAATAAATTTTCAATTTTGGCCCTAAGGCTTTCAATTTTGGGAGTGAATTCGAGAATAGTATTTAGCCTTGGTTTAATTTTAACCCTTGGCCTTCTTTAATTTTGAAACAAATTGAGCATTTTTGGTATCGTTAGAAACTTAAGGCAATGAGGAACAAATGTGGTGAAGAAGTCTTATTGAAATTCCTTTTCGAGCTATTCCAAAATCTGTTTGGAAGAAAGTGAGATAAGTTCGTTTTTTAGGTTTGACTTGGTGGGGAATTCTTCTCTTGTGGGATGTGCATCCAGATGTCACATAGGACGTCAGGCACGTGACTCGCAGGGGTAGGGTTTCAACAAATCTCGTATTGGCTAGAAAGATTTCCAAGTCAGAATTAAATTGACGATGTTGTCAAGTGTGGGAAAGACATTAAATCAATTTCGAAGGATGAGCAGAAATATAGTTTCAATGTCGTTAAGTATTTATGAAAATAGAGTTTAGAATTATGTAAAAATAAAGTTATGATGTATTTAAACTTCTTAAATTTAACCATAGGCTATAAATATCTTAATAAGAATTGTGTAAGGTAGAATTTATAGAAAATTGAGAAAATAGTTGTCATCTAACCTTCTTGTGTTGTCCTTCTAACAGTGAAAAAAAGAGTTAATTTTTTACATATAAACGTAGATTATATAATTAGTCGAATCACAAAAATTCTCATTTTTTACTTTATATATTTTTATATGGTTTTTGCTTGCGCTACAATTGACATTTGAATAATTGATATCTCAACAAATTACTTATGGCGTTGATGCGCATGTTAATACACAAAAATTGTTTATGCGCAAGAGGTATTAAGTGTCACTTGCACGCCAATTACAAGTACAAGATTATTGGACTAGGGTCCAGTTCTAGAATGATCACATATATATATTCGGGCTCTCCGTCGAATGTGGCTATTGAACTGCATTAATAACTAGCCCATTAAAATCTGACACGACAACACAGAGAAGTCCTTGGTTTTTACTTCTTTCTGTCGAGGCCAACCGCTCCAGTTAACTGCTAATGTTCCACGAGAATAACTCTGTCTGTCTTAATGTTAATGCTGGTTGGATTGAATTCGTGGCAGACTCAAAACTTAACCCAAAGCTAAAAACACAAACAGGATTTGAATGGATCCAACTCAATAAGACCCAACCATATCCACTACTGAAAAAATGACCTAACCTAATTCGGACTCCTACTTACAACATCTGACCCGAGTAGTAACCCATATTACCATATGTAATATTCAGTTTTCTTTTTAAAAAAATATTTTTATGCTTATTTTCTTATCTATTATATTATCATGCGTAAAGAAATCTAAAGTCGTATAGATCCTTCAAAAGAAAATGATGTCACGCGTGTCGTGTCGAAGCATGTCACCGGAAAGTGAAAATTGTGGTCGCCAGAGAGACACTGCAAAGTGGACGACAAAAGTGGTTATATACATGATTCATCAACAACCTAAAAAAGCACGAATCATAAAACCAAATTACTTTTAAAAGTCGCTAGGGGAGGAGACCCCACCAAATTCCTACATGAAACCAATGGATTTGATATTAATCATGATTTACCTTATAATTTCAATCTCTATGATTGTAGTCTGCATGATCTCCAGCATTAATCATTCTCTAATGTCAGTTCCAGGAGGATTCATAACATGGCTTCCCATTATTTTTCAGTGAGCATTTTCCTTTCACCTCCTGACGATGTCGGCCCTTTGTCGCACACATTCGCCCATCCACGTGCGGTGGGCCATAAATCCTCTTCCTTTTTTATATGCTATGCTTTTCCCTTCTACACACCACCACAATTTGGTTGGCAAAATTACAATATAACTTTGTCAGGCTGGAAAACTGAAATTAAAATTTTAATAATTATGTATCTGCCAACACAATCCATAAGATCGAATTGATAATAGTAGTTCAACATTTGCCACGTCATTCAGTAAAAGATAGGAGCATTGTTTTTATGCTTTGTAACATAGAGTTTTTTTTTATATATACAAGAGGAATTATAAAACTAAATCAACACTCTCTAAAATATGGCGTCCTGCGCATCTTTGCAGATAAATTCTTGAACGCCAAAAGGGAGTTCTCGGAGGATTTGAATGCCCGATCGTAAGTAGCCTGCGAGACGAACGAGACTGTCGGCACACTAGTTCCCTTTTCGAAAAACATACTAAAGTTTAGTCGTCTACTTCCGATGCAAGAGTTGATAGATACCTGACACCAAAAAAGAAACCTTAATCAAAATGGTGGGAGGATTTGAAAGAAGATTAATAACCTCGAGGGAATCCATCTCGACCACCTCCTGTCGAAAACTCAGGTTCCAAGCCAATTAAAGGTCGGAATACAGTCCCCATAACTCGGCAGCTAAGGGTGAGCCCGTCCTAAGGTGTTGCTGGAACCCCCCCTTCTAGGCCCCAGTCCAATTACAAATAAGCCCCCAGCAGAAACCCGATTGGAGCTCGAGTTCACCTCACCATCGGAGTTGACCTTGACCTGGCCGGCGGGAGGCTTCGCCCACCCCAACGAAGGAACCTACATAAAAGCCCTGCAGTAAACACACAATTTTTCAAATTTTCATGACCCTAGCGCAGGCGATCAACATAGAAGTTAACGTATCAGTAGATTCTAAGAGCGACTCAGTTGTTTTTCTTTTGTTATTAGAGGGGAGTATACTGATGATTTGGCTTCTTCCTTACAAAAGTTAGGCTTATCTTTATTGTGTAGACGGAAATATTTCTTTCCGGTTAGCCCAAAGAACCTGAAATCCGTCTTGTCCGGAACGAATCTTTCCTTGTCCACATCAACATGTCAGTAGAAGATTTCCACACTAGAACAAAAAAAAGAGATTTAGATCTGATGGGAAAAATCAATTTCAATGTTAAAGAACGGCACAATGTATCGACAAAAAGATGGTAGGAAGGCATCAAGCGAACAATAAGGATTCCTCATATACGGGCTAAGTATGTGTAGGCAATTAATTAAGGAGGCATGGCTTTGTCCCCTAGTTTTCAAGCAATAAGCAAAGAGAACGCCCTCTAAATCAAAAGATACCAAATGGACCACACACCAATAACGATAACTTTTGCTGTTGTACCCTTCTTTGTCAACGGAAAGAGAGCAGCAACTTTATTAACTTTGGACATAAGATAGTCGATTAGAAAAATGATTAGAGTGGAGGTAAAGAAAGTCCAAATGTGCTGCAGTGTTAGAGCAAAGGATGCTAGATTTGGAAGACAATAATAAAGTTGGGTTATGTCTAATCCTACTTGATTAGGGACAAAGAAAACGAACCTTAAGGATTGGAGGGGAATTTGGCCGGCAATATCAATCAGCATTCACATGTAAACTAAGCACAAATTGTTGTGTTTTAAAAATTGGGTTGGATGAGATTTCGGTATAAACTCCCTCCAATGGGAAAGCCTGCAAGCTTAGCTACTGGTTCCTGTTGGCTATCAATGGGAATCTACTCCACCCCCTATACTACATGGAGTGGCAATCCGACGAAGGCCTAGCCATGTACAATGAGTTTTCGTACTAGGTTAAACACCTCCTCCATCGTTGCATCCCTATTATTATATTCTCCAATATATATTATCTTTGGTTCCTTTGAAGATTCTTCAAGTTAGAAACTACTGTGTTTGTAGAATCTTCAGTTTCCTTTCTGGGGTCTTGGTCAATCAAAGAGAGCCCAATCGAGCATCCGACTTGACCCAGCAACAATGGATTTATTCACACCACTCCCGTATTGAAAACATTTCTTCCCTTTAGTATTATCCAAAGTTTGGAAACGTCTTTTCCTTTCAGTACATCTAAACGTTTGCAAATGTCATCATCTATTCTGGCGTTTTAGTTATATGTGTGCTATCTTGAATTATAATATTTGGGGAAGAAAACCTAATAGTTTTATCAGCAATGCTTTCTGAATCAACTAAACAGGCACAAAAACGTATGATTGATTCCATTCTACAAGATTTTTAAATATGAAAGAATTGTGAATTCTTTTCAATTACATATTGCATGTGGGTGTGTTAGATGTAGTTTTATAATAATAAAGCTACATATTATCAAACTTTTTCGGACTTCAATTGAGTATTAATGACGATGGTATGAATCATTTTGTGATTTTATATAATTTATCTTAAACATATCAACTAAGGTTTATATATAATTTAAAAATTATTTAATACACATTTAAAAATAGTGACTATGAATTTACCAACAACAAATTTATATTTTGAAACTAGAGTTTGGCATATTTATAGTCAAATCTTAACGTAAACTTTAGCTCTGAAAAAAGTGCGACGGGAGATCTTCCAAATATGTGAAGTAGAATGTATCAGATCAATCTCTTTACATGCTCGTTTATCTAACAAGAAAGTTGAAATTTTATTCCCAAGATAAATCACTTTCTTTGTTTCATGAATCAATTAATTATGACAATTCCCCCTACCCAAAAATACCATTTTCATTATCGCAGCTTCGTAGTAGAATAAGGTAAAAGACCCATAAAGTAATAATTAAAACATTTTTTCAACGAGTGACTTGTGGAACAATATGTGGAACAATAACCTTACATGAGTGACTTGTGGAACAATATATCACCTCAATTTTGTTTTTAAAAATCTTGAACTCACATTACGTTGGATATAGATTAAATGAGTAACATGAAATGAGTGATTTAATACTTCTAACAAAACCTTAAATGCATATCATATTCAATGTTTTCATCACATTTTATTAGAAAATTTTGGCCAGATTATTTATTTTTAATCACTTTATTTCCAATCATTATCTCGAAGATTAATTGGTTTGTGGTTAAACTCATTGAAAATTAGTAAATTGATCTTAATTTTTTTCCTTAAATCTATCTATAGTATAAATATGTCATTTAAAATAACTTACGCTTAAATATGATAATTTACATTTTCATCAACTTTAACCTCATTAAGTGTTAAAAAGGAATTTTCCCATAATTTAAGTATTTAAAAATTAATCTTTAATTCCTTAAAAATCTTCATAATTTTTAATGCTATTGTTAAAATTAATGCAAATATATTGACCAATTAAATGTTAGACGATTGAACTGATCTCTTAAAGTTTAATTAGTTCGTGTCTAATTTAAAAGATATAGTATTTAATTAATCAATATATAATATTCATGTTAAGTATATTTTTATATGTAATGTTCATTTTACACATATTTTGTTGTTATTTAAAAAGTTAAAGCAAGAGATTTTTTTGAAAATTACAAACCATAAAAGATTTTTTTAAAAAATTACTTATCTTACAAGGATCCCTTTGCTTTTTATCGCCAAACTGATAAACCTAATGATAATGGTTGAATGAATGAAAAGAAAATCTGGTTCTTATACTTTCTTCCATGTTATAGGAGATCTTGCAGGGATTTGATGTACCCATCCATCGGCGTTGTCACGTTGTAACTCTCTTCCACAGTCATTGTCCCTCTGAGCAATTTAAGTGGAACCTCACGTGTAATGCCTGTCATACCCATTCGTGTGGACTGTGGAGATTATGAGATATTGGAAATTGCACACAAAAACATGACAAAAGCAAGTACATTTTTGTCACACGTGCGACCCAGACCTCGTGTCTCGTGGCTGACCATTTCTTTTGAGTACTCCCAACGTCACTGTCCCGTCTATCGACGGATGATGTCAGCGAGCGAAAACTTGATGCTGCTCGTAGCCTTATCAAACTACACTTTGTATGTAGTTTGGTTACTGGGTAAATTAAACGGACGACATTTTATGTTTCTCCATTTACCGTTCTTCCCTTAATTTTTAATCACAGTTTCCTTTTTCATGCTGTGTTAGTTAACCGGTTCAAGAACTCGTATTCTCGTTTTTTGTTGTATTAAGAAATACGGGAATTTTATAATTTATTTGATTAGAAGATTATATAGGGAGGCCGAGGACATCCGATGGACCCCAACAAAACCTTAATATCTAAGAAAATGCCAAAGAAGATGGACGTAGAATCTATCTGTACAGATTTTTGCACGACACAGAGAAGCCAGGAAGGAAAATATGAAACGCAAGGTGGATGACATAAAAGTCTAGCTACGTTTATAGAATTATTAGAATCGCATAATTTTTTAAAATTTATACTATTTGAGGAGAAGATTGGTGCTACTATATAGAATTAGATTATCATTCTCTGGATCTTATAATAATTTTCACTACATTAAATTAAGAGATGTGCAGACATTTTATATTCTAACATTTATTTTCAAGTTATTTAATTTGTCCGCTGAATACTATCTTTAGAACCAATTGATAACGGCTAATTCATGCCCAAATCTAATATAAAAACATAAATCCATTTTGAACCAACTAGTTTAGTGGAGAATCGATCTTTAATTCTGAAAGTTATGCAGGAGTTTAAATGCAACAGTTGAATTAAAACTGTTGGTTATGCAATAATATAGAACGAAAACGATTCAGAGTTTTGATCTTGTTATGAAGATAAAAGAATTGAAACTTAATATTATGTTTAGAAACTACAAAACGAAGGAAAGATCATACATAGAAGAAACAAGAATTGAGAATATAAGTGATTCTTTTGTGAGTATGTATATTTTGCAAACATAAAGAATTTGACTAGCTACGTACATGTTTTTTAATTAAATTTATATAGGACACGATATTTTAATTGATAAGGGATTGAGGTGCATGTTTAGAAACAATCTCTCTTAATCCATAGTAAAATTAATGATGATTTTAACTATATATAATCAATCCTAAAATATTTGGCAAATGAAGAATATAAAGTTAATGAACCCAGAAAAACGTGGCGTGTATGTTGCAAAGCTAATGCAATTATTAGAAAAGAAGGGGAAAGATAAAACAGAAAGTGCGATAATCAAACGAAATGAATTTGTTTTGGTCCCCTTTATACAGTGGAGTTAAATAGGATGTAAGATTTGATAAGATCGTGTGGTCCTTTAACAATCTTTAATAATAGGGGCACAATAATTTTTTTTTAAAAATGATTTAAATTGAATGTGGACCTTACCCCTAAACTGATATGAAGAAGTAAATTGTTAAAAAGGTCTGCAAATTCAATTAAACAGTAATTTGTTGCTAAACAAAATATTTAAAAAATGAAATTTTGTATTTATATTTGTTTTTGTTGATCAACATTGGTTGAAAAAGAAACTCAATCAACCAGAAACAGAAATGAAGATAAGAGCATGATGAAAATAATTAGTCAAATGTACAACAATATATCCTTTAATGACATCTTGATGTGGAATAATATTCATATATGAACGGCCTTCAGGTCTTGGTTAACTTCTGAAATTAGGTTTATTATTAATGGAAAGCCTGTAGGATCTCTGGCTAATGTGAGTTTACAATATATTGTCGGCAGGGCAATGCCAATGGGAGTCTAGCTGCTGGTACCAAACCTAATGTGTAGTATATACTTTGTCCCTACCCATATGAAGGAAGTAATCCTCGTGGCCTAGGCTGAGGAAGTAACGGAGGTGGCCTAGCCTTTCCCATTTTCGATGACAAACACCTTTCACTTATCACGTAAAGGCAGGCATCAAAGAGAGCACGGAACTGTACCAATTCGGCTTCTCATTCATTACCCGTTTGACAAATTTGCTTAACACTTTTAATTAAAATGTCACGTAGGCAAAAAGCAGTCTTCCAGAATGACCAGAAAAAAGATGCTCCGATCTTCCCGCAGGAATGAAATCAAATGGTATTTTCGGTTTGTTATTATCATGTAGAGTCCACAGAGGAGTGCGGAGATAAGTATCATAGGAACGCTTGTTTTCTTAATAGGGGTTCGTTTTCATTGTGGTCGGAGCAATTTTGGTTTTTGTGGCGAACATTATTTCGTCAAGAGAATAGATTTTGTATCCAGGCAGACGTGGGTCATATGTAAACAACAAAAGGACATATTTCTTGAAATTTTTCTGTATTTATCCGGAGAATTAATGGTGCCTACTTTTTTGTAAATGAAATAATTAGAAAGGAGAACAGGGATGAGTTTACAAACTGTTTATGTTTCTAATCTGGGATTAGAAATCTGATATCTAGATCACTAACATGATAAACGTGTAGCTAATTAATAGTTGCACTTCCAATCGTATGGGCTACTTTTAATAATGTCAATTAAAAATAAGGGTTGGATTCATCTAATCCACCAAGCATTAGCAGGGTTTTGTTGACACAGAAACTATCTTAATCCAATTCTTACTAAAGTTTGAGGACTGAGCCACTACACTAAACACTCTGTCTTAATCCCGCAGATCTGGTTTATATTATCTGTCTCAAAAGATCTAACCAACCTATAAGCCTATTAAGATAAACGCCTGAAGAATGTTAGGATCATGGGGTTCATAATTAGTGGGTGTTTTAGATGTGGTTACTTGTGAGTTAAATTCCACAACCGCATGACACCATCGTCTCAATAAGTTGAGAAACTTACAGATTTTGGGAACAATTCTTGAATTATCTGAAATACAAAGATTCTTAATTTTAAATGAAATTTGTAGTTGTCTAATAATACGCAATTTCATTCGGAGAGATAAAAGGAATTGAATCAATTTAAGCTTTACAAAGTATAATTCATGAGATAAAAATTTCATAATTCAATTAAGACTCTTGAAAAATTAATTAGAGATTGAAAATCACAAAATTAAATTATGTATACTTAATTATTATTGGATAAATCTAATTATACAGCAGAATAAAGACTATATTGGTATGAAATAATACAAGTATAGACCGAAATATTTAAGACAGATGTATAAAACTTTTATAATTTTACAGTACAATTACTAAATGTTGATTTATGTTATGTACTTCAAATGAGATTAATTTAATATCCATTTTAAGTTACAAGAGATTTGTTTAGTCGTTACCTTTTAATTTAATAAACTTCTTATGCTTATGAGCATGTTTGGAGCGCTATAGGGAGCATGTGGATGAACATGCTCAAAATGCAAAATTAAGAGGCCTATATAATTGCCTCGTACACCTCTCATCATACGGATTCACGTGGCTGGTTGAAATGCATTATCTTTTTCATGGAAGCTTCATCCAAGCTGGATGATGGTAGATAAGCTTAATTTTCTGATAACATTTGAACTAATAATGACAATAGAAGGGATGGGTTGGAGAGATTTTTGGGCAGAATCTTAATCGCTAGAAGACAATAATTAATTAAAAAAAAAAAGGAAACTTAACATTCCCCACTTACTTCTTTAATGGAGATGGAATGGAGCTGGACGTGGGAGTGGGACACATGGGCACATGCATTATGACATTCTATCTGCTTTAAACCTCAATTAGCACAAAGTACCCTTTTGTTTGTTATTGTCCCCTTTTCTTAATTTTAATAGGATTCCATCAGTATCCAATTTGTTTACAAATTAATTATGAGTGATATGCCATTAAATCAATCTTAGGCTCTCTCATACGACTTCTGGTAATTTACTGATCAAGATTGTACATAATTTCACAAGTTTTGTTTCAGCAGGACCGACCATTAGTCATTATAAATCAAATTGAAACCTGCGAAAATAGATCAGCACTAATAACAGCATTTGAAAAGCATTATGGGGTGAACTTCCACGATTTGTGAATGCAGGAAGTGCCTTTATTGTAATTAAACAGGGTGTGGACCAAGGGTACGTATGATGGTGATGAACAAGAAAAAAAATAATTAAAAAAAGTTAAAAAGAAGGAAAAAGGGTTTGGAAAGTGAGAGCATGTTCGGTGTTCCTCTGTATACTTGCTTTTGCCAATACGAATAATTCTTTAATTTCGTTCGAAATATAAAAATGGCTAGAATAAAAAATTAGTATTTTATATAATAAATGTTTTTTTTTTAATTTTTAGCTTAGTTTATGTATATTTAAGGACAAGTTAGTCAATTATGTGTTATCCTCTATTTTAACCAAAAGCAAACGATTTTAAGAAAACTTTCTCACAATCTTCAAATTAACTCAACTATGCTTAGATTTAACATTCTTTTTGGAAATTAGACTTAGCATTTGGATGCTTGACGATATAGTTTGAGCTGTACAACTCTAACCCTATAAGAGGCACATTTATATTTGAATAAATTAAAATTTTGACTGAAAGTTATCTTTTCTTTTAGACTTTTATTTTAATGAAATAGAAGTACTATTATAACATGTGTTAAATTTTCTATTTTATGAGCATCTCAATAAAATTCAAAATGATTATATTTTTATGAAAATATTTTTCGTATAATTTAATAATGTGAAAATTTTAAGTAGATAAATATTTATATAATTTCTGTAATTATACATAATTTAATAGATTAAAATAATTTTTTAAAAATAATGATGTTGTAGGATGTAACTACTAAATACACTCTCTTTTCAAGAATCTATAAAATTATGTTTTTGCGAAATTTCTCTTTTAAACTTATAGTTATCGGAAAAAAGCAAATAAATAATAAAGAGAGAGATGAGAACAGATTGGCGTCAGATGTCAAAAATATCAGACATTTATTTCACCTTCAACAAGGTCCCGTTGCGTTGCCCCAACCACACTTCCCTTGATAGATTTCTTATCAGATACCCCTCGTGTGCTCTCTCTTCCCTCCATTAATGCACTTTCCTACTTCACTCTTCAAACCCACAACCCTCTTCTCTTTGTCCCTATGCTTCTACTTCTCTTTATATATACACTTGTACATGTATCCGTAAACATATACACGTGCATACAACCCTTTCTCACTCACCCCTCATCACACTTCCTTTAGATTTTCCCATGGAAACTCTTGCTTATTTCCTTTTATCCTTTTGTTTGTCGGCGTTTATATATGTATTCTATCGCCGTTCACGTTACCGGGGACTCAGGATACCGCCGGGAAGCCTTGGTCTGCCGTTGATCGGCGAGACTCTTCAGCTGATATCTGCTTACAAGAGCGAAAACCCTGAACCCTTCATGGACGAGAGGATTAAGCGTTTCGGCTTGGTTTTTACTTCCCACGTGTTGGGTGAACCCACCGTGTTTTCGGCTGATCCGGAGACCAACCGCTTCATCTTGCAAAATGAAGGCAGGTTGTTTGATTGTGACTACCCGAGCTCCATATCCAACTTGCTTGGAAAGCATTCGTTGTTGTTAATGAAGGGTGCTCTTCACAAACGAATGCATTCTTTAACCATGAGTTTCGCTAACTATTCCATTATTAAGGACCATCTTTTGGTTCACATGGACCGACTCATCCGGTTCAACCTGAACTCCTGGTCAGACCGGGTCTTCCTCTTGGACGAGGCCAAGAAGGTACTTCTATTTGCACCACTCACAGTCCCATATTTGAAGCTCTAGTCATGCTGAGTTAACTCGGAGGTGGCTCGTCCGAGTTACAAACTCATTACACCATGGAAATGGTGGTGGGTCTGACTCAGAATTCCACGCCGAGTGGGTGTGGCATTAATTAAATGATTTGATTAATGACCCTTTAATTAATTGTCGTTACTTGGTTTGATGGTGTCGGGTTGCTGTCATCTCTTTAGTCTCTTCCGTTAAACATGTGTGATCTTATTATGACAACTCACGTTGTAAGCTTTCTGTTGGGTTCTATTAAATGTTTTTAGGAGAACTTAACTAATGTAATTTTGTGTGTTTTTGCTTTTGGGGTTTGGTGGTGACCGGTGATGTTCTAAGCAGATAACGTTCGACTTAACAATGAAGCAGTTGATGAGCGTGGATCCAGGTGAATGGACTGAGAGCTTAAGGAAGGAGTATATTCTTCTCATCGACGGATTTTTCACTGTTCCCTTCTTCTCCACCACCTATCGCCGTGCCATTAAAGTGAATAAGTCTAGCTCTTTCAGTCTCTGTTTATCGTTTCTCTTCACGTTTGTGTATGAATAAAAATTCTTTGACTTGATGGTTGTAGGCAAGAACTAAGGTGGCGGAGGCTTTGGGGTTGGTGGTGAGGGAAAGGAGAAAAGAAGGTGAAGTGGGAATGGGAAAGAAGGACATGTTAGCAGCGCTTTTGGGGGCGGAAGACGGCTTCTCCGACGACCAAATTGTTGACTTCTTCGTGGCTTTGCTTGTAGCCGGTTACGAGACTACATCTATTATTATGACTCTCGCCGTCAAGTTCTTAACCGAGAACCCACTAGCTTTAGCCCAGGTTAAGGTAAGAGTCGTTTTCTATCAATACATAACATATTATTATATAGACATATATAACTTCATTCGCTTAACTCGTTATTTTAATCTTCTATTTGGGTTGCTGGTGGATGGGTTTGGGAAAGAAAAAAGATGAGTGGTGGCCTGGTGGGGACTCAAATTCCTATGATTATCTTGGTTGGCCTCAATTTCTCTTGTAGGATTATGTATATTCTCAGCCATTCAGATTGGGTGGTGGGATAAAGAGTTCACTCAAAAAAGAAGATAGAATGATGATAAATACCATTTGCAGCAAACGAACCAAAAGCCACACAAAACCCCCCCATGTTCTTTCTCCTTGATGCCTTAGTTTCTTTTAGGTGGAATGTGATATGTGTGGTCGGCTATAGCTGGATTTTAACTAATCAGTTGTTGTCCCAGACTACATGTAGTATAGTATTTTAACTAATCAGTTGTTGTCCCAGACTACATGTAGTATAGTATTTTAACTAATCAGTTGTTGTCCCGGACTACATGTAGTATACTATAATAGTAATCCTTTGCCTATGGCTATGGTTAGGGTTTGAACCTCGAAAAAATATTACGTTAGATCTTTGTTTCAGTCTGATTTATAGGCTTAAGATATACGTATAATACAACTGATTATCTCCACTTTGATTTTTTCAAATCAAACCAATTATATTATTTATGACTTGCTTCGTATCTTTTAACACTATTATTGTTAAGCTCATCTGATATTTATTTGGGATAATGACCTTCGTCTCTTCCTTAGGTCTAAAGTATTGATTGGGGGATTTTGGAAGGTAAAGGAAAAGGTCAAAGTAGAAAACAGCATTCGTTTTACTAACGGGACAAAATGATAGCTTCCCGAACTGCACGCCTTGTTATGCTGAGAATACTTCTCTTACTGTCTGAGTCCTCAGTCCCACCAAGTCACAGTCTTTTGACCAAATTGTCTTTCCCAAAATGACCCAAACACCCTTTCACCACCATGGCATGGGTTAACTTCCTCTCTCTCAGATAGTAGCGGTTTGTCCAAGTCCATTTCCGTGGGGCGGAAACGCTGTTGGGTGCTGATTTCCAGGAGCCCTATCTGACGGTGTAAATGTTAAAGCAACAGTGACATAAAAAAGTCTAGCAAATTTTGGCCGTGACCCTTTTGGGATTCCTAGGACCCAGATTGTTTTTCCTTTCAGCTTGATTCATTCAATGGTTAAACTGGCCACCGTTGGATCTGGCAGGACCATTTGTAGGGCTTGATGTTTAGGAGCATTTAATGGGCGGGCTGGAATTTTTTTTGTCTACTTTTGCTTTGGATCAGATTTTGCCCTGTAACCCTATGCTTGAGGCCCATAGGCCACCTTGGAAAGTTAATGAGGCTCTGTAAAACACTGCTCTAGCCTGCAAGAAGATAAAAAAGAGGTTTGTTTAGGGTCTCGGCATTGATGCTCATGTTTTGATGTGGCAGGAGGAGCACGATCAGATTAGATTAAAGAAGGGTGAGAGTGAGGCTATTGAGTGGAGCGAGTACAAGTCAATGCACTTCACTCAGTGTGTAAGTGAGGCTCTCCCTCTCCCTAGCTATTTTCTATGATGACGTTTCTTCTTTTGATCTTCACTATGATTTTCAGGTTATTAATGAGACTTTGCGAATGGCAAACATAATTGGTGGGATATTTAGACGAGCAATGACAGACATCAATATAAAAGGTAACGTCAAGTGGACAACTTACAGTGATCGATTTACGCAAGTCAACTAAAATATATCTTTTGCAATCAAAACACCAATTAGGTTACACAATTCCTAAGGGATGGAAGGTTTTTGCATCATTCCGAGCCGTGCATCTGGACAACGACCATTTTAAGGACGCTCGAACTTTCAATCCCTGGAGATGGCAGGTAAAATATAACTCTTCAAACACCCAAAAATCTACAGTCATATTCAATAAAAAAAGATTCCTGTCTCTGTGGCTGTGAAACAGAACTCATCGGGAACATGTCCACCAAATGTGTTCACTCCATTTGGCGGAGGACCAAGGTTATGCCCAGGATATGAGCTTGCTAGAGTAGAGCTTTCCGTTTTCATCCATTACGTAGTTACACATGTGAGGTAAAATGTCCAAATTATTCTTCCATAACAAAGAGGTCATATGATCATGAAGCTTACTTGGGCTTTGGATTTTGTTGACAGCTGGGTTCCTGCAGAAAAGGATAAGCTTATTTACTTCCCGACGACCAGGACGCTGAAGCGATACCCCATCATCGTTTGTCCGCGTAATCGTGCACAAGACAACTAGAAAGTTAGAGCCAGCAAGAGAGAGTAGAGAAAAGCATGTAATCGTTCCTTATGTTGGACCAGAAATAAAAGAGAGGTAGGATTATGTAATATGGTGAGATCATTAGCATTGACAGTTAAAACCCCCCCAAAAAAAAGGAACGAAAAGGAGGAATCCGTGTCCATGGACCATGATCCTCCAACCTGGAACCTTGCAACATGCATTTCCCCTCTCATATGGTGTCACTTACGGAAAGAGAGGTATAGACAAGTTCAAAAGGAGAGGCATTCTATTATCACATCTATTAAAGCAATTACCAAATCGCTTTACAATTAACCATAAGTCTCTTAAATATAAATTGATGAAAATCTAATGTTTTTCTTTAATTTATGTTTTCAATTTATATTTTAAATTTAATAAAAATTTAGTTATTTGAAATTTTAATTTCTGTCTATTTTAATTTTATAATTTTGAAAATCATAAAATAATTTTATTTTATGTTTTATGTCTGATTTATTATCAATCAAATACATATTGTTTAACGTTAATTATTAGTAAGAATAATTTAATTTAATATTATGTATTTAATTATTAATAAGAATTATGAATAGTTTTATTTAGACAATTTTTTAAAATAATTTTAATTTTAAAACTATTAATAAATATTATTTAAATTTAAAATATTATATGAAAGTAAAATAAACTTAATTTATAAAATTTAACTTTAAAATTTTATTTAATATATAATAATATTACACAATTATATTAATAACTAAATAATTTTTTATTTTATTTAAATTAAAAAATTCATCCGTTTATTTAGTTAGTCAATTTTGTAAATTAATTAATTTTATAAATCAAATCAGTCAATTTTTATTTAATAATTTTTATTTAACTTTAAATAGAATAATTTTTAATCATTTTTAATATTTTTAATTTTATTCAGTTATGACATTTTGATTGAATCCAATTCTAACTTCCAATCTAGATTTTAAAATATTGCTAATAAGCAGTTTTTATGATATCGTATCGTTTTGGACGGTATCAATCGGTACGTAACGTATCGGTCGAAAAACGGAATGATACGGGCTATCATCGGTACCGGTCTAAAATACCAGTCGATACCAGTTATTTTCGGTCGGCCATTATCGTAAACTTCCAGAAATTTAAGGACCAAATTGCAAATTTTTTAAATTTAACCCTAAAAACCTTTTATTTAGTTAGCAAATTTCATAAATTAATCAATTTTATAAATCAAATAAGTCAATTTTTATTTAATAGTCTTTTTTATTTAACTTTAAATAGAATAAAATTTTAATCATATTTTAATATTTTTAATTTTATTCAGTTATGACATTTTGATTGAATCTAGTTCTAACTTTCAATCTAGATTTTAAAATATTGCTAATAAGCAATTTTTAGGATATCGTACCATTCTGGTCGGTACTGGCCGGTACGTAACGTATCGGTCGAAAAACGAAATGATATAGGCTGTCGTCAATACCAGTCTAAAATGCTGGTCGATATTGGTTATTTTCGGTAGGTACTGACAATACCGAGACATACCGGCCATTATCGTAAACTTCCAAAAATTCAAGGACCAAATTGCAAAATTTTTAAATTTAACCCTAAAAACCTTCCCCCTGCCTCTTCTCTGTCGACTGTCGCCCTCTCACTGTCGCATCTCACCGCTGTTGTCGTCACCATCGCCGTCTCTGCTTTGTCCCTCGCCTCCTTCGCTCATCCTCCCTTGGCATCGGTTGAAGACGCTTCCTCCACGGGGACCCGAAAACGCCACTGCCTATACCCCCTAAAGCCACCGAAGATGCGTCCAGATTCTAACTCGTGACAAAACCCAAAGACTCGAAGTTGGTTTTGTGATTTTTTTTTATATCAAAATTTTCATGCTTAATTAAAATTTTTGTTGTGTTGGATTGGATCATTGGAATGTTGGAATTAGAATGATGGTTTTGGTTGGATAATGCACGGTGTTGGAGTTAGACGATGTTTTTTGTGATGAATGTTTTGTTGCGTGATCTGGGATTTTGGAATCTGGATATTGAATTGGTTGGGTTGGGTTGTGTTTGTGTATGAAATAAATTGGTTGGATTTGCAATGTGATATGAATACTGTGTTTGTATATTTGAATTCTGAAATAAATGTCATTTGTGTGGGTTCATGGTAATGGTTGTTTGGTTAGATTTGGTTAAGAGAAGGTTGCAAATTATTATAGAAATGAATCTTTAAGTTTAAGCTATTTAAGGACATAAATTATAACTGTTGGATCCCGTTTCCGGAACCCAACTTCTGTAACATAAATCGAAAAACAAAGTGGCGGAAACGAAAGAACGGATCATAAAGCAAAAGTGGGCCAAACGGCAAAACGAATGATCGGACGGAATCAAAAAGCGTGCGGAAACGAAAGCTTAAGGAGCCAAAGAAAATCGAAATGGCTTGGAATCAAAGAAAACAAAACGGTTCAAACAAATCGAAGATCAAATTTAGACATCCAAAAATGCATACCTTAGAAAAACTAGCGTTGGAAACGCAAGATATACTTGGTCTAAACCAATCCAAATCAGTATTTTTTTTTCATCAACATCTCACACATTGCTATATACCAATCAAGCTATAAACAAAGAGCACTTCAAATATTTAGCTCAATCATTACAATCATCGGACCTCCTGTTCGGAATCCCAACACAAACAAACACATACATACCCATAGCACTTCAATAATTCGAATCAATAATCAAAATCATCGGACCTCCTGTCTAGAATCCAAACACATTCAAACACATTCATATGTAATTTATATACAAAACCATAACTCACTTTTCTATTCCATATACAAATCCATAATTCATTTACATTCTCTAAAAGAAATGCATTACCAAACAATAGTGACATTTTCAAGCCACAATGTAAGATCAATATCAAAATCTGAAATATACAAGAATACAATAATTCTAAAATCCTTAACAAAAGTCTAAAATCTTATTCTTATAACCGTTTAACGTAACCCTACAACATATATACAAACGAACGGAGGTCTTGACTTGCTTTCATCCGATCTCCTTCTTGATACCTGAAGATGGGGATAAAAGGGGGTGAGCTTTACAGCTCGTGGATAACATGTTTATAACAGAAAGATAAGCAAAAACTATTTTCAAAACTCATTGTCATTTTATAAAATTTAACGGTTGAAACATCAAATGCTTATTTCTCCAAAATCTTAACTTTTCAAAAATTCACAAACAATTTCAAGTCATGTATGCATCAAACTTATAACACAACATAAGCACATAACACATCAGAAATTGGTTTGGTTCGGTCTAGAAAACAGAACGTACTACACATTCCCGCATAGTGGTTCTGTATAACCATAAACAGAACGTACTATACATTTTCGCGTAGCGGTCTGATCGCGGCTCTGTCGATTTGACCTTAAGATCGATCCTTGAAAACCAGTCAAAAATAATAAATTCCAAGATTGTGATACAGGATGCAACCTCGGGTCGTCTCACTTAATTGGAACCAAGTGAAAAAGGTCTAAGCTAGCCTAATTACCAAAAATTGCAATCAAAGTTGATAAAATGGGGGGTTTTGGTCATTGAAAGAACTAAAGAAATTTAACTAAATTGAAGGAAAAAGTGTAAAAAGTATATTTTTTTGGATTTTATGAAATTAAATGAAATTATAAATTTGAGTAACAAGCAAATGATAATAAATCCTCTCGAAAATGGGCGCAGGCTATCATGGTTCAAAATGATTTTTCAGGGATAGAATCCACTAAGTTTCAAAAGATTAACCCTAATGGACTCTTTAGGTCCAAAGATTTAATTAATGAACTCCATCATTTAAATCCTTGTTAAAAACCTTAGTGTGAGAATTGGACAAGTAAATGCAATCGGTCAATCGGATAATAACACAACCATCTAAATCAAACACAACAAGGCATATAATGAGAGTTAATGCAATATTCGAATGACATATTTGGTTGGATAATGCACGGTGTTGGAGTTAGACGGTGTTTTTTGTGATGAATGTTTTGTTGCGTGATCTGGGATTTTGGAATCTGGATATTGAATTGGTTGGGTTGGGTTGTGTTTGTGTATGAAATAAATTGGTTGGATTTGCAATGTGATCTGAATACTGTGTTTGTGTATCTGAATTTTGAAATAAATGTCATTTGTGTTGGTTCATGGTTATGGTTGTTCGGTTTGATTTGGTTAAGAGAAAGTTGCAAATTATTATAGAAATGAATCTTTAAGTTTAAGCTATTTAAGGACATAAATTATAACTGTTGGATCCCGTTTCTGGAACCCAACTTTGAAAACATAAATCGAAAAACAAAGTGGTGAAAACGAAAGAATGGATCATAAAGTGAAAGTGGGCCAAACGACAAAACGAATGATCGGATGGAATCAAAAAGCGTGCGGAAACGAAAGCTTAAGGAGCCAAAGAAAATCGAAATGGCTCGGAATCAAAGAAAACAAAACGGTTCAAACAAATTAAAGGTCAAATTTCAACATCCAAAAATGCATACCTTAGAAAAACTAGCATTGGAAACGCAAGACACACTTGGTCTAAACCAATCCAAATCGGTATAATTTTTTTTCATCAACATCTCACACATTGCTATATACCAATCAAGCCATAAACAAAGAGTACTTCAAATGTTTAGCTCAATCATTACAATCATCGGACCTCCTGCCCGGAATCCCAACACAAACAAATACATACATACCCATAGCACTTCAATAATTTGAATCAATAATCAAAATCATCGGACCTCTTGTCTGGAATTCAAACACATTCATATGCAATTTATATACAAAACCATAACTCACTTTTCTATTCCATATACAAATTCATAATTCATTTACATTCTACAAAAGAAATGCTTTACCAAACAATAGTGGCATTTTCAATCCACAATACAACATCAATCTCAAAATCCGAAATACACAAGAATACAATAATTATAAAATCCTTAACAAAAGTCTAAAATCTTATTCTTACAACCATTTAACGTAACCCTACAACATATATACAAACGAACGGAGGTCTTGACTTGCTTTCATCCGATCTCCTTCTTGATACCTGAAGATGAGGATGAAAGAGGGTGTACAGCTCGTGGATAACATGTTTATAACAGAAAGATAAACAAGAACCATTTTCAAAACTCATTGTCATTTTATAAAATTTCATGGTTGAAACATCAAATGCTTATTTCTCCAAAATCTCAATTTTTCAAAAATTCACAAACAATTTCAAGTCATGCATGCATCAAACTTATAACACAACATAAGCACATAACACATCAGAAATTGGTTTGGGTCGGTTCAGAAAAGAGACGTATACACACATTCCCAGATAGCGGTCTCAGATAGCGTGAATGTAACGTACTACACATTTCCACGTAGTGGTCCTGTGTAGCCGTGAACTTATGTGAGTCTTTAACGGAGCTCCAATGCCACTAACGGGCAGGGGGCGAAGCCTTTGACAAGTGCACTTGACAACTTATGGGACCTAACTAAATCCACATAACAGATATTTCACACATGAAAATCGAACTGCCCAAAGGTACCTTTCAAAAACTTAATTTTTCATAACCATGTCATATCAGACACATTTACATTTAGAAATTCACAATTTCACATAAATTCACATAGCAATTCTCAATCATTCAAAATACAAGAAAAAGCAACAATCTTTAGCAATATTTTCAAATCAGTCAAACAAACATTCAATTGCATCAATTTTTTCAAATCATTCAAAACAATGAATTTAACCATTGTAACACCTTTTCAAATCATTTGAAAAATATTTTATCTTCTTGATTTTTTTCGAAAACAAGGAAGTAGCTCATAATTTAAATTATAAACATGGTACCCACCTCATATCCATGCTTAAATACTTGTCCAAAGCCTCTTCCATTGCCTTGGTTCCATAGCCTCACTTAATTTCCTTCCTCTAAGGCAAAAATTTTCTAATTAATAAACATCCAAAATTGAGCAATTTATACCATGTAATCGCCAAAATTAAGCTTAGTAAACTTAATCCCATCCAATTCTCAAGCTATTTAAACCAAAATCTTTTTAAAATCTAACAGTTCAAAATTCCAATCTTACCTTAATCTTCACCCAAATGAAGGGTTTCTTGGCTTGAAGGAAAGCTTTCGTGCTGCTCTTCATTTTTCCTTCAAGAATAAACATCAAAGTCGCTCTTGAAACTCACCAAAATCAAACGCTAAGTTTCTTTCTTCTTTCTCCTTTCTCTCCACTGAAGACGCTTCCTCCACGGGGACTCGAAAACACCACTGCCTATACCCCCTGAAACCACCGAAGACGCGTCCAGATTCTATCTCGTGAGAAAACCCGAAGACTCGAAGTTGGTTTTGTGATTTTTTTATATCAAAATTTTCATGCTTAATTAAAATTTTTGTTGTGTTGGATTGGATCATTGGAATGTTGGAATTAGGATGATGGTTTTGGTTGGATAATGCACGGTGTTGGAGTTAGACGGTGTTTTTTATGATGAATGTTTTGTTGCGTGATATGGGATTTTGGAATTTGGATACTGAATTGGTTGGGTTAGGTTGTGTTTGTGTATGAAATAAATTGGTTGGATTTGCAATGTGATCTGAATACTGTGTTTGTGTATCTGAATTTTGAAATAAATGTCATTTGTGTTGGTTCATGGTCATGGTTGCTCGGTTGGATTTGGTTAAGAGAAAGTTGCAAATTATTATAGAAATGAATCTTTAAGTTTAAGCTATTTAAGGACATAAATTATAACTGTTGGATCCCGTTTCCGGAACCCAACTTTGAAAACATAAATCAAAAAACAAAGTGGTGAAAACAAAAGAATGGATCATAAAGCGAAAGTGGGCTAAACGGCAAAACGAATGATCGGACGGAATAAAAAAGCATGCGGAAACGAAAGCTTAAGGAGCCAAAGAAAATCGAAATGGCTCGGAATCAAAGAAAACAAAACGGTTCAAACAAACTGAAGGTTAAATTTCAACATCCAAAAATGCATGCCTTAGAAAAACTAGCATTGGAAACGCAAGACACACTTGGTCTAAACCAATCCAAATCGGTATAATTTTTTTTTCATCAACATCTCACACATTGCTATATACCAATCAAGCCATAAACAAAGAGCACTTCAAATGTTCAGCTCAATCATTACAATCATCGGACCTCCTGTCCGGAATCCCAACACAAACAAACACATACATACCCATAGCGCTTCAATAATTCGAATCAATAATCAAAATCATCGGACCTCTTGTTTGGAATCCAAATACATTCAAACACATTCATATGCAATTTATATACAAAATCTTAACTCACTTTTCTATTCCATATACAAATTCATAATTCATTTACATTCTCCAAAAGAAATCTATTACCAAACAATAGTGGCATTTTCAATCCACAATACAACATCAATCTCAAAATCCGAAATACACAAGAATACAATAATTATAAAATCCTTAACAAAAGTCTAAAATGTTATTCTTACAATCATTTAACGTAACCCTACAACATATATACAAACGAACGGAGGTCTTGACTTGCTTTCATTCGATCTCCTTCTTGATACCTGAAGATGAGGATGAAAGAGGGTGTACAGCTCGTGGATAATATGTTTATAACAGAAAGATAAGCAAAAACCATTTTCAAAACTCATTGTCATTTTATAAAACTTCACGGTTGAAACATCAAATGCTTATTTCTCCAAAATCTCAATTTTTAAAAAATTCACAAACAATTTCAAGTCATGTATGCATCAAACTTATAACACAACATAAGCACATAACACATCAAAAATTGGTTTGGTTCAGTTTAGAAAACAGAACGTACTACACATTCCCGCATAGCGGTCCTGTATAGCCGTGAATAGAACGTACTACACATTCTCACGTAGTGGTCTTGTGTAGCCGTGAACTTATGGGAGTCCTTAACGGAGCTCCAATGCCACTAACGGGCAGGCGGGCGAAGCCTTTGACAAGTATACTTGACAACTTATGGGACCTAATCAAACCCACATAACAGATATTTCACACATGAAAATCGAACTGCCCAAAGGTACCTTTCAAAAACTTAATTTTTCATAACCATGTCATATCAGACACATTTACATTTAGAAATTCACAATTTCACATAAATTCACATAGCAATTCTCAATCATTCAAAATACAAGAAAAAGCAACAATCTTTAGCAATATTTTCAAATCAGTCAAAAAAACATTCAATTGCATCAATTTTATCAAATCATTCGAAATAATGAATTTAACCATTGTAACACTTTTTCAAATCATTTGAAAAATATTTTATCTTCTTGATTTTTTTCGAAAACAAGGAAGTAGCTCATAATTCAAATTATAAACATGGTACCCACCTCATATCCATGCTTAAATACTTGTCCAAAGCCTCTTCCATTGCCTTGGTTCCATAGCCTCACTTAATTTCCTTCCTCTAAGGCAAAAGTTTCCTAATTAATAAACATCCAAAATTGAGCAATTTATACCATGTAATCGCTAAAATTGAGCTTAGTAAACTTAATCCCATCCAATTCTCAAGCTATTTAAACCAAAAAATTTTAAAAATCTAACAAATCAAAATTCCTATCTTAACTTAATCTTCACCCAAATGAAGGGTTTCTTGGCTTGAAAGAAAGCTTTCGTGCTACTCTTCATTTTTCCTTCATGAATAAACATCAAAGTTGCTCTTGAAACTCACCAAAATCAAACCCTAAGTTTCTTTCTTCTTTCTCCTTTCTCTCCACCGAATACCCTCTTCTCTCTTTTCTCTCTTAACTTTTGTTCTTTCTTTAAAATTTGTGTGCTTCTCCTTCTTCTTATACGAAAGCCCACATATCTAATTTCAAAATTGCCCTTAATGAATGAGTAATGACTCATTTGCCCTTCCTTATAAGCCTTATAACTTAAAATCTTAAGTGTACTTCCAATTTTGCCCCTCATGCATTTTTAACACCTTTATTCAATTTAATCCAATCAACCCATGCCATATGATCTTGCCTAAATTAACATGCTAATTACTCACATTAACATGCTAATTAATTCCTCAAAAATCATAAAATAAATCAAAGTCTCAAAATATCATTAAATCATGATTAACTTAGGAATTTTTATAATCATCAAATTTGAAGGAATTTGCTAAAACTTCCTTCTTGATAAATGTTCCTCATTGTCTCAATTTCATAATGGCACCAAAATCATTTAATTTGGTTCACTACTCCAGAAGTTATACTCTAACATTTCGGACTATTCTTATGCTAAAACATTTTCCTGCGATTTACTTCCATCTGAAAATTGATATTCTTAAAGACTAAATTGAAACTCAATTTCTTCAGAACATTTGTAGCCCTATTTCTCTAGTTTAATCCAAATTAAGAATCACCTTATTTGGATGACTAGAGAAAAAGTTATGGCCTAAACACTTTCAGCTCTTACTAATCCAAGACTGAACACTATACCCAATTTCAATTCAGAAATTGAAAATATTAGGAGCTAAATTGAAATTCAATTCCTTCAGATAACTTGTAGCCCCATGTCTCTAGTTTATTTTGAAACAATAACCAACTCAATTGGATCTCTACACATCAAGAATTTACCAAAATATTGGACCATGTTCAGAAAATTATCCAACTAACTTTGATTAAATCAATTTCTTTCAATTTAATCTCAAAAATCCACAATTTTTCATGTAGAGATAGAGGGATGTCTTAGGAATCCAACGCTTTAAAAATTAAGTCAATCGAATGTCGGAAGAAAAAGATATAAGCAAAAGAAAAAAAGAGGGTCGAATCAGGTTAGGTCGGGTCGGGCAAAAGGGCTCGCTCGCTCTAGTGAGTGCGCGATCGCGAGGTGCTCGCACTCGTGAGGACGCCTAAAATCCAATTTTTCATTTTTTTTCAAAATTTCCAACTTTCACACTTCATATCTTTTGACTCAAGAGTCCAAAATTTACAAACTTGGTATGTAACACCCCAAATTAGGGGTTAGCATATTAAGCAAATTTAGTCCGATTTATGTTCTGTCTCTTTGATATTTTGGCATGCATTCATGGTATTTCCGGGTACATTGGTAAAATGAAATTTCGGATTGATTCGGACAATATTAAGATAATTTTTAGTAATTTTTGGAGACTTCAATGATTTTTAGAAATTATTGGTGACATATGGAGTATTTTTGGAACAATTATTTGGCAGTCATATTTTATGACAGAATTTTTGGTGAATTTTTGAAAGTTGTCTGGAACTTCTGGAAATTAGTTGATTCCGCAATCATAAGTGTGCTTTTCACTATTCATCCCACAGTAAGCCAATCGTAAAAATTGCATAAGTGGCCGACTTATATATAAGGGTTAGACATAACCGTGTATAACTCATAAAATTCAGTTCATTTGCTCACGACCGATGCTCTTCATCACTGTCTGTCGATCGATCTGCTTTTCTGCAGCAAATAACGAGGTTAGTCCTTTAGATCATGAATCTTTTCTGGTGTTGGTTGAGACATATAGGTATATATGATCTGTTAGATGGTTTTATGGGAGGATAAGAAAAAGGGGAAGGAAATTTTTAGATCTATCATGTTTGAAGTTTTTGATGATTCTGATAGGTTAGACTGGCGTAAGAGGTTAGTTGTTAAGTGATGATGCTAAAATAATTGAGAAAAATTGAGAGGAAAAAGAAAAGAAAGAAAAAAAAATTGAAATGAACAGTGAGTTTCGTAAGGTAGGAGACGATGAACAGTGTCAGTGAACAGTGTGTGAACAGTGTCGGTGAATAGTAAATAGTAAATAGTGAATAGTAGTGAATAGTGCATAGTGAATAGTGAACGTATGTATTTGTGAACAGTATCTGTACGTATTTGTGAACAGTAAGAATACGTATTTGTGAATAGTAATATGTATTTGTGAACAGTAAAGAATCCCGAAAATTTGCATGAACATGCATCATGTATCATACAGTAATTATGCACAATAATAATTTGTATCTGTGTTCCTTATTATAGAGGAACGACCACTGCCAGATATTGCCGGGACTTCGAGGCAATAAATAGTATGAATGATTTAAGGTTAGTAATCCCAGATTTCATCAAGAAGTAAGATAGAAATTTCAAGACGACGTCATGCCGACAAGAAATTGGAAGTCATAAAGACAACAAGAATCGAAATTTGATAACCGGTCGATCATATCAATAATGTCGATGAATCACCAATAATGTCGAGAATGTAAGTAATTTCGACAGTAAAGTTTGTAAGTCAAGAATCGTGAATTTCGATGAAGTCGATAGTACTATGGGTAAATCGATATAAGAGACCCGGACGGTCTCACTTTGAGTTGTTCATCATCGAATTGTGTTACATTCCGACAATAAATGTCCGAGTGCTCATGTGTCTTTATCTTGATTGTGTCTTATTCGGACAATGAACGTCCGAGGTAATTGTTGTATGATTATGTTATTGAAGTGCTAATGTTATTGCACATGAAATGTCTGAACTGATTTGTTCTGTCCGAGTTGTGGGTAAATAGGCATGCCTAGAAGGGTCTGTAGGTCTTCTGTGACACTTCGGTGTCGAGCCTTTGGTTTCTGATATGGACACTTCAGTGTCGAGATTTTGGTCTTCTGAAAAGTCCCGTTACCCACTTCTGTTTTATGGACTTCTGATTTGTTGGGTTGTGGTCGCGTGCAACCTTGAGGTTGGATCGCGTGCAAACTTGAGGTACTGAGGTACGCAAAACACGGGCCCAACGCAAAACACGGACCCAACATTAAAAGGCGATCTGTTCTGAAGTGCATTTTGCTTGATTATTAATCTCTGAATGCATGCTTATATCGTTAATGTGAAAAGAAATTGGTTAAATTAGATAAATGATTACTCACTAAGCTATAAGCTTAGCATGGTGGATTTGCCCCGTGTAGGTACAGAGCAAAGAGATTAAGGATTGGGACAAGTCAACCGCAGTGGCCAAAGGAGTCAGAGTTTTTGTGTTGCGCGAAAATGTATTTGTTTGGTTTATTTGGGCCTGTACATATTCTTTGGATTTGTTTCTGAATTAATGAGATGTATTATATGTGTGTTAAACTTAGATTTTAAAACAATGCATATGTGTAATGTTTGATTTTGTTTGTTTTGTCTTGGGTGGCATCCATGTATCCTCCCAGGGGGTATTTGGGTGTTACATCTTTTGGTATCAGAGAATGGTTTAGGCGATTCTGGTTTAACCAGCGCTTAACTATTGCTTGTACTTGAATAGAAGAGTTGTGTCTGGCCTAATGCGGTTTGTCCCATGTTTTGGTTCTAGAATGTCCGTATGGAAAGATTTCACAAGACTGTTGATGAGGTATGTCAGATTTTAACAATGGGTTCGATAGTAGAATTTCGACAGATCGTAAGTTTCTGAATTGATTGAGAGCATAGTCAAGTAAGATGAAGTTATTCTGAGTGTACTGGTTGCTTGGCAAATGATGTTATGGTGTACGGAGATGATATATGTTGGGACAAGAAGGAATTAATGAGTATGGAACGAATTAGCTGTGAATATTGGAGTCAGATCAATATGAGAGTCAGATAAGGGAAGTTGAATAGACTAGCAAACGTATATGGATTTAGGTTCGTAATGAAATCTATGAATGATTAGCTCAGGAAGCTGAGATGTCAAATAAGCATGCTGATCTATCTGAATAAGGGAAAATGAAAGTTGTGACTATTTAGAAGTGGGAAATAATATCTAGTTAGCTATGACAAATAATGATGTAATGCATTTATATTATGGAATACGATATCAATATTGTGCTATGGTATCGATGCATTGGGTATTGAGAGTTGAGTCTATTGAAGTGTTAGGTATAGAAGTGCGTTGTTGCTGATGTTTGGATTCCGAACGGGAGGTCCGATGATTCTGGTTATTGTGTGAGAATTTTAGAAGTGTGTTTTATCATTGCAGATTTGTGGGCTGTCAAAATACAGCCGTTATGTTGCCCGATTTGTGGTAAAAATCGGGTTAAGATAAGAATAAGAATAAGAAGTGAGTTTGGGAGTAAGACAAATTTGATGCCAAAAGGAAAAGAATATGATTGGGAATAAGTTGGACGAAAGAGAAAAAGGACTGAATGAAAAAGATGGGCATTAGGTTTAGGAAGATGAAATTAGAGAAATGTGATAGAAATGTAAATGGATTGTTTGATTAAGGTGATAAGTAATGGAAATTGAAAGGAGAATTTTCATGATCAAATTTGATGATTGGCTTTCAGATATTCATGTGTGAGATGAAATAAGAAATACTTGGAGGATACATATTTGTAGCGTTACATTGTTTGTTCGATTTAAGATTGAATTTAGAGAGTAGAAATTCTTGATGAAGGTATGCTTGTGAGAGATTCAAATTTTGAAAGATGAGATGACTTGATGTTTGACTTTGGTCCATAGAAGTGGACCATTGACTTGCGTAAATGTTTAAAGACTATTGATGAAATATTTGATATAAGAATCGAGGAATTGGGAAGAGATTGAGAAATATATATGAGAAGGAAATGAGAGAAGAAAAGTGATTAATTATAAATCGATCCGACAAATTGATGATATCAGATATTAGGTTTCTTTGATCACATTGTTGCGTGATTTTATAAGAGGGAATACGTGAAAGATGAGATTAACGATCGCACGATATGAATTGAACCTTTTGACTAATCCCTCATCACAATGACGACGAAATAGAGAGCAACACATTTATTTTTCCATTACGATGAAAAAAAAAGTTACATGCCTTGCTCAAAGGCTATGCCAATAAGCAACATAAGGATCATAGGAAATGCTAAGAAGACAAAAAAAGTGCGAGCTTCACGTAGCTCAAAATTAATACTAAGAACGAGATAAAGATACATAATGATAAGAAGTATACAAAAGCATGTGATAGCGGATAACATTGTGAAATGTGGTTTTGTCTAGAAGAAATTTTGAGGTAAGAAAGAAAGAATGTGTAGGGATGAAGTAATGAGGAAGGAATGGTCTCTATTTATAGAACATTTTGGTACTGTTACCTAGCCGTTTTTGACCGTTATCGAGCCGTTATGTTTACCGTTACTAGCCGTTATTTTTTTAACTAGCCGTTACCTCAGTATCCGCAATTATTCGGATCAGATCTGAATTTCGAGGACGAAATTCCTTAAGGAGGGAAGAGTTGTAACACCCCAAATTAGGGGTTAGCATATTAAGCAAATTTAGTCCGATTTATGTTCTGTCTCTTTGATATTTTGGCATGCATTCATGGTATTTCTGGGTACATTGGTAAAATGAAATTTCGGATTGATTCGGACAATATTAAGATAATTTTTAGTAATTTTTGGAGACTTCAATGATTTTTAGAAATTATTGGTGAATAGTGAATAGTGCATAGTGAATAGTGAACGTATGTATTTGTGAACAGTATCTGTACGTATTTATGAACAGTAAGAATACGTATTTGTGAATAGTAATATGTATTTGTGAACAGTAAAGAATCCCGAAAATTTGCATGAACATGCATCATGTATCATACAGTAATTATGCACAATAATAATTTGTATCTGTGTTCCTTATTATAGAGGAACGACCACTGCCAGATATTGCCGGGACTTCGAGGCAATAAATAGTATGGGCGATTTAAGGTTAGTAATCCCGGTATTTCAGTCAGTAAGTAAGATAGAAATTTCAGTACGTACGTCATGCCGACAGTAAAATTGGAAGTCATAAAGACAACAAGAATCGAAATTTGATGAACCGGTCATCATATCGATAATGTCGATGTCATCAATAATGTCAGTAATGTAAGTAATTTCGATAGTAAAGTTTGTAAGTCAGTAATCAGGAATTTCAGTAAGTCAGTAAGTATTATGGGTAAAATCAGTATAAGAGACCCGGGACGGTCTCACTTTGAGTTGTTCTGTACTGAATTGTGTTACATTAGGACAATGAATGTCCGAAAGTGCTCATGTGTGTCAGTCGATTGTGTCTTTATTCCGGACAATGAACGTCCGAGGTAATTGTTGTATGATTATGTTATTGAAGTGCTAATGTTATTGCACATGAAATGTCTGAACTGATTTGTTCTGTCCGAGTTGTGGGTAAATAGGCATGCCTAGAAGGGTCTGTAGGTCTTCTGTGACACTTCGGTGTCGAGCCTTTGGTTTCTGATATGGACACTTCGGTGTCGAGATTTTGGTCTTCTGAAAAGTCCCGTTACCCACTTCTGTTTTATGGACTTCTGATTTGTTGGGTTGTGGTCGCGTGCAACCTTGAGGTTGGATCGCGTGCAAACTTGAGGTACTGAGGTACGCAAAACACGGGCCCAACGCAAAACACGGACCCAACATTAAAAGGCGATCTGTTCTGAAGTGCATTTTGCCTGATTATTAATCTCTGAATGCATGCTTATATCGTTAATGTGAAAAGAAATTGGTTAAATTAGATAAATGATTACTCACTAAGCTATAAGCTTAGCACGGTGTATTTGCCCCGTGTAGGTACACAGCAAAGAGATTAAGGATTGGGACAAGTCAACCGCAGTGGCCAAAGGAGTCAGAGTTTTTGTGTCACTCGAATATGTATTTGTTTGGTTTATTTGGGCCTGTACATATTCTTTGGATTTGTTTCTGGAAAGTCTGAGATGTATTATATGTGTGTTAAACTTAGATTTTAAAACAATGCATATGTGTAATGTTTGATTTTGTTTGTTCTGTCTTGGGTGGCATCCATGTATCCTCCCAGGGGATATTTGGGTGTTACATGGTATCAGTAGAAAGCTGAAGGAAAGTTCTACACTTTCCATGAGAACTTAAAAACCAAAATAGTTTCTAAAGGGGTCAAAAACCACTTCAAACTTTCTGTCCAATTAATGTCTCCCTAAATAATAGCTCAACTTTGAAAATTTCTATCTTTCAACTACAAGGTCCAAAAATGTCATACTTTATATCAATGAAAAGATCAAAATACAACCTACAACTTTCATGAAGGACTGAAAAATCAATTTGGCCTCTAAGGGAGTCAAAAACTACTTCAAAATTTTTGTCCACTAATGATCATCCCAAACAGTAACAAAAACTTCTAAAAATTATAACTTCGCATTCCATGGTCCAAAATTTCCATACTTTACATCAATGGAAAGATCAACACATAATCTAAAACTTTCATAAAGCACTTAAAGGCAATTTCAATCTCTAATTAGGTCAATTTTTCAACCAAAGTTTCTGCCATAAATTTGTCATCCTAAAACAACATCCAAACTTCCAAATTTCATGTCTTTCAATTTCCACAATCAAACTTCCTCTACAACTTTCAATAAGGCTACTTGATCTAATTCAAACTACATCAGTACAAAATTTGCCTCAAAGCACAGTACACACAAACTTACCCTTAATAGCATTTTTTAAAAATAAAGCAAAATAACCTTAACTTCGAAAGATCATAACTTTCAATCCCGATATCAAAAAATGTCATACTTCATAGCGATAGAAAGCCATCAACAGAAGCTACAACTTTCATAAAGATTATTTTATCAAAATTTGCCTAAATCAACCCAGAAAAATTCACAAATATTTCACATCAAAAAGTCATCTCTTTGTTACTATTCATTCCAAAAATTCATACTTGCAATTCCCTAAAATTTAACACTTTCACTAATCATTTCTTGCTTTTCAACTTCCATTCAAATCAAATTATTCACTATAATTGTCATAGTACCCTTACACACACAAATTTATTCAAAATTTTCAAGTCATTAAAAACTAAAATCCATTTCTTTTCACATCAATTTCAGTTAACTCTAAAACACCCACAACACATACATATTCAAAAATACTAATTTTATTTTATTTAATATTTTTAAATTTTACTAAAAGATTGGGGCCCAACAATAACATAATGAAACATGTTTACGTTGGAACTTGGAAGTTGACCAGAAAAATATTGCAATTTAAGGCACAAAATTAAAATATATTGAAAACCCTTTTTAAACCAACAGATTTAGAAATTGAACTTACATTGGTTTGGTACTTCGGTTGGCAATACAAAAGGAATGTTGTTAAGAGTTAAGATCTTTGGAATCAAATTGAAAATTTTGTAAATCTTAATTTGAAAATTATGATACCATAAATAACATGTATATAATTTTGTATTGTCACATGATTTTTATCTAATTAATTATTGTTTTATAATAAAATGAAACTGTTGATGATGTATGCTTTAGATTATACATCAACAATTTTATCAAATTGTTGATGTATGCTTTGTGATTGTTGAAAATTAGAAATTGTTGAAAATTGATAAAATAGAAATTGTTGATGTATGTTTTGTGATTGTTGTAATTGGAACTTGTTGGAAATTGATAAAATGGAAATTGTTGATGTATATTTTGTGATTGTTGAAAATTGAAACTTGTTAGAAATAGATAAAATAGAAATTGTTGATGTATGTTACTGTGATTGTTGGAAATTGATAAAATGAAAATTGTTGATGTATGTTTTATGATTGTTGTAATTAGAATTTGTTGGAAATGGAAATTGTTGATATATATTTTGTGATTGTTAGAGATTGGAAATTGTTGGAAATTGATAAAAGGAAAATTGTTGATGTATGTTTTGTGATTGTTGGAAATTAGAAATTGATAAAATGAAAATTGTTGATGTATGTTTTGTGATTGTTGTAATTAGAATTTGTTGGAAATTGATAAAATGAAAATTGTTGATGTATATTTTGTGATTGTTGTATTTGGAATTTGTTGAAAATGGAAATTATTGATGTATGTTTTGTGATTATTAGAAATTAACATTTGTTGGAAATGGAAATTGTTGACGTATGTTTTGTAATTGTTGGAAATTGGAACTTGTTGGAATTTATTAGAAATGGAAATTGTTGATGTATGTTTTGTGATTATTGGAAATTAGAAATTGTTGGAAATAGACACTATTGATATATGTTTTGTGATTGTTGCAATTGGAATTTGTTGGAAATAGAAATTGTTGATGTATGTTTTGTGATTGTTGGAAATTGAAAATTACTGAAAATTGATAAAAATAGAAATTGTTGATGTATGTTAATGTTTTGTGATTATTGAAAATTGGAAATTGTTGTAAATTATGATTCATGGAATTGAATTATATGTAATGTAATAATACGAATGAGTTATATTATATAAGATGAATATACATATTGTAATAATGAAATTATATATTATATATTTTTTATGTTTACAGATAAATGAAAGAAAATTCAAATACTCCCAATCAACCCACTTCAAGAAGATACAGTGATCCAGCTTGGGCTTATGCTAGTACTATTCCCGGTATGAAGAATCATATCATTTGTTTGTTTTGTAACAAGCATTTGAAAGGTGGAGGAATCACCTGATTGAAAAAGCATTTAGCTGGGGTTAAAGGAGATGTGAAAACATGTAAAAAAGTAAGTTATGATGTGAAGTGGCAGATGAAAATATTGCTTGATGAATATCAATTTAAGAGAGATAGAAGGGAAAGATTGAATTTTGAAATTGGTAATGGAAGCTCATTTTTTAGTTTCTATGGTGATTATGAAAATGTTGAAGGTGGAAGTGGAAGTGGTGGTGGTAGTGGTAGTGGTATTGGTAGTGTTCCATCTCAGGATCATGAAGAATGTGATGTGAGGAAGAGAAGAAGATAGGTAACTAGTTTCTTTGTACTACGAACAACTCCTGAAGCCCAACCTTCAAATTGTAATGCAATGCAATCAAGAGATGCAGTTCACAATGTATGGCAGTAGCTAGATGGTGGTATGATACATGTTTATCATTTAGTGCTTCTCAGTCTTATTATTATCAACCTATGATGGATGCAATAGTCTCTTATGGTCTAGGATACAAAGGGCTATCGATTGATGACTTGTACTGTTTCTGAAATTAGAAATTATTTGGCTGAAAGAAGAGTGAGTTGAGGTATTTATGGATGTTCAATTATGTGTGATGGTTGGACAAATAGGAGATAAGAGCCTATTATAATTTTTTTGGTTTATTCTTCAAATGACTCTATGTTTTTGAAATCTATTGATGCATCTAGCCTTATTAGAAATACTGAGATTTTGTTTGAGATATTTGATGAAGTTGTGAATGAAGTAGGGCCGAATAACTTTGTTTAGTTTATTACTGACAATGATTCCGCTTATAAAGTGACAGAAAAAAAGTTACAGAATACCTATAATTCATTGTTTTGGACTCCTTATGTTGCACATTGCATTAACTTAATGCTGGAGAATATAGGGGATCCTATGTATTTTACTGTTATTGATGAGACTATGTAGAAGGCTAAAAAGATGACAAAATTCATTTATAATTGTGCATGAGTTTTGAATTTGATGAGAAAGGAATTTACCAATGGTAAGAATTTGTGTCGCCCTGCTGTGATAAGATTTGTAACAAATTTCTTATCACTGCAGTCTTTTGTTAAGATGAAGAAAAAGTTAAGACAAATGTTTACAAGTGATAAGTAGGTTGCATCTCAGCATGTTAGGTCTAATGTCAGAATAGAGGTTTGTAATATTATACTGCAAGTGTTGGCGCTCGGGTCTCGTTACCTATTTCAGGGCTTTGATTTCCCCAAAAATTTCATACTTTGGTCATTTTTCAGTGTCAGCATCGGCGGGTTGGCCCGACGGAAGTCTCCCATCTTACAGTTCGCCGTGGCGAAGTCCCAAGCTCCAGCGCTCATACCCTTCGGGAAAGGTTCGTCGCGGCGTACTCTGGGCCTCGCCGCGACGAAACCCTCAAACAGGACCCAGACAACCAACCTCGAAAACTAATATTCAACTCATACCATTCTTTCAACACAACCATTTTAACAAAGAAATTAACTATGAACGTATACAAACAAAACTTTTTCAATTCATCATTTCATTACTAAAGCAAAAGAATTTGAAAAAATTTATTTACATAACAAAAGTCACACCGTTGGCTTATTAAAGAATACAAAATGCACATGATACAATTGAATGGTTATGCTTAATATGATTCTAAATACCCAAAAGTTTCTAAACTAACTTAATTACAAAAGTCTCTATTCTTGGTATTTGCCAAACTTTGCAAGGATCAATGTTGATCTGCTTTTTCTGCACCTGCGGAGTGGAAGGGAATAGGGTGAGTTGCGAAGTTCAGTGGCTTATACGTTTATAGTTATTGACAATGAGTCACACAATCAAACATGCATATACTTCATATATTCATATACGTCTATATCTAATTGGGCTAGCAATTCAATCATTCACAATTGAAATTCAAAACTCATAGGTTAACATATCATCACATAGAACATGTCAAGTGTAATTAATCATCAAAACATAACACTCAATCTTGTATCATAACTTGACAAATCAAAATGCAAATTTAAAAACAAATGGCTCGAGAATTCCATGGAACGAAATAGATAAACCGAAGTTTATATCGTGAACAAAATAAGTCCGATTTTTCATGATCTCGTGGCCTCAAGCGGGCAGCCAAGAGAAGGCTATATGTCAACGTGCACGTGACTAACGAAACGTTCATCTCTTGCCCAAACACAATCAAATTTATACTCAATTCATTTCCATACATTTTTCATATTCTCATGCTTCTTATACTTTCTCATCTTTTCGTTCATACAAAAAGCCATTCGCCTTTCATGGCACGACATGATAATGAATCATCATACATTTTTCAACAATCACATTCATTCAATTTAAGCACTTTAGCACATATTCACACATAAGATAATTAGCTCATTTTACACAACAACTATAAACATATTACCCACCTATTTACTTGCAAAAATCCAAGTCAAGCTTGGCTTTCCTCTTGCTCTTGGATTGTCATTCCTTGGTCTTCTTCAAATAACCAAGTTCTCATTCAACACAACATTTCCATAGAAATTCATAAAGCTTCAAAAATCACAAAAATGAAATAAATGCTAAGTTGGGTTTAGGCTCAACCTACCCATAGTCTATCTAGGTTGGAAAAACCAAATTCTAATTTAGAAATCCATAAAAATCCATATAAGGTTTCTCCTCTTTCTTCCTACACAAACTCATTCTCTTATCTAATCCCTTTTTGTTTTTCTACTAAGTAAGAAGACAGATGATACTTACCTTATGTTTAGCCCAAATCTTCTTCTTTCTCCTTCTCTCTCCTTTTTCCCTAGCTTCCACGCACTCTTTTTTCTTTTCTCCTCTCTTCTCACGACTTTCTCTTCTCTTTTCTAACTCCCATGATTTTTCTCTTCTTCTTTTAAATAATACCATATTGTGCTTGCTCTTCCCTTTTTACCCTTCATTTAATTGGTTCTCCCAATTTTGCCCCTTTTTGTCCATCAATTACTAACATCTTAACTCCTTATTCAGATCTATGAAGAAATTTGATAACACTTCCTTCTAGAAAAATGTTTTTTTAATTTCTTAAGTTTCTAATGACACCAAAATCATTCAATTTGGTTCAGAAATCTGAAAGTTATACCCTAAACATTTTTGAACTGTTCTTATGTTGAACCAACACTCTATGCTCAACTTCCATCCAAAATTGAAACTTTTATAGACTGAATTATGTTAGGCCCCATTTTTGGAGTCCAACTATCATTGGGTCCTAAAGTATGAGCGGGTTTACTTGTAGGGTTGTGCCAATGTACCCTAAATCATCAACGATACCACATTGCTCATATAACACCTCAAGCCACAAAGGCTATCCCACATAACGAATTTACCATAATCATAATTGACTTCATCAAAATGGTAGCTCTTAGTCTCTAGTTTATTTTGGAGAAAGAATCAACTCAATCGGAGTTCTATAGAAGAAGATATGATCAAGAAACCAAAGTATGTTCATGGCCTAACCATGCTTTCCTAACCGACCCCTCAATTTCTTTCCATCAATCTTGCTGAATTTAACACCAATGGTTATCAATTTTTTTGTGAAGGTAGAAAAATGTATTAGGAATCTATCGCTTTAAGAATCATCTCAATCGGAGGTCGGACGGAAATGTTACGGATCCAACATGTTCATGTCCTTACTCGAATTGTAAATCCCGTGGCGTAAATGCCATAAATTCCACTATAGATGTCGGATTGACTTTGTTTTTATATAATTTGAAAGAAGACTTCTAGATATACAACTTTTGTGAAGACTCCAATATGCAATTCTGTCGTTTTGGACATAGCCTGTGTGATTTTACACTAGAAAGCCGTGTAACCTTCGGGTGAAATGTGCTCCTGCACCAGAAACACACGGCCCATGTGATTTTACACGGGTAGGCCATGTGACTTTCAGGTAAAAGCAAATTTCCGCTCTCCAAGACCCCTCCAAAGGATCCCAAACCCATCGTATCATCCCTTTTACTCATAATCTTGCCAAATTCGATTCTTTCTAGTGCAAAATCACTTCCTATACTCAAATTGTTTGGGATACACATTGTATGCAACATCTCCTACTCAACCACTCATATCTCTCAACTCCGACATCCAAAAATTGCATACTTTATATCGTTAAAAAGCTGTGAGGACAAGCTACAACTTTTATGAAGACAACTTGATCAAATTCATCCTAGATTAGTACAGTTTTCCTCTCAAAGCCAGGACTCAAACCTACCCCTATGAACACTTGAAATTTTTCAATACAAAACTTAAAATGCCACAAACAACCATAATGCATAAGTAGTTCATTCACATCAAAATAAGAGTTTTACAAAGATTTAGTGGGCATTTCAAGCCACTTAAAACATAATCCAAAATACAAACTTTACAAAAACTGGAATCGCTCAAAATGCGACTAAAACATTGTTTTACAAAAATTAACTTAAAATACAAAATAAGTCAAGTCCGGAGTAATGCCTTTATGCTCAATCACTCGATCTCGTGCTCCTCACCTGGAGATGAAACAAAATGGGAGGGTGTGAGATTAACGTTCGTGAGTAACTTGCTTATAACCGAGAAACAAGAAAAAACCATTGAAATACTTATCTCGATTGTAAAAATTCCCATTGTAACATCCATATAACACATATTTTTCCAAATTCACAATTTATCAAGCAATTTATAAAGGATCATGAATCATGCATTCATCAAACTTGTCACAATTATAAACACATAAGCACATCAAAAATGGTTTAAGTAGATCCATAAATATGACGCACTACACATTTCCATATAATAGTCCTGTGTAGACGTAAACTTGAGGGAGTCCATGAAGGAGCTCCGTGCCACTAGCGGGCATGCAGGAGAAGCCTATAACTTGGTCAACGTGCACGTGACCTTCTTAAGAGACTACCACAAACCCACATAACACAAATTCATGACTTGAAAATAGATTGCCCAAATGACAACATTTTGAAAAACTTGTCTTTCATAAACATGACCTATTTCATATGCATTCCCATCATCATTTCACAATTCAACAACCACATTCCTATACCAAGCATAAAAGTCATTTCTCAACTCATTCAAAAGCAACAATTACAACAATTGAGAAGCAATTTGGATTCATTCCCAAAATTCACAAACAACCACATATGACACATTCTCAAGCATTTAGAGAGCAATAAATACACATTCATAGGGTAGTTGGAAAATTATTAAATTCTATTTAATTGAAAAACATTTATGGCTCATTAACTCAATTATAAGAATGAAACCCACCTTAATTCCTTGCTTGTAAACCTTGCCCAAAAAGCCTCTATTCTTGCTCCTCTTGCCTCACTTGGTTTTCTTCAATATGTACAAAAATCCCAAATCAATAGACATCCACATTGAAAAACCTAAAGAACCAAATGCATGAAATTGATTCTAGAATACTTAAACCCATGCATTCCTAAGATCTTTAACCAAAAGCCCTTCTAAAATCGAAAAGATGAAACATCACTTACCTTAAATCTTCACCAAAATAATGATTTTCTTGGCTCTACTTGAAGCTTTAGCCTTCCTCTTCCTTTTTCCCTTCTTGCTCACTCTCAAAATCCCCCTTAAAGGTTAAGAAAAATCAAAGCCTAGTATAACTCTCCCTTTTTCTCCCAAACTCACGAAATTCTCCTTCTCTTTCCTTCAATTTCGTTTTCTCTCTCTTCTATGCAAGACAAGCCTTCTTTCTTCCTTTTTATACTCCTAAAGAAGCTAAAATGTCCAACTTACCCTTCACTTAAAGCCTTATTTCTTTACAACTTAAGTGATCTTCCCACAATGCCCTTTATACATTCTTACCACCCTAACACTTTAATTAAATTAACCTTTGTCATATAGTCTCATTAACATTAACATGCTAATTGATTTCAACATAAATTTATCTATCAAGACCTCAAAATTTTTTAAATCATGCTTAATAAAATAAAAAAATTCCGAGGCTAACAAACTAAAACTTGATTTCTTCATACACTTTGTATCCCTATGTCTCTAGTTTACTCCAAATCAAAAATCATTTCATTCGGATCACTACAAAAAAAGTTATACCCAAAATATCAAAATATGTTCAGTATAGAGAAAAGTTCGCCGCTGCGAACTCCTCCAGAGAGGAATACTCGCGAAAAAATCACAAGTTCGTTACGGAGAAACCTAGAGTTGGCTGCAGCGAACTTTATCTGAGAGGAATCCTAGCCATCCTTCAAGTTCGCTGCGGCGAAGCAAGGAGTTTGCTGCGGCAAATTTTCACAGAAGCAACCTAGTGTTTCAACTTCAGGTCAGATTTTGAGACTCTTAAAGACATAATTTGAATTCGACATCCCATGAAAAATGTAACCATACCTCTCTAGTTTAATCCAAATTAAGAATCATCATGTTTGGATAACTAGAGAAAAAGTTATAGCTAAAAGACTGAAACATACTCAGTAAACATGCTACTGCTACATTTTCCAGATCATCTTCCAAAATTTGATTCCAGTTTTTATCCTTACCCTCCTTATACTAAGATCATCTCTTCTACTTCATTTACTCCTCATTCTCAACTCCATTTCAACTCAATATCATCCATAAATAAATTATAGTTCATGATTGATCATGAACACTAATAACAAAACATACACACATATACCCACTCATCATCAACTTACTACATTCACTACCTTAATCTTGTCTATCTTTTCAAATTCAAGAATTCTCTTTTTTCTTTACTCATGACTAATCACTAAAATTTTTTCATTTAATAGTTATAACTTCCAAGAAAAGTACGGGGTCCAACATCAAGATAGAGAATTTTGGTGGCAATGTCAATTTATTATCTGAGTTTGTGAGCCTTTAGTGAGGGTGTTTCGCTTGGCTGATAGTAAAGAAAAGCCAATAATGAGTTATATTTTTGATGCCACGGAGAGAGTGACTGAAGCAATCGGGACCAATATGAAAAATAGGCATTATTTATACACACCATATCTCTCAATCATTAATGAGAGAAGGGAAAGACAACTTTCTTCTCCATTGTTTGCAGCTGGGGTATTTTTGAATCCTAGTGTGTATTTTAGACTGGATCTTACAAATCAAGCTGAAGTTAATAGAGGAATGCTTTTAACAATTACAACAATTGTTAGACTTGACGCGATGCAAGATCTTTTAAGCTCACAAATGAAGCTTTACAAATTGTCTTATGAGAATTTTGGAATGCTAATTGTTATTCAACAAAGAGGAAAACTTTCTCCAGATATTAGTTATTTCCTATTTCTTATTTGTTGAAAATTAATTATCACTTTAGTTTGTTTATAACACTACTTTTGTTATCTTATAACTTGCAGTTTTTGGTGGGATCAATTCGGAAATGGTATTCCAGAATTGAAAAGGTTTGCGATTCAGATTTTAAGTCAATGTGTGAATGCAATAGACTATGAACAAATCATGAGCACATTTGAATTTATCCACTCAATGAAAAGGAATAGATTGGAGCATAAGAGGTTGAATGACTTGGTTTTTGTTAGTTACAATTTAAAACTTCGAGAAAGATAAGTTATTTTCATTATTATCATTATTAATTTCGATATAATTTCTTATAATTTTCTAATAATTAAATTTAATTATTTACTAGGAGTCTTAATAGCACAAGTAGTTCAACTAATCTAATTGCCATTGATAATATTGTTCTTTTGGTGGATTAGGTTTCTGAATAACTCAATTTGGTTGATGTGAATGATTTGGATTTGGAAGATAATCTTGGATAGGAAACATTGACATGTCATTTAGTGAATTAAATTTAAATGATAATGATAATGAAGCTCCTCCCGATGATGAAGATTTTGTACCAAATGATCAATGTGGTCAGTGCAGTTCTAGCGGGTATCCTCCCATTGAGAATTGAATTCTAGGTTTTTGTTTTTTCTCTTCTATTAATTTTACTTGTATTTGATTTTATGTTAAATTCTATATATGTAATATAACTGTAATATTTTTATTTCAGGTTTAACTTCTGCTTAATTATTTCTTCGTCATCAACTCCTTTGTAAATTGTTTAAGAATATTTATTGTTCTTTTTATTGAATGTTTTGAATCTTTTGATGTAATATTATTTATTAAAATGATAAAATTATATTATTGTAATATTTTAAATACTTTGTATTATTCTTAATTTTATATTTGTATGATGATAATTGTATTTGTTTATATTAATTATAATTATTATTTATATGTGAAATATTTAAAATTATTGTTATTTCATATTAATTGTCATTATTATTTATTATTATGATTTTGAAAATATGGTTGATATAAACAATAAACTAATAAAATATACTGATAACTGCATAATATACCAATAAACTATTTTGCAAATTTTAAGGACTTTCATAAATTAAAAAATTACCTGAAATGATATCCGGAACTGACTGGTATCGATACAGTATCATACCATAACTTAATCCGGTATTGAACCCAATATGGTATTCATAACTTTGCTAATAAGTACACATAAATCATAAATGTCTAAATGGAAGGTGGTAAAAATTCATGTTAGCAAAATTTCAAGTCATCTTCATAGCTATACTCGCCGTAGATGCATGCACTACTTGCCACTACTACATATATTAGTTCGTGCTAATAAAGGAATAGAGCATAATCTTGACCTACATATATTCTTTCAAAGCCAACATACATCAGTGCATCAACTTCCCCAACTCACATCATACCAATGTGAAGTGCCTAAGACCAAGCCAGGTCAAAAACATGCAATGGGATTGCACGAAAAAACTGCCGCATGGGTCTAATAAAACAGGCTACAAATAGGGAATTGTGATTTTAATCATCTGGAGTGTTCTTCGGCTTTCAATGCAGATTCAATAAATTGTACTTTTTTGGTGTTCTCCCTGTTGACTAGTGCAAGTTTCTCAAGTGAGGACTTCAGCTGGGAGATTTGGGTTTCTTGGGCATAGTTCCTACCCCTTATTTTTCTCGTCTGGTTCGTTACTTCACCTTTTGAAGATTGTGTGTACCTCCTCAACCTTGCTTTTAGAGTGTCAATGGAAGTACGCAATGCATCCAACTCTACTCCGGAAAATTGGTCTGCAAAATTAACCAAACAAAAATCAACAAAAAGCTACAGAGAAATGCAAGATAAGTATAAACCTAATCCATTGGTGGTTTTGGGACAGAGAGAACTCAGAAATAACTCAAAGAATGAGACTTAAATTCATAAAAAAGGTATGAAATTTCTAACCAAGTTCAGACTTAAAGTCCCGTTCTGCCTTAGTCAAAGGTCTCTTGTGAGCCCCAGGCAAATTCCTCAAGCGCTGTAATCTCTGTTCTATAAGACTCTGTTGGTGAATTGCATGATCAACTCTGGCATCCAATCCTGATTGCTTCTTCTCCACTTTCAAAAGCTTCTCTTGTGCCTCATGCAGTCGAGTATTCAGGTCATCGATGATTCTCTTCAAGTGGGGCCCGTGGTGCTTGAGCTCAAAGTAAACCTGCAGGAGATGCGAGGAGAATACTCATACAACGATAAAAAACAGAATATATTAATATTAACATCTCGCAATTATATAGCTCACCATAAACCCTGAAAGCGTGAATGATTGACACTATCTAGTGCAAATGCTCAATCATTAAACATTAACAGAACTTATTTGTAAACTGATCTGTTCCCAAAACATAAGAATCTGGAGGTGCAGAAAGAAGTCATAGTCTAAGTGTAATAACTGGAGCAAGACGGTAAAAGCTATTGCATAAATCATATGCACTCACCTTATGTGCATATTCAACATAATTTTCATGGAAAAGCTTGAAGTATTGATGGAGAGTTGAACGGCCTTCAATAGAATCAGCAGAAACGGATCGAAGATTTGGCAGGGCCTGAGGAGCAAGTACTACTTTAGGTCCACTAAGGAGTTCTTTGCTTATGATTTCAGGAGTACTTCTTTCTTTGCATTCATCAGAGCTAGGGAGTTTCTTCTCAACATCAACTTGATGAGGAAGTAACAAATTCCATGTTTTCATCTCTAGCACAACACATTCTTGAGAAGAAGTTACTCCTATGATCCACGAATATCCAAATGAATCAAATAATGTCACAAATCCACAAAGAGGAGACAGTAAGGAGTTCTCTGCCTGGCATGTACTAAGAACAGGATGCACAGATGGAGTCCTGATACTCGAATCCTTTCCAATTGGTTTACTTGTAAATGGAAGAAAATGCAAGATAATTGAATCTATCCCTCCATCATGAACAGAATAGAACCTCTCGGGCACAAGGGGATCAACAAACATTGCAATATGTGATCCACTTTTCTTAGTTCTAGGCAATGCCAAATCCACAATTGCAAGTCTCAATAATGGTGGAGGATAGCCCAACCAGACTGTATTATCAACTGGTTTATCAAGCTTAACAACTGGGAGATCACCTGAGACTGATTCACAAATCATAGCAAAACCCAGAATTCGATGACTGGAAGCAACATGAAGATGAGGTAGGTTACCAGAAGTCCAAACCGGCTGAATTTCATCTGCTAGTGCATCTATTTGCAATTGCCCACTACTCCATGCAGTCACCAGAACAGAATCTTTACTAACTGAGTTATAGAGAAAACTGACCGCATGACCTTCACATTGTGTTGTCTGAGCTGCCAAAAGTTCATCTTCACCACCATGGCATACTTGATGCAGTGGTCCCTGAAAAAAGGCCAATACCAAAATAATATATTAAGCTAATTTCTTCAAAAATTTATAAGTAATACTACTGACCAGATGTTTCTAATAGTAGAAAGTTGGTAGGGAATGAAAATAAAAGGCCACCAATAAAGAAGTGTGTTATATGGACATAATTCAAACTTTTTCATTTTCACATACATTCCAATAATAGTGGAGAATAACACAGGAAATGGAAAATGCATAGTTTCATAGAGCACCTCGATGAATTGATGACTTATTCAAAACGGCAGAATTGTTAATACTAGGATGGAGCTTATTCTAAGAAGATTGAGAAAAAAAAAATCGTGATCTTTATTTCGAGAAGTTAGGCATCTTATCATCAAAATGTGTCAGCTGGTCAGTTTCAAATTCTTAGTTAAGAATAAAATAAGACAGAATTACCTGCAAACAAAGTGACGAATCAAGCAAGGCAAAAGGACGAGCTTTAATTGTGGAAAGATTTTCCTCTTCAATTGTTTCATTATTTAAATCAGGAAATGTAGCTTCCAACCAAGAGATTGCCAAACTATAATTTAAGACAGCAGTTGGATTTCCTGATTGCCGCCCATATGTATGAGCATCACCAAATATCTCCATAACTGATTCCCATTTGTGCACACTATTACAAGAAAATAATCAAATATTGATCAGTGTCAAATATACTTATCCAACACATCATCAGAGACGTATTTCTACATATTACACAACTTATATGTGGTACACAGAACAAATAAAAAGTTGAAATGGTATTTGATATATCAATGATATTGTTTATGAAAGGTGAGTTTCTAATTTGTGCTCTAGATTGTAATATAATTAGAAGTGTAATCTTCCTCAAGTTCAGGAACTTGAAAATTTGAAAAATTCTAAAATGAGTGCACCAGAATAAAATGCAGCCTGTTGATGAATGCATTTACTAAAAATCTTAGGTAAAAGGAACCAAGGATTCAATATAAGATAAAAGGTAGCCATCACCTTCCAAAAGGAACAATTGGGCAAAGGATGTAAATAGACCCATCACCAAATAACAGAAAAACCTGCAATATGAACAGCAAAATAATCAGAAACTAAGAGGCATGAAAGTGAAATATCAGTAGATAATAAACATATGAGCACCAGAAACAAAAAGCTTGCATTAAAACACAAAAGCTCGGTGAGATAAAGCAAGTGTAACAAGCAGCACAGTATCTCACTGCCTTCAATATCACAAAAAGAATAATCAAGGATAGAATGTAACAACAATTATTAAAACAAATATGAACTTACAGTGAACCTGTCCCACAAGTGGTCTCCTCCGAAAGAAAAGTCTACAGGACGCATGGAGGCAGCACTCCTGGACCTACCTGGTTCAACAGGTTGTAGATAGTACTCCTGCTCTGGTTGCTGGAGGTCTGAAGACAAATCAAAAAGCCTAGCAACAATAAAGAAATGGAAATTAAAAACAAACAAAACAACTGAAACACTCCTTGGGAATATACACCATTTTTGTCAAGCAGGTAAAGACATGATAAATGAACTATAATTAATTAAATGCAATTTATTACATTAATAAATCAATACTTATTAATAAGAACACAACCAAGAAAGAAGGTTTAAAAAAAGGTTATATATGCCAGTGTTCTTATGCATTTCAACAATCAGTAATTCATTGCAGTTATGAGTTTCAGACAAGGTGTTATCCTTCACTTAATATATTACATAGATCAAGTTAACTCCAGAATTTAGTTATAGCATATAGCCAACGTTGCACACTTCCCTAACCTGCCCATGGCTGCTCATCAGCTCAAATAAAGGAATAAATATGTTCAGAACATGAAAGGAATCAAATAGTTCATAATTATGAATGTGATACCTGAAAGCTGAGTCGGACGAAAGAATCCCCAAATGTGTGTCACTATAGGGGTGCCATGAAACTTGTAGTATGTGTATCACATTGGGCTCATTAAAAAATATTCGAGAACCAACTGTAATAGTCCTGTAAATATCAACAACATAAATGCAGCATTCAACTGGCCAAGCTTATGGCCAACAGCAATGCAGCTGAAACGCCTCTAAAAGCTCAAAAGCATAGGACCTTAGGATACTGCATGATGCTGCAAAACACACACTAGATAGGAAACTAAAACCTATGTCGAATGCAAAGTATCACCTTGATATGAATGTAAGGCATAAAACAACTTCTAGGGGTACCTGCAAACTATAGTGTTATCCGTTGTAGTGCTTCGTCCATACAGATACATGACACATAAACCATCTAAACCGGAGAGAAGCAACGCAGAGCCATTCCTATTGATGGAGATTTTATTAATCAAAAAGTCAATCTGCATATCTGCTAGCAACACCTAATAAGTATACTGGCATCAGTTTATGAATTCAATTGAAAGTTGAGAAACTAAAGCAAAATAAGTGCATTTAATTGCTCTGTTTATCTTTAAACCTCCCTCAGTGAGAGAGAAAAGGGAACCTTGGAGGGAGAAGCAGCGAGAACACAAGTAGGCTCACGTTCGCCAAGACGAATAGAGATCCTACGGAGGCAACGGTTATTAGAGTCCCAATAATAGAGTCTAGAAGCCCCGTCCCACGCCACCAGGTTTGTCGGAAAGCCAGTAGCGGCGGCTTCTCCGTCGACAAATCCGCCGGTGGCCGCTGCAAAGATAGGGTGCTCTTGGAGTGGGACCCATTCAACTCCTTTTGGAGTTGGAGATTGGCCCGAAGCATCTTGGTTCGACTCCGCCAAGTCGAAGTTGTATCTCATTTTCACTTCCCTTTGCTTCTCTTTTCGGTTATGTCTGCTCGGAGTATCTGGGTTCCTCCCAAATTTCGATCTTTCTGGGAGTGGGAGACGCAACAGACGCTGTCGTTTCTTTATCCATAATTTTTTTTACCGAACAATTTTAAAATAAACGACCCTATATTCACTATTCATCCACCGTACCTTCGTATTGTGAACTTTGAGCGTGGTCCTTTAATTTTATGTAACTTATAATTGATGGATGCACAAGTAATTACCAATTAGTTACTGAAATTCGAATGAAAAGTAATTATTTGCATGAATAGAAGTGAAGTGCCAATATTGGATTTTCTTTTTGAAAACAAACGAAGGAAACTTCATTAATAATTATTGTCAGCAGCTAAAGCTAAAGAAATATAAGTACAGAAAGATAAATTCCAATAAACAAGACTTGATATAGAATTAGCATTTCTCGCAAGAGAGTGAGCTGTACAGTTAGCAGATCTTTTACAAAAACCAAAATGAATATCATCAATGGAATTACAAAGAAATAAGCAATCATTAATAATCAAATCAACTTCGAATCGATTGCGACAAGTTGAAAGCAGGTTCTGAATAACCAATTGCGAATCTGATTCAAGACTAACAGAATGTAAATGTTCCTTTTTAACCCAGCTTGATGCCTCACGGATATCCATAACTTTTGCTGTAGACGGATCCATAACCCTTGGAAAAATATTACTACCAGCAGCTATACAATCGCCATTACTATTGCAAATAACAAAGCCAGTACTAATTTTCCTAGACTCTTTGAAAATAGCAGCATCTGTGTTGATTTTAAGGTAGCCATCTGGTGGTTTTTGCCACAAAATAGGAGTAGAATGGGTGTTGCTTAACGCTGTAGGTTGGCGTCTCCTAGCAGTAGTCCAATTCCTCAACATCGATCGGGCAAGAAACAGAATAGCTTGAGCTGAATGCTTAAGACCATGCCAAACCAAATCATTCATGTTCTTCCACAAAGCCCAACAAATGGAGATAGCCAAACACAGATCATCACCAATATAATTATGTGCGACAAATGAAAACCAAGCAGGCAGCGCAACATAGATAGAATGAAATAAACCCAATGGAGACTGTGACCACACCTCTCTAGCACAGCAGCACTCAAATAAAATATGTGAAACAGATTCAGGCCCGATACCACAAATAAGACACAAAGGAAGAATATCCACACCTTTATGTACAAGAAGAGCAGGAACCGGCAAGCAAGCATTTAGCGAACGCCAAAAGAAGCTTTTCATCTTATCAGGAATGTTCAAAGACCAAAACTTCTTCCAAAGAGGAGAGGGAAGCACCTGATTCAAACCTCGAGGGACAACATGAATAAAACGGTAAGCGCTTTTAATCGAATATATCCCTTTCCTATCAAAGACCCAAACCCAATCTGTAACATCCCACCCTTGACAGGAAGGGTAAAATAGTAAATTATCATAGGATGAGAGTGATAGGGATTAATTAGTATTATTCATACCTTATGTGACATATTTGTATTGTGAAAAATGACATTGTTGCACATGAAAATATTGTACATGCATACATTGATGTTCCCGGTCTATTTGGTTATAACTGTAATTGGTTGAGAATTTCAAGAATTATCGGTTATTGATCTTGAAAAATTATTTGGAGGCTGCAATTATTGTTTTTATAATTTTGAAAAATTTTAGAGAATTTTCTGAAATTTTTCGGGATAGAAACTCGGACTAGGAAAAATGTCGGGCAGCAGACCGATTGGTCGAGGGTAGTAGAACTTGTTGCATATGGTATTAGATTTAGACGTATGGTTATAGGGATGTGTTATTTTTTTGGAGTTTGGGCTTGAAATTGATTAAATTAAGTAGGAAATGAGAAATGATTGTGATGCCATGTGGCATTTTCTTAACCAAGTAATTTTATTAACTTAAGTCTACTTTATTGAAGCTTCCTTTGGCCATTCACGATATTACTCTCCCAAAGGCTCCTTGAAGTGGTGTTTCGGTGGCTTTTACTTTCTCCATTTTCGTTGATGCTCCATCTCCTTCTCTTCTTGAATTTTTGTTCACTTACAACCTAGTTATCATCTTCTTCTTGCTTCCTTGTTCTCTTGCTCTTCCTTGCTTGTCAAAGACCCATCTCTCTTCTCTTTGAATGATGGTGGTTGATGGAGGTGGAGCAAACTAGGTCTTAGTATTTTCTTTGAAAATTTGAAGATTTGTGGTTAAATCAAGTAAGTTGCATGCCTTGTGTTTTGAATCTTGTATAATTGAAGTTAGAAATGATGAATTGTTCATGCATATTTTACTTGGAAAGAAAGAATTAAGTCTGCCAATTTTGTGTATTAGCCCAATACATGTGTAAATGGTATAAGAACCGATTTGTGTTCATTTGGATGTTTCATGATGTGTTAATGGCATTGGAAATGATAGAACTAAGGTTAACACCAAATCTGGAAAATTATGGTTTTCACCGATTGTCTTGTTGTTAGCGAGGTTTTGAAACCCGGACCGGACCGGCCGGTCCGACCGGTCCGACCATTGACCTGGTCGGTGGTCCCATCCGGTTCATACCTAAAACCGGTCCTTAATTGGACGGTGTGAACCGTCAAAACCGGTCAATTTGACCGGTTTTGACGGTCGGACTGTCCGTTGGACCGGTTCGATAATTTTTTTTTTTTATTTTTTATTTTTTATTTTTTATTTTTTTTTTTTTATTTTTGAATTTTTTTATTTTTTTATGAATTTTTTAAATTTTAATATTATATAATTAAATATAATTATTGCATAATTATTACGTCATTACACACCTCGGCCGGTAGTTGAATCCGATCGAACCGGTCGAACAAGAATCAAGAAGGCCACCGGTTCGACGACCGGTCCGGATTTCAGAACACTGGTTGTTAGCATAACTAATTGTGTAGGAATGCAAATGAGTTGAGGTTTATGGCCACTTAAACTTTGGGATGTTAGCTATATTTTGTGTGAAATAGGCATTGTCCAAAGTTAGCTTGAAGAGGTGCAATTTGGCTTGGAAAGTTCTTGCTCATGACCGGAATGAGCAATGCAAAATCATACCCTTGAGTTTTGCAAATTTTTATGAGTTAATTGAGAAGGAATTAGGATAAATGGATTAGATGGAAAATTGAATCCTATTAAGTTATCTTTCTAATGTCACTGATTTTGCAATTTTTCGATAGGTATAGTAGGAGTTATGGACTGATGAGTGTTGGCTGTTTTTATGCATTGACTGAAACCTAGTTGGATTGGCACATTTAGTGCACATTCGGATTTGGAAGAATTTTAGTAATTTTTGTGAATTGAATTGGAGTTGGAAATGTACTGAAGAGTTATATATGACACATTGATCTTGAAAATGATATATGGATTATAATTTTTGGAAATCAGATGTGGGAGATATGGAATTTCAAAATCTGAACCTACATTGTGATGTTAAGTGTTGATTAGGTCAGAAACTTGAATAACAGATTTGAAACTGTTAGAGGCTGAATTGGAGTTTGGTTATTTCAGGAAGAATTGAAGTTTGAGGATTTATCTTTTCAGGGATATAAAGTTCTGATTGTTCGACTTGTGTACAGGGAGTTATGCTTGTTATAAGTTCTTGCTCAAATTGAATGATTTCAGGACAGCAACATTGAGTGAATTAATTGACCTAGTTAGCATGGGAATTGAAATTTGGGTTGTTCATGAAAGTTATAGATAACATTGTGAACTTACTAAGCATATTTATTGTGTTATTTTCGACCGAGGAAATGAGTAGTTACTGAATCTGCAAGGTATTGCCTTTGTTTGAGAGGTTTTGAGTAGGCGATGGGTTTGATAGGATTTTGACACCCTTAGGGGTGAAACTGATTTTATGGTCTTCTTGAGAATTGTAGAGGGTTTCATGATCTTTCCAATGAGATATAGTTGGTAATTTTCTGAATTGTGTGCAATGAGTTATTGGTGTTGAAAGTTGGCTTGAAATCAAGAAATTAAAGAAGGGAATAAGAGTTAGGTATATATATATATATATATTAATTGTTTAATTTGAAATTTGGTTTCTTTTGTCAATTTATTTTCCGTCTGACGTCCGATTGACCTGATTCTTGAGGCATCGGATTGGTAACACATTGAATTTTATTTTGTGAGAAATTGGAAATTTTTAGATGGGAAATTGACATGGCCCCGGGTAACGGAGCCTTTAATCACTGTTTTGTTTAATTGGGGACCTATAGAGGTCCGATTTGCGCACCGTCAGTGCCAATATGTTTCTAATTTTTAGATAGATTTTTCCTAATGGAAAAAAATAGAATAGGGTCAGGAATATCATGAACATGCATTGTGCCTTCAAGTGTTACGTGTGCATTACGAAATAGTTCGATGAACAATTGATAATGTTTATATCTGCCACTATTATAGAGTCACACTTGGGCGTCGCCCACCGACGTCACTGAGACTTCAGTTTTGGCTCGAAAATCTTGGTGAGTAACTAGTTGGTTTCTCAAATTCTGATTATTCGTACTACATGAATTACATGCAATGAATTGTATGACTCTTGTATAATTCTTGGCATGTATTAGATTGAATTGCATGCTTTCCTTTGAATCGAATCTGTCTCGATACATGACACTAAGATGAATCTTGAGCTTTATAGCCATATCATGGCGATTCTTGAATCTTTGGAATACTAGGCTTTTATAGCAGGTATCACGTAAATCATTAAACATCTGCATTGCATGCATAAATGCATGATCGGATAATAGGCGTGTCCCAAGTTGCTATTATCACTTTGAAAGGAGCCTCGAGCTCTCACACGTCTTGGCCAGGACCTCGAGCCCGAGGAGAAAATCACGACGCGTCCCCATCGAACAATGGAGAGCACTTGGGCACAATCTTGAATAAGCTGGAAAGAATCTCATATGCATTATATACATGGTGATTGAATTGCCAAATTGTGTGACGATTACTAAAGCTGCGTGATGCCACGATTTTGTAAATTGTGATGTGATCTTGTGAACTGCTACGTCTATTGTAAATTATTCTTGATCTAAATGGCTTTATAGATTCTGTAAATTGTTATATAATCTTTATTAAATTTAATATTCTTGTGCCGTCTTTGTCTGCGCAATTCGTAATGCATGATTTGAGTGAACCATCGATGATGGTTTCTCACTGAGTTCACAAAACTCACCCAAAATTTGCACCTATTTTCAGGTCTTGAAGAGTACCTCGTTCGACGCGGGAGTATGTCTACTGTAGGCAAGTGAAGATTAGAGGTCGGGATCAGTTCGTGTCTGCATTAGTGTCTTATCAAATTGTGCTCCGCGATCACTGTATAACAATGCTTTGTATTTCTACTGAGCCCATTATAGTTTTATTGTTTTACTCATTGACGGATTGTAAATTATTCTTGGATGACCGTAATAAGCTGGCGGTTTATTGTGAACATGGGTTTTGATTACTTCTTTGTTTTGCCGCTTAACGTGGAATTAATGGTTTAAAAAATGTATCTTGAGTTTTAATCTCATCGATGTAGTACGCCACCTCGTGGAGCACGGACTCGGATATCACCAATGATATCGGTCCGGTCACTTTCGGAGTGGGTGTTACATTTAGGTGGTATCAGAGCCCAGAAGTACGAATGTATCTGGGCACAGTCTGAAATATAAGGTGCATGCATTTGAGTCGTGTCGTTGCAGACCGTGGCAACTGATCCTCAGTCTGAGTCGCACGAGTAGAAATCCTACGTGTGCATATGTGTTAAGTGACTAAGTGAGAGAAAAGTGAGACCGTATTTGAATGTGAGCCCATGAATGTGTATGGGCAATGAGGAATGGGAAAAGGAAACATCAATGTACTGTGGTTAGAATGACTATGTTGGCTTAACTTGATTAAGGAAAGAAGTGATATCACAATGAATTCCCGGATTAAAGTGGCAATATGACGGCGACAGAAAAATGAATATGTCTAGAACTGGGAGAGGTCCACTGGAGATATGAGAAGTATACTGGTTATAGTAGGCTTAAGTGAGATTAAACGGTCGGGATGATGACGTAATTAGAGCTCTGACTGTATATGCAATGAAACGGGAAACATTGAAATTGAGTAAAGCGTAGATGATCCGATCAGGCAGATATTGATTCACTGTATTGGTGTTAGCTATCAGTAGATATCATAGATAAATGATGATAGCGAGATTGTGATAAACTCAATAGTGTGCTGTAACAGTTTACCTAGAACTAAAATAACTACAAGAACTAAATGAGTAAGGTGCCTAGTGCCTAGTGCCTAGTAGGGTAAGTAGACATAGTGAGATAAAAGTGTACAGATAAACTGAAATGAATTCGTGAAATGGTTATAATCTGGACCGCATAAGCTTGCAACTGAAATGGGTATGTGAATATTGTGCTAAGAGTTTGGAAAATCAGTATAAAAATATGGTAAGGGAAGAAGACAGACTGTTAATTTTCTACTGATTGTGTATCGGGAATTTCGGGATTGGTTGAAAAGATGTATATAGACACAGAAATGGTAAATGGATAGGTAAATAGATAGAGATACAGTGGAGTTGTGTCAACGATTTTGTCGTGTATTGGGGACTGTGAATACCTTATCATAGACTGTTTGAGGAAAATAAAGAGATACGTAGTAATAAGGAGATAACAGTGTATAAGTCAAGCTGTTATAACCTTACAAGGTCAAGCTTTCACGTGACGGATATGGAAATAAAATGATGAGACATATAGTTCAATGATACGTGAAAAATGAAACAATGATAGTGATATATGAAAAGAGTTGTCCCATTTAAGTCGATTTACCGTTGTGAGTATCTATTGGACAGTAAAGTTGGTCGTGATTAATGAAACATATGTGAAAGAGACATGGAAATCATAGGAGATGATCGGTGAATGAGTATAGTGGCTATAAGTGTAAAGTTTATAATGGGCTAAAGTAAGACATAAGAGGGCTGAGTGTACCTGTATAAGAGGAAATGAAAAATGATTCTGGTATCAGTCAATTATTTGAGGGTTAGCATAAACGAAAAGGAGTTCTGTGGAAGTCTGGATTGTAAAAGTTACTAAATGGTTTCCAGATAAAATGAAATAAGTTCTACTGAGGTGTAGATTACTGAATAAGTGTTAAAGAAAGTGTTTATGTAACTGTCACATGGGACCTTAGTGCAAGGAATATTCTGATCTTTACATTATGGCATGAAATTGATTTGATAGTGATAGTGCGTATAATTAAGAATGATTAAAAACAATTAGGGACACTAATTGATTGATGAGACTTTTGTGAACAGTATAATGATGATAGCAAGATTAATGGTCAAACGAAATGAAGTATCAAAAATGAAATTGAGTCCTGTCTCAAGAGGAGTTTTAGACATAAAAAGTGAAATATCCTACTGAGGTTATACGGAAATGTAGAGTATCCAACGACATGAGTGGAATTATAAGTTGAAGTGATCCTATTGCAATGTGAAGTGAATAGAGCTCCTTATGTGATGCAAAACTATTGGGGAAATCTAAATTTGAAACTAAGAATAAAAGAGTCCCGAACTGCGAAGTGAAATACAAAAATGAAATGGAAATTTTGGAGGTCCAAGTGCGGATGATTAGGTATTGACATATGTCAATGTTAATGACAGGAAAGCTATTGAAAAGAGAAAATAAATAGAGACAAGAAGTTCTAAAGAAAAACTGACAATGATGTGATGTAATGTTATCATCATAAAGGGATTGTAAATACACTAATTGTGGACTGAATGAAATGAATGATGTTTGGTAAGTTATGGAAAAGTTCAAGAGGAAAGATGCTGAAGTAAGCAAATGGTAGTGACTATGATTATCGATTTTAATGCGTTTGGAATTGTTGAGCAGTGAAAAGGAAAAAGAATTATATGAATAATGGAAGAACGACCTTTGGTAAGAAGCATATCCTTGAAGAGTGGGCAGTGTGTGATGAACAGAGACAATAGGTGAAACTGGTATAAGTTAAATGGAATGGACTTTGATAAATGGTATTGAAGACTTTAGATTCCTATAAGGATACATTGTGTTAATTCGAGGAAAAAGACGGGCATACATGACTATTATACTGACAATTCTGAAATGAACAGATTCTACCTACTAAATCCAAATAGTGAACAGATAATGTTGCAATGAACAGATTACAGATATTGGAATTTCCAATGAATGTCAGGTAGATTATGGGTAATTGTGAAGTGTTTCGGTAAAATTGAAATATTGGATAAATGTAAGAAAGGTTATGAGTGCAGGAGTTAAAGTGGTAAGTCCTATAAGGAATCTGAAGATGAAAGTGAAATCGAAAAAAGAAAAAAAAAACAAATAATATTGAATGATTCAAAGAAAAAGTATGGGTACCCGATAAAAAGGTGCTAGAACAAGAAAGTGAACAGTCGAAGCTAGACATTCTAGTAATCATATGCGAAAAGGGAAATTGAATAACTGTGGGTATAGAATGAAGTGATTATTGATTCAAGGGCTTATAGGAAAAATGCTTGATTATGATCGTGTTATAGAGTTCTGATTTATTGTAGGGATATACTGCTACACTGTACAGTGCCTAATGAGAGTCAAAGACCATATTGAATTTGAGACTGTGATGAGTAAAATAAAGGACAGGACTTAGGAAAATTGCATGGGTTAGCTGAAGTGGATCAGGATCGGACATATGAAATAGAATTAAATGTATAAAAAAATGGTGAATGTCAAAAGAAAACTAAATTTGGATTAAGAGTCAATGAAATATGAAGGATAAATGCATCAGGTGGATACCACCGGTTCTAGTGAAATTATTGTATTGTACGTATCACCTTAAAAGGGTGTACTCGGAATAGAAGTGGCAAAGATAGTATCAAAGGACCAGGATTAGTCTGTATATTACTAGAGAGAAAGGTATTGAATTAGTCTGTATATTACTGAGTTATAGCATTGGAACTAAAGGTAGTGGCTACTCTGATAATGACAAGTGAGATAGGTAAGATAGCGAGAAGCTACGGAGGAAGCAGATGCCTCTTCTGCGATCTTTTAGTAACTGTGAGTATTGAGTGGCGTAGTGTATGGGAACCGTAGGGATATATGATCACGTAAATGCAGGCACCGCTGATGAGAATTTTGAGGACGAAATTTTTATAAGGAGGGGGGAGTTGTAACATCCCACCCCCGACAGGAAGGGTAAAATAGTAAATTATCATAGGATGAGAGTGATAGGGATTAATTAGTATTATTCATACCTTATTTGACATATTTGTATTGTGAAAAATGACATTGTTGCACATGAAAATATTGTACATGCATACATTGATGTTCCCGGTCTATTTGGTTATAACTGTAATTGGTTGAGAATTTCAAGAATTATCGGTTATTGATCTTGAAAAATTATTTGGAGGCTGCAATTATTGTTTTTATAATTTTGAAAAATTTTAGAGAATTTTCTGAAATTTTTCGGGGTAGAAACCCGGACTAGGAAAAATGTCGGGCAGCAGACCGATTGGTCGAGGGTAGTAGAACTTGTTGCATATGGTATTAGATTTAGACGTATGGTTATAGGGAAGTGTTATTTTTTTGGAGTTTGGGCTTGAAATTGATTAAATTAAGTAGGAAATGAGAAATGATTGTGATGCCATGTGGCATTTTCTTAACCAAGTAATTTTATTAACTTAAGTCTACTTTATTGAAGCTTCCTTTGGCCATTCACAATATTACTCTCCCAAAGGTTCCTTGAAGTGGTGTTTCGGTGGCTTTTGCTTTCTCCATTTTCGTTGATGCTCCATCTCCTTCTCTTCTTGAATTTTTGTTCACTTACAACCTAGTTATCATCTTCTTCTTGCTTCCTTGTTCTCTTGCTCTTCCTTGCTTGTCAAAGACCCATCTCTCTTCTCTTTGAATGATGGTGGTTGATGGAGGTGGAGCAAACTAGGTCTTAGTATTTTCTTTGAAATTTTGAAGATTTGTGGTTAAATCAAGTAAGTTGCATGCCTTGTGTTTTGAATCTTGTATAATTGAAGTTAGAAATGATGAATTGTTCATGCATATTTTACTTGGAAAGAAAGAATTAAGTGCTGCCAATTTTTGTGTATTAGCCCTAGTACATGTGTAAATGGTATAAGAACTGATTTGTGTTCATTTGGATGTTTCATGATGTGTTAATGGCATTGGAAATGATAGAACTAAGGTTAACACCAAATCTGGAAAATTATGGTTTTCACTGATTGTACTGTTGTTAGCATAACTAATTGTGTAGGAATTCAAATGAGGTGAGGTTTGTGGCCACTTAAACTTTGGGATGTTAGCTATATTTTTGTGTGAAATAGGCATTGTCCAAAGTTAGCTTGAAGAGGGTGCAATTTGGCTTGGAAAGTTACTGCTCATGACTGGAATGAACAGTACCCGAAATCATACCCTTGAGTTTTGCAAATTTTTATGAATTAATTGAGAAGGAATTAGGATAAATGGATTAGATGGAAAATTGAAGCCTATTAAGTTATCTTTCTAATGTCACTGATTTTGCAATTTTTCGATAGGTATAGTAGGAGTTATGGACTGATGAGTGTTGGCTGTTTTTATGCATTGACTGAAACCTAGTTGGATTGGCACATTTAGTGCACATTCGGATTTGGAAGAATTTTAGTAATTTTTGTGAATTGAATTGGAGTTGGAAATGTACTGAAGAGTTATATATGACACATTGATCTTGAAAATGATATATGGATTATAATTTTTGGAAATCAGATGTGGGAGATATGGAATTTCAAAATCTGAACCTACATTGTGATGTTAAGTGTTGATTAGGTCAGAAACTTGAATAACAGATTTGAAACTGTTAGAGGCTGAATTGGAGTTTGGTTATTTCAGGAAGAATTGAAGTTTGAGGACTTATCTTTTCAGGGATATAAAGTTCTGATTGTTCTGACTTGTGTACAGGGAGTTATGCTTGTTATAAGTTTACTGCTCAAATTGAATGATTTCAGGGACAGCAACATTGAGTGAATTAATTGACCTAGTTAGCATGGGAATTGAAATTTGGGTTGTTCATGAAAGTTATAGATAACATTGTGAACTTACTAAGCATATTTATTGTGTTATTTTCGACTAAGGAAATGAGTAGTTACTGAATCTGCAAGGTATTGCACTGTTTGAGAGGTTTTGAGTAGGCAGTAGGTTGATAGGATTTTTGACACCCTTAGGGGTGAAACTGATTTTTATGGTCTTTTTGAGAATTGTAGAGGGTTTCATGATCTTTCCAATGAGATATAGTTGGTAATTTTCTGAATTGTGTGCAATGAGTTATTGGTGTTGAAAGTTGGCTTGAAATCAAGAAATTAAAGAAGGAATAAGAGTTAGGTGTATATATATATATATATATATATATATATATATATATATATATATATATATATATATATATATATATATATATATATATATATATATATATATATATATATATATATATATATATATATATTGTTTAATTTAAAATTTAGTTTTTTTGTCAATTTATTTTCCGTCCGACGTCCGATTGACCTGATTCTTGAGGCATCGGATTGGTAACACATTGAATTTTATTTTGTGAGAAATTGGAAATTTTTAGACGGGAAATTGACGTGGCCCCGAGTAACTGAGCCTTTAATCACTATTTTGTTTAATTGGGGACCTATAAAGGTCCGATTTGCGCACCATCAGCGCCAATAGGTTTCTATTTTTTAGATAGATTTTTCTCATGAACATGCATTGTGCACCTTCTAAGTGTTACATGTGCATTCTGAAATAGTTCTGACTGAACAATTGATAATGTTTATATACTGCCACTATTATAGAGTCACACTTGGAGCGTCGGCCCACCGACGTCACTGAGACTTCCAGATTTTTGGCTCGGAAGTACAGGTGAGTATCCTAGTTGGTTTCTCAAATTCCTGATTGCTTACATGCTCTACATGAATTACATGCAAAGATGAATTGTATGACTACTGTATGATTACTGGCATGTATTAGATTGAATTGCATGCTTTCACTGAACTGAACTGTACTGATACATGACACTGAGACTGAATACTGAGCTTTATAGCCATATTATAGCGATTCTTGAATCTTTGGAATCTTGGGCTTTTATAGCCAGATATCGTAAATCATTAAACACTGCATTGCATGCATAAATGCATGATCAGATAATGGACGTGTCCCAAGTTATTATTATCACTGAAAGGAGCCTCGAGCTCTCACCTTTGTCTTGACCGCCTCGAGCCCAGGGAGAAATCCTCGCGCGTCCCCATCGAACACTAATCGAGCACTTGGGCACAATCTGAATAAGCGGAAAGAGTCTCATATGCATTATATACATGGTGATTGAATTGCCAAATTGTGTGACGATTACTAAAGCTGCGTGATGCCACGATTCTTCAGAAATTGTGATGTGATCATCGTGAATCGCTACGTGCTATTGTAAATTATTCTTGTCTACCGTAAATGTTATAGGCTACTGTAAATTGTTATATAATCTTGTTAAATTTAATATTATCGTCTTGCTTTGTCACGCAATTTATGTAATGCATGATTTGAGTGAACCATCGATGATGGTTTTTCACCGAGTTCGCAAAACTCACCCAAAATTTGCACCTATTTTCGTGTCTTGAAGAGTACCCGCTCGATCGCGGAGTATGTCTCTGTAGGCAAGTGAAGATTAGGGTCGGATCGATTCGTGTGCGCATTAGTGTCTTATCGATTGTTCTCGCGATCACCGTATAACAATGCTTTGTATTTCTCCGAGCTCATTGTGGTTTTATTGTTTTACTCATTGTGGATTGTAAATTATTCTTGGATGATTGTAATAAGCTGAAGCGGTTTATTGTGAACATGGGTTTTGATTACTTATCGCTTAATGGTTTAAAAAATGTATCTTGAGTTTTAATCTCTCGATGTAATGCATACCCTCGTGGGGCACGGACTCGGATATCACCAACGATATCGGGTCCGGGTCACTCGGGAGTGGGGTGTTACACAATCATCAATACTATGGTGAAAACTCAAAGGGATCTGGAGAATTAAATCTCTATCTCGCTCATTAAATAAAGTTGAGATTAATGACAAATTCCATTGTTTAAGGTCATGCAGGATCAAGTCCGAAACTCGAAGGTTTAGCCAAGAATCATCAAGAGTTGAAGTGACATAGGGATGCTCCTCATCTGGCAACCAAGGGTCAGAACAAAAGCTAATGGTACTGCTATTTCCAACGCGTTTCCTACATCCTTTTTTTAACAAAATCAATGTTAGAAAAAATACTACTCCAAGTATAGTTACGATTAGTACCTCTTTTAGCATCCCATATCGTGCTTTGAGGATAGTAGCAAGCCTTAAGAACTCTGGCAACCAACGAGGAATTATCAGACAACAACCTCCAACACTGTTTCCCAAGCAAGGCCATATTAAAATCATGAAAAGTTCGAAAGCCCATGCCCCCTAGATATTTCGGCCAACACATTTTCTCCCACGCCATCCAAGGAATGCCTTTCTTTTGTCTTAAATTCGTACCCCACCAAAAGGAATTACGCACCTTCTCAACCTTCTTGCAAACACCCACCGGCAACCTAAAAACAATCATAGCATAGTTAAGAAGAGACTGAGCAACATATTTCAGAAGGAGTTCTTTGCTAATTCGAGAAAGAAATGTCCTGTTCTAGCCTTGCACTCGCTTCCACACGTTCTTCTCAATAAAGGAGAAAATTTCCTTCTTATCCCTCCCAGTAAAAGAAGGTAAACCCAAATAAGCAGCTTCCATAAATCCTAATTCAATAAAAAGACAAGAAGAAATTACATTCCTCTGATGGTTTGGCGTGTTGGAACTGAATATAATAGAAGACTTGTTGAAATTCACGAGTTAACCCAAATCCAGCTCAAAAGTATGTAAAATATCCTTGATAGCTTCAGCCTCTTGAAGATTAGCAGAGAAGAAAATATAACTATCGTCAGCAAAGAAAAGATGTGAGACAGAAGGAGCACCTGCAGCAATCTTACACCCATGAATAGCTCCACGACTCTCATATGATCGGATCATAGATGACAGCCCCTCCGCACATAATATAAACAAATAAGGCGATAGAGGATCACCCTGTCTCAGCGCTCGCTCAGGATAAATAGGCCCTAACAATTTATCTTCATGAGTTACATAATAGTGAGCAGAACAAACACATAATTTGACTAATCTAACCCATTGCATATGGAAACCCAAACGGATTAGCACTTCCTCTAAATAATGCCACTCAATCCTATCATACGCCTTGGTTATATCAAGCTTAAGAGCAACTTTACCTTCAACCCCCCGAGTCTTCCTTTTAAGAAAATGGTTAATCTCATAAGCCACAAGGAAATTATCAGATATAAGTCTATTTGGAACAAAAACAATTTGGTTTTCTGAGATCAAATTAGGGAGGATTTTCTTCAATATATTGGCAATCATCTTCGTTATTACTTTATACAAAGTGTTGCATAAAGCAATTGGCCTCAAATATGCCCCAGTCTCAGGCGAACTCTTCTTTGGAATTAAAACAATGGTTGTCTTATTCAAATCTTCAGGCAGATAATAGCTATGAAGAAAAAGAAGGCAGTCTCGAATTACGTCCTCCCCTACAATTTTCCAACAGTTCTGGTAGAATGTCGCATTCGTCCCATCCATGCCAAGAGCTTTATCAGGATGAAGGCTAAATACTGCGCTCTTTACCTCCTCTACCGTATAAAGTTGTAACAAAATATCATTATGGACTTTAGAAACTTTTAGCACAAGAGTAGCAGCAACATTAACTGTACTTGCCTGAGTTGCTGTAAAAAGATCCTTAAACTAATCCATAACACTATCAGCTAAACCAGAATTCCAATCCCTAGTCACTCCTATGGAATCTTTTAATTGAGTTATATGATTTTTCCTCCTCCGTTTAGAAGCAACCGCATGAAACAATTTTGAATTAGAATCCCCATCTTGAAGCCACAACATTTTAGACCTTTTTCGTCAGAAGATTTCCTGCTGTCGAAGTGTTTCATGATATAGTTCTTGAAACCGATGAAAATCAGCCTCAGACAGTCCACCCTCTCCTTTTCGAGCTCATTTCATATCAGCCTTTAAATTAGTGAGCTTCTCCTTAAATTGCCCTGTTATCTCCTTCCCCTAACTTGCTAGAGTGTCACTGCAAAATTTCAACTTGTCCCGCAATGGAAGTCCCTTATTTTGACGCCAAACATCTTCGACCACAGAGAGAAATTGGGAGTCCCTTAACCAAGCATTTTCAAACTTGAATCTTTTAACGCCCACTTGAAATGAAACAACCATAGGATCCAAAAAAATGGGAGAATGATAAGAGGAAGTTACATCCAAGTTACTCACCTTATAATAGGGGAACTTCCGAATCCATCTTGAACAGGCCAAAGTACGGTCCAACCGTTCCTCAATTAAACCCTCAACATCGTTGCCATGAGACCAAGTAAAGCCATATCCATGCATTCCCAAATCAACCAAATTGATGTCCGCAACAACATCCTGAAAACCCTGAAGGAGAGGATCTGGCTGAGGGTTACCTTCACGCTTTTCTGATTGATGGTGAATATCATTGAAATCCCCAATCGAAACCTAAGGCAAAGTCGATTTAGTAGCAAGATTCCCAAGCAAATTCTAGCCCTCCTCCCTTCTATTACGATTTGAATCTCCATAAAAGCCTGTAAGACGCCAACCTTCCATCCCTTTGATACAGATTTCGACATCAATGTGTTTGCAAGAATACCTGAGCAGACGAGCATCATCTTTACTCTTCCATAAGAAAGCTAATCCCCCACTTTGTCCTATAGGCTCGACACAAAATAAACCTTCAAATCCCAGCAAGTTTTTTATACGATTCAAATTTTCCCTATTACATAGAGTTTTTATAAGGAAAAGCACGTTGGGTTTTTTTGGTGGAAACCATGTCCCTAAAAATACGAATTGCACACGTGGGTTACCCATCCCACAACAATTCCAGCTTATACAACTCATGAGGATTGGCGGGCCTGATCCACAGGTCCCGCCAATAATGCATTTTTTGAATCCATAAGAAAAGGAATTGTGTGGCTATTCTCAGGCCCAGATGCAACCTCCTCTATTCCCTGATTATCTACCATACATCTTCGTTTAAAGTCCAACAGAACCACACGTTCATCAGCCCTGATAAGTGTCGCAGTCTTCTCCTTATCACTAGAATCCTCAACGATCTCCTTTCCTTTCCCACTACCAGCTACAATCTTGGCATTCAACACAGAATCGTTATCGCTACTTGCCAAATGACTTCCATAATTTTTGGTCCTTCCAAAATCAACTTTGTCAATTGTCATTGCCTTCACCATTGTCTCCCCCATACTCCTCGAAATTTGAATTTGTGGTGGCATTTCACGAAGCCATTGACTACCCATCACAGGTCGTGATCATCTCATATTAGCACGGATGGATTCATCAAACTGCCTTGGGACATCTCTTTCAGTGGAATCGTAAACAACCTTGCAGAATTTTTCAGTATGACCTAACATGCCACAGATGAAACAAACAGTAGGTAATCTCTCATACTTAAAAACCAGAGTGACCCACTCTCCACCTTGTCGCTTAATCTTCATCTCATGCTTGATGGCCTTGTTAACATCCACCGCAACTCGAATTCTCATATAACGACTCCAAATGCTGGTAAAATTATTCGAATCACACGTAACAAAATCACCAATGAAACTCCCGATTGTCTGGGCAACTTTTTCAAACATAAAGCCAACTGGAAGTTTGTGAACCTGTACCCAAAAATCAGCCTTATGCAAAATGATAGTTTTTAGTTGATCAATCGAACAGAACTTTTTAAACAGCAATAACTGATTGTCAAACGTCTATGGACCATCATTAAATACCCTTTGCATATCCCGTTCATGAAAAAATTGAAAGATAAATCTGTTAGGATCAATATCCTTAACGTAAACACCCATAACAGGTCGCCACAGTGACGCCAATGTATCCTTCATCGACGACGCATGAACTGGTTTATTCTCTAAAAAGCTTCCTATTAAACTCCAGCGAACGTCAATCACACCTTCAATATCCCCTGCATCAATAACCACACCTTCTTCCTCCAGTTCTTCAATGGTCATTTGATGACATTTTTCATTGAGAATGTTAACCTCTGCAGACTCCATAGAAGCAACGAAGACCAGGAGAGGAGAAAAAAGCAGAAGAGGGAAAGAGATCGAAGAAGCTTGTCAAAAGACAAGACGGAGAAGACTTGTTAGAGGACAAGACCCAACATTTGTCCTTGCCAATATTGGATTTAGTTAAACTTAAATAGGGAATTTTGTTATTTTCAAAGTATTCACTAAATTAAAATTTGAATTTTTATTGTATCACGTCCTCCGAAATAAATTGTTTAATAAACTAAACATATAAAAATTATTTTCATTTAGTAATTTGGTATTGTTTTATTTCAATTATGATTTCTTGACTTCAACAACATGATTAATATTTTAAAATTACTTTCAACACCCTTTACGAATTGCATGGTACAAATAACTTAAAATAATTATAAGGTAGAATATAACTGATTCAAAAAATATTTATTAGTTATAGATAGGTTTGTATAAATTAACATGCCTCCCGTGACTATTGGATTAAATAAAAATAGAGGTTTTGAGTTTTAAAATTAATTCATGGATTGAATTTGAGTTTACAAATTAAACTGAAAAATTTTCAGTATTTGAATTTGGGTAATGAATAATTTTGAAACAAAATCTAAACTTATATTTACAAATATTTTAAATTTAAGTCAACTGGACTAAAAATATAAGCAATACTATTTCTACCCACCGTTCTAAACTGAAAGAGACTATTCGAAGTCCTAACTTAGAACAATGTAATTTAAAAGCAACGTCAACAGAGTAATATGTGAAGTTAGAAATTTTCAAAAAACTAATATCTCTAAAAGATATCAAAATCATACTCATCTCTATATTGGTGTTGGCTTAAGTCCTACATTAGTAAAGAGAGAATATTGAAACCTCTATTAAGGCTATATATGGAGGCATATGTTTAAGGATTAATATATCCCTAAAATTTATTTTCCATAACCTTGTGTACAATTCTTGTTGTAGATTGTGAGATCATCCTTTGGTAATATTTGTTTTCTATAGTAGAAAGTTTTCTATTCTTGCTCGTAATTTTTTTTCCATATTCGTTAAGGGATTTTTCACATTAAATTTTGTGTGTCCCTTTTATCTCAATTTCTTTTATTGGTATGTTTGCTCTATCTGGTAGAGTCCATCTCTTATCAATGGTATCAGAGCCCAATGGTTGCTTAAGTATGCTCTGTGATTGTAGCATAGTCTGATCTTCCACATCAGAAAATGAGTTTTTCTTTATTGTTCTTGCATGTTAAGAGTGGTTATATTCTCAGGTTCTTGTTGTCGATTTTTGGGCATTTTTGCTAGTATTTAAGGTGATTGAGTGCATGTCTAAGAAAAGCTCTGTCTAAGGAGACTGAGTTTTAAGTGGGGACCATTTGTGAACCTTCAAACCTTTCCTGGGAAATTTCATGGTGTACTACAGTGTTACTACATACTAAGTGGAGGTAACTCGAGGTGATTTCGCTTTTTTAACGTGAGAGAGTGGGAGTTAATTCTTGTAAATTTGTGATAGAAACAATGTCGAAAAAATTTGATATTACAAAGTTTGACGGGACAAAGTTCTTATTATGGAAATTGAAGATTAAGGCAGTATTAGTAAAAGATAACTACTTGGAGGATATCGATGCTAGGCCGCCAGATTTCACAGATGACGTCAAATGGAAACAAATAGATGCCTTGGCCATGTCAGATTTGCATCTTGATCTATCGAATGATATCTTCCAAGGTATAGAGGAAAAGAAAACAATCAAGGAGATATGAGATCATCTCACAAAGTTATATGAAACCAAGTCTATTCACAACAAAATTTTTCTAAAGAGGAGACTTTACACACTTCGAATGTCTGAATCTACTTCAGTAACAGAGCATATCAATACCCTGACCTCTCTATGCTCAACTTTCAAAGTTGGGACATAATGTAAATTCAACTGAATGTGTAGAGATTATACTTCAAAATCTTCTAGATTCATATGACCAACTTATTATCAATTTAACCAGTAATATCCTCATGGATACTTTGATATTTGATGATGTTGTTGCTTCGATTGTTGAAGAATAAAGCAAACGCATGAACAAGGAAAAAAGGCTAACAAGTTCGCATTAAGCGGAAGCCTTATCGATGATGAGAAGACAGTCAATGGAGCGTGTTTCTATTGGGAGTAAAAAACAAGGAAGGTTGAAATCCAAAAGTAAGAAAAAATGTTACAATTGTGGTAAGAGAGGGGACTTTAAAAGTGAATGTTGATTAAGGAAAGGTGGAGATAAGGCCTCTGAAGGATCAACTTCTCAGGTGTCAATGGAGAAATCTTATACAGTGAAATAGCAACGATGTTCAAGAATATAATATAGCAGAGCTCACTGAAGAAGAATTTATTGTCTTTAGGACAATTGGATGTAATTAAGTGTAACACCTCCATTCAAAATGGAGTCATGAAGGTGATTAAAGGAGCATTTGTATTCATAAAGGCAGAAAGGATAACTGCAAACTTATATAAGCTTATGGGAGAGACGTATATGGAAGCAAATGCATCGGTTACATCTATTAGTTCTGTAGAAAATGCTACAAAATTGTGGCACCATAAACTTGGCCACATGTCAGAATAAGGATTGAAGATTCTTGCTGAGAAGAAACTACTTCCTAGTGTCACGAAGGTATCATTATCCTTTTGTGAGCACTGCATTACAAGTAAACAACATAGACTAAAATTTAATGCATCGAATTCTAAAAGTAAAGATATTCTAGAATTGATTCACTTTAATGTATGGCAAGCACTAGTTATGTCTCTTAGTTGAGCAAGGTACGTTGTGCCTTTTATTGATGATTACTCCAGATGTTAGCCCCAATTTTTTTTAAAAGTTAAACATGATTAGATTAATTAAGTGTAGCATCCCACTCCCACGAGACCCGAACCCGATATCGACGGTGCTATCCGAGCCATGACCATGAGGGTGGTATCTTTAGAAGCGATCGATCAGATTTAAAACTTCGGTGATATTTTTGTTTTTGTTTTGTTTTTTTGAAAACCAATTTAGTGCGCGCATACATTTTCAATCAAAATATTCTTTCAAGACTCATATTACAAATCAATTGGGCCCTACACAATAACAAGACAAATCAATGGAAATACAATTTATACATAATTCCAAATGATACAAATCTGCGACGTGAACTAATCCCGACTTCAAACACCGACTCTCTTGTAGTAATCATACTCCCGCCTCACTAACGGGTACTCTTCAATTCTGAAAAATAGTTGCAATGTTGGGTGAGTTTGCGAACTCGGTGAAAACCATCATCGATGGTTCACTCAACTCATGCATAGTCAATCAAGATACCGGTTATCATACATGATCACAATTCATAAATCATAAAAGCAATACAATCCACATTTAATCATACCATTATGCAATGCACATGAGACCCTTTCCATTTTATTACGTTGTTGTGTTGGCGCTGGCTTCGTCCCATTAAGGCGCATTACTCGGTGAGCCATAGGCTCAGATATCACTTTATGGGCTCGAGGCCCAATCACGTTGAGCTATAAGCTCTCGTTGGTCGCTTCTGTCACAATCGCCAATTATCGTTTCATGCCATTATGCATGAAATGCATATGTCCAATATATCCAAATCAATAGTGTATCGATCCAAATTCATATAAGACACTCATAGGCAATCCCATGAAATTCATACATAACACTTCTATATCACGGTCCGGATATTTCGACACCTATGGTTAGAAATCAAGCAAATTAAACACATATAAATCCTCCATTATCCCCACATGGCATAGTTGCAAAATAGTAAACACATAAAGGTTGAGGAACCAACTAGGTTACTCACCTATTACTTCCGAAGCTAATGCCGGAAGTCTCATAACGTCCGTGGAACAGCGGTCCAATGAGCCTCTATAGCAATTGAAATAAATTCACATTACCAATCAGTATAATTAAAATGATCAAATAATGCACATGGAATCCTTAAAAGCGTGTATAATGCATGTTCATGGCATTCCGGCCCTAATCTAAATTTTCCCATCACAAAAATCCGTCTAAAATTAGAAAACTATAGCGCCGACGGCGCAATTCGGACCTCTATAGGTCCCAAATTAAATAAAACAGTGTTTACATGTTCCGTCAATAGGGGCTACGTCAAATTCCCGTCTAAAAATTCCCGTTTTCTCATAATATGAAATTAAATATTCAACGAATCCGATGCCTCAAATCAGGTCAATCGGACGTCGGACGGAAAGAAATTGACAAAAGAACAATTGTACCATTTAATATCAAAATAATAATCAAAAAATAATATAAATATATATATATATATTACGGAAATGCCCGCCTCGCGGGGGCGAGACGTCGCCCTCAGGCGAAATCGCCTCACTTCGAGGCGAGGCGTGCATCAGCGACCAGCCACTAAATCTCGCGAGGCGAGGCGAACGTCGCCTCATGAGGCGGCGAGGTTCCACTGCTACCTCGCCCTTTTTTTTTCAGATTTCAATCTTAATTTCCATCCACTCTAACTTTTAGCACACAATTCAGAAAAATATCCACTATACCTCATTGGAAAGCTTATGCAAAGCTCTACAACTCTCAAGAAGACCAAAAAAATCAAATCCAACCCTAAGGGTATCAAATAACCCATCAAACCTTCTGCCTACTAACTTTTCATCAACACAGGGCAGTACAGTTACAATGTCATAACTCACTGATTCTTCAGTAATAAATTACCACAAAAATATGGTCAATAATTTCACATTGTCCTCAACAACTTTCATGAACAATCCAAAATCCAATTCTATTGCTAAACAAGTCAATTAATTCATCTAATGTTACTGTCCCTGAAAACCTTTAATTTGGGCAGTAACCTTACAACAAGCATAACTTTCAGTATACAAGTCAATAAAATCAGAACTTTATATCCCTGTAAAGATAACATCTTAAACTTCATTTTTAATGAAGCACTCATCATCCAATTCGATCTCTATCAATTTTAAATCTGTTATGGAAGCTACTGTAATGATCAGCCCTTCATAACCTAATGCAGGGTCAATTTTTGAAAAATCATAACTCCCAATTCTGACTTCTAAAAATTACACACCATATATCAATTTCAAGGTAATCTCTTCCTCTACAATTCTTCATAAGCTCACTCACACCAAATCAGTCCACATAAAATGGTAAAATTGCCTCCAATCAGTAAACTCACAAAATCACACTTAAGCTAGGTTTCATCCAAAATGCTCAAAACCAGTCCATAACAAAACAGTTCATATCTCCCAATATACAACTCTAAAAATAGCAAGATCAGTAGCAATGGAAAGATAATTTAAGATGCTACAACTTCCATGAAGACCATTTTCCCTAATTCCATCTCAATTAATTCATAAAAATCAACAAAACTCAGATGTCATGGTTGCGGTTACTGTTCACAGGCAATGGAACAGCAACTTTCCATGCAAAATTCACCCTTCTATCATTGAAATTCAACAACACCTATTTCACACTAAATTGAAGCCAACATCCCAAAGTTTCAGTGGACACTAACCTTACTTCATTTTCATTTCTACACAATAAGTTATGAATAAAACAGTAACATCAATATAACTCCAATTTTCCAGATTTAAGGTTAACCTTAGTTCAACCACTTCCAATGCCTTTTCACATCACTAAACATCAAAATAAATACAAATTAAATATGAATACAGTCATACATATACTAGGGCTAATACTGAAAAATTGCAGCACTTAATTCCTCAATTCATATGCATAATTCAACATCAAAATGCCATTAAACTCAAGCTCAAACCATTTCTATCATACTCTTTTCAATTCATCTTTAACCTAACCTTATAACCATCAATTCAAGCCATTAAAAAAACATCAATTTAATGCATCAAGACTCATAATCAATACATTCTAACTCTCATTCAATGCTTTTATCTACCATGACACTCAATTCCTAATTAAACAACATTAAAACATAAGCTTAAAACCTTATTTCAATTACTTACCTATTAGCTTCCAATCCTCACTTCTTCTCTATTCTCTTCACTTCTTTCTTTCCTATACTTTCTAACCTCTTCATCTAGCCTCATGAAAGTAGATCATCACCATGGTAAGAGCATAACTTGATTTCATGAAAGAGTACTTAAGGTTTGGAGGAGGAGTGTTAAAAGAAGAGAAAATCAATGGTGCTCACCAAAATGGGAATGAAGCTTTGGATGGGTTAACATTTGCTCATTTCTTGCTTTTCTCCAAGGAAAACCGATAGACACTAGGAAGGGCATTAAATGTAGGCATTTTGGTGGCTTAATATGATTTGTCAATGGTTTTCAATGGTTTTAAGAAAAGTCAAACAAATACTTATTTAATCAATTCCAAGATAACCTCATTTTCGGTTATGGAGCACAGGAAGCAAATCTTTCCACCTTCTTAAGGCATCACCAAAATTGCAAGGAGGAGGCATTAAATGAAGGTTTGGTTTGGCAAATTGTGATTGGTTTATGGTTTATAAGAAAAGTCAAACTAATCATTTAATAATGCAGATCAAAAGTTAACCCAATCAATTCAATTGACCCCAATTTCAATCCCAAAATAATATACCCAGTAGTATAACACCATTGGGTAGCAATTTTATTCTAGAAAATCGTAGGGTTAAATCACTGGCGATTTTTCCGGTCAGAAATTTTCTCCGAATTATTTTTTGACAATTACCTAAATTGCCCAAAATTGTAAAACACTTAACAGTTCACTCCAAAAAATTTTCCAAACACGAAAACCACGTTTTCATAACAAAAACACCTTTAAGCCATTTACCTAATTTTGCGGTCAAGAATTTTCTCCGAAAATTCCAGAAAAATCTAAAATCCCTAAAATGTAAAACAATTTATGGTGCAGTCAAATAATTTTCCAAACTCAATTACTCCATTAATTTCACACATAAGTGCAATTTAAAACTGGTTTAAATGACATGCATGCATGTATACTATGTGCATGTGCAACCAATCAATAATTATAGAGACTATATCTTTGTATGCGCATGTCGAGGTATAATTTAATATCCCGAACCCTTCCTAAGTACCAAAATGCCCTTTCTATAGGAGGTGGGATGTTACAATTCCCCCTCTAAAAAAAAATTTCGTCCTCGAAATTCTCAATCAACTGATTCAAGATGACAAGAATCATATCAAGGCCGTCAACATGCGATCTCATTTTCTTACCTATCTCACTTACCATTTTAGAGTAGCTATTATCTTTTGTTAGATCTATGATGCTATGATTCATTTCCTTATTTCGAACTGTTCACTTATCACGTGTTATCCATCTAGGCTAGATTACTAATATTACCTTATTCTTACTACCATCCAACACCTTTTCTCCATAAAATACTGACTAGTTCATATTCCATTGAGTACATCTGCTCAAGGTGATACTTACAATATCATCATTTATCTTGTCCTTGTCACATCACTTTCCTTTTGATACTAATACAATGACACTTAGCTCCATTTCGCTAAAACCACTGCAGTCATTCTTTATAATCCATTGACTTTCTGTTTAACTTCAATTCTCTTTAGACAATTCACTATTTTATAGTAGTCACACACTCTATTTGGATATGTACTTTACACTACTTCATTTGTCCGATCCGGTTTTACCTCCACTAACCCATTCATTTTTCCTAAGTCTCTTTCCTTTGTCTCACTCATCACAGTCTCAAATTCATTATGGTCTTTGACTCCCGTTAGGCACTATGCAGTGTAACAGTATATCCCTACAGTCAATTAGAACTCTATAACTCGATCACAATCCGTGAAACCCAAACCACGTCGCATTGTTCTGTTGAACATTCACACCTATAAGCACTTGAATCAATAATCACTTCATTCTATACCCACAATTATTCAATTTCACTTTTCGCATATGATTACGAGAATGTAAAGCCGATTATTCACTTTCTTGTTCTAGCACTTTTTATCAGGTACCCATACCTTTTTTTTGAATCATTTCCATTTTGACTTGCATATTCACTACTTAAACTCCTGCACTATTAACCATTCTTACCCTTATTCAGTATCTCCATTTTCCAGAAACACTACACACTTACCCATAATCTACTTGACATTCATTGGAAATCCCAATATCTGTAATCTGTTCATTGCAATTGTTCACTATTTGAATTTAGTAGGCAAAATTTTCAGTTTATTACAAAATTGTCGATTATAGTAGTCATTTATGCCCATCTTTTTCCTCAATTTACACAATGTATCCTTATAGGAATCTAAAGTCTCCAATACCATTTATCCTTTATCGGTTCCATTTATCTTATATCATTCACATATTGTCTCGATTCATCACACATTGCCCACTCTCCAATGGTATGCTTATCCTTGGTATCAAATTCTTCACTTATTAATATAGTTCTTTTACTTTTCAACTGCTCAACACTTTCCAATACATCCCGTTTATAAGCATAGTCACCACATTTGCTTACTTCGCAAAATTTCCCATTAGGGTTTTATTAATTTTACCATACATCATTCAACTTTTTTTTGTTGAGTCCACAAGTAGTGTATTTGCGATCCCTTTTATGACGGTAACACTACATCACATCATTGTCAGTTTTCCTTTTGTACCTCTTGTCTCCATTCATTTACTCTTTTTCATTTTTTCTTCTCAACTGTTTTCATATCATTCATATCAACATATGTTAATACCTTGTCATCCATATTTAAACCTCAAAAATTTCCATTTTATTTTAGTATCTCACTTTTCAGTTTGGGACTCTTTTACTCTTAGTTTCAAATCTGGATTCCTCAACGATTTTGCATCATAAATGGAGATCGATTCACTTCACATTGCAATAGGATTACCTCCAATTAAAATTTCACTTATGTTGGATACTTTCCGTTTCTGTACATACAGTGCAGATAACCTCAACAGCATGAACTATGACCCAATTTTACTTTTAATTTTGTCCATACTTCTATCCGTTTAACCGTTAGTCTTACTACCATCTTTATCCTGTCCACGAAAGTCTCATCAATCAATTATTATACCTAATTGCTTTTCAATCATTCTTCACTATACGTACTATCTCAATCAGAACACTTTTATGCCATAATTTAAATATCAGAACATTCCTTACACTAAGGTTCCTTGTGTCAGTCACATAAACATTTTCTTTCACACTTATTCTGTAATCTATACCATAGCATTCTCTCCGGAAACCAATTTGTAACCCATACAATTCAGACTTCCTTAAGACTCCTTTCAGTTTATACTCATCCTCAACTACATGGTGATACCGAATCATTTTCATTTCCTCTCATACGCATACACTCAGTCCACTTTTATCTGACTTTAACCCATTAAGAACTTCACACTTAAAAGCACTCTAACATTTACCGCTCATTTCCTCTGTGGTTTCCATATATCTATAACATACATTTCATTTGTTACAATCAACAGTACTGTCCAACAGTAAATCGACTTAAATGCAACAACTCGTTTCATATACCACTATTATGGTTTCATTCATTTCAAGATCTTTATTTCATTCTCCCCGTATCATTAAACTGTATGCCTCATTCCCATATCCGTTACGTGCAACTTGACCTTGTAAGGTCATATCAATTTGGCTTATCAGCTTATGATCATTATTATTATATATATATATTCTTTTTTTTTTTTGTTTTCTGCTACTTATCTTCTATTTTCCTCAAACAGTCTATGATCGGGTGTTCACAGTCCTCAATACCCGACAAAATCGTTGATACCACTCCATTTTATCTCTATCTATATGCCTATCTATTTACCATTTTTGTGTCCATATACACCTAATTCAGAATTTCCCGATACACCATCAGTAGAAATCATCCGTCTGTCTTTTTTTTTTTCTTACGATTTTATTATACTGATTTCCAAACCCTTATCACAATATTCACATAACCATTTCAGTCTCACGCTTATGCGTTCACGATCCTTCCCGTTTCACAAGTTCATTTCAGTTCATCATACACTTTTATCTCACCATGCCTACTTTTTCCTCCCTACTAGGTACTTTGCTCTTTCAATTCTAGGTAGACCGTTATGGTACAATATTGCTCTTAGTACAATCTCACTATCATCATCTCTCTATGATATCTACTGATGTCTAACACCAATAGGTGTAGTACAATGAATCAATATTTGCCTACTCAGACCATCTTCGTTTACTCAGTTCCAATATTTCCCATTGCATCGCATCTAAAGTCAGAGCTCTCACTCTCGAACTTTAACTTTTACTACAGTCTCTACCCAATATACTTCTCATATTTCCAATGGACCTCTCCCAGTTCTAGACATATTCGTTCTCTGTCGCCGTAATCTTTCCTTAATCAGTCATACACACCTGATACATTGTAATTCTCATTAATTCGTTTCCTTTTCCCATTCCTCATTGCCCAAACACATTCATGGGTTCACTTTCTATCTGGTCTCACTTTTCTCTCACTTAGTCACTTAACACGTATGCACACGTAGGATTTATCCTCGTCGTCCTCATACTAGGGATCGATTACCACGGATGCAACGCAACGACACGACACAAATGCAGGCAATTTAACCTATGTTTCAGACTGTGCCCAGATAAATTACGTACTGCTGGGCTCTGATACCACAAATGTAGCATCCCACTCCCACGAGACCCGAACCCGATATCGACGGTGCTATCCGAGCCGCGACCATGAGGGTGGTATGCTAGAGCGATCAATGCGATTTAAAACTTCGGTGATATTTTGTTTTGTTTTGTTTTTTTGAAAACCAATTTAGTGCTTGCGCATACATTTTCAATCAAAATATTCTTTCAAGACTCATATTACAAATCAATTGGGCCCTTAACAATAACAGTACAAATCAGCGGAAATACAATTTATACATAATTCCAAATGATACAAATGCGACGTGAACTAATCCCGACTTCAAACACCGACTCTCTTGTAGTAATCATACTCCGTCTCACTAACGGGTACTCTTCAATTCTGAAAAATAGTTGCAATGTTGGGTGAGTTTGCGAACTCGGTGAAAACCATCATCGATGGTTCACTCAACTCATGCATAGTCAATCAAGATACCGGTTATCATACATGATCACAATTCATAAATCATAAAAGCAATACAATCCACATTTAATCATACCATTATGCAATGCACGTGAGACCCTTTCCATTTTTATTACGTTGTTGTGTTGGCGCTGGCTCGTCCCATTAAGGCGCATTACTCGGTGAGCCATAGGCTCAGTATCCTTTAATGGGCTCGAGGCCCAATCACGTTGAGCTATAAGCTCTCGTTGGTACTTTCTGGTCACAACCGCCAATTCTTGTTCATGCCATTATGCATGAAATGCATATGTCCAATATATCCAAATCAATAGTGTATCGATCCAAATTCATATAAGACACTCATAGGCAATCCCATGAAATTCATACATAACACTTCTATATCACGGTCCGGATATTTGACACCTATGGTCCAAATCAAGCAAATTAAACACATATAAATCCTCCATTATCCCACATGGCATAGTTGCAAAATAGTAAACACATAAAGGTTGAGGAACCAACTAGGTTACTCACCTATTACTTCCGAAGCTAATGCGGAAGTCTCCGAACGTCAGTGGAACAGCGGTCCAACCGAGCCTCTATAGCAATTGAAATAAATTCACATTACCAATCAGTATAATTAAAATGATCAAATAATGCACATGGAATCCTTAAAAGCGTGTATAATGCATGTTCATGGCATTCCGGCCCTAATCTAAATTTTCCCATCACAAAATCCGTCTAAAAATTAGAAAACTATAAGGCCGACGGTGCATAATTCGGACCTCTATAGGTCCCAAATTAAATAAAACAGTGTTTACATGTTCCGTCAATAGGGGCTACGTCAAATTCCCGTCTAAAAATTCCCGTTTTCTCATAATATGAAATTAAATATTCAACGAATCCGATGCCTCTGAAATCAGGTCAATCGGACGTCGGACGGGAAAGAAATTGACAAAAGAACAATTGTACCATTTAATATCAAAATAATAATCAAAAAATAATATAAATATATATATATATATTACGGAACGCCTCCTCATGGGCGAGACGTCGCCTCATGAGGCTAAATCGCCTCACTTCGTCATGAGGGCGAGGCGTCGCCTCGCGACCAGCCACTAAATCTCGCGAGGCGTGACGTCGCCTCATGAGGCGCGAGTTTCCACTCGCTACCTCGCCTTTTTTTTCAGATTTCAATCTTAATTTCCATCCACTCTAACTTTTAGCACACAATTCAGAAAATATCCACTATACCTCATTGGAAAGCTTATGCAAAGCTCTACAACTCTCAAGAAGACCAAAAAAATCAAATCCAACCCTAAGGGTATCAAATAACCCATCAAACCTTCTGCCTACTAACTTTTCATCAACACAGGGCAGTACAGTTACAATGTCATAACTCACTGATTCTTCAGTAATAAATTACCACAAAATATGGTCAATAATTTCACATTGTCCTCAACAACTTTCATGAACAATCCAAAATCCAATTCTATTGCTAAACAAGTCAATTAATTCATCTAATGTTACTGTCCCTGAAAACCTTTAATTTGGGCAGTAACCTTACAACAAGCATAACTTTCAGTATACAAGTCAATAAAATCAGAACTTTATATCCCTGTAAAGATAACATCTTAAACTTCATTTTAATGAAGCACTCATCATCAATTCGATCTCTATCAATTTTAAATCTGTTATGGAAGCTACTGTAATGATCAGCCCTTCATAACCTAATGCAGGGTCAATTTTGAAAATCATAACTCCCAATTCTGACTTCTAAAATTACACACCATATATCAATTTCAAGGTAATCTCTTCCTCTACAATTCTTCATAAGCTCACTCACACCAAATCAGTCCACATAAAATGGTAAAATTGCCTCCAATCAGTAAACTCACAAAATCACACTTAAGCTAGGTTTCATCCAAAATGCTCAAAACCAGTCCATAACAAAACAGTTCATATCTCCCAATATACAACTCTAAAATAGCAAGATCAGTAGCAATGGAAAGATAATTTAAGATGCTACAACTTCCATGAAGACCATTTTCCCTAATTCCATCTCAATTAATTCATAAAAATCAACAAAACTCAGATGTCATGGTTGCGGTTACTGTTCACAGGCAATGGAACAGCAACTTTCCATGCAAAAATTCACCCTTCTATCATTGAAATTCAACAACACCTATTTCACACTAAATTGAAGCCAACATCCCAAAGTTTCAGTGGACACTAACCTTACTTCATTTTCATTTCTACACAATAAGTTATGAATAAAACAGTAACATCAATATAACTCCAATTTTCCAGATTTAAGGTTAACCTTAGTTCAACCACTTCCAATGCCTTTTTCACATCACTAAACATCAAAATAAATACAAATTAAATATGAATACAGTCATACATATACTAGGGCTAATACTGAAAAATTGCAGCACTTAATTCCTCAATTCATATGCATAATTCAACATCAAAATGCCATTAAACTCAAGCTCAAACCATTTCTATCATACTCTTTTCAATTCATCTTTAACCTAACCTTATAACCATCAATTCAAGCCATTAAAAAAACATCAATTTAATGCATCAAGACTCATAATCAATACATTCTAACTCTCATTCAATGCTTTTATCTACCATGACACTCAATTCCTAATTAAACAACATTAAAACATAAGCTTAAAACCTTATTTCAATTACTTACCTATTAGCTTCCAATCCTCACTTCTTCTCTATTCTCTTCACTTCTTTCTTTCCTATACTTTCTAACCTCTTCATCTAGCCTCATGAAAGTAGATCATCACCATGGTAAGAGCATAACTTGATTTCATGAAAGAGTACTTAAGGTTTGGAGGAGGAGTGTTAAAAGAAGAGAAAATCAATGGTGCTCACCAAAATGGGAATGAAGCTTTGGATGGGTTAACATTTGCTCATTTCTTGCTTTTCTCCAAGGGAAAACCGATAGACACTAGGAAGGGCATTAAATGTAGGCATTTTGGTGGCTTAATATGATTTGTCAATGGTTTTCAATGGTTTTAAGAAAAGTCAAACAAATACTTATTTAATCAATTCCAAGATAACCTCATTTTCGGTTATGGAGCACAGGAAGCAAATCTTTCCACCTTCTTAAGGCATCACCAAAATTGCAAGGAGGAGGCATTAAATGAAGGTTTGGTTTGGCAAATTGTGATTGGTTTATGGTTTATAAGAAAAGTCAAACTAATCATTTAATAATGCAGATCAAAAGTTAACCCAATCAATTCAATTGATTCCAATTTCAATCCCAAAATAATATACCCAGTAGTATAACACCATTGGGTAGCAATTTTATTCTAGAAAATCGAATTTGGTTAAATCACTTGGCGATTTTTCCCGGTCCAGAAATTTTCTCCGAATTATTTTTTTGACAATTACCTAAATTGCCCAAAATTGTAAAACACTTAACAGTTCACTCCAAAAAAAATTTTCCAAACACGAAAACCACGTTTTCATAACAAAACACCTTTAAGCCATTTACTAAGCAATTTTGCCGGTCCGGGAATTTTCTCCAGAAAATTCCAGAAAAATTCTTAAAAATCCCTAAAAATGTAAAACAATTTATGGTGCAGTCCAAATAATTTTCCAAACTCAATTACTCCATTAATTTCACACATAAGTGCAATTTAAAACCTAAGTTTAAATGACATGCATGCATGTATACTATGTGCATGTGCAACCAATCGATAATTATAGAGACTATATGCTGTATGCGCATGCCGAGGTATAATTTAATATCCCGAACCCTTCCTAAGTACCAAAATGCCCTTTCCTATAGGAGGTGGGATGTTACATTAAGTAATTGAGTTAGCATTAATTTAGTTGTAAGTGAGTAAGATGTCATAAATAAATTAGTTGGCATGAATTGAATAAGTTAGGTAAGAGTTAATGAAATTTAATATGTTAGTTGGTTAGTTAGGTTAAAATTAAATGCAATGGGCCTTAATGAAGTAGAAAAAGAAAAGAGAATAAGTGGGCTTGAGAAATTAGTGGGCCTTGAGTAGTATAAGGAGGATGTAGGAAATAAGAAGGAAGAAGAAGAAGGGAATTGGGCTTAGGGGCCTATGGGCTTAAGTGATTTAAAGAAGAGTATAAAAGGGAGGAGATAAGTGATTTTTAGTAGGAAAAGAAGAGGATTTCGAAAATTAAAAGAGGGAGAAGGAGGTGAGTTCGTGAATGGAGAAAGAAGGAGGAGAAGAAAAAGAGCTTGCTTAGGGCTTTGATTTCCATGAGATTTAGAGAGTGTTTGAAGAAAGTGCAAGAAGAAAAAGTGAAGAGGAGAAGCTAAGCTACCTTTTGAGCCAAGAAACTCTTGGGTTGAGTTAAGATCTAAGGTAAGTTATGTTTTTAAGAGTTGGTTTTTAGTTGGGTTTTGGTGTAGAAGGTTTAAGAATCAAGTGGGTTTTGTGATTCTCAAGCTAATTTCATGAAAGAAGTTTTATGGAATTTCAATTGGATTTGTGTTGAATTTGGGTTTTGTTTCTCTTAAATTAGAGCAAGAGAGAGGAGAAGAGCAAGTGGAGGAGCTCCATTAGCAAGGATTTAACAAGTCTAAAAGGTGGGTTTCATATTTATCTTTATGTATATAAGCTATAAATGTAAATTAATGCATGACGTTAATGAGTTTCAACTACTTGAAAGTTGTATTAAATGCTTGTGTTAGTTGTGGTTAGATGACATTAATCGTGAGTTATGTGTAAATGAAAATAATACATGTTGATGATTTGATGATGGTTGAGTTAGCATTGAATGAAATAGCTTAAATGAGTATGAATGCACAATATGATTTATGTATGAAATGTACGATATGAAATATGCATGAAAGAGAAGATTCTTCAAGAAAACAATGAATTGGACAAGAACAGTTCAATTTCTTGTATGATGCATGATTGGTATGTTATGTGGGTAAGGTATTGTCCTAAGAACTGTCACGTGCACGTCGACCATGAAAGCCTTCGCCCGGCTGCCCGATTGTGGCATAGGATGATCCAACATTTTGGACTCCTCAAGATTTGCCCATATAGGCTCATTAAATGAGACTATATGGTTGCCAAGAATAAGGACTTACCGAGCCATTTGATGTGTTTCATATGTGATTACATGAAAATGCAAGAATTATGAATGTTTGAATTGTGAGAAATTATGCTTATGTATTGATGAAAATTGCACGATGCATGTATTTAGACTTTATTGAAAGATTGTTAAATGTATGGATAATTAAATGGATATGCTTGATATATAAATATAAATGTGTTACCCACTGTTTAAAGCTCACCCCCACCTTCCCGTCCCATCTCCAGGTGAAGATCGGGATCACGAAGAATGAGCTCAAGGCATACTCCAAGATTGTGTTTTTAATGTATTTTCAAGTTAACTTTTATAAATCAATGCTTTAGATGCATTTTGAGCAAATGATGTTTTTGGCAAGTTTGTATTTTGGGATATGATGGAGTGGCTTGAAATGCCCTCTAAAGCTTTGTAATAACTTATGATTTCATATGAATGCAAGAATGTTAAGTTTTAATGTATTTTGAGAAATCCATGTATGTTTAAGACAATTGCATCATTGTTATAGTTTGGATATGTTTAGATAATTAAGAGTATGGTTGTTGCTTAGAATGGTATTTGGAGATACCTTAGAGTTTAGACTTATTATATGAGGTTGTATGTTGAATTTTATGCAGGTGGAAGTATTAGGATTGAAAGTTTGGTTAGTTGCATTTTAAGGGAAGTGTTGTCAAATTTTCCTAAAAATTTGACAGAATTTTGCTTCAGGTTTAGACCCTCTTAGGGCTTGAATTAGATCAATGAGTCTTCATTAAGATTGTAGTAGTAGTTTAGAGCTTTCCAAGGGTATATCGTTTGTCTCATTTGGAGTTAGGGTTAAAAAGTTATGAGGATTAGAACACATTCAGTTATTGTTCATGTTGCACATTGTACTGTTACATTGGTTAATGGCATGACAGTGCATTTGATTGAGTTTTTAAATCCTTTAATGATGGAATTAACATTTGTGTCCTTCATGAGATTTGTAGTTTATCTCGTTATCTTTCCATGGAGGTATAGTATGCTCATATTGGAGCTAGGAATAAGAAGTTATAAGCTTTGAAAGATGGAAGTGTCAAGTGAATTGAAGTTGGTTTTAAGAATTGGAAGTTTTGAAAATTGGCGTGTCCGTTAAACGGACACTAATGTTCGTTAAATGGACAGCCTCGGGTGTCAAAACACCCCTTGTCCTACCCGTGTCCGTTAGACGGACATGCATGTCCGTTTAACGGACATTTGCGAAGAGTTTGGTACCCATTCACCCGAATGTGTCCGTTAAACGGACATGGCTGTCCGTTTAACGGACAACTACGGGAAAAGTGACATTTTGGACTTTGTTAGAGGACGAATTTGGTTTTGTGGTCTTCATAAGAGTTGTAGATCTATATGTCTACTTTCAAATGGTGAAAGAACGAACACGTTTGGACCTCTATATTAAAATTTATGGCAATCGCGCCAAAAGAGTTTCAAGGTGATTTTGGAAGTGAGCATGGTCTACTGTTTTGGGCATAAATCCCTCATACGACCTCTAAATGAGGTGATTCTTGAACCATTGGATTTATAAGACATATATCCTTCACTACATAAAATTTGGTATCAATTGGAGTCAAATTGAGAAAGTTAGCATTAAAAGAAGTGAGAGGCCAGTTAAGAGAGCATGTTTCAGGTATGAACACCTTTGGGTATTTGAATCATATCTTGAGTTATATGACTCAGATTAAGGTGATTCTTGCCTCTATGCGAACGTGAGGCTTTAAGCTACATTTGTTATGAACAAGTAAAATTGTGATTTTGATGTTTAGGAAGTGTGCGCTCATCATTTTTGTGGAACAACATCTTATAACACTGCAATGTCGTAAGAACAAGGTTTCAGGAGAACGATAGTTAAGCAGTTGGGTCACGAGATCCGACATCTATGGTATCAAAGCAAGTGTGATAAGTGTAAGTTCTATGTAGTTGGGTCTCGGATCCAACAGTTGGGGTCCGGTCTACGGATCGGGTTCCAACACCAGAAGACGTTGGGTGTATCCTATTAAGAGAAAGGATGAAGTATTTCCAACCTTCATAACATTTAAAGCTCAAATTGAGTTAAAGACAGGGAAGAACATCAAGTGCCTCAGGATTGATATTGGTGGAGAATATACTGGTGATGAGTTCATTGATTTTCGTAATCAAGAAGGCATCAAACGTCAATTCACGGTGCCTCACACTCTTTAACAAAATGGAGTGGTAGAGCGAATGAACAGAACTCTGATTGAAAGAACTAGAGCCATATTAAGAACTGCAAGGATGACAAAGTCTTTATGGGCAGAAGCAGCGAAGACTGCCTGCTATGTGATTAATCGATCACCAACAAGATCAATTGATCTAAAGATATCAATGGAGATGTGGACCGGTAAATCAACAGACTATTCTCAGTTACACACATTTGGAAGTCTTGTGTTCGTGATGTATAATACTCAAGATATCACAAAACTAGATCCAAAATCTAGAAAATGTAGATTTGTGGGGTATGCTGATGGAGTTAAGAAGTATCGATTATGGGATCCCATTTCTCACAAGCTCATCATTAGCAGAGATGTCATATTTGCAAAAGAAAAACTACAAGAGAAAGATAAAAAAAGCACGTCTGAAGAAAATTATGAAATTATAACGATTCAAGAGCAAAGGAAGACTGAACAAAAAGATTCTATTAAAGTTGTATCAGATCACAAGGAGCAAAAACTGGTTGAATATGAAAATACAACAGTTAGATAGTCAACCCATGAAGGGAGAATCCCAACCTGGCAATCCAATTATCTTATGGAGGGCAATGTTGCGTATTGTCTCCTAACAGAAGACAGTGAACCATCAACATTCCATGAAGCAACAAATAGCTCAGATGCATCACTTTGGATGGTAGTAATGTAGGAAGAAATAGAAGCTCTTCATAATAATAAGACATGGAAGCTTGTGCCACTACCACAAGGGAGAAAGCCCATTGGTAACAAATGGGCGTACAAAATCAAACGTAATAGTAATGATCAAGTGGAGTAGTATCCTGCAAGGTTGGTGGTAAAAGAATATGCTCAGAAAGAAGGTATCGATTTATTGAAAATTTTTCACTTGTAGTTCGTCTCAATACAATTCAGATTATCCTAGCTATGTGTGCTATATTTGATCTACTTTTAGAGCAGTTAGATGTAAAGACTACATTTCTTCATGAAGATCTTGAAGAAGAAATTTACATGCATCAACCAGAAGTTTTTGAAGAACTAGGGAAAGAGAACTTAGTTTGTAGGTTGAACAAATCTTTGTATAGATTAAAACAGGAGCTAAGATGTTGGTACAAAAGATTTGATTCCTTCATAATGAGTCGTGGTTTCAACATATTTAGTGGAGACCTTTGTGCATATTTCAAGAGGTTTGATAATAATGATTTCATTGTATTATTGTTATATGTTGACGACATGTTGGTTAAAAGCCCTAACAAAGATCGTATTCAAGATTTGAAGGCTCAATTAGTTGGGGAGTTTGAAATGAAGGATTTAGGACCAGCAAACAAGATTCTAGGGATGCAAATTCAATGAGACAAAAATAACAGGAAGATTTGGCTTTCTTAAAAGAATTACTTAAAGAAAATCTTGTGACGTTTCAATATGCAAGAATGTAAGTCAATCTCTACCCTTCCTTTTGTTAATTTTAAGTTATCTTCAAGTAAAAACCCTAGCAGTGAAGTAGAGAGGAAGGAGATGTCTTGAGTGCTATATACATCAGCTATGAGAAGTTTAATGTTCGTTATGATTTGCATAAGATCAGACATTACACATGTAGTGGGAGTCGCTAGTCATTACATGGAGAATCCTGGTCGAGAACATTAGTGGGTTGTAAAAAGGATCCTAAGATATATTAAAGGGACCTCAAATGTTGCTCTATGTTGTGAAGGATCTGAATGTATTATTAAAGGATATGTTGATTTTGATTTTGCAGGCGATCTTGATAAAAGAAAATCCACCACAGGCTATGTATTTACTATTGCAGGAGGAGCTATGAGTTGGGTGTCTAAACTATAGTCAGTTGTAGCATTATCTACAACAGAAGCTGAGTATATGATAGCTACACAAGCTTGCAAGGAATTGATCTAGATAAAAAGGTTTTTTGGAAGAGCTTGGGCAGTGACAAGAAAAAATCCTTTTGTATTGTGATAGTTAGAGTGCCTTGCATATTGGAAAGAATCCAGCTTTTCATTCTAGAACTAAACATATAGGAGTTCAATATCATTTTATTTGTGAAGTGGTGGAAGGTGGAAGTGTGGACATGCAAAAAATTCACACAAAAGAGAACCTAACAGATACACTAACAAAGCCAATCAACATTAATGAATTCATATAGTGTAGATCCTTGTATGGCTTGGCAGAGACGTAGACAATAGAGAAATGACAAGATAGAAATAACGATATGAAAATTGATTGGTTCTCATTCAAATCTCCAGGTGGCTTAAATCCCATATTGGTCAAGAGAGAATATAAAAGCCTCCATTAAGGCTATATAAGGAGGCATATGTTTAAGGTTTTATATATCCTAAAAATCTCTTTCCTATAACCTTGTGTACAATTCTTGGTGTGGATTGTGATATCTTCCTCTTATAATATTTGTTTTATATAGTGGAAAGTTTTCTATTCTTGCCCGTGAGTTTTTCCCCAAATTTGTTAAGGGGTTTTCCACGTTAAATCTTGTATGTCCCTTTTATCTCAATTTCTTTTATTGGTATGTTTGCTCTATCCAGTGGAGTCCACCTCTTATTAATTGATGCTATCAAATTGGTTCTTACCTTTTATGGAAGAAAATAAATTCCAGTTATTACTCAAATATCTCTTCTAGATACTGTCTACGTCACGTACTAAAATGCTTATTGATACCTTATTGACCACCTTAAATATGAAAGTGTCATCCTCACCATTGCTCCTGATTTTAACATTAGATTGGATGATCTCACTTCATTTGAAAGGTTACAAGTCCAATTTTAAATTATTGTAGCTAAACAACACCCTATAGAAATTATAGCCACATTATACCATTAAATGATTTGTTGCTAACAAAATCATGTTATAGATCTCAACTTTTCAAACTCAACTTCTGATGCTTAGGGATGTCAAAAAGGGTCTGGTTCGGACCTTATTTCAAAAACGACATTATTTTTAACGATTTTCTTACAAAAAATGGTGAACTAGGTTGGCCCGACCTTCACGTGGCCTGGGCCATAGGCCAATCAGCCCATGGTTTGTTGGATCGGAAAAAGAAAGCATTCCATATTTGGAGAAATGATAGATTTCAAAATTTTTTAGAAATCTAAATTGTGACGAAAGCAGTATATCCAAATCATCATGCCAATCTATACATGATATGGTATAAGGATAATAATAAACATAACAAGATAGAGATTATATTACCGACTCCTTCGCTATAGCTTTAACTCCTCGCTGCGCTATCCTATCCTCGACAATATAGCCTCTCTTAAGTGATGTATCCTCTTCTTCTTGTTATTGTTTCCTCTTCTCGATATTGTATCCTCAACCAATCCGATCTACCACTTGTTCTTCTTGGACAACTTGGTTAACAAGATCTTTTGGTAGGAAAGGAGAAGAAAACTTTGGAGGAGAATTTTCTTAGAAGAAAGAAAACCAAGAATGAGACACTCTCATGCAATTTTTGATTTTTTCATGCAAGATAGGAGAGAGAGTGATAAAAATGTAAAAACCCCTTCTTACTCCCTCACACTTTCGGTTAACAATAAAGGAAAGAAGAGTTTTTCAACCAATGCATCATTTCTTCATTTAATCAATCATAAAGAAGCCATTAAATAAGATTCTTCTCATTTGTCTTTAAGATGACTATATGAAAAGTCTATTAACTTAAATGAGACCTATCAATTTCATTTTTGATGATGAAAGAAGGAAGATGGTCCATCCAATGTATGTCTTTCTTCTTTAATTCAATAAATGCTAATAGATTACGTGCTATCATTAAAAGATATCTATTAAACTATTTAATGGTAAGTTTATAACTCTATTTAATGATGATAAACCATAATAAAGACCATCTTTATTTAGCAATTTAATGTTAAATGTGCAGCTGCATATTTAGCCCTAATGAAAAATTAAATTGCACTTTACTTTCTTAAAAAATTTTTAATTTAATTATTCCAATTAATCAAATTAAACCAAAGTCTAGCCCATTTCTAAATTTACATTTGGGCTTCTAATTAAACATTAAGTGCAAGCCCAACATTCAATTATGGGCTTCTAAAACTTTCATTTATATTTCTTACTTTGCTTGATAACCTTCCTTGAAGTTAAGTGGAGAATCTTATTGGACTTAGATAATTCAAGCTCCAATAAGCCCATAATTAATTTAATCTCATTAGAATAAATTCTAGCTTATTAACTAAATATTATTCTACCAAGGACAATTAGTTGAACTCTTGAATTACTAAATACCATGAGAACACATATTTCAAATAATATGTCCAATAACAAACCCTATCATGAACCTTATTATAGCCATTCGCACAACTAAGAGTAAAATTATCGTTTTGCGCTTATGTTAGTTTTTTCTTCTAGATCTCCCATTTTACTTTATATGGTGATTAATACACAAGATCTTATCTTAGTGTTAAGACTTGTGTTAAGTCAAAATGACTTTACATTAATGATTTTGATGAAGTATAAATAATGAAAGAAAGCAAAAGCAGACGAAAGGAGAAAAACAGACGGAAGCTGAAAAGCAGACGAAAGGAGAAAAATAGACGGAAACAAAAAACAAACGAAAGAAGAAAAACAGACGGAAGCAAAAACAAACGAAAGGAGAAAAACAGAAGGAAGATGAAAAGCAAACAAAAGAAAAAAAATAGACGGAAGCCAAAAGCAGACGAAAGAAGAAAAACAGACGGAAGCCAAAAACAGACAAAAGAAAAAAAGCAGACGGAAGCAAAAGCAGACGAATAAAAGCAGACGGAGATAAAAGCAGATGGAAGCAAAAGCAAACGGAAGAAAAAAACAGACAGAAGCAAAAGCAGACGGAAGCAAAAGTAGACGATGAAAAGCAGACAGAAGCGAATCGCGTCTGATTCAAGAATCAGTTTGAGTTAGTTACAGAACTCAACTGAATAACCGCTTCTTTCAAGAAACAAGATTAAAGAAGCAAGAAGTAGTTGCAGACGAAGACTATAAATATAAGTCGAAGTAGAAGATTGCATAGTTACACACTTGAACGTTACAAAAACTGTCAATACTTGAGAGAAATTTTTGTGCGATTTGTCTAGAGCTATCTTACTGTAACAAAGCTCGAAATATCTTTCAGTCGAAAGTTGTACAGATAGCCTGCAGAGGCTAAAAGTAAAAGAATACTGACTGTAAAGAGACCTGAAAAGGCTCAGAGAAAAAGAATACTTGTAAAGTTGTTGAGAGATAGTGAAATCTCAGAAAGACTTCTGAGAACTGGACGTAGGCCACGGTTTGGGGTGAACCAGTATAAAAATTGTTGTGCCTTCAACTCTATATCCTTATCTCTCTTATCCTTCAAAGTTTCAATCTTACTAATTTTTCAACAAGTTTTCGAAAAATATTTTATAACTTTGATTTATAGTAGTTCTTGTGAAAAGAACAAGTTTCTTTTAACAAAACATTTTTGAAAGGTTTTTTAAAAAGAGGGGAAATGCACAATTCAACCCCCCCTTCTTGTGCATTTATGCATCGTATAATAAGCCTTATATTGACGTGTGATTCACTTCAATTGGTATCAAAGCTTGGTGTCTAAGGATCACATTAACAATGTGTGGATTAAAGATTATGGTGGAATCATATACATACATTGCGGAAGGTGCGTAAGGTGCGTCAGTCACTAGACCTCCGGCATTCAACGGAGAAGACTACCACTACTAGAAAGACAGAATGCGATTGTTTATCGAATCTACTTATATTGACCTTTGGGACATAATAGAGAATGGACCATACACACCGGTGGATGAAAAAGGAAATCTCGTTCCACGAATTAGATGGACGGCTGATCAAAAGGCAAGATTTCAAATGAATTCCAAAGCGAAGTTTTTCTTGAGTTGTGCCCTAAGCAGAAGTGATTACGACAAAGTCCATGGATCGACACTGCAAAGGAGATGTGGGATACGATATCTATCGCACATAAGGGTACAAACCAAGTCAAAGAATCCAAGATAAGCATTCTTATGCACCAGTACGAGCTCTTCAAGATGAAAGATGAAGAATTTATATATCAAATGTTTGGAAGATTTCAAACAATTATCAATGGATTAAAAGCTCTCGGAAGAACTTACGACAACCAAGATCACATGCGTAAGATCCCGAGGAGTCTACCAAAGAGGTGGAGACCAAAAGTTAGTACTGTGCAAGAAGCTAAGGACTTAAGCGTATTAAAGCTTGACGAACTACTTGGATCGTTGAAAATACATGAAGTTTAGCTCGATGCTAAAGACAAGCCCAAATGGGACAAGTCGATAGCACTAAAGGGTGGACAAAAGAATCATAAAACTCAAAGAAAGAGGAATCCATCAAAAGCGTTGAAGATTGAAGAATCCAAGAATGATGATTCTAATGAGTCAGAACAAGAGTCCAGTGATGAAGATGACGAGCTATCTTTCATTTCAAAGAAGATCAGACGGATGTGGAAGAAGAAGTCCAAAGGAAATCAATTCTTTAAGAAGAACGAAAAAGATGATAGAAAAGTAAAAAAGACATCCTTCATATGCTACGAGTGTAACAAACCTGGACATTACAAGTTTGAGTGTCCAACTCTAAAGAAGAAACCAAAGAAGAGTAGAGAAGGCAAGAAAAGCATGATTGCAACTTGGGAGGATCTAGATTCATCTGAATCAGATACAAGTTCCAAAACATCAGAACATGCAAATATTTGCCTAGTAGCGGAAGAGGAAAGTGATGAGGAGATATCCTTCCTTGGAAGAAGCAGCAAGCACCATTAGTATTTGGACAGTGGATGCTCGCGACACATGACGGGAAGAAGGTCTATGTTCCTAGATCTTCAGTATAAGAAGGGAGGATCGGTAACTTTCGGAGACAACCAACAGGGCAAGATAATTGGAATCGGTAAAATAGGTAAAGATTCCTTTGCATGCATTGATGATGTGCTGCTTGTTGATGATCTGAAACACAATTTGATTAGTGTCAGTTAATTGTGTGATTCTGGTTTTGAAATTACGTTCAATCAAAGTCTTTGTGAAGTCAAAAACAAAGATGGGTCCATATTCTTTTCTGCCAAGAGAAGAAATAATCTTTACAAAATTGATTTAGAAGATTTTCAAAATCAAAATGTTTTATGTTTTTTATCAACTGAAGAAGAAAGACTAATTTGGCATAAAAAGCTAGGTCATGTCAGTTTTAAACATGTTTCAAAGTTGTTAAAACATGATTTGGTAAGAGGTTTACCAAAAATAAGTTTTGACAAAGATTTCTTTTGTGAAAATTGTCTTAAAGGAAAACAAGTCAAAACATCGTTTTCTTCTAAAAATACTGTAACATCTTCTAGATCTCTAGAGTTGTTACATATGGATTTATTTGGTCCAACTAGGACGATAAGTCTTGGCGGAAAGAAATATGAACTTGTTATTGTTGATGACTTTACTAGATTTTGTTGGATATTATTTTTGTCACACAAAGATGAGTCTTTTAAGTGTTTTAGGACCCTTTCTAGAAAGTTACAGAATAAAAAAGGAATATCTATAGCCAGCATCAGGAGTGATCATGGTGGAGAATTTGAGAATGAGAAGTTTAGAATATTCTGTGAGGAGAATGGAATTTTTCACAACTTTTCTGCTCCTAGGACTCCGCAGCAAAATAGAGTTGTTGAAAGGAATAACAGGAAGATTCAAGAGATGGCAAGGACTATGTTGTGTGAGATGAATCTTCCTAAGTAATTCTGGGCAGAAGTTGTGAATACAATATGTTATATTCAGAATAGAATATTGCTGTGACCTTTATTGAAGAAAACTCCTTATGAGTTATGGAATGGAAGGAGACCGAATATATCTTGCTTTCATCCATTTGGTTGCAAGTGCTCTATACTGAATACAAAGGAGTTGTTGGATAAATTCGATTCAAAGACCTATCCAGGTATTTTTCTAGGCTACTCTTTATCATCAAAGGCTTTTAGGGTTTACAATCTTACCTCAAAGACTGTTGAGGAGACTATTCATGTCAAGTTTGATGATAGTTTCTAACCAAGTAAGGAAGATGACATGGATAGTAAAGTCACTTCAATGCCCTTAGGTGATACTATAGAAGCTTCATCATCACAAACTCAGTTAGACAAGGTTGAGGATATTCCAGAGACTCTTGAGTTAAAAAGAGATTAGAGATATAAGAGTTCTCATCTAGAAGAGTTAATTATTGGAGAGACCTCAGAAGGAGTCCGAACAAGGTCCAAATTTAGAAGAGAAGTTAATGTAGCTTTTATCTCTGAAATAGAGCCTAAGAAGATTGAGGAAGCTCTTCAAGATGAAGCGTGGATTTTAGCCATGCAAGAGGAGCTGAACCAATTTACTAGGAATAAAGTTTGGTCCTTGGTTCCTAAACCCTCGAAGAAATCCATTATAGGAACTATATGGGTTTTTAAGAATAATTTAGATGAATCAGGGAGAGTAAGTCGGAATAAATCCAGATTAATAGCACAAGGCTATAATCAGCAAGAAGGAATAGACTACAATGAGACGTATGCTCCAATAGCAAGACTTGAAGCTATTAGGATACTTCTGGCATATGCTGTTTGTCATGATATAAAGCTTTTTCAGATGAAAAAAGCGTATTTCTGAATGGTTTTATAAACGAAGAGGTGTATGTTAAGCAACCTCCTGGTTTTGAGGATGTTAAGTATCCAGATCATGTCTATAGACTTCATAAGGCTTTATACAGCTTAAAGCAAGCTCCTAGAGCTTGGTATGATTGTCTAAGTACCTTTCTTATTGAGAGTGGTTTTAGTAGAGGTCAGGTAGATAAGACACTCTTTAGGAAGAACTATGAGAATGATTTCATTTTAGTGCAAATTTATGTTGATGATATCATTTTTGGTGCTACTTCAAAAAATTTATGCATGAGTTTTGAGAGTTTAATGAAAAATGAGTTTGAGATGAGTATGATGGGAGAGTTGAAGTTCTTTCTTAGGTTGCAAGTTAAGTGATTGAGTCCAAGTTTATCTTATTAATTGGCTACACTTTCATAACTGTTAATGCACTTTTTGACTCCTAATTGTAACTTTTGTGCTTAAATTAGTTCCTTATATTGAGCTCATATGATTTGCAATTTGTTAGTAAAATTGTTGCAAATTGATATTCATTGCATTATAATTTTTCTAAGGACAATTAATACTGCAAATGGCTATTTTGTTTTGTAGGAAAACAAGGGAGTCAACTCATCAGAAAGTCAACAGGATGTGAGCCTTCCATGCACGTCGCGGCGCATCCAGCAGAAAGCACGTCGCGACGTCAAACAATTCTTACGTCGCGGCGTATGATCGAGCAACAACACGTCGCGACGTCTAACAATTAACACGTCGCGGCGAGCAATCCAGGAAGGCATGCCGCGATGTCAAGGAAGCATCTCGTCGCGGCGAGCAGGCGGATACCCGGACTACAAATAAAAATTTCTCTCACTGTACTGACAAGACCTGTGACCCATCCTTTAAATCTTACCGAATTAGGTTAGAACAAAGAATCTTTTAGGGGAGCGACATTCATTCGGGGAGAAAAAGGAGACCAACGAGCGAAGAGAGAAGAAGAGGAAGCACTCACGTCTACCACGCAGGGTTCCATTCGGGGTTCCCTGGAGACAATTTCATATAGTTTTTTTTTTCATTTTCACCGTCGACTCCATCATGAGTAGTGTAGCGCCCCCTCACCGTAGGGTACACATCGGGACACCCAACACGTATCCCACGATAAGGTGCACTACCAGAACAGTTCCCCTAAAATCCACATGGCATCGCAATAAATAAAATCACAATTTGTCAAAAATCAGTAGATTTAAAATTTACAATATCATCCTAATACAGTCATCCAATGACAAGATAGACAAGTCTATCAGTTCCCTAACAAACCAAAAGGAAGCTGATACTAAAGTCTATCCTAAGTCATCCTCAAAATACTAACTCCGCTGACCGACCTGTGTGCTATCGCGTCTCTTGCCAGCAACTCGCACGACACGAACAACCATCTCCGGAGCTAGGAGTCTACTCTATCAGTCCTGAAAAATACGATGCAATTTTGGGTGAGTTTTGCGAACTCAGTGAGAAACCATCATCGATGGTTCACTCCAATCATGCATTACGCGTATCGCGTACAACATAACAGTAATTTATATATATACAACTTCGATGAGTTTATAACGATTTCTGATGACCGGTAACAATATACGATGATAAGCGGTTTGCGATATCACGTACCAATCACGATCTATCTGATGGTTTACAGTATTACATCACAGTTTACGGTAGTCTCTAGCAGTTTACAGTATCAAATACCAACTCACAATAATCCCTCACAATTTACGATTGCCATATCACGATTCACGATTATCGCAAAGAATTTACAATAGCACTAACATTTAGCGGTATCATATTGCGCTTTCTGATAAATCATGTCATTATCACAATTCGGTCATTTTAGGCATTGATACGATATGCAATGCGTGAGACTCTTTTCGTTATTCGATGTTGTGCCCAAGCGCTCGATCGATGATCGATGGGGCGTCGTCGATTTCTCCCCTCGGGCTAGGCCGATAGATGCGATGTTTAGGGATAAATCCCCTCGGGCTCGAGGCCCGGTCAGTAATAATCGCGACTTGGGTCACATTCCATTATCTGATCATGCAGTTATGGTCACAATAATTTGCAGTATACAGTCACAGTTATTCACAGTAGTCATATAGTTCAGGCATTCAGTACTAATCAGTAACATATACCAATTTTCAGTACTATACAGTAGTTTGCGGTATGCATGTGTGACTCTTTCCAATTATTCAGTTTTGTGCCCAAGTGCTCAGTCAGTAAACAGTGGGGACGCGTCAGGGATTTCTCCCCTCGGGCTAAGCCCGGTCAGTACAGTACGAGAGCTCGAGGCTCTTTTCAGTGAAATTAGCAACTTGGGCACGTCCATTATCTGATCATGTATTTATGCATGCAATGCGATGTTCATGATTCAAGATTGATAATTGATAATTCCGTGATCGATAGTCTACGATGTCTGGCTATAAAAGCCCGATATTACGATGTTGATGTCACTCGATAATTCCAGTCCAATCTGATGAGTTCGGTTCGATCAGTAGAAGCATGTCACTTTCGATCATGCACATTTCGAACATATCAATAATCATGCGGTTTCACGGTATCATGCGATTCAATCTTACACATTTCATGAGTTATCTGATGCAATTCAATCACATCTGATTCACTAATCATGTAATTTACATTGTCAAGTAGTTCACAGTGAGCATATAGGCAAATCAGAACTTTGATAAACCATCTAGGTTACTCACCTGTTACTTTCGAGCTACTGCCTGGAAGTCCCAGCAATGTCCGTAGAACGACGATCCAACGGTACCTCTATAACAGTACAGTACAGTCTATTATTAATTGCTCAATTAACCAGTTCAGTAATGCATATGTCTCAATGAAATGATGTACAATGCATGTTCACGATTTTCGGTGCTAAAACCCAGCTTCGATAACCTATGCTCAATTTCAACTTTTTACTCAATTGAATCATCACTAATTTGGTTCAGTCCTCAATTCAGTTCAATTTTCTCGATTCATATACCCTATAACAATTTCATATCCATCAGTCCAATTATACAGTGAAAATCCCAATTAGGACTCCAATTATCACAATTCAGTACTTAGATCACACTATGAACCATAATTAACTTTAATCTCAACAGTCAGTACCATTTACATCAAATTCTAACTCTCGATATTTCCTCAACAGTAGACCCCTTTCTCTAGTTCACAATGAATCAGGGATTACCTCGATCGGGGGGTCCATACCATAAACTATGCCAAATCAACAAAGTTCATTCCAAACAGAATTTCCCCCATACGTCGCGACCTACACCCTTTCGTCGCGACGTGAAAAGCTCACTCGTTGCGACGTAGAGGACTGCTCGTCGCGTTGCACAAAGCCACGTTCGTCGCGACGTGGAACCCACTCGTCGCGACGTACCAACCCCAATTCGCCGCGACATCCACCCGACTCGTCGCGACTAATAGATTTAATTAAATTCAATCACTCATCGCGACGAAGCCCTTGGCGCTTCTGCGCTCGTCGCGACGTGCGACGGTCCGATCGTCTTCTCCGATCGCTTTCTGCCATTAAAGCCATTAATAACCTCCGTTAACACTCTAACTACTCAATCTTACCCAATAAATGCCATAAATACTCAAATAACCAGTAATAACAACATTAAATCTAATAAAACTTACCAATCGACGATAAATCCCAAATCTCAAAATCGCCAGTAACCACTAAATCCTCACGAAACCAACGATCAAACACTCTCAAGCCTCTCTACCTTCACCAATCACTATAAATCAGTTAGCTTAACACAAAAGGAGGGAAACCACAAGAGATAGATCAAAGAATCCTCACCGATGGAGGAAATCGAAGGGCGCCGTGGGAGGAGACGAAGAAAACGATTTTGCCTAGGTCATTCTCCCATTCCACTTAGCCATATATATATATATACATAGTCTCCCAAATCGGTCCCGATTTCAGTCTCTAAATTTCAATGGCTCAACATTTAAATTCATCTACGATATAACTCTAATTTTTCATCGCCATTAAACCCTCCTTTCGATTACTATCTGGTCAATCGATTCATCACTCAAAACTTTCGATGCAGGCATTTTCTCCGAATTTCTCGAAAATTTCCTATAAGCCACTATCAATTGCCAGTCACTCTTACACTATTTTAAATCACTCATTCGAACCCAATTACTCTCAATTTCTCAGTCGATTTCAATCTAGTCAATTCCAATCAATTCAGTCAATTCACAATTCGATCAATTCACAGACCAATCAATTCAGTCAATTTCAATTCACAATTAAATACCAAAAATCATGAATGCATGTACCAATGAATAAATAAGTATGCATATCAGATAGACTGTTCCTCTATAATTAGAGGCCGATAGCACACTCGGTCGATAAATCTGATGCTGACTATCGATCGGTTCAATTTACGAGAATACCACTTGTTATGATAGCAGGATGTTACAATTCACCCCTCCTTATAAAAATTTCGTCCTCGAAATTTCATATTCAGTGGATCAAGCGGACAGGAGAATTGATCCGCTCCTCTCTATTCTGATTCTTGTTTACTTTCAGTACTAGAAACATATTTATCATATCTTAAGTCTGTTTCCCAATCCAATCCATAAAACATTTTGTCAATCCGAACCATATTTTGGATTTTAAACCTTACATGACAGTCACGTAGAGGCCGTTCAATAACAAATTACATTTCCTTATCGATTCGACCCATTGTCATGATCTGGGATCGTTCCATCCCTTTTTACAGCTTCACTTCACTTATCATCGTTAACTCAAGTCAATCATAGTCTTCGCCTATATTCAGGCAATCTCAACGGACTTCAATGATATCAGTCTCACATTTGCCTCAGTAGTCACGTCTATCAGTTGTCATCGATTCCTAAAGATTCTCTACCAGTCCCTTTGGCAGGTAAACCACATACTTCACTATACAGTCATGAATATCGTTTTCTCAGAAGTTGACTCTCATTTAAATTTCCCAATACAGTTTGCAATTTTCTGTATCACCAAGTTGTTTTGCCAGTACCTTTTTATACACAATTAATTTGAGATTCCCATAACTCATACTACTTTCTTTTTACCAGTTTGACTATTATCATTCGACAATAACACTCTTATACGCTATTGAATTTATACTCAATCCATTTAATCTCTTTTGCGAATCATTCAAATTTCCAAAGTATCTCGATCATCATTGATCTGCACATCCATGGGTATATCCATAACCTTTCTATGCAATTAATGCTACCACGCTTAAGGCACAACAATTTCAAATAATCAATCACAGTGCGATCTCGACATTATACTTGTCCTGATATCGTTAAATCACATTGCACTATATCAACTAATTGCCTCATAAACTTTCTTGGGACATTTCACTAAATATTACCACATCTCAATTTAAAATTAATATGGTTAACACTTAAAATTGGCAGTTCTCCAAATGTCTTTTCCTGATCATCGGTCATACTTTTCACATTTTCCTCAAAGCGGTATGTCATTTACGGATAGATCCGATTACTCGATTAATTCTCAATAATTCCGAATACATATATTCCTTATACCCATAATTAATTCATACAACTCTCTAAAGATCAATTGTCTCCCACGAAAAGCAATGTTCTCTTAACTTTCTCAGTTTCATCATAACACATTCTGAGACATGTTCCTTTACACTATTTCCTCCTTACAGTTCAGTAGCCCCGTTACACAGTTAGATTCCTTATGTTAACATATTGCACATTTCCTCAGTAGCAGATTCTATCTCTCACCCTTGAGTTTCCACTAGAATCAGATCTCCCAATAGCAACTTTTCATTCCTTACAAATTTATTTCCAGATTATCCCTTTCATTTCTAAATTCTTCATTATAATCATCATTGACTCCAGTATCCACTACGTGAGCCAGGTGGACTCACAACGTCCTTATATCAATCTCAGGACACTCAAAATTGTTCAGTCGATCTGAACTAGGCACTCCATAAAGGCCCTAAAAAAGTCATCCCATGTTAGTGTGCAGGGCTTGGTGGTGCTGCCCGGGACAGTCTTCCACCACAGATATGCAGGACCCTGGAGTAGGGACACTGCATAGTCAAATCACTCGCCCGAGTCACAGTCTATCTGATCGATTACTCTTTCAATCCTCTCAAGCCATTCCTCAGCCTCCGCAGGGTCGGTACTGCCATATAAATCAACCGCCCCCTGCTTACGCAGTTTGTCATATCTTCGTTCTCGTCTCACAGGAACTCGAGGAGGCAACTCCTCTAAATGGGGTATCGAGGACTCCCTACTAGCTCCTACTGATTCAAGGTTAGCTGGCAACTCATTTCGATCTCCCAGTACGGATGACCTAAAACAGACAAGAAATTCTAATCAGTTCTGCTATTCTTTCCAGTGATTCCAGCCTAACAGTACACTATGCCCATAAGATGCCAAACTATGCTCTGATACCACTTAATGTAGCGCCCCCTCACCGTAGGGTACACATCGGGACACCCAACACGTATGCCACAATAAGGTGCACTACCAGAACAGTTCCCCTAAAATCCACATGGCATCGATAAATAAAATCACAATTTGTCAAAATCGATAGATTTAAAATTTACAATATCATCTAATCTGATCATCCGGTGACAAGATAGACAAGTCTATCGGTTCCCTAACAAACCAAAAGGAAGTCGATACTAAAGTCTATCTAAGTCATCCTCAAAATACTAACTCCATTGACCGACACATGTGCTATCGCGTCTCTTGCCAACCTTTCATGCAGCACGAACAACCATCTCCGAAGCTGAGGTCTACTCTATCGATCTGAAAATACGATGCAATTTTGGGTGAGTTTTGCGAACTTAGTGAGAAACCATCATCGATGGTTCACTCCAATCATGCATTCAGCGTATCGCGTGCAACATAACGATAATTTATATATATACAACTTACGATGGTTTATAACGGTTTGATGACCGGTAACAATATACAATGATAAGCGGTTTGCGGTATCACGTACCAATCACGATCTATCTGATGGTTTACGATATTACATCACGATTCTGGTAGTCTCTAGCGATTCACGATATCAAATATCAACTCACAATAATCCCTCACAATTTACGATTGCCATATCACGATTCACGGTATTATGCGACAATTTACAATAGCACTAACATTTAGCGATATCATATTGCGGTTCTGATAAATCATGTCATTGTCACAATTCGGTCATTTAGGCATTGATGCGATATGCAATGCGTGAGATTCTTTTCCGGTTATTGATGTTGTGCCAAGCGCTCGATCGATGATCGATGGGGACGCGTCGAGATTTCTCCCCTCGGGCTAGGCGATCGATGCGATGTTCGAGGATAAACCCCTCGGGCTCGAGGCGATCGATAATAATCGCGACTTGGGTCACATTCCATTATCGATCATGCGATTATGGTCACAATAATTTGCGATATCTGATTCTGATTATTCACATAGTCATATAGTTCGAGCATTCAATACTAATTAGTAACATATATCAATTTTGATACTATCTGATGGTTTCGGTATGCATATGTGACTCTTTCAATTATTGATTTTGTGCCCAAGTGCTCGATCGATAAGCAGTAGGGACGCGTCGAGATTTCTCCCTCGGGCTAAGCCCGGTCGATGCAATCTGAGCTCGAGGCTCTTGTCGATGAAATTAGCAACTTGGGGCACGTCCATTATCTGATCATGCATTTATGCATGCAATGCGATGTTCGATGATTTAGTATTGATAATTGATAATTCCGTGATCGATAGTCTACGATGTCTGACTATAAAAGCCCAGATTACGATGTTGATGTCACTCATTAATTCCGATCCAATCTGATGAGTTCGGTTCGATCAAGTAGAAGCATGTCACTCGATCATGCACATTTCAGACATATCAATAATCATGCAGTTTCACAGTATCATGCAGTTCAATCTTACACATTTCAGTAGTTATACAGTGCAATTCAATCACATACAGTTCACTAATCATGTAATTTACATTGTCAAGTAGTTCACAGTGAGCATATAGGCAAATCAGAACTTTGAGAAACCATCTAGGTTACTCACCGTTACTTAGAACTCTTGCTGGAAGTCCCAAAGAATGTCCGTGGAGCGACGATCCAACGACACCTCTATAACGATGCAGTCTGATCTATTATTAATTGCTCAATTAACCAGTTCGGTAATGCATATGTCTCAATGAAATGATGTACAATGCATGTTCACGATTTCCGGTGCTAAAACCCAGCTTCGATAACCTATGCTCAATTTCAACTTTTTACTCAATTGAATCATCACTAATTTGGTTCAGTCCTCAATTCATTCAATTTTCTCGATTCATATACCTATAACAATTTCATATCCATCGGTCCAATTATACAGTGAAAATCCTAATTAGGACTCTAATTATCACAATTCAGTACTTAGATCACACTATGAACCATAATTAACTTTAATCTCAACAGTCAGTACCATTTACATCAAATTATAACTCTCGATATTTCCTCAACAGTAGACCCCTTTCTCTAGTTCACAATGAATCAGGGATTACCTCGATCGGGGTCCATACCATAAACTATGCCAAATCAACAAAGTTCATTCCAAACGAATTTCCCAATACGTCGCGACCTCGCCGCTTTCGTCGCGGCGTGAAAAGCTCACTAAATCGCGACGTGAGGACCGCTTCGTCGCGTTGCACAAAAAACGTTAAATCGCGACGTGGAACCCACTCGTCATGACGTACCAACCCCAATTCGCGCGGCGTCCACCCGACTCGTCGCGACTAATAGATTTAATTAAATTCAATCACTCGTCGCGACGAAGCCCTCGGCGCTTCTGCGCTCGTCGCGACGTGCGACGGTCCGATCGTCTTCTCCGATCGCTTTCCGCCATTAAAGCCATTAATAACCTCCGTTAACACTCTAACTACTCAATCTTACCCAATAAATGCCATAAATACTCAAATAACCAGTAATAACAACATTAAATCCAATAAAACTTACCAATCGACGATAAATCCCAAATCTCAAAATCGTCGTAACCTAAATCCTCTGAAACCAACGATCAAACACTCTCGAAGCCTCTCTGCCTTCACCAATCACTATAAATCAGTTAGCTTAACACAAAAGGAGGAAACCACAAGAGATAGATCAAAGAATCCTCACCGATGGAGGAAATCGAAGGCGGCCGTGGGAGGAGCGAAGAAAGCGATTTTGCCTAGGTCATTCTCCCATTCCACTTAGCCATATATATATATACACATAGTCTCCCAAATCGGTCCCAATTTCAGTCTCTAAATTTCAATGGCTCAACATTTAAATTCATCTACCAATATAACTCTAATTTTCCATCGCCATTAAACCCTCCTTTCGATACTATCTGATCAATCGATGCATCACTCAAAACTTTCCGATGCAGGCATTTTCTCCGAATTTCTCGAAAATTTCCTATAAGCCACTATCAATTGCCAGTCACTCTTACACTATTTTAAATCAGTCATTCAACCCAATTACTCTCAATTTCTCGATCGATTTCAATCTAGTCAATTCCGGTCGATTCGATCGAGTTCTGAATTGAACAATTCACGAGACCGGTCAATTCGGTCAATTCAATTCACAATTAAACACGAAAATCATGAATGCATGTACCAATGAATAAATAAGTTTGCATATGCAGTAGGCCTGTTCCTCTATAATTAGAGGCCGATAGACACTCGATCGATAAATCTGATCTGACTATCGATCGATAAATACTGATCTGACCTATCGATCGGTTCAATTTATCGAATACCCTTGTTACTGATAGCAGGATGTTACAGGTAGCTTGGATTCATCATAAGTTGTGAAGTTTCCGGTTACAATGCGTGGTTAGGCGTTCATTTTCTCTTGAAGATGCAGTGATGATTGGGGTTCACCAAGCTTCAAAGGGGAGTAGCTTAATCCGTAGTTTAGCTATGATTTATGAATGCCTAGGTCTAGGATTTGTAACTTGTAGTGAAGCTACTCGATTATAACTTAATTAAATGTTAGACATTTAATATGTTGTTTGGATTAGTAGTTTACATTGTCACGTTTAACTACTTTGTTATGAACAACCAAGTTGGGGTTTATTACTTTGTAGTTAGATTTGCTTGATTAAAGTTTAATCAAGTGTTGAACAATGTAATGTGTATGGATTTGCTTATGCAGAACTTTGAGCTTAATTATATGAAGTCTCATATATGTCCACTTGTGATCCTGTTGATTCTCTTTTATCAGCCTAGTTGAGTTTGATACAGAGTTGATGCTAGATTTCATTTGGCCCTTTGCATTGACATTCCACCGCACACACTAAGATGCGCTTAACAAGGTTTTAAGAAATGGAGTTCAATGATTAAAACCTTGGACTTAAAGAGTCCTTTAAGGTTCTAAGGCTCAAGAGTACTTAATGGGATCTTGAGAGATGGAGTTCATTAATCAAGATCCTGGACTTAAATAGAGTCCTTTAAGGTTTATCATTTCAAACTTAGTGATGTTTAATCCATCGCATGCGCTTAACGGGATCTTAAGCAATGGAGTTCATTGATCAAGATCCTGGACTTAAAGAGTCCTTTAAGGTTCTAAGGCTTAAGAGCACTTAATGGGGTCTTGAGAAATGGAGTTCATTAGTGAATACCCTGGACTTAAAGAGAGCCCTTTAAGATTTACCATTCAAACTTAGTGATTTCTAATCCCATCAAATTAGTTTTGAACAGTGATAGCGAAAACTCATTTTCAAGGGGATTTTATCACTTGTTTTAATCTTTTCATTTTCTTTTCCAAAAACCAAAAAATACTTTTCACAATGCATTTTAGTGTAGTTAATGTTTAAAAACATAATAATAAAACCCCCCTTTCCTCACTAACTTCGCTTGTACTTTATGACATATAAGCTAGCTTAGGTCCATTTCATTAGGTTCCGATTAAGTGAGACAATCCGAGGTTGCAACCTATACTGCAATCTTGGAATTTATTTATTTTTGATTCGATTTCTAAGGGATTGATCTTTAGATCGATACGAAGAGCCGATCAAAATGGCGTCGTTGCCGGGGAACCACGAATTGTTTCTCTAAGTTAGCTTTTGTCATTTTGTTGCTAAGTGAAGTTAGGAGTCTTTTCTTTTAGATTGCATTCTAGATAGTTTAGTTTCATCCTCATTGATAGTTTTTCTTTATCTTTGATAGCTGAAATTTTACAGATTACACCTTCCATGGAAGTTCACTGAGGCTAACTCTTATTTTTTCTGCGACAATCATTTTAGGTGAATCTGGCATAGTGGAGGCTGACATGGACATGGGAATGGATGAAGTTATTTCTCCACACCATGGCCATCTGTCGAAGGTTAATCGGGAGAATTAAAAAAAAAACCTCCATAACTGCCAGGTTGTTTCTTTCCTTCACTTGTTTGCTTACTTATGCCTTGTGATTGCTCGTGACATATATTGGTGCATTGGTTTGTTAAGTAAGTGTCAGGGAGAAACAGCCCAGTAGGAACATAGATTAGCTTTTAGTTTAATCAACACCCTTTCAATTCAATAATTTCCCCTTTGAGTTTTGTCTCTTGCCCTCCTCTTGTTGTGTTGAATTGTCCTTTGTGCTTTCTTACCTTATGATTTATCTATCCTTGTTCTACATTGAGGACAATGTATTGCTTAAGTGTGGGGGAGTTGTTTCCCCATCTATCTTTCTTGTTGCATGCCTGTTTGACATCTTATTTATGAATGTGTTAGCGAATCTTGCATTATGTTTTCAAACTTGGTAAATTTTTTTGTGCCATTTTGTTGTTCCTCATCGCGGCGATAGGTAACACACCGCGACAAGGCTGGTCATTTTAGTGCTCACGTTGCGACGTCAATACAGCTTCACGTCACGACGTCCACCGTCGCGGCGCACAATGCTGCACGTTGTGACGTCCACCCCTTTTACAGAATGCTTGTGACAATTTTTTTCCTCAATTCCAACTTCTTCCACACTAGACTCTTATAACTTTTGTCTTTCAAAGAACTTATAAGTTTCAAAGTGGTACTTGAGTTTACGAAAATACCTTCCATTCTTTTAACGATAGTTGGTCTTGGCTAATTTTACTTTTGATGTTTTCAACACAAAGTGAATGAAGGCATGCTAACAAAGTAGCACTTTAAGTTTTTGAGACTTGAGATTGCCATTTGAGATATTACCCTTGTTGGAAGGATATTTGAGCCTAATTTTTTCTTCAATATTGTGTGCATCTACTTATTTCATATCTCTCTAGAACTTGTTTCAATTCTTAATCAAAGCTTTATGGACTAGAATTTTGTTAATGTGATAGAGGGGCATTCCTTCTTCAAACCCTTTTCCCCAAACACAGTCCTATAAACACTTATCCCTTGCTAGCCCATTGAGCCTTATTATGTATGAACACTGGCACGCATTTCATATGATGTCATTAGTTTAATTTGCATTTTCTTTTTAAAAAAAATCCAAAAAGAGTGTGTTCAAAAAAGAAGAACAGAAAAAGTGTGTTCCAAAAAAAATTAGAAAAAGAAAAAAAAGAAAAAAAGAGTCATTTTTAGTTCAACTGTTGACATCCATTCAAAATTTTAGTGCATGTATTCATACCTTTTCTTTCTTTCATCCTATCCATTCATCTAGCCTTCCATACATTACAACCCCAAAAAGTCCTCTTGATTTTCAAAATTATAGTTTTTGTAGTGGAGAAATAGAATTGATACAAGCTTATGGTAGAGAATGGATGAAGTAGATTGAGAGTGAAATATCCCCAATACATGTGAGGAGTGAGCAAACACTTTATGTTGAGTGACATCTCTTTTTTCTAATCTCTTGGATTAAATTCTTTTAGTGTTTGTTTTATTAACACTCTTTCAATTTGCTTTGATCGAATTCTGAGGAAGTGATTTGTGTCAATTTCCTATTATTGTTTTGAACATGGGCGGATTTTCTTTTACACTTGTATCTTTTTGACTCTTGTAAACTTTGTCCAGGAGTATAAAGGTCTAAGTGTGGGGGAATTTGATTGAGCCCAAGTTTATCTTATTAATTGGCTACACTTTCATAACTGTTAATGCACTTTTTGACTCCTAATTGTAACTTTTGTGCTTAAATTAGTTCCTTATATTGAGCTCATATGATTTGCAATTTGTTAGTAAAATTATCGTAAATTGATATTAATTGCATTATAATTTTTCTAAGGACAATTAATACTGCAAATGGCTATTTTGTTTTGTAGGAAAACAAGGGAGTCAACTCATCAGAAAGTCAATAGGACGTGAGCCTTCCATGCACGTTGCGGCGCATCCAGCAGAAAGCATGTCGCGACGTCAAACAATTCTTATGTCGCGGCGTATGATTGAGCAATAGCACGTCACGAAGTCTAACAATTGAAACGCCACGGCGAGCAATCCAGGAAGGCACGCCGCGACGTCAAGGAAGCATCTCGCCGTGGCGAGCAGACGGATACCCGAACTCCAAATAGAAATTTCTCTCACTATACCGACCCGACCCGTGACCCATCCTTTAAATCTTGCCGAATTAGGTTAGAACAAAGAATCTTTTGGGGGAGCGGCATTCATTCGGGGAGAAAAAGGAGACCGACGAGCGAAGAGATAAGAAGAGGAAGCACTCACGTCTACCACCCAGGATTCCCTTCGGGGTTCCCTGGGGACAATTTCACATAGGTTTTGTTTTTCATTTTCACCGCTGACTCCATCATGGGTAGCTTGGATTCGTCACGAGTTGTGAAGTTTCTAGTTACAATGCGTGGTTAGGCGTTCATTTTCTCCTGAAGATGCAGTGATGGTTGGAGTTCACCAAGCTTCAAAGGGGAGTAGCTTAATCTGTAGTTTAGCTATGATTTATGAATGCCTAGGTCTAGGATTTGTAACTTGTAGTGAAGCTACTCGATTATAGCTTAATTAAATGTTAGACATTTAATATGTTTTTTGGATTAGTAGTTTACATTGTCACGTTTAACTACTTTGTTATGAACAGCAAAGTTGGGGTTTATTGCTTTGTAGTTAGATTTGCTTGATTAGAGTTTAATCAAGTGTTGAACAATGTAATGTGTATGGATTTGCTTATGCAGAACTTTGAGCTTAATTATATGAAGTCTCATATATGTACACTTGTGATCCTGTTGATTCTCTTTTATTTGCCTAGTTGAGTTTGATACAGAGTTGATGCTAGATTTCATTTGGCCCTTTTCATTGACATTCCACCGCATACACTAAGATGCGCTTAACAAGGTTTTAAGAAATGGAGTTCATTGATTAAAACCTTGGACGTAAAGAGTCCTTTAAGGTTCTAAGGCTCAAGAGCACTTAATGGGATCTTGAGAGATGAAGTTCATTAATCAAGATCCTGGACTTAAAGAGAGTCCTTTAAGGTTTATCATTTCAAACTTAGTGATGTTTAATCCACCGCACACACTAAGATGCGCTTAACGGGATCTTGAGCAATGGAGTTCATTGATCAAGATCCTGGACTTAAAGAGTCCTTTAAGGTTCTAAAGTTTAAGAGCGCTTAATGGGGTCTTGAGAAATGGAGTTCATTAATCAAGACCCTGGACTTAAAGAGAGCCCTTTAAGGTTTACCATTTAAACTTAGTGATTTCTAATCCTATCAAATTAGTTTTGAACGGTGATAGCCAAAGCTCATTTTCAAGGGGATTTTATCACTTGTTTTAATCTTTTAATTTTCTTTTCCAAAAACCAAAAAATACTTTTCACAATGTATTTTGGTGTAGTTAATGTTTTTTTTTAAAAAAAAAAAAACAAAACCCCCCTTTCCTCACTAACTTCACTTGTACTTTATGACATATAGGCTAGCTTAGGTCCATTTCATTAGGTTCCGATTAAGTGAGACGACCCGAGGTTGCAACTTATACTATAATCTTGGAATTTAATTATTTTTGATTTGGCTTCCAAGGGATTGATCTTTAGATCGATACGAAGAGCCGATCATTAAGCAAACCGAAGGGAAGATCTTTACCCATCAACAGAAATATGTGAAAGAATTGTTGTGTAAATTTGATATGAATAAAGTGAAGCCTATGGAAACTCCGATGCATCATTCGAACCTTTTGTCGAAAGACGAAGTTGGTAAGAAGGTGGATCAAACCCTGCATAGAGGGATGATCATTTCTTTGTTTTATCTTACAACAAGCAGACCTGTCATATTGTTCAGTGTATGCTTGTGTGTAAGGTTTCAGGTCGATCCTAGAGAGTCTCATTACACAGCTGTTAAAAGAATTATGAGATATCTCGCAGGTACTACTGATCTTTGCTTAATATTTGAGAAAGGTAAAGATTTCAGGTTGATTGGATATTGCAATGCAGATTATGTCGTAGATAGAATTGAAAGGAAGTGTACGAGTGGAGGCTGTCACTTTCTTGGCTCAAACCTAGTTTCCTGGTCAAGCAAGAGACAAAGCTCAATCGCTCTATCAACTGCCGAGGCCAAGTATATGTCTGCCGCAAGCTGTTGTTCACAAACATTGTGGATTAAATACCAACTAGAAGATTATTCAGTTCAAGAAGAGGAGATCCCAATTTTCTTTGACAACACTAGTGCCATCAACTTATCGAAGAATCCTATACAGCATTCGAGAGTGAAGCATATCGAAGTTAGACATCATTTCTTGAGAGACTACGTTCAGAGAAAGGTTGTGAGTTTACAGTTTATTGAGATGAATTTTCAATGAGCGAACATCTTCACTAAACCACTAAGTGAAGAACGTTTCAAGGAAATCAGAAAGAATCTCCACATGGTGATGTTGAATGACCAACCGTCAAACACGTCACAGGTAAGTTAAAAGGTCGTCAAGGTTAACGACGTTAGTAACAGTGAGTTACAGCTGGTAACTTCTCACAGAAGGAGCTCTTGGAGGGAAAGTTACATAGCCTTGAGAACCTCACCTATTCTAGAACACGCCTGAAAAAACCAATCGAGAAGTCTCAATCCAGAAACCTTTCAGCTCTCATCTTTCTCAAAATCTCTGTAACCAACCTTACCCTCTGAAGAACAACTCTATGTTAACTCAGTTTCTACTCATCAAAGATTCAATGGAGCAAGCAATGATCTATGGAAGACATGTGGATTTTGAATCCTTGAAGAAAGATGACATGGATATCGAACCAGAGATAATAGAAGCAGGTTGGAGGAAGTTCTTCCAGGTGCGGGAGTATGTATATCAAAATGAAGTGTACGTTCTGGAAGAATGTGCAGTTTGTAGACAGTGCTATTGTTTCCTCAGTAGATAGATTGTCTATTGTGGTAACAAGGGAGTTGATTGAGAAGGTGATTGAATGTCCATCTGTCGAAGAAAAACTTACAAGCAAAGCCAGATGGATGATGAAAGTTAGTATGAAGGAAGATGAAGTCAGTCGACAGTTGTATGGGGATAATGACCCAATAGAGAGGAAGACCCCGAGTCTGGTGCCGAAGGCTAGGGTCTTACATGCGATTATGTTCAACTGTCTTACTAAGAGCGGGTTCAAGGCATTTGGTGATTACCTTGGATGAACAATGCTTATTTTACTTGTTGAATCGCCAACCCATAGACCTACCATTTCTGATTTTTCAGTATATGGTTAAGGGGATGAAGGATACTAAAAGTTATCCTTATGGAATGTTGCTAACAAGGATATTCAGGAAGTTTGAAGTCCTTCTCGACATAGGAAACAAAATGAAGATATCTATCAAGAGTTCTATCAATGCAGGTACTGTAGCAAAAATGGGCTTAAAGAATCTGGAGAAAGTAGAAGCAGATTCTGAGATAAGAGCAAGAATTGAGGGGGAGCGTATAAAAAAAAATCTCCTATAAAGAGTTCTAAATCTCAGGATAGTGGAAGAATGCCCATGGTTGAAAGAAGAAAATCATCTGAAGAAGTTTTGAAGGAAAAGATGATTTCTCAAAAAGAAAGTAGCCAAGTTCGGATGACAGACGAAGGTACTTTGAAGAGAAAAGGGGAGAAGAATATGAGTGAAATTCCAAAGAAGGCAAAGAGATCACCCAGGATTCGAACCTTGAGACAACAGGAAGAAAAGAGGTCCAGAGAACGAAGTCATGTAGAAGCCTTTGAGACAGACGCACCTAAGGCTACAATGTCTCTAGTCGCTATTCTAAACGAAGATTTAGCCAAACAGGCTAAGGAGACTGAGAGGAAAAGAAAAGTGGAGTATGAGAAGCAGAAACCCCAACCTCAGAAAACTCCAAGACTGACTGAGGCAGTGAAGAAGACTAAGGAAGTTAGTCAGAAGAAGAGTGTTACTACTGCTAAGGAAGTTAGTCAGAAAATGACTACTTCAATTGCTGAGAAACCAAGTCAAGAGAAGGCTACTCCTACTGTTGTTCCACTAGAGAAATCAGCAGAAGTTAGTCAGAAGAAGGATACTCCTATTGTTGTTCAAAAGGAGAAGCCAGCAGAGCTTAGTCTGGTACAGACTACTCCTACGAATGATCAACAGGAATCAACAGAACTTAGTTTAGTACAGGTTCAACAAGAAGAATCGGAAGAACTCAGTCTGGTTCCATACAACTACTCCCAACTTTTGAGGAAAGAAGAATTGGGAATCAGACAGATTGAAGAAGTTCAACCTGTGACTAAAGGGAGTACTTAAATAATCATCAGGGATACATCGAGGAGGTTAATGAAGGCATACTTACAACCTATTCCTATAAATAGTGGGACATGGCATCTGTTGAATGAAGATGAAAGGAATTTTTATGAAACCTTGAGTTATGCTACTACAAAACCATACCCTACAAAGATGACCAGTCAACCATACTGTTGGATCCCGTTCCCGGCACCCAACCTCGAAACAATACCATAACACTAACTAACCTGCTTTGATACCGCAAAAGCTGGGCCCCGAACTCGAATTTCAACCATTAAAGCATCAGCGTGGCGCAATCCAACGAAATCGTGAAGTTAAAAGTCTCACACCAAAATTATGTTCTCTTTTTCCATAACACCTTCCATAAGTAAATAAACAAACAATGAATCATAATCTAACATATGCACATTCAATTCATCACTTACTTCAGAATACTAAAGTTCCGCTCAATCTGGTCCATGATACAAATGCACACATCCCCTCAACAGCATCCGTAATTAATACATAATTGCTTAACAACAATAGAATGGAGTCTTACAAACGCTTATGGCATTCCATGCCACAATACAATAGCAATATCGAATGTCCGACTATACCAAATATACAGTTTCCAAAATTCTCAATACCAATCTAACTTAAAACAATACGTCATATATACATATACAAATCGAAAACCTTCACTTCCCTTCACCCGATCTTCTTCTCATCACCTGTGGATGGGAATGAAGGGGTGAGCTTATAACTAAATGGGTAACAGGTTTATAACGAAGAACAAGCAAAATTGTTGAAAAAGTTCATTTGTTGTACAAAAATCATAATAAGCTCATAAAACGCTTTACTCCCAAATTCTCAGTCAAATCCAAAATTTTGAGTTTAAACCCATAGTTGAAAAGTGTCATTGCATAGTGAAAAATATTATTATCACATCAACACAACATGTTCAATCAATCATCAATTTCAAATGCTAAATTTATGCACATACTTGACAATTCATAGATGCAATGCACAAACAAATGGCTCGAGAGTTCCGTAATCCATCCGGATAAACCAAAGGTAGATCCGTAAACAAAACGAGTCCGATTTCTCAAGGATCTCGTGGCCTCAAGCGGGCAGCCGGGAGAAGGCTATATGTCGACGTGCACGTGACTCCATCCGTAACTCTCTTACCCAAACAAAGCACATAATCCATTCTTTTCATGCTCAAAGCATGTTATCAAAGCTTTTCATTCTTTCCATTCTTACAAAATGCCATAATGCCTATCAAGGCGGTTCATAAACATGATCATAATGCATTTAAAATATTTCATAAGATTTCTCACAAGTCATCGAAGCGTTCATATCTTTGAAACATGTAGACATTTTGCAAATCATTCAATCGAAACAAAACGATATTTATAAAGTAATTGAAATCATTTTGATTTGGGAGAAAACTTTAGTGGCTCATTACTAAATCATAAACATGAAACCCACCGGAATTAGTGCTCGAATACATGCATAAAGATACCTCTCATCTTGATCCTCTTGCCTTCCTTGATTCCCTTTATCGATGCAAAATTCCTATTCAGATCGAATACAAATTAGGAACCCAATTATCGCATATTCACTAAAATAAATTCAATCCAATCCCAACTCGCCAAATGTCTAAACTTTCAGGTCACTTTTTTCATAAAAGTCCCCATCGCCTTACGTTTCTATTGACCTCAAACTCATTCAATTAGGTTCGAAAACCCAAATTCTTATAGACTGAATTTCAATTTCATTGCTTCATAAAACTTGTAGTCCTTTATTTCTAGATCACAACGAATCCAAAATCACCTCAATCGGACATCTACACCAAAAGATACCCCCAACAATATAAACATCTCAATTTGAAACAAGGGGCCTCGCCGAACGAAGGACGTTAAATGTGACGAAGGACCCTCTCATCATGAACAAGCGTCGCGCGTCGCGACGCCTACAACATTTCACACGCCATGATTTAATAATCGTAAAATTATTTACACGTCGCGACGTGGCTCCCTTCTTCGTTCGCCGCGGCGTGTTCATACGCACGTCGCGACGTCTGGGTCGAGGAACTCAACTCCGAACCCAGATTTCTGCAGATTTCCAATTCAAACTCTTCCCAATCTCAAATGCAACACAATCAAAGTATAGATCAACTCTTATAACGCATTTCTAACCCATCCTTAGCTCAAAACCAGGCACAAACGAATCAACCCAAAGATTTATCCATATTTTTCACCCAAAATCCTAAACCATCGATTTCTTACGGATTCAACATCCTCTAAGTTTAAATCTACTCAAACTAAGTTAGAAAGGCACTAACTTACCGAAAAATGCTTCAAATCGTCGGAAAACCTCAAAAATCGCGAAGTCTCTTCTCTTCTCTCTTCCTCTCCTCCGACGGCGTGCTTCTCCTCTCCTCCTTCTATTCTTTTCTTTCTATTCTCCTTTCCTTTCTAATTCTCTTCTTAACTTAAGGGTATGGGCCCTCCCTAAGCCCAAGCCCAACAACTTAAGCTAATTTCTCAACCCTTACACACTATAAATCCTCTAACCCTCATATAAATCATAATTAAACCACATTTAGTCCTTATATATCCAATATTCCCAAATAACTCCAATTAAAGCAAAACCACCGAATTATCACAATTCATGCTTAATAATATCATTAAAAAAAAAATCGGGGTCTAACATTACTCCCCCTCTTAAAAGAAATTTCGTCCTCGAAATTCTTATTTGATCGAACAGGAGTGCAGGATGCTCTTCCATTCCTCCGTTAACTTCATCACTTGAATACTTTCTTCCAAATGACTGTGGTCAATAGATTTACTTGGTCTTTCATCCTCTGAATAGGCAATTCCCTTCCTTAACTAGTTCTTCATTATTCTTCAACTCACTTTCAATTTTCCCATTTCCTATATCGCTCATCAATATGTCCTTAACATACTCACGAATATCACATTTTGAATCTAAGACATCTCTTGCCAAAAGCACTAACTCATAAGCATTTCATACAGTCCAATCATATTGAGCTTAGCAAATCCTTTGTCATAACTTGAGCACATCTTGAAAGGTGATTCCCTCAGAGACAAATCATCTTTCACTGACAATTCACATTTCTATAATATCAATACATTTAACCCTTATGATTATCTCACTGATTTCCATGTCCTTAGCACGAATCCACCTAATTCCTCCATCTTTCTTGAATCACTTAATCTCGTCCGTCCATAACATCTCCAAGGACCAGTAGGCCTTACTTATCATCATACACAAGCATTGACTCTTTTTATCGTCAAATTCCTCATACGAAGTTCTATTGAAAGCACGATAACAACAATCGTGATACTTAACGTCAAATAGAGCCGTACATTGGTCTCATATTCCATGAACTCCACACTATAGACTTCAACCATATCTTGACGATTAAGACCGTCGACAATTGAAACTTTCCGTCACTTGACATTCTAGGACGTATAGCTTAAATCACCACTTATACTTTTCTGACAGCCTCTTTGCTCAATCATCCCTGTCGGGACATATACTACTTATCTCAATGACCCGGTATCCCTTTTCCTACTCAAACTCAAAATGCACATTCGTTTTCAATTTCTTGATAAGGTTCACAATTACTGAATCCTCAATTTGCACTTTGTTCATGTAAACCCGATCTTACATTTTCCGTGACCAATGGCACATCCTTTTGCCCTGAATTGATTCCATTCAAAGACTCTTTAATGCACTACATCGGATAACCTCTATGTCAATTCATACTTCATCGCTATCGACTTCTATTCCATGCATCCGATCGCAACATTAGCTTTACCATTGTTGAATACTCATTTGTACAACATAAACTTCACGTAACTCTATCCATTGTCTCCATCTCGCATTCAATTTCTTCAACTCAATCGTATTTTAATTGCATGATCTGTATATCTTACACACAACAAAATCTTACGGTAGCCAACTTAATATACAAATTCTCAATTCAATCCGAACGCATTCCAATCAAATTTATATACAATCACAATTCATAAACCATAATCATAATGAAGTTTATAACTTAATTCCTTGTTCAATACATATCTATAACAAAACTTATATGCCTTTTTTCCAAAGAATCTCACACATAACTTATGCAAAATCTTATCATTACTCTCTTTTACCCACTGACATTTACCACACAAATCCATAGACTATCATACAGCATCACGGCTATATTTCAAAACCCAAAACCTGCAAATACTTTAAACACTTCTATACACCGGCTCAAACAAATCACAAAATTCCTCGGACCTCCCTCCCGAAACTCCAAACTCCATCCTAATCACATTCTCCAAATCCAATTCACATTTATTTTACTTCGTGGATCTTGTCCTGATTTCTCATGCAACACCAATGCATACTACTAAATTCCCAAGTCCAAATGATATAGTTAATATCCTCAAAATTTTCCTTACCTTCGTCTCTCATTAATTTACTCATTTCCCTCAAGTAGTCAACTATTTTCCCCACTCTTCAAATTCACTTAACATATCATCAAACTTTTCTTGGAACACTTTACTCTTCAGTACTATAGTATTGTCAGGGAATTTGCTAACTTGACCAAACATCGTCAAAACTCCATATGTTCACCATTGGTTCTAATTATTCCAGAATAACTGATTCCAACGATGAAATCTTACCTCTTGTTATTTTCCAATTCCCAATTGTCTTACCTCTCTTGACCGCTTTCTACTCTTTCGATTTCCTCATAATTCACATTGGCGTATTCTAATGTCATTTTCCTCCACACACTTTAGTGTACTTGAAATTTTAGCTTCACATGCTTGTCACACCTTCATCGGTTAAACTTGTATTTTCCAAACATACGTATCCAAAACATAGCGTAAACCGATATGATATACTCCTCATATTGGCAATTCGTGCTTCCTCAATGTAGGAATCCACCCTCATGGTTGGATCCTTGACATCAAACAAAAATACATACAGTCTCAATAGTATCTTCTACCTTCTTTACTTGAGTCTCCGCTAGGATAGGACTCAATACTACTTTCGGATCCTTATCTATTCCCTTTTTATCTGTTCTTTCATTGATCAATCTTTATACAAACCATCTGATCTGCTTGATCTAACTTAGTGAAGTTCTTCTGAAAAAGAGATACCATTCATACAAATCTTTATTACTCACGTGCTATCATCATCACATCATCAGTTACCTTTAATCCCTCGAGAAGACCATTTTCTCTCATCTTCATAAGATGATAATGTTCAAGTCACTCAAAACTCAAGGAGTAACAAACATTCTTGCTATCGCATAGTTCTTTACCCTTTTTCTTAATCTCATTCATGCATAAAATGGGAGCTTATACGATTTGCCTCTTATATGCATTTGCGATTTTCCCATACTACATATCATTTCATTAAGTCTCACACACAAGGTCACAACTTCCTCACTTCTATTTCATTTTCCATTCAGTCTTTATTTCATCTTCCACATGTATATCCTCAATCAATTCGAAATTTATCGTTGCATAATCACAATGACATTCTGACCTCAAATCCACTAATTTATTCTTACCGCGGACCAACACTTTTGTCATATAATCGATCAACCACTTTGGTTTCTCGTCGTAAGATCATAACAAAGTTATGTTTCCATTTCACTCGACTTACACTCTCTAATCTCATCGTATAACAATCCATGGCAATCCATTCGTATCTATATCACTTTCGAAAACATATCACCACAATACATTATTGCTGTCATTTTCAATCCTCCAATACAATTGCCTTGACTTACCCATTCTCTATTTCTCCTTTCTAATTATCCACAACTTTCCTTTTTCTCAGATCGAGACAAATGGACCAATCATCATTTCACTTTCAACCTATCGATCTTCCATACATATATTTCTATTCTTTATCTCATCTTTCCAACTTTACTTTATCCCAATTCATCACGATATTCACAACTCAATTTCCTGAACACTTCACTAAAATCAATCAAAATTCTTATCAATCTAAGTCAAACGATCACCGTGGCTCCTCAAAATCTAACACCTCAAACTTCTAACAATCACTTATCGTGTAACCTATACACGTGCGCCCATGCAAGATCATAATGTTTGGGCTCGATACCTGAAATGTTGGATCCGTTCCGGCACCCAACCTCGAAACAATACCATAACACTAACTAACTCCTTTGATACCGCAAAAGTCGGGCCCCAACTCAATTTCAACCATTAAACCATCAGTATATGAATCCAACGAAATCGTGAAGTTAAAGTCTCACACCAAAATTATGTTCTCTTTTCCATAACACATTCCATAAGTAAATAAACAAACAATGAATCATAATCTAACATATGCACATTCAATTCATCACTTACTTCGTAATACTAAAGTTCCGCTAATCGGTCCATGATACAAATGCACACATCCCTCAACAAAGATCCGTAATTAATACATAATTGCTTAACAACAATAGAATGGAGTCTTACAAACGCTTATGGCATTCCATGCCACAATACAATAGCAATATCGAATGTCCGACTATACCAAATATACAGTTTCCAAAATTCTCAATACCAATCTAACTTAAAACAATACGTCATATATACATATACAAATCGAAAACCTTCACTTCCCTTCACCCGATCTTCTTCTCATCACCTGTGGATGGGAATGAAGGGGGGGGGTGAGCTTATAGCTCGTGGGTAACAGGTTTATAACGAAGAACAAGCAAAATTGTTGAAAAAGTTCATTTGTTGTACAAAAATCATAATAAGCTCATAAAACGCTTTACTCCTAAATTCTCAGTCAAATCCGAAATTTTGAGTTTAAACCCATAGTTGAAAAGTGTCATTGCATAGTGAAAAATATTATTATCACATCAACACAACATGTTCAATCAATCATCAATTTCAAATGCTAAATTTATGCACATACTTGACAATTCATAGATGCAATGCACAAACAAATGGCTCGAGAGTTCCGTAATCCATCCGGATAAACCAAAGGTAGATCCAGTAAACAAACGAGTCCGATTTCTCAAGGATCTCGTGGCCTCAAGCGGCAGCCGGAGAAGGCTATATGTCGACGCACGTGACTCCATCCGTAACTCTCTTACCCAAACAAAGCACATAATCCATTCTTTCCATGCTCAAAGCATGTTATCAAAGCTTTTCATTCTTTCCATTCTTACAAAATGCCATAATGCCTATCAAGGCAGTTCATAAACATGATCATAATGCATTTAAAATATTTCATAAGATTTCTCACAAGTCATCGAAGCGTTCATATGTTTGAAACATGTAGACATTTTGCAAATCATTCAATCGAAACAAAACGATATTTATAAAGTAATTGAAATCATTTTGATTTGGGAGAAAACTTTAGTGGCTCATTACTAAATCATAAACATGAAACCCACCTGGAATTCGTGCTCGAATACATGCATAAAAGATACCTCTCATCTTGATCCTCTTGCCTTCCTTGATTCCCTTTATCAGATGCAAAATTCCTATTCAGATCGGAATACAAATTAGGAACCCAATTATCGCATATTCACTAAAATAAATTCAATCCAATCCCAACTCGCCAAATGTCTAAACTTTGGGTCACTTTTTCATAAAGTCCCCATCGCTTTACGCTTCTATCGACCTCAAACTCATTCAATTAGGTTGAAAACCCAATTCTTATAGACTGAATTTCAATTTCATTGCTTCATAAAACTTATAGTCCTTTATTTCTAGATCACAACGAATCCAAAATCACCTCAATCGGACATCTACACCAAAAGATACCCCAACAATATAAACATCTCAATTTCGAAACAAGGGCCTCGCCAGAACGAAGGGACGCCGTCATGACGAAGGACCACCGTCATTACAGACTAACGTCATGGCGGCGAAAAGGCTTCGCCATGAACCAAACGTCGACGTCGACGCGTCTGATTTCACACACCGCGACGAATAATCGTAAAATTATTTACACGTCACGACGTGGCTCCTTCTTCGTTAAGCAGCGTGTGTTCATACGCACGTCGCGACGTCTGGTCGAGGAACTCGACTCCGAACCCAGATTTCTGCAGATTTCCAATTCAAACTCTTCCCAATCTCAAATGCAACACAATCAAAGTATAGATCAACTCTTATAACACATTTCTAACCCATCCTTAGCTCAAAACCAGGCACAAACGAATCAACCCAAAGATTTATCCATATTTTTCACCCAAAATCCTAAACCATCGATTTCTTACGGATTCAACATCCTCTAAGTTTAAATCTACTCAAACTAAGTTAGAAAGGCACTAACTTACCGAAAAATGCTTCGAATCGTCGGAAAACCTCAGAAATTGCGAAGTCTCTTCTCTTCTCTCTTCCTCTCCTCCGACGGCGTGCTTCTCCTCTCCTCCTTCTATTCTTTTCTTTCTATTCTCCTTTCCTTTCTAATTCTCTTCTTAACCTAAGGGTATGGGCCTTCCCTAAGCCCAAGCCCAACAACTTAAGCTAATTTCTCAACCCTTACACACTATAAATCCTCTAACCCTCATATAAATCATAATTAAACCACATTTAGTCCTTATATATCCAATATTCCCAAATAACTCCAATTAAAGCAAAACCACCGAATTATCACAATTCATGCTTAATAATATCATTAAAAAAAAATTCGGGGTCTAACACATACACTATTTACCCAATTACAGAGAAAATGGTGATAAAGGTTGTACCAGACCTTCAACCAAGGAAACCCATAGATGATAATAAGGAGAAGAAGAAATTATACCCAGAAGGGGTGATAGATGATCTGTCAGCAGATCAAATTGCAGTACAGGTGCGATGCATTGATGAAGCATGTTCTGTAGAAAACACAGTGACGGTAACCTTCATTTCCCATCATATTTCAAGAGCTAGTAGCAGTTCTACAGCGAAGGATGAACACTGTCCAGTGGGGGGAAAGCTTACTAAAGGGACATTCACTGAATCCCTTGTGCAGACGATAGTGCGTATTAGGCCACTATCTAATACATCTTCGATTGAAGAAGAAGCCCTACCTTTGCGTGGAAGACAAGTGTTAAGGCTACCGGCTCCTTATGACTTAGACCTTCCTGAGCCCAACCTATCGGTTCAACCTCCTACTTTTGAGATTTTTGAAGACTATGTTCTATCCTTAGATGCATATGTTACTACAATTGCTTTTAAAGAACACCCGGAGGATGATGACTAACCCACCTTATCTTTTGACTTACATGCAGAACTGTTGGACCCCGATTTTTGAGTAAAATTTAGAAATATTAAGTGAAATTAAATGAGTGGTTTTATATATGTATTGTGAAATAGATGTATTTATGCTTTGAGGAAATTCATGAGAAAAGAATTATTGGGTTTTGATAATTTTGATTATTGTGGAGATTTGTATAGTTTATGAAAGTTCAAGTGGAAGAGTTGATTGAAATGAAGTTGAAAAGCATGAATTAAATAGAAAAAGTGTGCAAAATTGAAGATTTAAGAAAGTTGACTTTTGGGATATAGAAAGTTTGACTTTTGGCTATAGAGAGTTGACTTTTTGATTTAGGCAAAATTTGAGAAAAAGGTCTGCTTGTAACTTGTAGCTTATGTTGAGAGCTTTCTGTCTCCATAAAGTTTAATGGGAGTAAAAGTTATGATCAGTTAAAGTTAGAGTTATTTTACTTTGACTTTGAGAATGTTTGTAAATGTAGGATTTTGTATGCTATGCTTTAAGACAAATCGTCAGACATATGTAGTCTGAATTGAGTGAAGTGGTCTTCATGAAAGTCATAGAAGATTTTCCTAGCTTTACAATGATGTATAATATGCAATTAGGGGATGTGAAAATTGAAAGATATGAATTTTGGAAGTTTGGATGTGTTATAAGTTGACTTATGTTATGGCAACATCTTTGACTGATAAATTGACCTAGTTAGAGGTTGAATTAGCCTTTAAATTCTTCATGAAAGTTGAAGATTTTGATTTTATCTTTAATTTGATATAAAGTATGCAATTTTTGGATCATGGAATAAGAAGTTATGATTTTTACAAGTTTCTATTATTGTTTTAGCATGATTATTAGAGGACTGAGCTTTTGATTGGAAAATTGATTTACTTATAGGTAAAATTGATTTTTCTGTCCTTCATGAAAGTTGTAGGTGACTTTCTGATCTTCGCATTGATATAAAATATGATGTGTTTGGACTTGGGAGTAGAAAGATAGAATTTTTCAAAGTTGACTTATGGTTTAGGGAATTATTATTTGGGCAAAATCTTTGATGAGAATTTTGATTACATTAGAAGCTGAATTAGTTTTCGAGTTCTTATGGAAGTTATAGAGCTTCCTTCAAGCTTTCTATAGAGACCAAATTTGTTAAATTTGGAATTCGGAATCAAGAGCTACGATTTTTGGAAAATTCGGATATATATATATAATCATATATATATATATATATATTTTTGAAAAAAAAATCGAAAGCCCTCTCGCGAGGGCGATAGGAGGGTCTTTTTATGTAAATTATTATTATTATTATTTATTATTTATTTATTAATTATTAATTTTATCTTATAGGGAAATATGACCTTCTCCTATTCTTTTGTTCTTATCTTTTCCGTCCGACATTCGATTGACTTGGTTTTTGAAGCATTGGATTCCTAAAACAATTATCTACATCCTCATGAGAAAATTATGAATTTTTGAGATTAAATTGTGGTTGATTAAATTAATCAAAGTGAGTCAAAAAATGTTCAGAACATAGTTCAGTATTTTGAGAAATTCAGGATCTGTGGTGATCCGATTGAAGTGATTCTTGAGGCAAAATAAAGACATGGTGCTACAAGTCATATGAAGAAATTAAATTTTAATTTAGCCCCTAAGACTTTCAATTTCTGAATTGAAGTTTGGATTAGTGTGCAGTCTTGGATTAGGAACATCTGAACGTATTTTGGGCATAACGTTTGCTCTAGTAATCCAAATGAGGTGATTCTTAATTTGGATTAAACTAGGAAAATAGGGATACAATTGTTATGAAGACATCAAGTTTCAATTTTGTGATTAAGAATGTCAATTTTTGGATGAAAATAATGTGTTGGAAAATGTTTTGGCATAAGACATACCCAAAATGTTTTGAGTATAACTTTTTGTGTAGTGCACCAAATTAAATGATTTTAGTGGCGTTGTGAAATTGATTTAATGAGGAACAATTCTCTAGAAGGAAGTTTTGGCAAATTCCTTCAAATGGATAGTGATAAAACTGTCCTAAAGTAAGCATGATTTGAAATAAAGTTTAAGGACAAATTGGGAAGGCTACTTAAAGAGTTAGGTTTCAAGGCTAATTAGTAAGGGCAAAATGGTCTTTTACCATTCATTAAAGACAAGAGGTGGATGGCTGTCGTTTTATTAAGGTGAAACACAACCTTTGAAATAAAAAGAACAAAAGAAGAAGAAGATGGTTTCGACTATGGAGAAAATGAAGGAGAAAAGAGAGAGAAAGGTAGGGTTTCGAATTTTTGGGTCTTCAAGCTTGAGTTTTAGGTAGATTCAAAGGAAAAAGGAAGGAAGAAGGTGAAAGCTTGCTTCCATACCCAGCAAATCCGAAATTGGAGAGGAAAAGAGGTAAGAGAAAATTTTTGAGCTTTGGATTTTGAATGAAGTTTTGGTTTAGAAACTTTGATAATGGTATGGGTTTGTTAATTCTATGCCTAATTTTGGAGATATCATGGGTTAATTGGATCAATTTTGAATAATTGTGAATTAGGGTTATGCCCAATTTTGGGATTTGGGGATTTTGGAAATTGGTGATTTAGATATCTTGAAATTAGTATGAGTTTATGAATTATGACATCAATTTTAAGGATTATGTTATTTATGAGGTTGAATTTTGGTGAAATTGGTGTAGGAAATTTTCAATTGGAAGAATAAAAGAAGAAATGGTCAAATTGGAGCTAGGGACAAACTTCTGACATTGATTTGAGGTGGGTAGTGTATTTATATTTTGAATTATAAGCTAAGTATGTGATTTTGAAAAATCAAGAAACAAAGATTTACAAATTATTGTTTATATCAATGTTTGCAAATTATGATTTTTGAACGATAAAATTTAATGCTTCGGTATGATTGTAAGATATGGAAATAATTATGAATTTCATTATTATTCAAATGTTTCAAATAATTTGTGGAATTAATGACTTCATCATTTGAATGAAAGAGAATTTATTGTGATTTATGACTTTGAGAAATTACAAAATTATTGCATCCTTTGTGATGGATTCATTGTTATGTGCCTTTTGAAATTTGTGAAATTTGTGAAGTTTGTGTATTGCAATTTGTTTGATGTGACAAGGTAAGAATACCAAGTTTTTGAAACATGCCTATGGGCAATTTGCTTTTCAAGCATGAATGTGTGTTATATGGGTTTGGTTAGGTCCCTTAAGTAGAGTCAGTGCACTGGTCTCATTTTTTTTAAAAGGCTTCTCCCGCCTGCCCGTTAGTGGAACTGGAGCTCCGATATTGGACTCCCATAAGTCACGGCTACACTGGACCGCTATGCGGGAAAGTGTAGTACGTTCCGTTTACGGTTGCACAGGACCGCTATGCGAGAATGTACAGTACGTTCCGTTTTGGACCGACCCAAACCGTTTGAAATGTTATGTGACTTTGATTTTGTCCTTTATGTGATGCAATTATTATGTGATCCATTCATGTTTTCAATTTTAGTTTTGATTTGTAAAAAGTTTCGGAGTTTCGAGTACTAACATATTGAGGTTTTTAAACCGTAAAGGTTTTGGAAACTGCTTAGAAATGACTTTTCAATAAATTGACATGTTTGAAAAATAAGCCTTTGATTTCTCTTGTGAGAATTTTTTATACAATGGGAAAAGTTTTTAGAAAATGTTTTTGCTTATTATTTGATTTATAAATATGTTACCCACGAGCAATAAGCTCACCCACCCCTCCCCCCCTTCATTCCCATCCACAGGTGATGAGAAGAAGATCGAGTGAAAGAAAATGAAGGTTTCAATTTGTTTGGGTTATAAAATTTTTTGTTAAATTAGATTGTTGCTGAGAAAGAGAAAGTGAGAATTGTTGTGTATTGTGTAGTTTTGGATTATGGTTATTGTATTTGTATATGGCTTGGAATGCCATTGGTGGATTGTAAGTGTTTGTTTCCGATGTATTTGAATTATGAAATTTGTATATTAAATTGAGTTATTGAATTATTTCTGATTATGATTGAGGATTTCTAAAGCGTTAGATTTAGACTTGCATTTGTTTATGCTGAGATCTCGGACGGAGGGTCCGGTAGATTTTGATGTTTGTGTGATTGATGGGGAATTATAGAAGTGTACATTTGCCAATTGTAGGTTTTGGGTTAGTTAGAATGCAGCTGTTATGCTGCCGAAATTTTGGTAGAAATAATATGAATGTATGGGATTTGTATAATTGTATAAGGCAAATTTTATGATTTGAGTTTTGATTGAGATTATGGAATTGATGAATTCCAAATCGAAAAAGAGTATTGCTTAGTATAAGATTGAGTAAAATGGAAAAGAAAGAAAATTTTTTTTACCGGTTTTTGGAATGTCTTAGGGTTTTCAACACGACGTTTTTTTAATATGTATGTTATCGGATGTCGGATCCGTTTTCGTTTGTCTCAGTATTTGTTTTGCCCTGATTCGTTTTGTCAATTTTCGTTCCGCCTTCGATTCGTTAAATTCTTGCGCTTTATGTTTCTGTTTATATCTGATTTGTTATTCGTATCCGATTCGCTTATTCGATTCGTTTTCGTATGAAATTCGTTTCGGTTTTGTTGGGTCTCCGTTTTATGATTCTAATCGATTTGTTTTCATATTCGATTTCGATTTGTATTCGCCTTGATATCTGATTTGCTTTCGGTTTTGCCTTTTGTTTCGCTTTGTGATTTCGTTCCGCTACTTTGTATTTTCGTCTTCGCTTCACTTTGTGCTTCGCTTTGCGTTCTGTTTTTCATTTCCGGCTTCGATTTTTCGATTGGGATCCGGTCTCCGGATCGAGTCCCAACAAGAGGTAATGCACCTACGAAGAGAAGTCAAGGAGTTGAAGGAGATGGTGAAAGAATTGTTGAAGCATCATCGGTCCTAATCATTTTTTATTAATAACAAATAAGGGGAGAGTGGAAAGCAAAAATCAAAGGCGTTGAACGAAGGAGATGAACTTTTGAAGAAGAAAGAAAAAGATAGGGGGAGGAAGAGTAAGCAGAAAATGTAGAAGTCAGAAGAAGACAGAAGAGTGAAGCTATTTTTTTTCCTATCTGTATATCATCTTACAGTTTTTCATCTTACTTGTATAATTATTTGTTATCATCAAAAAGGGGGAGATTGTTAAGTCAAAATGACTTTATATTAATGATTTTGATGAAGTACAAATAATGAAAGAAAGCAAAAGCATTTAAAGGAGAAAAAGCAGGAAGTCGAAAGGCATTTAAAGGAGAAAATAGGCGGAGCAAAAATGATTTAAAGAAGAAAAGCGATTTGAAGCAAAAGCAGAAGAAAGGAGAAAAACAAGATGGAAGCTGAAAAGCAGACGAAAGAAGAAAAACAAACGGAAGCCAAAAGCAGACGGAAGAAGAAAAACAGACGGAAGCCAAAAACAGACAAAAGAAGAAAAGCAGACGAATAAAAGTAGACGAAGATAAAAGAAGACGAAAACAAAAGTAGACAGAAATAAAAGCACACGAAAATAAAAAAAACGAAAGCAAAAGCAGATGAAAGCAAAAGCGATTTGAACCAAAAATAGATTTGAACCAAAAAATGATTTAACCAAAAGCGGGGCAAGCAAAGGCATTTATGAAAAGCGGATCAAGCGAATCGCGTCTAATTCAAGAATCAGTTTGAGTTAGTTACAAAACTCAACTGAATAACCGCTTCTTTCAAGAAACAAGATTAAAGAAGCAAAAAGCAAGAATCAAGAAGCAGTTGCAGACGAAGACTATAAATATAAATCGAAATCGAAGATTGCATAGTTACACACTTGAATGTTACAAAAGCTGTCAATACTTGAGAGAAATTTTTTTGTGATTTGTCTAGAGCTATCTTACTGTAACAAAGCTCGAAATATCTTTCAGTTGAAAGTTGTACAGATAGCCTGCAGAGGCTAAGAGTAAAAGAATCTTGATCAAAGAGACACAAGAGGCTCAGAGAAAAAGAATACTTGTAAAGTTGTTGAGAGATAGTGAAATCTCAGAAAAACTTCTGCGGACTGGATGTAGCCCACGGTTTGGGGTGAACCAGTATAAAAATTGTTGTGCTTACAACTTTCTATCCTTATCTCTCTTATCCTTCAAAGTTTCAATCTTACTAGTTTTTCAACAAGTTTTCGAAAAACACTTTATAACTTTGATTTACAGTAGTTCTTGTGAAAAGAGCAAGTTTCTTTTAACAAAATATTTTTGAAAGGTTTTCTAAAAAGAGGGGAAATACACAATTCAACCCCCCTTCTTGTGCAATTATACATCGTATAATAAACCTTGTATTGACGTGTGATTCACTTCAACTTGATGGGTAGCTAGTCCATCAAACTACTGGCTCCAGTTTAATCACTAAATCTCCTTAAAACATCTAGAAGTGATGATATCACTATAAACTCTTTATTTGAGTGAATGTTCCCTAATACATATTTTAATTAATAATTCCAACATGCAGACACTAGATTAATACTCTATAAAAATCCATTCTGATCATATCAAGAATTATAATGAAATACATATGAGTTCACCACTCATCAAGATTGTGGTCCATAATAAGTGAATGCTTAATATGTATGTTTTAAGATTAAAGTAAAGGCCCACTTTATTCTTTAAAACATACTTGATTCCAGATTCATTTAATAGTATCATTATCGATAGTCAACTACTATCATGATATGAAACTCATCATTCCCTTAAAGTAAACTCCTTTATTTACATGGAGATAAATCACAACACTACAGTATAAACCATAATCAAGTGACCAACATGATTATTCAACTGTGAATCAAGTAATTTAGATTCTAATAATATACATGTTTCCTATACATCTCTATGTATATGTCTATTACTTACAAAAGAATCTCGGTACCTTTTGACTAGATATATAATGCTCATACATATAAAACCAAACTCTTTTTGTTTTATTAATAATAAATATTTTCATTACAAAACTATAACTGGAAAAAATTAAGTTAAATGTAAATACACTTACTTTCCAGGGCATTACATTTACATAACTCCAACATTCTCCCACGTGCCCTAAAGCAAGTATGACATTGTTAGTAGTGTGCCCTAGGCCAATAGATAGTTGTGATTCATGTATTAACATTATGACTTGTTAATAATATATTATGAGGTATTCCTTTCATATATGCATGTATTTCGTTTATGTAATGTGATTTACATTCCATGAATGGTTTTAGACTTATGTTATCAAGTATGTGACTTGATAGTAAAACCATAAGCGTTATAAGACTATTCTAGACTGTCCTGTAAGTGGTAAGTCGACTTGTACCATGTGTAAGTCGACTTATGCTTGCTCGGTACCGATAAGTCGACTTGTACATTGGATAAGTCAACTTATTCAAGGACGGTACTGTTTATTTGTGCCCTAAAGGCAATCCCTTTAGCGCTTTTATTCACAAATGATGCATCGAATGAATAAATAAAGAAAAGGCATAATTCATTAATTTGATGTTCATGAACATTGTTTATGAATTGATTGGATCTTTAATCAAATTAATGAAGTCCATGATATATGACATAGCATGAAGGAAATTATGATGTGATCATACTACTGAGATTCCTATCATGTGCAATTATGTCAAGATTCAAATTCTCCTAGTCATAGGATTAATGAGACCGACATCATTAATCCGGACGGACTAACATATGTCATACTCCTTGATTGGATCAAGCGGTGGATCTCGTAAACCGTAAATATGAGATATTTAGAGTTGACATATGGATGCTTACTAGTAGTAGTAAGTTCATTGGATGACTGTCATGAGATCATCACATGGATATCTTATCTAAGTGTCGTTGATAATCTCATCATAAAGAATGGTGCAAGTATCCTTGACTTGAGGTACTCAAGGCTATCTTGATACTTGATCCGTGCTTTGACTCCATTCCTTGTTGCCTTTCGAGGTAACTCATAGGGTGGTGCTTGGGTACAGTTTGAGGTATTCAAGATAATTGAGTAGCCAATAAAGGATTCACCACTTCGGATTAGCGTAAGAGATACCCATAGCCTCTCGTCAGGGATCATTACTCGTAAATCTCGGCGAGTGAATATGTCATGTAGAGTGTCTTCATGGACATATAGAGTAATGAGTCCTAGGGCGAGAACTGTTATCACTGGCTGGACTTGGTCTAGTAAGAGTTGACACTTTGACCATACTCATAACCAAGTGGGGTATAGGATGGTGAAAGGACGAATTGCACAAGAATTGTCATGGAAGGGTTCGTGATCCGGTTCGTGATGAATACATCAAACCGATTACTTTCCGGTCAATTGGGGTCATGATGTGTTGCTAGATACCGCCATGACTTGCTCAGATTAATTGTTAATCTAAGTGGCCAACATAACAAGAACCTAAAGGGTCACACGATAAGAGTGTTTTAGAGAATCAGAAACAATAATTGGACAGAGTTCCATTATGGAGAGCATTCGGATTAAATGGATCCCGATGGGATTGGGATATGTCCCATGAGATCGCGACGATATTGCTAAGAAAGGTTTAGGAGTCTGTTTCAATGATCGGGGCCCGTGAGGCTTGTAGGACCAACCCAGCTTGATGGACCTCTTAGTAATCATATATATGTTAATTAATTAAGTAATTAATTAATTAATATTATATATATATGCATGGCACGTGGAATGAAGGAGAAGAGGTAGGAAGCTTCCAAAGAAGCTTAGTCATCATCTTTATTAAATGGCTAAAAGACAAATTAAGCTTTGAATGAAGATGACTTCGTGCCTTTGAAAGAAGTTGAAGAAAATGGTTTTCTTGCTTACGAAGAGAAGTTCGTAGGCTTTCAAAGGAAAGAAAGGTTTTTGTGAAAACCTAAGAGAAAATTGTTTTCTCTCTTCTTCATCTTCATCCAAGGCTCTCTCTCCAAGCTTCTTCTTCATCTCCTCAACGTGATCCAAGCTCTCCGTGATGTAGGTAGGCTCTGGCAGTTTTATTCTCATTCTAGCTATTCCGGGTCAAAGGTGTTTGATCCGGTTAGGTTTTCTGATCTTTGCGTGGATACCTTTAGAGATAGTCTCTATTGGCTATTCAGGTTTGAGGTCTTCATACCGACACCTGGATCCTGGGTTTCGGGAAAGTTTCGGGAACAAAAATTTTTGTTTTCCGCTGCCGGTACATGTGATGTACCTCCCGGGATTTTCCTACATGTCCCTGGTCGATCATTATTGGTGGAACAATAATGAATTAAGGCTAGTATGTGTTCTTGTTGATGATCACGTTTTACTGATCATAGATATGAGATATCAAATCAGAAACATAGATATATGTTAGAGAACATATATTGGACCGACCTACATAAAGAATACTACATGGTTTCATGTCATTAGTGATTCTTAATATGGTTTGACTTTAGTCCTTTGACCTGAAGTCATCATGGTTCCCTACATGAGGAATTCGATGTTTTGATATTAGACTAAGTTATTTTTAACCGAATAACAAGTAGTCTTATGTTGGACATCAAATGAATCATGCGGAGGGATGTGAATGACGTAGATGGGATTTGTACCTCTCTTAAATGAGAGAGATATCATTTGGGCCTCTTGATAAGTGTGATTGAAGAAATGCATGGTCGTGCTCAAATAAATTGATGAAGAGTCATCAATGTCATTTGTTATAATCAGTCAACTTAGGGATCAAGAAACTATGATTAATCAAAGGTTGACATATACCATGCCTTGTGATTAATCTTGATATCGTGTTACAAAAGGACTGAGCTTATAACCATGGTTACAGGTTAAATCGGATTATCGATCCTCATTTGATTTGGGTAGTCATAATGTCTTGCTAGAGGCTGCTTATGACTTGTGGGCCTTGAAGTGTGATCAAGCCCATTACCAACATCAAATGAGCCTACAGGGTCACACATAAAGAGTGATGTGATCTGGGTTTATTCTCTTGGGCCTAATTTATTAGGTATTGAATAAATATATGTAGATATATTTATTGGGCTATATTGAAGTAAGTTTTCGGGCTTTTATTATATGAGATATAATGGGCCGAAACTTATTGGGCTTCAATGGGATTAGGTTTTCTCTATAAATAGAGAAGCTTAGGTCTCATTAGATAGAAGACACCATTGTCACATGAAACCCTAGCCACCATCCGAAAGGAAAATTGTGCAGCATTCGGGAAGAGTTTTAGGACGTGCTAGCACACCATAGCCGCAGCTCAGATCTTGCATACTCATGTGGATACCGGTAGAGGGCATTCGCATATTGCAGTGTCTTGGAATACGAAAAGAATCAACCCACCCACGACATAAAGGTATTTTGATACATCCTAAGTATTTTCGATTATACTTCATGTTGTTGTATGGTCTTTTTCGTAGTGTATTGTGAATACTCAGGCCATACGCGATCCAACAGACATATCTCTCATTCCCATCCCTTCTAGGTGACCCTCAAAGCTCTTTTGAGACAATGTCTTTATGAATGGATTAGCAAGGTTTTGCTATGTGGGAATCTTTACCACATTAACCTCTCCACGTTGTATTATCTCCCTTATGAGATGGTACTTTCGCTCAATGTGTTTGGCAGCTTTGTTATTTCGAGGTTCTTTAGAATTAGCCACTGCCCCACTATTATCACAATAAAGTGTAATGAACTTTTCTGCCTTAGGAACCACCTCCAAATCATTTAGGAACTTGCAGAGCTAGACTGCTTCTTTTGTTGCTTCACAAGCATCAACATACTCAGCCTCCATAGTCAAATCAACAACACAAGATTTCTTGATACTCCTCCGGACTATGACTCCACCTCCTAAAACAAATATAGAACTAGAAGTTGATTTCCTTGAATCAACATCTGATTGGAAATTGGAATTCGTATATCCCATTGGAATAAGATTACTTCTAGAGTAAACAAGCATTAAGTTCTTTGTCCTACGAAGATACTTCAGTATACACTTAACTGCAGTCCAATGTTCCATTCTTGGATTGGACTGAAATTTGTTTACCAGTCCCACTGCATAACTGATATCCAATCTAGTGCAAAGCATTGCATACATTAAACTTCCAACTGTTGAAGCACATGGAATGTCACGCATGCATTCAACCTCCTTTTGGGTTTAGGTGCTTGTTCCTTTGAAAGTTTGATTCCATATCTAGTAGGTGTGAAACCCCTCTTGGAATCTTGTATGGAAAACTTATTGAGCATATTCTCAATGTAGGTTAATTGAGACAAGGCTATTTGTTTGTTCTTATGATCTCTTATAAGTTTGATCCCTAGAATATAGTTAGCCTCTCCCAAATCCTTCATTAAAAACTTCAGTCATCCTTAATTATAATAACATTCCCACATCATTCCCAATGAGCAGAATGTCATCAACATATAGGATTAGAAAAATAACCTTTCCATCTTGTATCCTTTTATAGACACAAGGCTCATCTAGGTTTTGTATGAACCCATAGGTTTTGATAGACTTATCAAACCTAATGTTCCAAGACCTAGATGCTTGATTAAGTCCATAAATGGACTTTTGCAACTTGCATACCTTATGCTCATTACCTGGCTCAATGAATACTTCTGGTTGGGCCATATAAATGGTCTCCTCAAGATCCATATTAAGAAATGTGATTTTGACATTCATTTACCATATTTCATAATTGAAATGGGCTACTATGGTCAAAAGAAACCTAATGGACTTAAGCATGGCAATCGGAGAAAAAGTCTCCTCATAGTCTATACCCTCATTTTAAGTATAGCCCTTAGCTACAAATCTAGCTTTAAAGGTCTCTACCCTGCCATCTGATCTTCTTTTCCTTTTGTAGATCCATTTACACCTGATGGCTTTTACATTTGGTGGTAAACACACAAAGATCCAGACTTCATTGGAATATATGGAATCTATTTCCAATTCCATCGCCTTGAGCCATTTTTCTGCATCAACATCATTAATAGCCTATAGAAATGTAATGGGATCCGTTTCTTCTTAGTCTGAGATGGCAATAAAGCCTTTTCCTAGACCTAGATACCTATCTGACTGTCTCATAACCCTCCCACTACTTCTAGACACTACTTAATGTTCAGGTTGCACTTCTGATTCAACTCTTAAATCCATTTCAATATCTTGTTCTATTATATCCATATCAACTCTTGAATTGGATTAAATAACTAACTCCTTTAGTACTACTTCATTTCTTCCTTTGTGATTTCTGACAAACTCTTCCTCTAGGAAGGTCGTATTTGTCGACATAAATACCTTCCTATACTGAGGACTGTAAAAATAGTACCCTCGAGTCCCCTTAGGATATCCTACAAACAAACATGCTTTTAACCTTGGTTCCATCTTTGTGGATTCAGGTCTTAGAACATGGGTTGGGCAGTCCCAAGTCCTTAATTGTTGTAACGAAGGCACTCGACCAATCCACAACTCCCCAGATGTTTTAAGCATCGATTTGGATGGAGAAAAGTTAGGAAGATATGTTGTCATCTGTATGGCATATCCCCAGAACAATTATGGACGACTAGTATAGGATATTGTTGATCCTACCATTTCCAATATAGTCCTATTTCTCCTTTCAGCTACACCATTTTGTTAAGGTGTTCAAGGAGCTGACAAATTGGAAACAATTTCATTGTCAATTAAATATTGCTGGAACTCTCCAGATAAGTACTCACCATCTGGATCCAAATCGAATTTGTTTTAATGGCTTGCCTAGCTTCTTTTCAGCTTCGGATTTGAATTCTTTAAACTTTTCAAAAGATTCGCTCTTTTTATGCATCAAATACAAATAGCCATATCTTGAGTAATCATCTATAAAGGTTATGAAGTATTCATAACCTCCTCTAGCTTGTACGTTCATGGACCCACACACATCTGTATATACCAGGTCCAAGTAGATTCAAATCTGTTTCCTTTAGAAGAAAATGAGGCTTTGGTCATTTTTCCTTCAATACAAGATTCACAGGTGGGTAATGGATCATTATCCAAACCCATAAAGATCTCATCCTTTACTAACCTGTCAAGTCTTTTTTGATTGATATGACCCATTCTTAAGTGCCACAGATATTTAGAATTAATGCTAAAGTCATTAAAATGTCTTGGTTTTATCAACTATGTGGTGTTTAGTGAGCCTGTCATAGGTTCTATAAAAAACAATCCCTATTTAATTATCGCATCATAAATAAAATCCTTATTCTCATATAGTGAAACAACATTATCAAAATATAAGGAATAACTAGATTTTATTAGACAAAAAATAGAAATCAAGTTCCTTACAATCATTGGCATGTAATAAACATCCTCCAAATATAACCTGTTAGAACCCGATCCCGAGACCGGATCCCAACTCCAACTATTTATACCTTAACATTTAGGCTCATGCTCTTGCTTACATTCCACACCTATTGGACCCGTTTTCAGAGCCCAAAAAAAATTCGGAGCCCTAAAGCTTTCGCTCCCTACTTTGCAGCGTTTGATGTTGTGGTTCCATAAGGGTGATGAGCGTACACTACCTAATCATCATAATCACATTTAGACTTGTTCATATCAAATGTAGCTTAAGGCCTCACGTTCACACAGAGGCAAGAATCACCTTAATCGGAGTCATATAACTCAAGATACACTCCAAAAATCTAAGAGAGTTCATACCCGAAACATGCAATCTTAACTGACCTTTCACTTGTTTTAGAACAAACTTTCTCAATTTAACTCCAATTGATACCAAATTTTATGGAGTGAAAGATACGTGTCTTGTAAATCCAATGGTTCAAGCCTCACCTCATTTGGAGGTCGTATGAGAGAATTATGCCCGAAACATTGGACCATGCTCACTTCTAAAATCGAATTGAAACTCTTTTGGCGCGATTGCTATAACTTTTAATCTATAGCTCCAAATGCTTTCGTTCTTTCACCATATGAAAGTAGACATCTAGATCTACAACTTTTATGAATACTACAAAGGCTGATTCTATCTCCTACTTTCTGCAATGTCCTGTTTTGTTTTTCATCGTCTGATTTCTATCATCTGGTTTCCTTCCTTCTGCTTTTCTATCTTCTGATTTCTATCTTCTGCTTTTCTTCCTTCTGCTTTTCTATCTTCTGATTTCTATCTTCTGCTTTTCTTCCTTCTGCTTTTCTATCTTCTGATTTCTATCTTCTGTTTTTCTTCCTTCTGCTTTTCTTCCTTCTGCTTTTCTATCTTCTCGATTTCTATCTTCCGCTTTCTTCCTTCCTTTTTATCTTCTCGGTTTCTATCTTCCTTTTCTATCTTCCGATTTCTATCTTACGCTTTTCTTCCTACGCTTTTCTATCTTCTGATTTCTATCTTCGCTTTCCTTCCTTCCTTTTCTTCCTTCCTTTTCTTCCTTCTGCTTTTCTATCTTCCGATTTCTATCTTCGCTTTTCTTCCTTCGCTTTTCTATCTTGATTTCTATCTTACGCTTTTCTTCCTACCTTTTCTATCTTCCGATTTCTATCTTCGCTTTTCTTCCTTCCTTTTCTATCTTCCGATTTCTATCTTACCTTTTCTTCCTTCCTTTTCTTCCTTCGCTTTTCTTCTTGATTTCTATCTTCGCTTTTCTTCCTACGCTTTTCTATCTTCTCGATTTCTATCTTCGCTTTTCTTCCTTCTTCTTTTCTTCCTTCCTTTTCTTCCTTCGCATTTTCTATCTTCTTCGATTTCTATCTTCCTTTTCTTCCTTCGCTTTTCTATCTTGATTTCTATCTTCGCTTTTCTTCCTTCGCTTTTCTATCTTCCGATTTCTATCTTCCGCTTTTCTTCCTTCGCTTTTCTTCCTTCTCCTTTTCTTCCTTCGCTTTTCTTCTTGATTTCTATCTTCCGCTTTTCTTCCTTACCTTTTCTATCTTGGTTTCTATCTTACCTTTTCTATCTTCCGATTTCTATCTTCGCTTTTCTTCCTTCGCTTTTCTATCTTGATTTCTATCTTCGCTTTCCTTCATACCTTTTCTTCCTTCGCTTTTCTTCCTTCATTTTTCTATCTTCCGATTTCTATCTTACGCTTTTCTTCCTTCGCTTTTCTATCTTGATTTCTATCTTACGCTTTTCTTCCTTCCTTTTCTATCTTCCGATTTCTATCTTACGCTTTTCTTCCTTCCTTTTCTATCTTGATTTCTATCTTCCGCTTTTCTTCCTTCGCTTTTCTTCCTTCCGCTTTTCTATCTTGATTTCTATCTTCCGCTTTTCTTCCTTCGCTTTTCTTCTTGATTTCTATCTTCCGCTTTTCTTCCTTCCCTTTTCTTCCTTCCCTTTTCTTCCTTCATTTTCTATCTTCCGATTTCTATCTTCCTTTTCTTCCTTCTCGCTTTTCTATCTTGATTTCTATCTTACGCTTTTCTTCCTTCGCTTTTCTATCTTCCGATTTCTATCTTCTGCTTTTTCTTCCTTCCGCTTTTCTTCCTTCGCTTTTCTTCCTTCCTTTTCTATCTTGATTTCTATGTTCGCTTTTCTTCCTTCGCTTTTCTATCTTCCGTTTCTATCTTACGCTTTTCTATCTTGATTTCTATCTTCCGCTTTTTTCCTTCCTTTTCTATCTTCCGATTTCTATCTTCCGCTTTCCTTCCTTCCTTTTCTTCCTTCCTTTTCTTCCTTCGCTTTTTCTATCTTCGATTTCTATCTTACCTTTTCTTCCTTCCTTTTCTATCTTCTCGATTTCTATCTTACGCTTTTCTTCCTACCTTTTCTATCTTGATTTCTATCTTACGCTTTTCTTCCTTCTTCTTTTCTATCTTCCGATTTCTATCTTCCGCTTTCTTCCTTCGCTTTTCTTCCTTCCTTTTCTATCTTGATTTCTATCTTACGCTTTTCTTCCTTCGCTTTTCTTCCTTCGCTTTTCTATCTTCCGATTTCTATCTTCCGCTTTTCTTCCTTCCTTTTCTATCTTCCGATTTCTATCTTCCGCTTTTCTATCTTCCGATTTCTATCTTCGCTTTTCTTCCTTCCTTTTCTATCTTCTCGATTTCTATCTTCCGCTTTCCTTCCTTCCTTTTCTTCCTTCCTTTTCTTCCTTCCTTTTCTATCTTCCGATTTCTATCTTCCGCTTTTCTTCCTTCCTTTTCTTCCTTCCGATTTCTATCTTCCGCTTTTCTTCCTTCGCTTTTCTATCTTCCGATTTCTATCTTACGCTTTTCTTCCTTCTTCTTTTCTATCTTCTCGATTTCTATCTTCCGCTTTTCTTCCTTCCTTTTCTTCCTTCCTTTTCTATCTTCCGATTTCTATCTTCCTTTTCTTCCTTCCTTTTCTTCCTACCTTTTCTATCTTCTCGATTTCTATCTTCCGCTTTTCTTCCTACGCTTTTCTTCCTTCCTTTTCTTCCTTGATTTCTATCTTCGCTTTTTTCCTTCTCATTTTTCTATCTTCCGATTTCTATCTTCCCTTTTCTTACTTCGCTTTTCTTCCTTCCTTTTCTATCTTCTGATTTCTATCTTCGCTTTTCTTCCTTACTTTTCTATCTTCCGATTTCTATCTTCCGCTTTTCTTCCTACGCTTTTCTATCTTGATTTCTATCTTCTGCTTTTCTTCCTTCTGCTTTTCTATCTTCTGATTTCTATCTTCTGCTTTTCTTCCTTCTGCTTTTCTTGTAAGGCTCATATCTTTTAACTCCGAACTCCAAATTTAGCAAACGATATACCCTTTGAAAGCTCTAACCTTCTACTACAATATTCATGAAGGCTCATTTATCTAATTCAAGTCCTACGAAGGTCAAAATCTGAGGCGAAGTTCTGTCACATTTTGGGAAAATTTGACAGCTCTTCCCTTGAAAGTACATCTATCCAATTTTTCAATCCTAATACTTCCACCTGCGTAAGACTCATCATACAACCTCATATAACATGATTAAACCCTAAGGTATCTTCAAACACCATTCAAAGCAACAGCCACACTCTTAATCATCTATCATATCCTAACTATAATAATGATGCAATTGGCTTAAACATGCATGGATTTCTCAAAATACATTTGAACTTAGCATTCTTGCATTTCATTTACGTTCAAAGTGAGTAGCTTACAATGCTTTAGTGGGCATTTCAAGCCCTTTCTACAACATAGTTCGAAATACACTTCCAAAATACTACACTTTTCTTAAAATGCATCTAAAGCATTGTTTACAACAATTTGCTTGAAATACATCAAAAACATAATTCTTAGAGTATGCCTTGAGCTCATTCTTCATGATCCCGATCTTTACCCGAGATGGGACGGGAAGGTGGGGTGAGCTTTAAACTCCGTGGGTGACACATTTATATTTAGGCTAATAAGCTACATTGCTTCATTAATCATACTTTTAGTAACTTGCATAGAAATCATGCAATCATGCAATTCATGAAATTTATCAATCTCAAAACATAATGTTCATGCTTCATATCATTCTCATTCTTACAAAATATACGCTAACATGTAAACACATAGCTGATGGTTCGAAAAGTCCACGGGTTACTGATGAGCTACACAAGTGTAGTCATATGCTGAGGAGTCCTAAAAGGAACATCCTATGCCACAATCGGGCAGCCGGGCGAAGGCTATACTGGTCGACGTGCACGTGACTCAGCTGGTGGACTTAACTAACCCACGTAACACTTAATTTCATGCATAAAAGCTGGACTTGTCTTGTCCGCTGACTAATTTTCTGAAAATGGATATTCAAGCATCCATAAAGCTGATCATGCTTAAAGCACATTTCATGCTTAGCTCACATTTCATGATCTCATTCATGCTCATCCAATTTATGGCAATTTCAAGCAATGTCATGCACTAATCAATTTCTCACCTAATGGCAATCATCCATCAATTTATACACAATCAAAAGTCAATCAATGCTCATTCTAAATTAGTTGGAAAACATTAATTTTCCTTAGTTAAGATAATATTTAAGCATTACTAACATAAAGATAAAAGTGAAACCCACCTTATATCCTTGCTTAAGCTTGCCTAAGGAAGTTCCTCTTCTTGTTCTTCTCTTCTTTCTTGTCCTCCTTCATTCATGGCAAGGAAAGAACCTCACATCATTTAGGGTTTCTAAAATTAAAAACCTAATGAACCTTAATCATGAAAACAACCCTAGAATCACTAAACCCATCTTCTTTCTAAGCTTTCTAAACCATAAAATCAAGCCAAACTCAAACTACATTTCATAACTTACCTTGAATCTTTACTCAACCCAAGGGTTTCTTGTATCAAAATAAAGCTTAGACTCTCCTCTTCACTTTTCTTCTTGCTCTTTCTTCAAAACTCACTCACTTTCATGGAAATGCCAAAACCCTAGCAAGCTCCTTTCTTCTTCTCCTTTCTTTCCTCTTCTACGTAAACTTCTCCCTCTTCTCCTTTAAATTTCAGAATCTCACTTCTTCCTATACTAACTCACTTAAACTCCTCCTTTTATACTTCTTCTCTAATCCACTTAAGCCCAAAAGGCCCAAGCCTTCATTTTTCCTACATCCTCCTTACTTCCTCTTTATCCTACAACTTACTTAGGCCCAATTATCTTTAAGCCCATTTTATCTTTCTTTTCTTTCCTACCTCATTAAAACCCTACTAATTCATTTAATTCCATTAACTCATTACCTAACATCTTTAATGCCAACTCATATTACTCAATGTCAAGTTAATTTATGTTAACATAATTTACTTAATTACTCTAATCATGCTTAATTACATAAAAATTTTGGGGCTAATATAACCTATGACCACTAGGAAAGTCCAAGATAACTACTCACACTAATTCATTGAAACACGTAATCTATCTACTATCTTGACTTAAACCGGCTTTTAGGTAGTCTTTTCTTTCTAGAACTCCTGCAAAGAATTGCAAACATGATTAGTGGCTCTTGAATCTAATATCCAAGAATCGATAAATCGCCACGCTTTTAGTTCCTAACAAACTTAGGAAACCCATACCTTGTTTACTTTTGAGGAGTCAAGGTGGATTGATGCTTTTTTTCCAAAGGCCCATCTCATCACAATGGAAACACTTTCCTTGGTGTTCTCTTTGGCCTTCTTTTTCATGGGTTGAGCCTTAACCTCTATTTGGGCCTTCTTTTCATTGGACCCTTCTTCTTTGCTTGCCCTTACCCTTAGGTTTAGAAGAAGATGTTACATTAGCTTCTGGCCCATGAGCCTTGATATTCAATATCTCCTCCGTACTCTAGAGGGTATTCATCATCTCACTCAAGGTGTAATCCTTGCTGTTGAGCTCATAGTTTAACTTAAACTGTTGAAAGAAAGAATTTAAGCTATTGATGATCATAATCATCTGTGTATCCGCATTTATTAGACCCCTAAGTCCATATTGAGGGATCGTGTGAGTGTTGACGAGCCTTGGCTAATGTTTGGCACGTAAGTCAACACGAGGAAGGTGTGTTGACGAGGAACAAGGCAAAGTCTTGTGAGTTGGTGAGCAAAAATCGAGAAACTTACGAAGTAGGCGAGGGATACGGGAGGTATCAACGAAGATCTCGAGAGTAGGCAAGATTCGATACATGTGGGCATGGGTAGACACGCATTGGTGGAAATTTTCGACGAGATGTGAGATTCGGATGCGAGGCCACGCGGAGTTGAAAAACTAAGTCATGCGAGACCTGAGGGTGCGTGAGAAGGCGCAAAGGTGTATGAGACCCTGTAGGATGCACGAAGGCATGCGAGCGCGACGAGGCGCATAAACACTTAACTTTGGCGAGATAGGTCAAAGTTATGTAAAATGCGTGAGGTTTTTATACTAACTCGAATTGTGACTTGTGACTTAGTGATGGAGTGATGAGACTAAACCATGAGTGAGCTTGATCATGGAAGATGGATTTATCATTGAACACACATTGATGGACTCAAATGCAGATAGGCCATGGTGAAAACACTAAGGCAAACGTGGGGAGTGGGATCAGACTTGGTGCAAATTTTGGTAGAGTCTCAGACCCTGTGGAGATTGACTCAACCCAAGCTAAGGACTTGACTGACTAAGGACTTGGCTATGCTCGGATGGATGGACCATGACTAACGGGCTTATTGTGGGAAGCATTGGATTAGGACAGTTTGATAGTAGGCTTTGGCGAGATCACATTACATCATCAACAAATAGAGATCACCAGATGATGACTGGGAGTTAAAGTTGCAGTGAAACTCAACATCTGAAGATAGTGGAGATCTTCGCAGATAAAGATGTTACAAGATGTTTGGTATAAGGGAATAGCTATTCTATTCCCACCTTATTCCTAGCATATTATTAAACCTATGTTTGGTTAGAAACCAAACACAGAATAAGGAATCATCTACAATAACTACTCTTAAAATTTACAGAATAGGTAAAACTGATATGTAGCTATCTTTATCTATAATGAGAATACCTAATTGAAGACAATGTTTATCTTCTCAAGTTTAACCCTCCCGAAACTTTTCCTTCTTTAACGTCTTCCATTTCTTTGAGCCTCCCTCCCGAAGCTTCTTCTCCAGTGTCATGGGTTAGTCCCTCGATCTTGTAATGTCACACATTCTTTTTGTGTCTTTCTTTTCCCTAATCTCTGGTTTTTATTCAGATTCTGATCATGGGTTGAGGTTATTGTGCATTTAGCTATTTTCTGATGCAGATTCCTATTGGGCATTTTTGGTTTTTCAATTTGGGTTTATGGAACTTGGATTCTTTTCTTGGTTATTGAGAAAGGGGGCATGATTAGTTTCATCAGCTTATAAACCCAAACTATAACGTGGTTCTATAATCGATTTTTATATGGTTTTAACCATGCCATTATAGTTTGGCAGACTAACCTTTGTCATTTTAAGTTCCTTTCTTTTTACTTTATAGTATGTATGTGTTTGAAAAAAATGGGGTGGTTGGTTACGAGAGTAGGGTCTCCAGGTATCACACTCACTATTTTACTATCAGAATAAGGTTGTATGTTTTTTGACTTTTCACTCAGTAGTTTTTATCTTTGAGTCTGCGTCTTCAATCTTCCATACGAAGATTGATCGACTGTATTTAAAACAGGTTTAAAGCTCATGTAACATGATGTATGCTGACCCTACTCTTGAGGCTACCCACTAGGGTTCTTAGGAAATCATAAACCTAGAGCTGCTCTGATACCACAGATGTTAGAACCCGATCCCGAGACCGGATCCCAATTCCAACTATTTATACCTTAACATTTACGCTCATGCTCTTGCTTACATTCCACACCTATTGGACCCATTTCCAGAGCCCAAAAAAAATTCGGAGCCCTAAAGCTTTCGCTCCCTACTTTGCAGCGTTTGATGCTGTGGTTCCATAAGGGTGATGAGCGTACACTACCTAATCATCAAAATGACATTTAGACTTGTTCATATCAAATGTAGCTTAAGGCCTCACGTTCATACAGAGGCAAGAATCACCTTAATCGGAGTCATATAACTCAAGATACACTCCAAAAACCTAAGAGAGTTCATACCTGAAACATGCTCTCTTAACTGACCTTTCACTTGTTTTAGAACAAACTTTCTCAATTTAACTCCAATTGATACCAAATGTTATGGAGTGAAAGATATGTGTCTTATAAATCCAATGGTTCAAGCCTCACCTCATTTGGAGGTCGTATGAGAGAATTATACCCGAAACATTGGACCATGCTCACTTCTAAAATCGAATTGAAACTCTTTTGGCGCGATTTCTATAACGTTTAATCTATAGCTCCAAATGCTTTCGTTCTTTCACCATTTGAAAGTAGACATCTAGATCTACAACTCTTATGAAGACTACAAAGGCTGATTCTATCTCCTACATTCTTCAACGTCCTATTTTTTTTTTCATCGTCTGATTTCTATCATCTGGTTTCCTTCCTTCTGCTTTTCTATCTTCTGATTTCTATCTTCTGCTTTTCTTCCTTCTGCTTTTCTATCTTCTGATTTCTATCTTCTGCTTTTCTTCCTTCTGCTTTTCTTCCTTCTGCTTTTCTATCTTCTGATTTCTATCTTCTGCTTTTCTTCCTTCTGCTTTTCTTCCTTCTGCTTTTCTATCTTCTGATTTCTATCTTCTGCTTTTCTTCCTTCTGCTTTTCTATCTTCTGATTTCTATCTTCTGCTTTTCTATCTTCTGATTTCTATCTTCTGCTTTTCTTCCTTCGCTTTTCTATCTTCTGATTTCTATCTTCCGCTTTCCTTCCTTCTGCTTTTCTTCCTTCGCTTTTCTTCTTACCTTTTCTATCTTCTGATTTCTATCTTCTGCTTTTCTTCCTTCTGCTTTTCTTCCTTCTGATTTCTATCTTCTGCTTTTCTTCCTTCTGCTTTTCTATCTTCTGATTTCTATCTTCTGCTTTTCTTCCTTCTTCTTTTCTATCTTCTGATTTCTATCTTCTGCTTTTCTTCCTTCTGCTTTTCTTCCTTCTGCTTTTCTATCTTCTGATTTCTATCTTCTGCTTTTCTTCCTTCTGCTTTTCTTCCTTCTGCTTTTCTATCTTCTGATTTCTATCTTCCTTTTCTTCCTTCCTTTTCTATCTTCTCGATTTCTATCTTCCTTTTCTTCCTTCTTCTTTTCTTCCTTCCTTTTCTATCTTCCGATTTCTATCTTCCGCTTTTCTTCCTTCCTTTTCTTCCTTCGCTTTTCTATCTTCGCTTTTCTTCCTTCCTTTTCTATCTTCTCGATTTCTATCTTCGCTTTTCTTCCTTTTGCTTTTCTTCCTTCCTTTTCTATCTTCTAATTTCTATCTTCGCTTTTTCTTCCTTCCTTTTCTATCTTGATTTCTATCTTCGCTTTTCTTCATACGCTTTTCTTGTAAGGCTCATATCTTTTAACTCCGAACTCCAAATTTAGCAAACGATATACCTTGAAAGCTCTAACCTTCTACTACAATATTCATGAAGGCTCATTTATCTAATTCAAGTCCTACGAAGGTCAAAATCTGAGGCGAAGTTCTATCACATTTTGGGAAAATTTGACAGCTCTTCCCTTGAAAGTACATCTATCCAATTTTTCAATCCTAATACTTCCACCTGCGTAAGACTCATCATACAATCTCATCTAACATGATTAAACCCTAAGGTATCTTCAAACACCATTCGAAGCAACAGCCACACTCTTAATCATCTATCATATCCTAACTATAATAATGATGCAATTGGCTTAAACATGCATGGATTTCTCAAAATACATTTGAACTTAGCATTCTTGCATTTCATTTACGTTCAAAGTGAGTAGCTTACAATGCTTTAGTGGGCATTTCAAGCCCTTTCTACAACATAGTTCGAAATACACTTCCAAAATACTACACTTTTCTTAAATGCATCTAAAGCATTGTTTACAACAATTTGCTTGAAATACATCAAAACATAATTCTTGAGTATGCCTTGAGCTCATTCTTCATGATCCCGATCTTTACCGGAGATGGGACGGGAAGGTGGGGTGAGCTTTAAACTCAAGTGGGTGACACATTTATATTTAGGCTAATAAGCTACATTGCTTCATTAATCATACTTTTAGCAACTTGCATAGAAATCATGCAATTCATGAAATTTATCAATCTCAAAACATAATGTTCATGCTTCATATCATTCTCATTCTTGCAAAATATACGCTAACATGTAAACACATACTGATGGTTCAAAAGTCCACGGTTCTTGATGAGCTACACAAGTGTAGTCATATGTCGAGGAGTCCTAAAAGGAACATCCTATGCCACAATCGGCAGCCGAAGGCTATCTTGGTCGACGTGCACGTGACTCACCGGTGGACTTAACTAACCCACGTAACACTTAATTTCATGCATAAAAGCTGGACTTGTCTTGTCCGTGACTAATTTTCTGAAAATGGATATTCACATCCATAAAGTGATCATGCTTAAAGCACATTTCATGCTTAGCTCACATTTCATGATCTCATTCATGCTCATCCAATTTATGGCAATTTCAAGCAATGTCATGCCTAATCAATTTCTCACCTAATGGCAATCATCCATCAATTTATACACAATCAAAAGTCAATCAATGCTCATTCTAAATTAGTTGGAAAACATTAATTTTCCTTAGTTAAGATAATATTTAAGCATTACTAACATAAAGATAAAAGTGAAACCCACCTTATATCCTTGCTTAAGCTTGCTAAGGAAGTTCCTCTTCTTGTTCTCCTCTTCTTTCTTGTCCTCCTTCATTCATGGCAAGGAAAGAACCTCACATCATTTAGGGTTTCTAAAATTGAAAACCTAATGAACCTTAATCATGAAATCAACCTAGAATCACTAAACCCATCTTCTTTCTAAGCTTTCTAAACCATAAAATCAAGCCAAACTCAAACTACATTTCATAACTTACCTTGAATCTTTACTCAACCCAAGGGTTTCTTGTATCAAAATAAAGCTTAGACTCTCCTCTTCACTTTTTCTTCTTGCTCTTTCTTCAAAAACTCACTCACTTTCATGGAAATGCCAAAACCCTAGCAAGCTCCTTTCTTCTTCTCCTTTCTTTCCTCTTCTACGTAAACTTCTCCCTCTTCTCCTTTAAATTTCGTAAATCTCACTTCTTCCTACACTAACTCACTTAAACTCCTCCTTTTATACTTCTTCTCTAATCCACTTAAGCCCAAAAGGCCCAAGCCTTCATTTTTCCTACATCCTCCTTACTTCCTCTTTATCCTACAACTTACTTAGGCCCAATTATCTTTAAGCCCATTTTATCTTTCTTTTCTTTCCTACCTCATTAAAACCCTACTAATTCATTTAATTCCATTAACTCATTACCTAACATCTTTAATGCCAACTCATATTACTCAATGTCAAGTTAATTTATGTTAACATAATTTACTTAATTACTCTAATCATGCTTAATTACATAAAAATTTTGGGGCTAACATTTCTTCCCCCCTTAAGAAATTTCGTCCTCGAAATTCTTACCTGGCTCATTGAAGAGGTGTGGATACTTCTCCTTCATTGCATCCAGGGTTCCCACGCCTCTTCAACTGCATGATTTCTCCAAAGGACTTTAACTAGTGAATCGTCTTGTTTATGAGAACTTTCTCCTTACTATCTAGAATCTGCTCGGCATCTCCTCATAGCTCGATCATCACTCAATTTGAACCTCTCGAGGTCTGAATTATGTGAGAAGGATCTAATCTGCACTTTCTCAACATAGAAACATGAAAACATCGTGGATCCGAGACAACTCGAGGCAATGCTAATCAGAAGCTAACGACCCGATCCTCTCTAGAATTTCATACGGACCCACATATCGAGGACTTAACTTCCTTTCTTGTCAATCTTATAACTCCTTCCATGGAGACGCCTTGAGAACACCTTGTCACCCATCGCATAATGCATTTCTTTTACGTTAGCATCGGCATAGCTTTTCATTCATCTGGGCGGCCTTAAGTCATTGTTTGATTACCTCCACTTTCTCAATTGTCATCTGGACCAACTCGGTCCCACTAGCTTCCTCTCACCTTCCTCATCCCAAAGATATCGGAGTCCTGATCTTCCGCGAGAAAGGGCTTCATAGGAGCCATCTGATGCTCGAATGGTACAATTGTTGTAAGCAAATTCGACCAACGGCAAATGGTCATCCCATGCTCCTCTGAAGTCCATGACACATGCTCTAAGCATCCCTCTAGAGTCTGGATTATCCTCTCGATCGACCATCCGTCTGAGGATGAAATGTCAGATCTTGAAATTCAATTTAGTTCCTAATGCTTCTGCAGACTTCCCAAAATCTCAAGGTGAATCGAGGATCCCAGTCGGATACTATAGAATCCGAACTCCATGCAACCTTACCACTTCATCAATGTATTTCTTTGCTAAGACTTGCAAGGAATCTGCTTGTCTAATTGCCGAAAATGGGCTGACTTGGTCAACCGATCAACAATAACCCAAATGGCATCATGCTTCTTCGGTCCTCGGCAAACTCATCGAAAATCCATCAGGATCCTTTGCCACTTCCATTCGTGAATGGACAATGGCTGCAACATGCCTGAAGGTGCCTGGTGTTCAGCCTTGACTTGCTGACACACTAGACATCTGCTCACATACTCTGCTACATCCCTCTTCATGCCTTTCCACCAGAAATGTTCCTTCAAATCTCTGTACATTCTGGTGTTGCCTGGGTGCATGGAATAAGGCGCATTGTGTGCCTCATCCATGATCTCATCCTTAACTAATTTATCATTCGGGATACATAACTTGTTTCCGACTACCATTAGCCCGTCATCTCTCACTACCACTTCAGACTGCTTACCATTCTATATTTCCTCACGAAGCTTACTCAGTTCTGCATCCTGCTCCTACAACTCCTTAACTTTCTCTCTAAGTATCGGCCTCACCCTAAATTGAGCAAGAATACAATCTGACTGATCCTGTTTTAGACTTATCTTAAGTTTGGCCATTTGCTCCAATAGAGGCAAGTAAACTATCTGAACATAAGCTATCGATGACTTCCTACTCAATGCATCCGCCACTACATTAGCCTTGCCTGGATGATACTCTATCATCAGGTCATAGTCCTTGAGCAACTCTAACCATCTTCTCGCCTCGATTCAGATTCTTTCGCTCATGATGTACTTAAGACTTTTGTGATCCGTGAAAACCCTTGTCTAAACCCCATACAGATAGTGTCTCCATATCTTTAAGGCAAAAATCACTGCTGCCAATTCCGGATCATGAGTCGATAATTCAACTCATATGGCTTCAATCGCCAGGAAGCATAGGCTATCACTTTGTCATTCTGCATTAACACACAACCTAAGCCTCTTCTCGAAGCATCATCAGATACTATATACCCCGATTTCCATCAAGGTGATTAAAATGGGAGCACTAGTTAACCGCCGCTTAAGCTCCTCAAAACTCTGCTGGCAATCCTCATTCCAGATAAATCTGCGATTCTTCCTTATGACTTAGTCATAGGGCAGCTATTATCGAGAATCCTTCCACAAACCTTCAGAATATCCTCGCCAGCCCGTAAAACTCCGTACCTCTTTTCTTCGTCTTAGGCTCTTGCCAATTCACTCTCGCTTCCACTTTTCTCGGATCAACATGAATTGCTTTGTTTGGAAATCACATGTCCAAGGAAAACTACTTCACGCAGCCAAAATTCACACTTGCTAAATTTGGCATACAGCTCATGCTCTCTCAATCTCTGCAATACTATCCCGAGATGTCGTTCATGCTCTCCTTCATCCTTAGAATAGACCAGAATGTCATCAATGAACACTATGACAAACCGATCTAAGAACTCCTAAAAACCCTATTCATAAGGTCCATGAATGCAATGGAGCATTGTCATCCGAATGGCATGACCACAACTCAGTAGTGCCGTGGCGGGTCTGAAGTCGTCTTGTTAACATCGACTCCACGATTCGGAGTTGATGATAACTCGATCTTAAGTCAATCTTGAAAAGACCTTGCTCCTCAGAATGATCAAATAAATCATCTATCCGTGGCAACGGATACTTGTTCTGAATCGTCATCTTGTTAAGCCTTCTATAGTCTATGCACATCCTCCACGTTCCATCCTTCTTCTTAACAAACAGGACCGGAGCTCCCCAAGGTGAAGAACTCGACCTGATGAACTGCTTCTCCAACAATTTCTGCAATTGCTCCTTGAGTTCTCTCAATTCAACTGGAGCCATTCTATAAGGTGGTATGAAGATTGGCGCGGTTCCGGGAATCAAGTCAATTTCGAACTCAATTTCCCTCACCGGCAGCAACCCTGGTAATTCTTCTGGGAATACATCAGGAAACTCCCTCACAACCTGATAATCTTCTAATCTGCCCACATTCACTTCTAGATCCACTACATGCGCCAGGAAGGTCTCACACCCCTGGCTCATCATACTGTCAGCTAACAAGGCTGAAATGATCCTCGGTGCCAGCATTTTCCTGTCCCCCTTAAAGACCACTTTCTGACCATTTCCCAGATCAAATTCTACTTCCTTGAGACTACAATCTAGCTTTGCCTTAAATCTCTCCATAACATCCATCCCCAATATCACATCCAATCCTTGAAGGTCTAGAGGTAGTAGGTCTACTACCAGTCTAGCACCACCGATGCTGAGCTCACAATCCTTGTAAATCAAACTAATCACCACCTTACTCCCTAAGGGAGTACTAACAACCAGAAAATTGTCCATAATCTCAGGACATACAGCATGCATATTCATACTTGAGGAAACAAATGAGTGTGTGGAGCCAGTATCAATTAACACATAAACAGGAGAGTCAAATAACTGAGCCATACCAGTCACAACTTCGGGAGCAGCTGCAGCTTCCTCTCTGGTCATGGCAAATACTCTAGCTGGCGCCTGACCCTGTGCCCTTGGTCTCCCTGCAGGATTTGCCCTCTTGACTGCTCTAGAATCGCTTACTCAGAATCGCCCTGGTTCCCACTGCCTCTGCATCGCCTCGAGCTTGAGCTTGGGAACCCTCCTGTCTCAGCCTCTGGGGACAATCTCTCATCATATGCCCCTTCTCTCCACACTGGAAACAACCACCAAAGCCCTTGAGACACCTCCCGGGATGAAACTTCCTGCATTGATCACACTGAGGATACTTGCCCTTCCATGACTTCCCTGAGCCTCCCACACTAGAGACCTGTTCAGAAATTGCCCTGGACTGCTGACTCTTGGCAGGACCACTACTGCCCATGCCACTCTGAGTATGATGGGTCCTGGTGCTCCTCCAAGGTGCTGGAGCACTCACTCCCTTCCTGGAAGATTGCTCTCTGTTCTTCCTTTTCCTACTCACTTCAGCCTTAATATTCTCCACTTCTCGGCTGGGCGCCAGATCTACCAACTGCCGATAGTCATGGAAATTATGGATCAAGACCTTCTCCCCGATCCCTAGGTGCAGTCCGCTTTCAAACTTCATGCACTTATCCTCTTCTGTCGCCACAATATTTGTCAGATATCGAGACAGCTTGAGTGAACTTCACTCATATTCACTCACGCCTGCTCCCTCCATGTGAGGCTCGAAACTCCCCGGCCTTCTCTTGATGTAAACCCTCGAGAAGTACTTCCTCCTGAAAACCTCTAGAAACTCCTTCCATGTCACTCTGGAGGTACTACTCGATCATGGGCACCGCCTCCCACCAAGGCAACGCATCCCCCGCAATAAACTAGCTGCATACTCTACCCTCTCCCCATTTGAGCACTTCATCTGATTCAGGACCCTCTCGGTCCTCTTCAACCATGCTTCTGCCTCCTCGGGATTAGTAGTCCCGCTGAAATCGACAGCCCCATACTTCCGGAGCTTGTCATACTGCCCACTTCGATCTGCTAGAGCTGGCATCTGAGCTTGTGGTCCTTGGCCCATGGCATGGATGAAAGCCTGGGTGAAGGCCTGTAAGAGCTGGGGATCTACTCGAGGCATAGGAGGGGGCTGGAGAGGCACTTCATGTTGCACGCTCGGTGCCTCTGAATCTGAAACAGGGATGGTCCCTGCATCCTGGGGAATGTGGGATTCATCCGTACTTCCCCTCTGAGAGCCTGATCGAGCTTGAGCTCCTCGAGTTCTTCTTCGAGGCGGCATATTACTCCTTTTAATGAAAACATTTCAAATCTTTAGCTCATGCTTGTAAGACAAGTTCAAATCATGTAAAACAATTCAAAATCAATGATGCATGTACTGTATTTAAAACAGGTTTAAAGCTCATGTAACATGATGTATGCTGACCCTACTCTTGAGGCTACCCACTAGGGTTCTTAGGAAATCATAAACCTAGAGCTGCTCTGATACCACAGATGTTAGAACCCGATCCCGAGACCGGATCCCAATTCCAACTATTTATACCTTAACATTTACGCTCATGCTCTTGCTTACATTCCACACCTATTGGACCCATTTCCAGAGCCCAAAAAAAATTCGGAGCCCTAAAGCTTTCGCTCCCTACTTTGCAGCGTTTGATGCTGTGGTTCCATAAGGGTGATGAGCGTACACTACCTAATCATCAAAATGACATTTAGACTTGTTCATATCAAATGTAGCTTAAGGCCTCACGTTCATACAGAGGCAAGAATCACCTTAATCGGAGTCATATAACTCAAGATACACTCCAAAAACCTAAGAGAGTTCATACCTGAAACATGCTCTCTTAACTGACCTTTCACTTGTTTTAGAACAAACTTTCTCAATTTAACTCCAATTGATACCAAATGTTATGGAGTGAAAGATATGTGTCTTATAAATCCAATGGTTCAAGCCTCACCTCATTTGGAGGTCGTATGAGAGAATTATACCCGAAACATTGGACCATGCTCACTTCTAAAATCGAATTGAAACTCTTTTGGCGCGATTTCTATAACGTTTAATCTATAGCTCCAAATGCTTTCGTTCTTTCACCATTTGAAAGTAGACATCTAGATCTACAACTCTTATGAAGACTACAAAGGCTGATTCTATCTCCTACATTCTTCAACGTCCTATTTTTTTTTTCATCGTCTGATTTCTATCATCTGGTTTCCTTCCTTCTGCTTTTCTATCTTCTGATTTCTATCTTCTGTTTTTCTTCCTTCTGCTTTTCTATCTTCTGATTTCTATCTTCTGCTTTTCTTCCTTTTGCTTTTCTTCCTTCTGCTTTTCTATCTTCTGATTTCTATCTTCTGCTTTTCTTCCTTCTGCTTTTCTTCCTTCTGCTTTTCTATCTTTTGATTTCTATCTTCTGCTTTTCTTCCTTCTGCTTTTCTATCTTCTGATTTCTATCTTCTGCTTTTCTATCTTCTGATTTCTATCTTCTGCTTTTCTTCCTTCTGCTTTTCTATCTTCTGATTTCTATCTTCTGCTTTCCTTCCTTCTGCTTTTCTTCCTTCTGCTTTTCTTCCTTCTGCTTTTCTATCTTCCGATTTCTATCTTCGCTTTTCTTCCTTCGCTTTTCTTCCTTCCGATTTCTATCTTCGCTTTTCTTCCTTCGCTTTTCTTCTTGATTTCTATCTTCCGCTTTTCTTCCTTCTTCTTTTCTATCTTCTGATTTCTATCTTCGCTTTTCTTCCTTACCTTTTCTTCCTTCGCTTTTCTTCTTGATTTCTATCTTCCTTTTCTTCCTTACGCTTTTCTTCCTTCGCTTTCTATCTTCCGATTTCTATCTTCGCTTTTCTTCCTTCCTTTTCTTCCTTCCTTTTCTTCCTTCCGATTTCTATCTTCGCTTTTTTCCTTCTGTTTTTCTATCTTGATTTCTATCTTCCCTTTTCTTACTTCGCTTTTCTTCCTTCCTTTTCTATCTTCTCGATTTCTATCTTCCTTTTCTTCCTTCCTTTTCTATCTTCTCGATTTCTATCTTCCGCTTTTCTTCCTTCCTTTTCTATCTTCTCGATTTCTATCTTCGCTTTTCTTCCTTCCTTTTCTATCTTCTGATTTCTATCTTCTGCTTTTCTTCCTTCTGCTTTTCTTGTAAGGCTCATATCTTTTAACTCCGAACTCCAAATTTAGCAAACGATATACCCTTTGAAAGCTCTAACCTTCTACTACAATATTCATGAAGGCTCATTTATCTAATTCAAGTCCTCGAAGGTCAAAATCTGAGGCGAAGTTCTGTCACATTTGGGAAAATTTGACACTCTTCCTTGAAAGTACATCTATCCAATTTTTCAATCCTAATACTTCCACTGCGTAAGACTCATCATACAACCTCATATAACATGATTAAACCCTAAGGTATCTTCAAACACCATTCAAAGCAACAGCCACACTCTTAATCATCTATCATATCCTAACTATAATAATGATGCAATTGGCTTAAACATGCATGGATTTCTCAAAATACATTTGAACTTAGCATTCTTGCATTTCATTTACGTTCAAAGTGAGTAGCTTACAATGCTTTAGTGGGCATTTCAAGCCCTTTCTACAACATAGTTCGAAATACACTTCCAAAATACTACACTTTTCTTAAAATGCATCTAAAGCATTGTTTACAACAATTTGCTTGAAATACATCAAAAACATAATTCTTAGAGTATGCCTTGAGCTCATTCTTCATGATCCCGATCTTTACCTGGAGATGGGACGGGAAGGTGGGGGTGAGCTTTCGCTCCGTGGGTGACACATTTATATTTAGGCTAATAAGCTACATTGCTTCATTAATCATACTTTTAGTAACTTGCATAGAAATCATGCAATCATGCAATTCATGAAATTTATCAATCTCAAAACATAATGTTCATGCTTCATATCATTCTCATTCTTACAAAATATACGCTAACATGTAAACACATAGGCGATGGTTCAAAAGTCCACGGGTTCTTGATGAGCTACACAAGTGTAGTCATATGTCGAGGAGTCCTAAAAGGAACATCCTATGCCACAATCAAGGCAGTAGCGAAGGCTATATCGGTCGACGTGCACGTGACTCACCGGGTGGACTTAACTAACCCACGTAACACTTAATTTCATGCATAAAAGCTGGACTTGTCTTGTCCACGACTAATTTTCTGAAAATGGATATTCAAGCATCCATAAAGTGATCATGCTTAAAGCACATTTCATGCTTAGCTCACATTTCATGATCTCATTCATGCTCATCCAATTTATGGCAATTTCAAGCAATGTCATGCACTAATCAATTTCTCACCTAATGGCAATCATCCATCAATTTATACACAATCAAAAGTCAATCAATGCTCATTCTAAATTAGTTGGAAAACATTAATTTTCCTTAGTTAAGATAATATTTAAGCATTACTAACATAAAGATAAAAGTGAAACCCACCTTATATCCTTGCTTAAGCTTGCCTAAGGAAGTTCCTCTTCTTGTTCTTCTCTTCTTTCTTGTCCTCCTTCATTCATGGCAAGGAAAGAACCTCACATCATTTAGGGTTTCTAAAATTAAAAACCTAATGAACCTTAATCATGAAAACAACCCTAGAATCACTAAACCCATCTTCTTTCTAAGCTTTCTAAACCATAAAATCAAGCCAAACTCAAACTACATTTCATAACTTACCTTGAATCTTTACTCAACCCAAGGGTTTCTTGATCAAAATAAAGCTTAGACTCTCCTCTTCACTTTTCTTCTTGCTCTTTCTTCAAAACTCACTCACTTTCATGGAAATGCCAAAACCCTAGCAAGCTCCTTTCTTCTTCTCCTTTCTTTCCTCTTCTACGTAAACTTCTCCCTCTTCTCCTTTAAATTTCGTAAATCTCACTTCTTCCTATACTAACTCACTTAAACTCCTCCTTTTATACTTCTTCTCTAATCCACTTAAGCCCAAAAGGCCCAAGCCTTCATTTTTCCTACATCCTCCTTACTTCCTCTTTATCCTACAACTTACTTAGGCCCAATTATCTTTAAGCCCATTTTATCTTTCTTTTCTTTCCTACCTCATTAAAACCCTACTAATTCATTTAATTCCATTAACTCATTACCTAACATCTTTAATGCCAACTCATATTACTCAATGTCAAGTTAATTTATGTTAACATAATTTACTTAATTACTCTAATCATGCTTAATTACATAAAAATTTTGGGGCTAACATAACCTATGACCACTAGGAAAGTCCAAGATAACTACTCACACTAATTCTGTTGAAACACAGAATCTATCTACTATCTTGACTTAAAACTGGCTTTTAGGTAGTCTTTTTCTTTGCTAGAACTCCTGCAAAGAATTGCAAACATGATTAGTGGCTCTTGAATCTAATATCCAGTAATCAGATAAATCTGCCACGTTTTTAGTTCCTAACAAACTTAGGAAACCCATACCTTGTTTACTTTTGAGGGAGTCAAGGTGGATTGGACAGTTTCTTTTCCAGTGGCCCATCTCATCACAATGGAAACACTTTCCCTTGGTGTTCTCTTTGGCCTTCTTTTTCATGGGTTGAGCCTTAACCTCTATTTGGGCCTTCTTTTTCATTGGACCCTTCTTCTTTTGCTTGCCCTTACCCTTAGGTTTAGAAGAAGATGTTACATTAGCTTCTGGCCCATGAGCCTTGATATTCAATATCTCCTCCGTACTCTAGAGGGTATTCATCATCTCACTCAAGGTGTAATCCTTGCTGTTGAGCTCATAGTTTAACTTAAACTGTTGAAAGAAAGAATTTAAGCTATTGATGATCATAATCATCTGTGTATCCGCATTTATTAGACCCCTAAGTCCATATTGAGGGATCGTGTGAGTGTTGACGAGCCTTGGCTAATGTTTGGCACGTAAGTCAACACGAGGAAGGTGTGTTGACGAGGAACAAGGCAAAGTCTTGTGAGTTGGTGAGCAAAAATCGAGAAACTTACTGAAGTAGGCGAGGATACGGAGGTATCAACGAAGATCTCGAGTAGGCAAGATTCGATACATGTGGGCATGGGTAGACACGCATTGGTGGAAATTTTCGACGAGATGTGAGATTCGGATGCGAGGCCACGCGAGTTGAAAACTAAGTCATGCGAGACCCGAGGTGCGTGAGAAGGCGCAAAGGTGTATGAGACCCTGTAGGATGCACGAAGGCATGCGAGCGCGACGAGGCGCATAAACACTTAACTTTGGCGAGATAGGTCAAAGTTATGTAAAATGCGTGAGGTTTTTATACTAACTCGAATTGTGACTTGTGACTTAGTGATGGAGTGATGAGACTAAACCATGAGTGAGCTTGATCATGGAAGATGGATTTATCATTGAACACACATTGATGGACTCAAATGCAGATAGGCCATGGTGAAAACACTAAGGCAAACGTGGGGAGTGGGATCAGACTTGGTGCAAATTTTGGTAGAGTCTCGGACCACAGAGATTGACTCAACCCAAGCTAAGGACTTGACCGACTAAGGACTTGGCTATGCTCGGATGGATGGACCATGACTAACGGGCTTATTGTGGGAAGCATTGATTAGGACAGGTTTGATAGTAGGCTTTGGCGAGATCACATTACATCATCAACAAATAGAGATCACCAGATGATGACTGGGAGTTAAAGTTGCAGTGAAACTCAACATCTGAAGATAGTGGAGATCTTCGCAGATAAAGATGTTACAAGATGTTTGGTATAAGGGAATAGCTATTCTATTCCCACCTTATTCCTAGCATATTATTAAACCTATGTTTGGTTAGAAACCAAACACAGAATAAGGAATCATCTACAATAACTACTCTTAAAATTTACAGAATAGGTAAAACTGATATGTAGCTATCTTTATCTATAATGAGAATACCTAATTGAAGACAATGTTTATCTTCTCAAGTTTAACCCTCCCGAAACTTTTCCTTCTTTAACGTCTTCCATTTCTTTGAGCCTCCTCCCAAGCTTCTTCTCCAAAGGTCATGGGTTAGTCCCTCGATCTTGTAATGTCACACATTCTTTTGTGTCTTTCTTTTCCTAATCTCGGTTTTATTCAGATTCGATCATGGGTTGAGGTTATTGTGCATTTAGCTATTTTCGATGCGATTCCTATTGGGCATTTTGGTTTTTCAATTTGGGTTTATGGAACTTGGATTCTTTTCTTGGTTATTGAGAAAGGGGCATGATTAGTTTCATCGACTTATAAACCCAAACTATAACGTGGTTCTATAATCGATTTTATATGGTTTTAACCATGCCATTATAGTTTCAGCGTACTAACCTTTGTCATTTTAAGTTCCTTTCTTTTTACTTTATAGTATGTATGTGTTTGAAAAAAATGGGGTGGTTGGTTACGAGAGTAGGGTCTCCAGGTATCACACTCACTATTTTACTATCAGAATAAGGTTGTATGTTTTTTGACTTTTCACTCAGTAGTTTTTATCTTTGAGTCTGCGTCTTCAATCTTCCATACGAAGATTGATCGACTTCCTTTCCCTTGGAATAAAGTTGTTGTATTGTCCCATTAAATGGATGAGTTTGGAGTGTGCAGTCTTAAAGAATCTCGTGTCTTTGCATAATTGATGACACATCATTAGCATCAAATGGTTTGATATCATATGTGGTCTAAATTTGATGAATCAATTATGTAGTTTTGTCTTCAAATTACATAGTTTACAAATTGACTTTTTCTCTATTGCAGGTTTTAGTTGTTGTTCTTATTGGAAAAAAATTCTTGATTAAGGAGATCGACGTTTAAGGTAAATCCCATGTACTGGTTTTAGTTTCCATTCATGTTAGACTTTCATAGGATTGACCGATCTCTTATACCGAAGCGTGTTGTTGATGATTTGCTTTGAATGCTAACCATGTTTACTTGCCTCCACATGTGGGTTCTCGTAATATATGTTCAGTTGATGCAATGATCTTGGGACTACATGTTTAGTTATATGGACTAGATATATTTTACTAATGGACTAAGGTTTGACTAGCTTTGTTTTTCATGTTTCATTTATGAAAGTTGCTACTGCTACTCTACATCAACTTATGTGTGGTACTTTATTGCAACTTATATGGCACTTACTGCACCCACAACAAAAAACTTGCGAAAAAAATCATCACAATTGCAATCTTAATTAGTGTGCTTTGCAATTTATATCTTTTCTGTGATTCTTTTCCCGACTACACGTACATGTCATGAACTTCTCTTCTGTGTCTGTGAAGTGAAGAATTCTCTCTTCACTTAAACCTCTCTCAACTCTTCCTTAAACACGTTGGTTACTTCTTTGGTTGTGAGTAGAAAACAAACACATCCTATCATTTGCTTGCTCTTCTACCCACATAAAAAATTGCGTGCTTAAATCCTATGAATTGATGCCTGGATTGCATATGTCGAAGACGTCCTGCACACTACAATCACATAAGGCTGAATCGATTAGATGCTTAGATGAGAATGATGAGCTCTTGTCTAAAGTTTTTTCTTTTTTTTTGTGGTTAATAACCACATACGTATAATGAAGTCGCGTGTAACCACTATAAATCCATTTACAGCCTATTTGGTAGAATGGAATATTCATTTTAAGGATAAGACATTCCTAATATATTCCTAAGACAACATTGAAAAACACCACGAAGAATAAGTAAGCATCTGGTTTAAAATCTTCCACTTCTTCAACCGCGTGATTCTCGAATCAAGTTCGTGATTCCAGCATCCTACATAAGTACTTGATTTTTTTGTTGCATTGATGATAATGTATTTTTTGTTGCATTGATGACAAATACTGTATTCCATGATACTTAAAGAACATTAGAATTTTTTTTGCCGTCATGGCTTGTTTCAGTTTGAGTCTACGTAGAAATGCGGAAAGAACAAAAAGGATTGTGGTTGTCTTGACTGTATGGTTGCAGTTGTGTAATGTTGTTAGTTCACTATTCATTTTTTGGCATTGGAGGCTTATTTAAATAGTTATAGGCCAAGGGTTAGAAGATATTTTCACAATTTTTATGCAAATCGAGATTATGTGAGGCAAATTGTGTATGACAAAGTGAGTCATGTATTTCAATGGTTAGGATGAATAGGCAAGTTTTTTTTAAATTTTGTGAAATGCTAGAAAGTATAGGAGGATTGAAGTCAACAAAAAACATGCTTATTGATGAACAAGTAGAAATTTTCTTACATATTATTGCTCATCATGTTAAAAATTGAGTTATCAGGAGAAATTTTAGAAGGTCAGGTGAGACAGTTTGTCGGTGTTTTCATAATGTCCTAAATGCGGTGATGCATTTGCAAGAGCTTTGTTTAAGAAACTTGAGCCGATACCAACAAACTCTTCGGACCATCGGCAGAGGTGGTTTAAGGTAGATAATCACCCTTTTATTTTTATAAGAAAATAGAGTGAATGTGATTAAGATTTCTCATTACTTTTTTATTTCATTTCAATTTTAGAATTTCTTAGGTGCTCTATATGGGACATGTATCAGGGTTAATGTGTCAATTAAAGATAAGACTATATTTCAAACTCATAAGGGTGACATTGCAACAAATGTTTTAGGTGTGTGCACACCTGACATGCAATTAGTCTATGTTCTTCCTGATTGGGAAGGGTTAGTAGCTGATGGTTGAGTTCTTCCTAATGCAATAACTAGGAGACATGGACTAAAAATGCCTCATGGTAAGCTTTCCTATATGATAAAGGAAGGTTGTTTTGAATTTTGTATATGAGAAAATGTTATTTGTATAACTTAAGTAGTGTTTTTTTTTATATAGGTTGCTATTACCTAGTCGACACAGGTTATACAAATTGTGAGGGCTTCTTTGCACCTTTTAAGGGTCAAAGGTACCATTTGAATGAATGGCGTCGAGGTTATCAACCAAGAACTGCAGAGGAATTTTTTAATATGAAACATGCGAGTACATGCAATGGACTTGAGAGGTGTTTTGGGTTACTAAAAATTAGGTGGGCTATTCTTAGGAGTCCATCATTTTATCCAATAAAAACACACAATCGAATTATTTTAGCTTGTTGTTTGCTTCATAATTTTATTAGGCAAGAGATGAGTTTTGATCCTATGGAGAGTGATTTAGGGGATGATTTTCAAACCAAGCCAGTTGTTGAGGAGGAGTCTATCACTGCTATTGACCCAACTAATGCTCGGACAAATTGGAGAATTAGATTGGTACGTGAAATGTTCAGTGAATGGCAAACATCTAGGCAAATTGATAATTGACTTTTTTTTAAGTTTTGTATTTTGTTTTCAATGTTAGGAGGTATGATATTATTGTTTATGTAAGTTGTACTCTTTGTTGTTTATATTGTATGCTATTATTGTAGACTATACTGTTCTCGTTAACTGTTGATGCTTAATGTTACTTGGTATGAAGAATTTTATGAATGTTTTTATTTTCCTTTAATTACGATGATTATTTTTAATTTATCTCTATTGCTTTAATTTGGTAAATATGTAGCGCCCCCTTATCGTAGGGTACACACCGGGACGCCCGTAGGTCATTCCGGTATGTATCCTACGATAAGGGTGAGCTACGATCAATCACTACAAACACTTCACATGGCATCATAATAAAACATCAGTATAAAAATCACAATGTTTTTGAAACCAAAATTTTCCTCATTTCATTTCATCAAAACCAGAAGTTTACACGTCTGTCATCTTTTACTGTCTGTACATTAATCCCAAAAACCTAGTACAAATGCTACATGAAAGAGGAAAAATACAGCAGATCTATCTAGGTCATCCCAAAAGTCCCAGCTGACCGACCTGTGAGCCATGGCTTCTCTCGACAACACAATCTACACAACAGGAAAAGTCGTCAACACAATCTAGGAGTCTACTCTCGATCCTGAAAAATAATGTTGCAATTTTGGGTGAGTTTGCGAACTCAGTGAGGTAACCATCATCGATGGTTCACTCAATTCATGCAACACATTAGAGCATAGCACAATTATGTCACCATTCCACATTGATCATAAATAACACATTTATTTCACATAAGCATAAGGCATTTTGCCTTTCACTCAATCAAATATATGTAAGCAAATGCATATAAAATGCTCATGGGACCCTTTTTCCAATTTATTACGGTGTTGTGACCGAGTGCCTGAACTGTCTCAATATGGGTACATTAATCATTGAGCCTGAGGCTCTACATCACTCTAGGGCTTGAGGCTCAAATACAATCATTGAGCTTTTAGCTCTCGGTGGTTGCTCCGGTCACAACTGTCATTATTTGATCATGCATTCATGAATGAAATGCATATGTCACAATTATGCACGTATGCATATGTCACAATTAATCACATTAAAAACACGATCACAATTAATCACATTAAAACACGTAAGTCCCAAATTCACATACAAGTAGCACTTCTATGTCATAGCTCCCCAGTACTCAGTCATCGGACCTTCTGTCCGGAATCCATAATCAAACACAAATCATAACCCACCATTATTCACCACAAAATTATAAGCAATTAATAATTGAAAAAACCGTCTAGGTCACTCACTAATAGCTTTCGAAGCTAATGCCTGGAAGTCTCAGCAACGTCTGTAGGTTGACATTCCAAACGTGCCTCTATAACAATTAAAATACACCAATATTATCAAGTGTACAATCAGAAATATTTAATAATGCACATGTAGAAATTAAAATGTGTACAATGCATGTTTGTGACATTCCCGGTATTATTCCATAAATATTCATCACATAAATTTCCTCTAAATTTTAGAAATTCAAAGACATCAAAATCACTCAATTCGGATCTCTATAGGTCTAATTGTTGCTAAAATACGGACTAGAAAATAATCGCTCGGTCCTCTAAATTTGATTTAATCCAACACTTTCAATTTAATCCCCAAAATTCACAAATTTTCATGGAGAGCAATTAAATGACTTACGAATCCGACGCCTAAAAAATCGAGTCAATCGAAGGTCGGATGACAAAATTATACACAAAAAAATGACAAAAGGGTCAAATTAGAACAAAAAAAATACAATTCTAAGAAAATCACATTTGTATCTATTTCCCTCTCTTCTTTCACAAAACCTAACTTTTAACAAAAGTTTCCAAATGTGACAAATTTGGTATCATTAGAAAGATCACAGAAAACCCTATAAGTTCCTTCAAGGACTCACAAACCAATTTCATCCCTAAGGGTGTCAAAAATTCAATCAAAGTTTCTGCCTAATCACAATTTTCCAAAGCAGTACAACATTCTTCCAAAAATCATATCTTCCCATTCACTTTGCCAAAAAATCTAAGCTTTATATCAAAAGAAATATCAAAACATATTATACAACTTTCATGAACAACTTGAAAGCAAAGTCAACCTCTAAATGGGTCAAAATCTCAATCAAAGTTTCTGCCCTGCATATGTCATCCTAACAGTACCACAATCTTCTCAAAATCATAACTTCCTATCCCATTGTCCACAAATTCCATGCTTTATATCAATGAAAAGATCAAAAAACATGCTACAATTCTCATGAAGGACTTATAAGCAAATTCCACCTCTAACTAGGTCAATTTCTCACATGATTGTGGCTGCCCTGTTAAAAATTGTTAAATAAAGATATCACCTAAATCATATCCATACTTTAAAAATCCATAACTTACAATTATTACCTCCAAAAATAGCATATTATACATCATTACAAAGCTAAGATATTCCTATACAACTTTTCATAAGACCACTTGAGCTAATTTAAACCATGACAGTCCATAATTGGCTTCAAAGTACAGTAACCACAAAACCCATACTTAGAGACATTTCACACACAAAGCACATTAATACTTTGAAATACCATCTGAAAATTAACAAGTTATAACTTTCAACCTCAAAATCAAAAAATGTCATACTTAGTGGCGATAGAAAGCTAACAAGAAAATATTCAACTTTCATGAAGACTAATTTCGCAAAATCTGTCTAATTTAGCTTAGAAAAATTCTCCAAAGTTTCAGATCACAAATTTTCAATGTTAGGATCACAAACATGGCACTATCCATCCTGCACATATTACCCACTTTCAAGGAGAAATTTAGGATCCTTCAAGTCAAAATTGGATAGCACTTCCTTCATACGAATTCTAGTCAAACTTCTCAAGTTTAATTCAAGTCAAACCTCATCTCAATAGCATAACCATATAAAAAGTTATAACCAAAACATTGAAACATACACAAAGCAAATTTTCCAGATTCACAACCTAACTCACATTCTGCATCTTCCATACCATTTCTAAACCAATTCACACTCAATTCACTTCATATATCCACCATAACTAACTCACAACCTATCCTTAAACTTTTGTCCACAAAATTGCAGCACACACACTCAATCATCTTCCTTTAATAAACACTCATCCAACATCATTACAATCAATCCAAAACAACTCAATTCACCTATACCACATGACATATCATTCATTAACTTCTACCTCATCAATCATCAATCAACCAAGGAATTAACATACCCATATAATCAAAGCACAATTTCATGCAATTTAATGTACAAACATCACAAATTAACTACAAAACCATCATATAAAACATATTACTTACCTAATCAAGCTTCCAATCTTCTAAACTTCAAAATCTCACAATCCTCTCTAATTGTCTTTACCACACACAATCATCATCTTCATCTTGAGGGGGTGAGGTTTAGGTTTTGTTTAATGACCAAAAGAAGAGCAAGCCAAGAGGAAAAGATGGTAGAAAGGATGAGCAAAATTTCAAAGGAACCAAAGAAGAGGAGAGCTACTAGAGAGAAGGAGAAAAATCACCTAAACACCAAAGAAACCTTAGACAAGGAGAAGCATCGAGAATGACTAGAAAGAAGGAGGATTTTTAATTAAAACGATAGTGGATTTAAGGCCATGTTTGGCTCCACATGTCCACTTCTTAAAACCTAAGTCCAATTTCTACACTAATCATCTCCCAATTTTCAATGGCTCAAATTAATAAATCCGAAAATCATTTATCTAATTTTTTAGTGCCATTGGACAGTCATTTCTAGTATCGGTAACCAATCAGTCAGCCACTTGGCAATTTTTCCGGTCCAAAAATTTTCTCCGAAATTTTTCAGAAAAATTTCTAAAATTCACTAAAAATTCAAAACTCACCAAGACCCACTCCAATTAAATTTTAAAGCAAAAAAATCATATTTTTCACAATAAACACATTAGAGACACATATACGGTAACACCCCATATTAGGGGTTAGAAAATTGAGGAATTTCCAGTACATCATATGCTTTGCATATTTGAGTATTCGCTAATATGTGTACATGAATTTTGTCATATACAAATAATTGTACATGCATTCATGACATTTTCAGTATAATTAATTATTAAAATGAAATTAAAATGCTAACTGTGGATTATTTGCTTTAAAAATTTATTTAGAGAGTGTTATTATTATTTCAAAAATTTTGTGAATTTTAGAAATTTTCGAAAAATTTGATATATTTTGGATATTTTGAAATTTTTGGTGAATTATTTTAGCTGAAAATTTATTTAGAGAATACTCTAATTATTTTGGATTTTTAGTGATTTTTTTTAAAATTTCGGGGTATTTTAAACTAGGAAAATATTTAAATAATGGACCAATTATATAGTGACAAATGGCTCACATGCATGGAGCCATATGCCACTAGGTTCATTATACACGTATGTACACTTTAGTGTCGTTCTTGTTGCTCTTTGGAATGACTTTGGTCTTCACCGAAAGTATTCTTCACCAAGCTCTCCTTTTCTTCGCCAAAAATACGGTTTTGGTTCTTACATAAGTGTCATCCTTTTTATCTGCTAGTGTTTGTTTCTGCTTCATTGTGTTGCTCTTTTCCAATCACCGAAATCTTGCTTGTTAATTTCACTGTTGGAATTTGGTTACCAACTCAAGTAAGTTATGTCTTGAGCTTTATTGAGTTTTGTAAGATGATTTTGATGCTGGATTTGTGTTAGAAAGGAATACATGCATGAGAAGGATTTAGCAATGAACAAATATGCTCTGTTTCTACTCACTTTGTGGTGTACGGGAATGTTTGTGAATGGTTTTGAAATGATTTGAAATGAATGTAAAGATAAAGAAAATAAATTTAGTGAGGTTTTGATATAGATATGAGTTAAATGAAGGGATTGTATTGATGATAATGGGAAGATACAAAAGATAAAAAGAAAGTGCAGTATACTGGAGGGTGCATGAATAGTGATATATGATGTTTAAATGATTATGTTGAATTTTGGATTTCTAAGTTTTGAAGTGTAAAGTTGATTTTGATTGTATTTGGGAATGGAAATGTTGAATAGATGAGTTTTGAAGTGAAGAAGTTTGAAAAGAAAAATGGAAGAGTGGGAAATTTGGTTGTTTTCGTTATGGGTTGGTGAAGAAGAGAATGAATAGTGTAGAGGATGAATAATGTTTGACGTTGGTGTTTAAAATGGAATTTTGAACTAGAGTTGTTTTGTTGCACAGCTTGAGTCTTTTGGCTATAACTTCTACATCTGAACTCCAAATGACTTGCAACTTTGACTAATGGATTTCTAAGACAATTTTCTTTTTCTCGCCATAAAATTGGGAGTTATCTGAATTTAGTCGAAAGTGATTGATAGGATGAAAGTGTGGCAGTCTGTTGGAATGTTTTGAATTGGAACTTTTCATGATCATGCTTTGGTTTTCTAATTATAACTTGAGCTATAGATTTCTGAATGAGTTTGTTTTTTATTCCTATTAAACTAGAGACATGTTTCTACGATTCTTATGAAGAGGTCGAATTTTAATTCTGTCTCTTTGAATTTCAAAATTGGCATGTAAGTGAGTTGTAGCTTAAGCTGAAGGACTATCGGGGACAGAAATCATATCCTGTGGTTATTGATTAAACTGTATTGATGTGGGCAGAATTGAGCTGAGTTGTCTTCACCAAACTTGTAGCTTATTCTCTTAGCTTTAAATTAGTATAAAGGTTGTAATTTTTGGATATCTGAGCTGAAAGATATGAGTTGTGCAATTAGAGGATATGATCATGTACTAGCTGAAAGTTCAAATGTGAACAGTCTGTGGTATTTTGTGCATAATCAGGGCTTTGATATCTGATTGATTTGATGATGAAATTTCAATAAGATACCCAAAATTGTCATTGAACAATGCATTGTGCATATTTTAGTTATTTAAGTACATGTGCATAAGGAATATGTTTTCAATTGTGAAATAGTGATTTGTATATGTGTTAAATGTTATAGAGGAACCCTTAGAGCGACCGGTTCCAAATATTGTCGGGACTTCGAGGCAGTAAATAGTAAGCACGCTTTCGGTACGTAATTTAGACGGTAACTTTTGTGAGTAACCTAAGATGGTCTCACCTTGATTGTTTTGTTTATTACTGAATTGAATTTGATAATGATGAATGTGTACTAAATTGTGTACTGATTCCGGACATGAAGGTCCGAGGTATTGATTGATGAATGGGATACTGAAGTGCTACTTGCTTTGCATGGAATGTCTGAAATGACTTTGTTTTGTTTTAAAACTGTTGAGTCTTAGTTGTGGGTAAATAGGCATGCCTAAAAGGGTCTGCAACTGCTCCTGTGACACTTCGGTGTTGAGACTTTGGTCTCTCCTGGACACTTTAGTGTCGAGACTTCGGTCTCTCCTGTATAAGTCCCGTTACCCGCCTCTGTAAATGGATTTAATAGTTATATGATTTTGTATTCTTATTTCTGTTTGACTCTGCTATAAACAAAGAAATTGTGATCTGATTATGAAGGGTTTATACCCTCTCTAGAGACTCAGTTCTATTTTCTGTACAATCTGTTGAGATACAATATAATATGTTGAATTGTTCGTTCTGATAAATTATTAATGCATGCTTCTGATATATCATGATTGTGTTTATTTAGTTGTCAGTTTAAGCATAGATTAGTTATTACTCACTAAGCTATATGCTTAGCACGGTGGATTTGCCCCGTGTAGGTTTAGAGAAAAGGACATAAGGATTGGGACGAGTCAACAGCAATGGCCAATGGAGTCTAAGTCTTGTTTTGTTAAAATTGTATTTTTTTTAGTTTGTTTTTGGCTTGTCTTGATGTATATGGCTTTGGATTTATTTGAAGGCTTGTAATAACCTTAATTTAGGCTGGTTCCATTTTGGAACAAGTTGTATTTAAGCTCAGTGTATTATGATGTACATTTTCTCCGAATTGCTTCTGTTTTGAGCTATTGAGATTGCATGATCAATGTTTCGTATGTTTTTCAGTTCTGTATGCATGTTGTCTACGTGGTGGCCCTATATCCTCCTAGGGGGTATTAGGGCGTCACATCTTTTGGTATCAGAGCGTGGTTTAGGCGATTCTGGTTTAACCAACGCTTAACCATTGCTTACGTTGAGTGTACAAGTTGTGTTTTGGCCTAATGCGGTGTCCCATGTTTTGTCTATAGAATTTACAATGGAAGGATCTCGTGACTCTGTTGACGAAGTTGCTGAGAGCAATCAGCCGAAACAAACTCGTCCAGAAATATCAGGACCCTCGGGGGTCAATCGAGGTGAAGCTGAGGTGCCACCTCCTCCTCCAGCTCAGGGAGAAGCTTTGATTAAGCTATCCCAGGATATGATGATATTGCTGCATCGGATGACAACACCTAAGACTCCGATTGATCAATTGAGGAAGTATAGAGCTGAAGAATTTCCTGGGACATCTCTGGAGGAATCTGAGAGAGCTGAACACTGGATAGAGAAGGTTAAGCGGGTGTTGGATGAGATTAGTTGTCCAGCAGAGCAGATGGTACACTGTGCTGTCTCCCTTCTACAAGGAGCAGCTTATGAATGGTGGAAGTTTGTTCTGAGGAGTCCTCAGCTACTGGTGCCTTTGACTTGGGAATTCTTTACCCAAGAATTTAAAACTAAGTATGTGATAGAGGCTTACAAAAAGGATAGGTGGAAGCAATTTCTGAATCTAAAGCAGAGGAGTTTGTCAGTTGCTGAGTATGATCGAGAATTTAATCGGCTCAGTAAGTATGCCCCTGAATCTGTACTTACTGAAGAGTTTCAATGCCATCAGTTTGAGGAGGGATTGCATGATTCTATTAAGGAGCATCTGGCAGCGTTTACTCTGTTACAACAAGTTACTTACCATCATTTGGTTCAAGCTGCAATGAAAATAGAAAGACAAGAGACGATCAGGAAAGAAAGAAGTCAGAGAAGAGGCTTTAATGGAGGAGGCCGGTCTTTTGGGAAACGAAGTCAGGAAGGTACTTCCTCTGCACCGAAAGTTGCTCAGAGATTTGTGACTAGGGGAAGGCGACAAAACTTTTCCACATCAACTATCTCTAGTAGGGATTCCTCTGGGGGCTGAGGTTTTGGTCCCCCAGAGTGCCCACACTGTTCTAATCATCATTGGGTGTCTGTTGGAGAGCTACGGGTGCATGCTTTCGTTGTGGCAGTACAGAACATATGATTGCAAATTGTCCTCTGAGACAGTTTGGGATAGCACAAGCTAGTGGAGAGGTTTCTCATGCATCAGCTGGGAACAGAGGTCGAGGAAGAGGTCGAGGAGGATATAATCATAACAGAGCTAATCTGAGTTCTCACTCAGAAACTGTGAATCAACCAGCTATGCCTATTGCTTCAGGTCGAGCTTATGCACTGAAAGCTCGTGAGGATCAGGATGCATCGGATGTCATTGCTAGTATGGTTTCTCTCTTTGATTATGAAAAGTATGTATTAATTGATCCTGGATCTTCACATTCATATATTTGTGCTGGAGAAATGTTTGATAAGGAGATGCTTATAGATCAGTTAGAATATGACATGCATGTAACCGGTCCTCTGGGTAGTAGTGTGATGGTGAATCAAGTGGTTAGGAATTGTCCTATTATGATTCAAGGAAGTGAGTATGCAGCAGACTTGGTTAAATTGCCATTCCACGAATTTGATCTAATTTTGGTTATGGATTGGTTATCCAAGCATCAGGCAGTAATTGACTGTAAGGCTAAAACAGTCATATTTGGGAGGCCTGACCAGCCTGAGATTGTATTTCATGGTGTTTGCACTAGTTCTTTAACTAATGTAGTATCTGCTATTCAAGCTCAAAAGCTTCTCAGGAAGGGGTGTGAAGCTTATCTAGCTTTTGTGCTTGATTCCCGAAGGAGGTGGTAAGGATAAACCGCTTGACATTCCCAGTAGTGAATGAGTTCCCGATATTTTCCGAGGAGCTGCTGGACTCCTCCTGAAAGAGAAGTGGAGTTATCTATTGAAGTCATGCCTGGTACTGCTCCTATATCTAGAGCACCGTACAGAATGGCTCTTACTGAGTTAAAAAAGTTGAAGGTACAGTTACAAGAACTTCTAGATAAAGGGTTTATTAGACCCAGTATATCACCGTGGGGCACACCGGTGTTGTTTATTAAGAAGAAGGATGGTACACTACGAATGTGCATCGATTATAGGTAGTTAAATAGAGTCACAGTGAAGAATAGGTATCCACTGCCAAGGATTGAATATCTATTTGAACAATTAAGAGACGCAGGAGTGTTTTCGAAGATAGATCTGTGATCGGGGTATTATCAGCTTCGAGTAAAGGATGTGGATGTACCGAAGACTGCATTTAGAACCCGTTATAGACATTATGAATTCCTAGTAATGCCATTCGGGTTAATTAATGCTCTAGCAGCATTCATGGATCTAATGAATAGAGTATTCAAGCCTTATTTGGACCAGTTTGTTATGGTGTTTATTGATGATATCCTGGTCTATTCTAGGATTGAACATGATCATAGTGAGCATCTCCGAATTGTATTACAGACTCTGAAGGAAAGACAGTTGTATGTGAAGCTGAGTAAGTGTGATTTCTGGCTTCAGGAGATATCATTTCTAGGGCATGTTGTCTCTTCTGAAGGAATTAGAGTTGATCCTAGTAAGATAGAGGCGATTGTTAATTGGAAGCCGCCACGGAATGTGACAGAAGTAAGAAGTTTTCTGGGTCTGGATGGTTATTACCGTCGATTTGTTAAGGGATTTTTAGTGATAGCATCCCCTTTAACTAAACTATTACGGAAGGGAGTGAAGTATGAATGGTCTGATAAATGTCAGAGTAGCTTCGACCAGTTGAAAAGTATGCTTACTGAAGCTCCTATATTAGTTGAACCTACTTCTGGTAAGGAGTATGTTATGTATACTGATGCATCTGCAATTGGTTTAGGTTGTGTTTTGATGCAGGAAGGAAAGGTAGTTGCTTATGCCTCTAGGAAACTAAAGACTCATGAACAGAATTACCTTACACATGATCTGGAACTTGCAGCAGTAGTGTTTGCCTTAAAAATTTGACGACACTATCTGTATGGTGAAAGGTGTAGAATTTTTACAGATCATAAGATTTTGAAGTATCTGCTTACCCAGAAGGAACTCAATCTGAGACAACGGCGTTGGTTGGAATTATTTAAAGACTATGATTGTATTGTGGACAACCATCCGGGTAAGGCTAATATTGTAGCTGATGCCTTGAGTTGAAAGACCATCTCAGTATTGTCACTTAAGCATAATGAATGGAAATTGAGATCTGATGGAGCTTTGATGGCTCAATTGAAAACAAGACCTACTTTAAGACAGGAGATTTGTGACGCTCAAAGAGCTGATGATAAGTTACAACAACTTATCTTAGCTACTCAGGAAGGTAAACAGTTTGATTTTTCTGTGCAAGGTGATGGTGAATTGTATTATAAGGATCGGTTGTGTGTGCCAGCAAATGATGAATTGAAGAAGAAGTTGTTGTTTGGGGCTCATAATATAGTATTTACTATGCATCCGGGTGGAAACAAGATGTATCAGGATTTAAAGCAGTATTATTGGTGGTCAGGTATGAAACGAGATATTTGGATTATGTAGCAAAATGTCTGACATGCCAGCAGGTTAAGGCTGAGCACCAGGTTCCATCTGGTTTGTTAAATCCTATTCCTATTCCTCAATGGAAATGGGATAACATTACCATGGACTTTGTCACTGGACTTCCTCTTACTCAAAAGAAGCATGATGCTGTATGGGTGATTGTAGATAAGTTTACCAAATCTGCTCATTTTCTACCTGTCCGTCCTGACTACACTTTGGATAGGCTTGCAGAATTATATGTGAATAAGATAGTGAGGCTGCATGGAGTACCATTGTCGATTATTTCTGATCGTGATCCTCGATTTACTTCGAGATTCTGGAAAAGTCTACAGGAAGCATTGGGTACTCAGGTTAAGTTTAGTACTGCTTTCCATCCCCAGACAGATGGACAATCTGAACGAGTTATACAGATTTTGGAAGATATGTTACGGGGTTGTGTGTTAGAGTTTCCCGGGAGTTGGGACAATTATCTGACTTTAATGGAGTTTGCTTACAATAACAGTTATCAGACCAGCATTGACATGTTACCTTATGAAGCGTTGTATGGTAGGAAGTGTAAAACTCCGGTATGTTGGACGAAGTTGAGTGAAAACAAGATGATCGGGCCAGAAATTGTGAAAGATACTGAGGAAGAGATTCAGATTATTCAATAAAGATTGAAAGCTGCCAGTGATAGGCAGAAGTCTTATTATGATTTAAAAAAGAAAGATATTGAGTATCAAGTGGGTGATAAGGTGTTTTTAAAAGTGTCACCATGGAAACATATACTTCGATTTGGAAAGAAGGGTAAGCTTAGTCCGCGATTCATTGGTCCTTATGAAATTCTGGAGAGAGTTGGACTCGTAGCTTATCAATTAGCTTTTCCTGGAGAATTGGCCAAATTACATGATGTGTTTCATGTTTCTATGTTGAGAAGATATCGATCTGATGACACACATAAGATTCCTGTGCCAGAAATTCAAGTGCAACCAGATTTGTCGTATGAAGAAGGGCCAATTTCCATATTAGCCAGAGAAGTTAAACAACTTAGAAACAAGTCAGTACCTTTAGTAAAAGTCCTCTGGCAACACCATAGACTTGAGGAAGCAACATGGAAACCAGAGGAAACCATGAAAGCTCAGTATCCGCAATTATTCAGACCATGTATGAATTTCGAGGACGAAATTTCTTAAGGAGAGAAGAATTGTAACACCCCATATTAGGAGTTAGAAAATTTAGGAATTTCCAGTACATCATATGCTTTGCATAATTGAGTATTCGCTAATATATGTACATGAATTTTGTCATATACAAATAATTGTACATGCATTCATGACATTTTTGGTATAATTAATTATTAAAATGAAATTAAAATGCTAACTATGGATTATTTGCTTTAAAATTTATTTAGAGAGTGTTATTATTATTTTGAATTGTTTGCTAAATTTTAGAAATTTTCGAAAAATTTGATATATTTTGAATATTTTGAAATTTTTTGTGAATTATTTTGGCTGAAAATTTATTTAGAGAATACTCTAATTATTTTGGATTTTTGGTGATTTTTTTTTAAATTTTGGGGTATTTTAGACTAGGAAAATATTTAAATAATGGACCAATTACATAGTGACAAATGGCTCACATGCATGGAGCCATGTGCCACTAGGTTCATTATACACGTATGTACACTTTAGTGTCGCTCTTGTTGCTCTTTGGAATGACTTTGGTCTTCACCGAAAGTATTCTTCACCAAGCTCTCCTTTTCTTCGCCAAAAATACGGTTTTGGTTCTTACATAAGTGTCATCCTTTTTATCTACTAGTGTTTGTTTCTGCTTCATTATGTTGCTCTTTTCCAATCACCGAAATCTTGCTTGTTAATTTCACTGTTGGAATTTGGTTACCAACTCAAGTAAGTTATGTCTTGAGCTTTATTGAGTTTTGTAAGATGATTTTGATGCTGGATTTGTGTTAGAAAGGAATACATGGATGAGAAGGATTTAGCAGTAGAGATTCGGTGGAATGTATGTGGTAATTGACTTAAATGAAGAATTGATTTTGTGATGTGGGACAAGCATTAAAATGGAAAGTATATGGTAATGAGAGGGAATCTAAATCTGTATAGTGCAGAAACATTTGGCAGTGCAGTAAAGTTTTTTTTTAAAGAACACAGTAGAGAGAGAGTGAGAGAACACAGAAAAATGGCATAGCCCACATATGCGTTTTCTTTTGAAGTTTGTATTTATTTTTGAAGTTGGAGTTATTTGAGAGTGGGTAACTACAGAAACCAGACTTTTATTTATTGCAAATTGATGTTAAAAAGAAAACAAATGCCGAAAAGATGTAGAACGTTGATGTATAATAATATACTCTGTTTTGTTTTGTACTGAGAAATATGAAGAATGTTATCTTGCTCTGTACATGTATGAATTGGTTGGGGTTTTGTAAATGGTAATTTGGATGATGCTCGAATTGTACTTAATGAGTTTTAATGATTGGAGTAAAATGATACAGAAAGTTTTTTTAAAAAAAAAGAAGAAGAAGCAATGAACACATATGCTCTGTTTCCACTCACTTTGTGGTGTACGGGAATGTTTGTGAATGGTTTTAAAATGATTTGAAATGAATGTAAAGATAAAGAAAATAAATTTAGTGAGGTTTTGATATAGAGATGAGTTAAATGAAGGGATTGTATTGATGAAAATGGGAAGATACAAAAGATAAAAAGAAAGTGCAGTATACTGGAGGGTGCATGAATAGTGATATATGATGTTTAAATGATTATGTTGAATTTTGGATTTCTAAGTTTTGAAGTGTAAAGTTGATTTTGATTGTATTTGGGAATGGAAATGTTGAATAGATGAGTTTTGAAGTGAAGAAGTCTGAAAAGAAAAATGGAAGAAGAGTGGGAAATTTGGCTGTTTTCGTTATGGGTTGGTGAAGAAGAGAATGAATAGTGTAGAGGATGAATAATGTTTGACGTTGGTGTTTGAAATGGAATTTTGAACTAGAGTTGTTTTGTTGCACAGCTTGAGTCTTTTGGCTATAACTTCTACATCTGAACTCCAAATGACTTGTAACTTGGACTAATGGATTTCTAAGACATTTTTCTTTTTCTCGCCATAAAAATTGAGAGTTATCTGAATTGAATCAAAAGTGATTGATAGGATGAAAGTGTGCCAGTCTGCTGGAATGTTTTGAAATGGAACTTTTCATGATCATGCTTTGGTTTTCTAATTATAACTTGAGCTATAGATTTCTGAATGAGTTCGTTTTTTATTCCTATTAAACTAGAGACATGTTTCTACGATTCTTGTGAAGAGGTCGAATTTTAATTCTGTCTCTTTGAATTTCAAAATTGGCATGTAAGTGAGTTGTAGCTTAAGCTGAAGCACTGTCGGGGACAGAAATCATGTCCTGTGGTTATTGATTAAACTGTATTGATGTGAGCAGAATTTGGCTGAGTTGTCTTCACCAAACTTGTAGATTATTCTCTTAACTTTAAATTGGTATAAAGTTTGTAATTGTTGGATATTTGAGCTGAAAGATATGAGTTGTGCAATTAGAGGATATGATCATGTACTAGCTGAAAGTTCAAATGTAAACAGTCTGTGGTATTTTGTGCATAACTCATTGAATACTAAATCAAATTAAATGATCTTGGAGACGTTAGAAACTTAAGACACTTTAGAACAACTTTCAAGAAGGAAGTGTTGCCTAATTTTTTCATTTACCCTATCAGATTAATTGTGCAATGTTGGCCCGAAATCATATGGGTAGAAAATCTGAAATGGTCACTTAGGTTATGAAATTTATTTCACATTGTTTTATTTTGGTTCAATTATAAGTACCAAATGATATTAATCAGGGCTTTGATATCTTATTGATTTGATGATGAAAATTTCAATAAGATACTCGGAATTGTCATTGAACAATGCATTGTGCATATTTTAGTTATTTAAGTACATGTGCATAAGGAATATGTTTTCAATTGTGAAATAGTGATTTGTATATGTGTTAAATGTAAGCGATCTAGAAAGGGGGGTTGAATAGATCCTTAATCTTTTTGTAATTTTCTACAACAAAATCAGAAGTTAATTCACACAAAAATCATTCAAATAAATTTAAATAAAGAGAGTAGGGAAGAAGATCAAACACTGTTTTTATAGAGGTTCGGTACTAAGAGCTATGTCCTCTACCTAAGCTCCCACTTAGGATTTTGCCAATCACTTTATTGCACACTTTGTAGTTGAGTGTGAACTTTTTACAACGCCACTTGAATTCCGGCTCAAGCAACCTTTACAAACGATTTGTCTTCCGGCACAAATCCTACCTCACGTGACCTTTCACTAGTCACTCAAATTGTAAGCGAAACAATATAAAGATTGAAGAACAAACGCTTAATACAATTTGTAGCAAAGTAAGAACAATAATGAGCAATTTGAAGCAATAGAAGAGTATTTATACTTGTAGAACTTGTGTAGACTCTTCTTCCATCATCCTCTATTTATACTTGAAGAAATATAGCTGTTGGAGCTCTTCTAGCCGTTGCTTGATTTGTTATAGTCGTTCCTTGATAATCTCTATTCCATTTTTGGCTAATTGGACCGTTGGAGCTGATTTGGTGCATCCATAAGTCGACTTGTCTAATGAATAAGTCGACTTGTTTCAACCATTTACGTAAAAATTGTGACTCCGCTATCCAATAAGTTGACTTGTGTTATGTAAGTCGACTTGTCATCCTCGATAAGTCGACTTGTGTATGATAAGTCGACTTGTGTTGACATATCTCCATGTGTAAGTCAACTTGTGTTTTGTAAGTCGACTTGTATTGCCTTCAATGGTAACATCCGACCAAATCCTCTATAATCCTTATGTTTTATGCCATTTTCCTTTATAAAGAAACTCCCATCTGATTCTTCAATGATTAAACACTTGCTCTTCTTGATTTGCATAATTCTTTCATTGAATAATACCTGAAATAATTTCTTAACTAATTCTAGATATTTTATTATTATCAAAACATAAAGGGATTTAATTTGTCAACCACCATTGGTCCAACAATCTCCCCCTTTTTGATAATGACAAAATATTTAGAAATTGACAAGAAATTTGAAAGACATCAAACTTGATCAAGGTTTCCCTTGTCTTAATGGTTAGTTTGTCTCCCCCTTAATTAATAAATCAATGATTAAAATAGAAATCAATAAAATTGCAAATCAATGAAATTTTCACTCCCCCTTAATCAAATATCAATTTCAATCTTACTCCCCCTTTTTGTCATAATCAAAAAAATCAGTAGATAAAATAGACTCAATTGAAGATTGAGGAAGTTTAAAACCAAACATAACATCAAACACAAATGATAGTAATAGTCATTACAAAATATGTGAATGCAACACAAATCACATAAAAACACATAAAACAACAACAGAAGATGAAATGTTGGTCAAGGCATAATGCAATACACATCATGACGAAAAATCATCGTGCCTACACCCTAGCTTGTCAAAAATCTTCTTGATGCTCTTCTCTAAGCGGGTAAGCATGCTGCTTTGTTCATCAATTTTTCTTTCCAATCTTATAAGTGTGTCTTGCTGATCATCATGTCGCTCATTTATCTCATCCAACTGATCTCGAATTTCCTGAATATCAGCCTGGGATACTTCACTTCTTCCCACATTACTTGGCCGTGAGCTACTAGGACGATCTGCTGTCCTCTTAGATCGTTTCCTCGAAGGGACCTGCTCACCTACTAAAGTCAACCCAAGCTTCTCAACATGATAGGAATAGACCCAGCCTTTCTCAACTGTCCTAACCAACTTCATGCTCCTTAAGTTGTAAGGCGTGAATCTCCAACTCTGAGGATAAGGAATACTAACATAGGAATCTAGATTGCATCTTTTGACCTGAGAGATATGGGTAATCAATGAGGCATACAGCATTCCTTTATGCCGGACTAGTTTCCCCTTCAGCTGTCCACGTAATAGGCTCGCCTTTTTCCTCATCATCTGAATGATTAGGCTCGGATAGTTTATTTTCCTTCCTTCCTCCATATGCCACAGAATCTCCTTATCTAGAGAAGTAATCTGATTATTACTAGCTTTCTTTGGGTACACAACCCTGTTTATCGCATAGTGTAGTAACCGATAATTCAACGGTAGATCCATAGCCTCAAATGGAGGGGAATGATCGGAACATAACCGAACTAACAGATCAGCCCCTTTTTTCTCGGTATAGCCGAAATTCTCTTCGGCTTCCTCATCAGTGTCACCCTCAGCATTTCTCAAAATCCCAAAATCAGTAAGAGAAGCTCTAGGCCTAACTCGTCCTCTAGGCAAATGACACATGGTGCACAAATCTGATTCACTAAGATATATTACGTTCCCGTTAATTTTAGATGACAAGGTAACTCCTTCCTCAACATTACTGCCAATCACAACCAGATTCGCATAAAATTCCTTTACTCTTTCTTCATAGATATCATCATGAAAACCCAAAAAATCTCTTAGCCCAAGGTTAACAATTTCAATAAACACATCTGACAACTCGCTACTATCTAACTCAATCCAATCAAATCTCATGGAGGGAATCAATACTTCATCTTTAATTACCTTATAATACAATTCTTGAGCATCCCTCAAAACAAATCTGGGTTCAATCGCGTCATCCTCCCTTGTAGCATCTCCCCTTGATGAAGACCCCCGAACTCTTGGTCTATGAGGAACGTGGGGACCTTGAGATTGAGCAGGTTCTTTGCCTTTCTGAGAGGATTTTCGAGGAGCCATGAATTTGTAGAGAGAAGAAGGGAAAAAATCGCAGGTTAGGGTTTGGGTTTTAAGAGATGGGTTTTCGAAAAAGAAAGGAGGATTTGAGGAGATAATGAGTGGGTAATGTAACAAAGATGGTTGAAAGTCTATGGGTAACGAAGATCTGAAGAAATTTTAGAAAACAAGTCGAGTTGGGGAGAAAAATTTCAGAGGTTTTAGAGAGATAAGGGTTTCGGAGAAGAAAAGGAAGAACTTGTTTTAAAGACTCCGTCCAACCATAAGTCGACTTGTCTCCTTCATAAGTCGACTTATCGACATACATAAGTCGACTTATCGTTCTGTATAAGTCGACTTATCCTCAAATATCTGCATTCTCCAAACACTAATTTCCTCATAAGTCGACTTGCTAATGGTCAGGTCATAAGAGTGTGTCCGAAACTCCGAATAAGTCACTTATTCAGCCCAAGTAAGCAACACGATGAATGTATCTTCGGATGTGATTGCACATTTGCCTCAAATTTTGACCATTTGATATATGAATGAAGCCAAAAGTAAATTCAACCAAATGAATTTAAATCACACATGCCTAATCTTAATTTAATGTTCGCAAACACATTTTCCTTAAGAGGTTTAGTAAAAATATCAGCCAATTGATCACTAGTTGATACATGTTTCAAGCAAATGTCACCTTTTAAACAATGATCACGGATAAAATGATGTCTGATTTCTATATGCTTTGTTCTACTATGCAAAATTGGATTTTTACTTAAACAAATTGCACTGGTATTATCACAATAAATAGGAATATTTTTAACCACAATACCATAGTCAAGCAATTGATGTTTAATCCAAAGAACTTGGGCACATGCACTCCCAGCTGCTATATATTCAGATTCAGCAGTGGAAATAGCTACACTAACTTGCTTTTTACTAGCCCAAGATATCAAAGATGATCCTAAGAAATGACACAAGCCACTAGTGCTTTTTCTATCAATTCTACAGCCACCATGATCAGCATCACTATAAGCATACAAATCAAAAGAATCATAACTAGGATACCACAAACCATGATTAATAGTTCTACTCAAGTATCTAAAAATTCTTTTACAAGCACTCAAATGAGAAATCTTAGGGCAAGATTGAAATCTAGCACATAGACACGTGGCAAACATTATATCAGGTCTAGAAGCAGTTAAATACAAGAGAGAGCCGATCATACCTCTATAGAGTTTTTGATCAACATCTTCTTCATGTTCATTTTTCTCCAAGACCACATTTGTTGCCATTGGTGTTGCTGCCACTTTGCATCCTTCCATTTTAAACTTCTTAAGAAGTTCCTTGGTATACTTCGATTGATGGATGAAAATGCCATTTTTGTGTTGCTTGATTTGCAATCCAAGAAAGAACTTGAGTTCCCCCATCATGCTCATTTCAAATTCACCTTGCATTAAATCACTAAATTCTTTGCACAAAAATTCATTAGTGGCACCAAACACAATGTCATCAACATAAATTTGAAAAATAAGCATATCATGATCAACATGTTTAATAAACAAAGTATTATCAATCTTACCACAAACATATCCATGTTGAGTTAGAAAAGTACTTAACCTCTCATACCATGCTCTAGGTGCTTGCTTTAATCCATAAAGTGCCTTCTTGAGTTTGTAGACATAATCCGGATGCTCATGATCTTCAAATCCCGGTGGTTGTTTGACATAGACTTCCTCTTGAATATACCCATTGAGAAATGCACTCTTGACATCCATTTGATTTAATTTGATCCTTTTATGAGACGCAAAAGCACATAGTAGCCTAATTGCCTCCAAACGAGCCACAGGAGCATATGTCTCATTGTAATCAAGGCCTTCTTCTTGATAGAATCCTTGAGCCACTAACCTTGATTTATTTTTAATCGCCTCACCATTTTCATCATATTTTATCCGATTTACCCACTTGACTCCAATAATGGTCTTATCTTTTGGTGGAGCTACCAAATCCCATACATCATTCCGCTTGAATTGATTTAGCTCTTCCTGCATAGCTAATAGCCAGTTTTCATCTTTAAGAGCTTCTTCTATATTCTTGGGTTCTACTAAGGAGATGAAGGCTGAATTGCTCATATTCTCATAGATATTTCTCCTGGTTCTCACACCATCATTTAAATCACCGATGACTTGCTCCATAGGATGGTTCTTTGTTTTTGCCCACGATTTAATATTGGGTACATGATTTTCTTCATCTAGCTTCAATTCCTCAATCTTGGACTCAATTTCTTCAATTTTATTACCTGAACTTCCTGCATCATCATCAAAACAAACCTTTCTCGGGGATGAAATCATATCATCAAATTTAATATGAATACTTTCTTCAACACTTTTAGTCCTATTATTAAAAACTCTAAAAGCCTTACTAGTTTGAGAATATCCAATAAACACACCAACATCAGATTTTGAATAAAATTTCCCTAAATTGTTCTTTCCATTATTATGAATAAAGACCTTACAACCAAAAGGATGAAAATAAGAAATATTGGGTTTCTTACCCTTCCAAAGCTCGTATGGTGTCTTGTTTTTGTCTCTACATAAATGCACCCTATTGATGACATAGCATGCTGTATTGACTGCTTCTGCCCAAAATGATTTGGGAAGATTGTACTCATTTAACATAGTCCTGCTCATTTCTTCAAGTGAGCGATTCTTCCTTTCTACTACACTATTTTGTTGCGGAGTCCTTGGTGTTGAGAAATTATGTTCCATTCCGTATTTGTCGCAAAGACTTTCGAAGGGTTCACATTCAAATTCACCTCCATGTTCGGTTCTAATTGCAACGATAGACAAATTTTTCTCATTTTGAACCAATCTACACCACTTGGTAAATTCATTAAAGGCATCACTTTTATTCGCAAGAAATCTCACCCAAGTATATCTAGAAAAATCATCCACAATGACCAAAACATATAATTTTCCACTAAGACAAGCATGTCTAGATGGTCCAATCAAATCCATATGCACAAGTTCAAGAATTCTAGAAGTGCAAATTTCTTTCTTTGGTTTGAAAGATTCTCTAACATGTTTGCCCTTTAAGCAAGATTCACACAAGTGATCTTTAACAAATTTGATTTTAGGCAATCCTCTCACTATGTCATTTTTCGAAAGCTTAGAAATTAGAGGCAAAGGAGCATGTCCTAATTTTCTATGCCACAAAAATGCGTTTTCTTCTAATATCACCAAACATTTTTCATTAAAAGAGCTATCATCATGCAAATCTACTATGTATGTATTTCTATGCCTCAAACCAATGAAAGCAACATGACCATTCTTTTTAACCGTGTAATGAGATGATTCAAAAACTACATTAAAATCCATATCACATAGTTGAGAAATACTTAACAAATTATGTTTCAACCCATCAACAAGTAAAACATTGTCAATGGTTGGCAAAGGTTCTTTACCCACTTTACCAATACCAATGAACTTACCTTTGTTGTTGTCTCTGAAAGTGACATAACCTTGATTCTTTGGTTTAATTTCGGCAAAAAGGTTCTTGTCTCCACTCATGTGTCTTGAACATCCGCTATCGATGTACCAAGTGCTTGACGGCCTTTCATCCCTTGCTTGTACCTACAATATCAACGTTCTTTCTTCTTATAGGTACCCAAGCCATTTTGGGTCCATTTTGGTTAGCCATATACACCACATTCGGTGGTGTTGTGCCTTTCAACACCCAAATTTTCTTAAACTTAACACATCTTCTAATACTCTTGCAAGCAATTTCTATGTGACCATCTTTCAAGCATCTAGCACATTGAGCGATTTTTCCATCCTTAGTAAATTTGGAAATTAAAGAACAGTCTCTATCAAAAGGGTCATATCCTAATCCATGTTTAGAAATGAAATATCTTTGTAACGATAACAATTTTTCAAACTGTTCGTTTCCATTTGCAAATTTTCCAACCACATACGAAAATTCTTTTCTAAGTCTATCAAGCTCACAAATGAGATTTTCTTTTTCAATAAGGCATGCAGAATGATCTTCTTTTGGACTATCTAAATCATCAATAGTCTCATGTAAGGCATTATTTTCAGCAACCAATTCTCGTATTTTCTTTCTTAATTTTTTGTTAATCTTAATAGCTTCTTCAAAATCAGCTTGCAAAGCATCAAAAGAATCTTTTAGATCTTGGTCATTGAAAATTACCTCGTTTTCATCATCACTGGATGAGCTATTTTCCATAAGCGCCAAGTTGTTTTCATCATCACTTTGGTACGCTTCCTCGTCATCACTCTAAGTGGCTACTAGGCTAGCCTTCTTTTTTTCTTTGTCATATTTGTCATTTTTCTGGAAGTTTGATGTGGAGGATGAGCTTTTGCATTCTCTTGCAAGATGTCCCCTTTTTCCGCATCTCCAACATTCTTCATTGCTTTTCTTTTCATCATATCCTTTTGATTTTCTTTCCGCGGCAAACCACTTTCTTTCTCCATGTTTTCTGCCGTTTAATTCTTTCCTTCGATTTTTGAGAAGTCCCTTGAACTTCCTTAAATTTCTAGCGTACATAGCTATTTCTTCGTCTTCCTCGTCTTCATCTATTTCCTCGTCACTTTCATCAACAAAAGAAGTGTTAGCTTTAAAAGCAATTGACTTTTGTGTCTTACCTCTACCTCCTCTGGATTTGAGGATGATCTCATAGTTGATGAGTGATCCAACCAAGGCATTGAATTCCAAATGATTTAGATCCTTTGATTCCATTATAGCGGTAACTTGTGAATCCCATTCCTTAGGTAGTGATCGAAGAATTTTCTTTACCTTCTCACTGTCCGTCATATGCTTTCCAAGGTTGCCTAATCCATTTATGATTTCTGCAAAACGATCAAGCATAGTGAAAATAGACTCACCTTCCTTCATGACAAACATTTCATAGTCATGAAGCAGCATGTTGATCTTTGTCTCCCGGACTTGGTTGGTTCCTTCATGGGTGATACGTAGTCTCTCCCACATTTCCTTGGCGCTGGTACACGAGTTAACTCGGTTTCTTTCCTCAACCGTGAGAGCGCAGTAAATTAGCTTCATTGCTTTCGCATTGATGTAAGTGTAGGAAAATCCCGGGGTAGGCATCACATGCCCACAATGCGGAATTTAAAATTTTGAGTCCCGGGACATTCCCGAAAGCCAGGATCCATGTGTATGTATAAATAATCAAACCATAACGACCAAAGGAGACCGTCTCTAACGGTATCCACGCAGAGGTCGGAAAACCTAACCGGGACAAACTCTTTTGACCCGGGAATAGCTAGACTAAAGAGAAGAGTGCTAGCTCTTACCTTAGCCTCGAGAGCAAGTGAAATGATCTTGGTGGAGCCTTGGAAGTAGAAGCAAGTTGAATGGAGGAGATGAAGAAGATGAAAACAAGTTTTCAAGCAACCCTTAAGCAATTTTCGATTCTTCTCTCCTCAAACCGTCTGAGCCCTTTCCAATTTCTTCTTCTATGTATTTTAACACTTAAAATACCTATATAAGCTTTGGTGGAATGGGCATCCACGTATAAGACATGAAAATGTCTTAAAATGCTAAATAATCATTACTTTTGACTTTTCAAACTTAATAACTTCTCCACAGCCACTTGTGTTGTATAAACAGTCGAAATGATAACTAGGTCGGAGTTCCTTAGTGAATTGAGCTGCTGATGCATGTTATTTGTGTGAATTTCGAATCAGTATAGAGATGCATGTTTTCGAAATTTCTTGCTCAGACTTGTTCATAACATGTTATAGAATATGTTTGTGAAAGATGAGAATTTATCAATTTGATTTGATATGGTTTTGCTATTTAATTCCCTCAAGTTTCGGATGCTGTCTTGTTGAACGTTTCTGAAACAGGTATGCTTGTAAATTCGAGAATAAATTCTAGAAAAATTGTTTTTCGGATTGGTTTTCACCGAAATGTCCCTAAGATGTTTGTGAATGTCTCTGTGGATGGAAAAATGTTTTCAAGGTGATTTACCATTTATTTCCGAATTTCTTGTGTGCTGATGGGAATGTTTGTGTTGGAGAACACAGATTCTGGTTCGGCTAGATTGCTGAGGTTCAATGAGTTTTTGTGGGAAATAAATCCTGGAAAAATTCATGGAGCATGTTGGGAACATGTTTTAACCTCTGTAATTTTCTCAGTATTTATTGAAAGTGTTTCAATGGTCATTTTGAGCAAAATGTTGAGCTTGGCAGTTTTGAGAAACTAGCTGGGGCTGTTTTGTTTGGAATGATTGATTGTGTTATTTTCTGTTCCAATGCCATGAATCATTTTATAGTGATTAAAATGTGTTATATTGATGTGGTATGCATGCCAAGTTGAGATTCTTGAATTTAGGTTTCCAATAATTTTTGGATATCGAATAGGTCGCTTTAGCGTCTCGTTAGCTTATTCCGTTATCTTGGTTATTTTGGCCGTCACAATTTTTTGTGACTAGTGCCGGAGTAATCTTGATAACGTGTAGCCTACCTAGAGATACTTAGCGTGATAATTTGGTGTCCTTGAATTATGTGGAAATCTACTGATTAATGATGGATTAATCGGTTTCAAGGCTTTCATATATAGTTAGACTATATGGCATGCATGAGTTGATGAAAATGTTTCATTAGCACATTAATATAAAGGTTTATATACTTGTTATATTGGTGTTGTGAATTGGGAATGCTTGGATTGAGAATTAGCCGATTAGATAGCAATTCCATATGGACAATGAATAAGTCGACTTATATGTTCATAAGTCGACTTGTTTGGTGCACTGTAGACTAATAAGTCGACTTGCACAATGGTACAAGTCGACTTGTTCATGCACAGTTGCACAAGTCGACTTACACATGCATAAGTCGACTTATACAGAGACATAAGTCGACTTATACATATACAAGTCGACTTATATCATGCCTTGGTGGGATGATGGGCGATTTTCGGTATAAATTCAATGTGATTGATGCAATGCCCTAAATCAGACCATATAGTCATGGTGACTATGATCCTTGGATGAGATTAATTAGATGAGACCTAAAACCCCTCAATTTAAAATATGAAAACTAACGCCTTCCATTAATATGACAAGAACCAGAGTTCTTATAGGGTTGGGTTGTTGAGCTAACCTCAAGCTCACTCTATACGAATATGTTCAAACCATAAAAATATGATTTTCGGATTAATGGGTCGGTTTTCCTAGAAGCGTTGATTTGTTGAGCTAACCTCAAGGTCAACGTGGACAGAGGCGAAATTAGGTAGTGTACATCAGATGTACGCGCATCAAGTGTTGATAACCCAATGTATGTGCATACATCAACTGTTGATAGCACTTGGCGATAGTTGTGTCTAAGATGTAATTGGTATGTCTGATACCTCCCGAGACATAAGATGGCTTGTTGAGCTAACCTCAAGGTCATTCTTAATGTCGGTCATCGATGATGCAATTGGTATGACTGATACCTACCGATTGACTTAAGGTGACTTGTTGAACTAACCTCAAGGTCATCCTTAGCAATGTCGGATATCGACCCACTAGGTCAATGTGCCATTTCGTTTCTTGGATTCATGATGAGGGTTATGGATTCTATTGAAACTAGTGGGACCCATATGTATGTCATTTAAGTCCTTATGAGCATACATTTAATTCTATTCTAACTTTCTTTCTCTCTCTACGTTTAGGTTGATTGAAGATGTCGACTAGTGTGAATCTTCGCTCACTTATGGATGCAAACAAATTAACCGGACCTAATTTTCTTGATTGGCTGCGGAATCTGAGAATTGTTCTCAGATCTGAGGATCTAGGATACATCCTTGATTTTTCGCTTCCGGATCCACTTCCTGAAGGAGCTTCTGATGATGATCAGAAGGCATATCGTAAGCATCTAAAAGACAGTGACATAGCCACCTGCATTATGCTTGCATCGATGTCACCTGAGCTGCAGAAGCAGCACGAGTCTATAGATGCTCACACGATAGTGTTTCATCTTAGAGAGTTGTTTAATGAGCAAGCACGGTCCGAACGGTTCGAGACCTCAAGGTTGCTCTTTACAACGAAGATGACTCTGGTTCATCTGCGGTCAATATGCATTGAAGATGAATGGCTATATTGAGAGGTTGGCCGTCTTAGGTTTTGTGATGGATTACGAGTTAAGTATAGACTTAATTCTTGTTGGTTTGTCGATAGTTATTCACGGTTTGTGTTGAACTATCGAATGAACCAAATATCCACCACAATTCGAGCCGATCAATCTGCTCAGGCAATGAGAACAATTTGTCAAGCAAGATAGCAAGGCGTTGCTATTGGTGGATTCTTCTTCCTCTGGTTCCAAGAAGAGGAGAAGAAGAAAAAAAAGGCTCGAAGCGAAAGGAAGTGCAGCGAAAGGCAAGAAGAAGACCAAAGAGATCGCACCAAAAGGTACCGCTTCCATTCATGGTAAGATTGGTCATTGGAGGCGAATCGCAAAATCTATCTGGAAGAATCAAGCGAAGAAGGCATCATTTGCCTTGACTTCTTCGTATATTTGTCATTGAGGTTAATCTTGCTTTCGATCATAACATATGGGTATTAGATACGGTTGTGGCTCACATATGCAATGATATCACGAGGCCTCGAGGACGATGAAAGCGACTCATAAAGGGAGAAATGGACTGCGTGTTGGCAATGGAGCAAGAGTTGCTGCATTAGCCGTAGGGACTTATGTTTTGACACTCCCGAGTGGGCTTGTACTTAACTTGGATGATTGTTATTTTGTACCAGTATTAACAAAGAACATATTATCATTTCTTGTTTAAATAGAGTGGTTTCCATTTGTCTTTTAGTAACAATGGTTGTTCTATTAGCTCAAATGGAATGCTTTATAGTCTTGGTACATTATGCAATGGAATATACATATTAGATATGTCACATCCGGTTATGAATGTCAATGACGCTAAAAGACATAAAAGAGATAATTTAAAATCAACTTACTTATGGCATTATCGCTTGGCCATATAAATGAGAGACGATCGCTAAGCTCCACAAGAGTGGAAGTTTAGGGTCATTCGATTATGAATCTTATGACACATGTGAATCTTGTTTATTAGGCAAGATGACTAAGTTACCTTTTAAGGAAAGGGTGAGCAAGCGATTGGATTATTAGACCTAATACATTCGGATGTATATGGTCGATGTCCATCCATGCGAAAGTGGTTGCTTACTTTCATTACCTTTATCGATGATTATTCTCGATATGGGTACTTGTATCGATGAGATACAAATCTGAAGCGTTTGAAAAGTTCAAACAATTCAGAAATGAAGTAGAAAACAACTTGGTAAAAGTATCAAAACATTACGATCCGATCGTGGTGGTGAATACTTAGACCAAGAGTTTTGGATTATCTCGTAGATAATGGGATATTATCTCAATGGACCCTCCTTACACACCACAAAGATAATGGTGTGGCAGAAAGGAGAAATCGAACCTTGTTGGACATGGTACGATCTATGATGGGCTTTACACGCTACCAAAATCCTTTGGGGATATGCACTTGAGACATTTGTTTACTTGTTAAATAGAGTTCCATCAAAGACAGTTGATGTTACTCCATATGAGATGTGGACTAACAAGAAACCTTATCTTTCTTATTTGAAAGTATGGGGTTGTCCCGCTTATGTGAAGCGGACACGGTCGAGATAAGCTTGGAGCAAAATCGATAAGTGTTTGTTAGTAGGATATCCTAAAGAAACAAGAGGATATCAATTCTACTTTCTTTGAGGAACAAAAGGTGTTTGTTTCGATGCATGCTGTCTTTAGAGAAAGAGTTTCTTTTAAAAGAGGACGGTGGGAGCAAAGTTGAACTTGAAGAAGTTCAAGATGCTTTCGAGACAGACGCGAGCAACCGCTCGAACTCAAATCAGAACTCATACGAGATGAGGTAATAGTTCAACCTTCTACTACACACGAAATTGTGAGGTCAAGTAGGATACGCTCTGCTCTCGAGAGATATGGATTTCGTGAGTGAACAGAATGACGATTGCTCATAGAGGATGATGAGCCTACCACCTATGAAGAGGTTCTCGAAGAGTTCGAGTCGAAAAATGGCTTCGTGCCATGAAATCAAAATGGATTCCATGTATGAAAACCAAGTTTGGACTTTGGTTGATGCACTGAAGGATAAAACCTATAGGGTGCAAATGGGTTTTCAAGAAGAAAACCGACATGGATGGTAATGTGATTACCTATAAAGTAAGGCTTGTGGCTAAAGGCTTTCGTCAAAGACAATGAGTTGACTATGACGAGACCTTGATCGATGCAATGCTTAAATCCATTAGGATACTCCTAGCCATTGCCTCCATTATGATTATGAGATATGGCAAATGGATGTGAAGACGACTTTCCGAATGGAAATCAGGTGAGGATGTGTACATGACACAACTCGAGGGCTTCATTTCCGAGATGGCGAAAAGGTATGCAAGCTTCAAAATCCATTTATGGATTGAAGCAAGCATCCAGGAGTTGGAATATCCGTTTTGATGAGACAATCAAAGAGTTTGGTTTCTCACAAAATCCGGATGAACATTGTGTGTTGGGCCCCAATTCACTTTAAACATGCTTTCGTTATTTTGGGGTTTAGATTGATTAATTGTTTTTAATTAGAATAATTTGGGAGTTTTAGTACTTAGTTAATAGAAATTAATTGGTGGAATTTAGTTAAAATTAGAGTTTTAATAAGTTGGTAGAATTAAAAAGAATAAGATGGAGTTAGGATAAATGAGGAAGTTTGCTTAGGTTTTAAAGCTCAAGGTTTAACAAGATGGGCTTTTAGCCCATTTACATGATATTAAAATAAAGAAAGAGGGAATTAATTGATGAATTAAATGGGAAGCAAGTGAGGTCGTATGAAAGTGAGAAGGAAATGAAAATGATAAGGAAAGAAGAGCTTTCGATGAAACTACATCGTTTGGTCATGGGATTTTAGTTAAAACACAAGATTTATCCTAAGTTTTCTAGAAAACTACCAAAACTCTTAAGAGAGAGGGACTTTCAAACTTAGAGAGAAAAGAGTGGAGACTGTCGGTTGAAGAAGAAGAAGAGGAAGAAGAAGAAGAAGAAGGAGCTTTGGTTTAGGTTGCTTTAGAAAGGAAGGTGGAAGAGTTTCATTCAAGAAGGAATTGGAAAGAAGGAGTTTAATCTTCCATAGAAGCAAAGAGAATTTCGTGGGTCATCTTCAAGGTAAGGAAATTCAAATTTTGGGTATTTTAGGTAGGTTTTAGTTTTAAGAGCCTAGAAAAGTTATGGGTAAGGTTAGATAGGTAAAATTCCATGCCTTCATATCCGTAAAATTGTCAGATTTTGATATCCTATGTTCTGATGGGATATTCATGCTTAATGAAGGTGAATTGAGGCATTTGGAGGAAGAAGCAAGGCCTTTGGATCAATCCTAAGCTAAAGGAATTCAAGGTGGGTAATTCTTTAATAACTGAGTTGATAAGTATATTACCGTCTTTATAATAAATGCTAATTAAGGTGTTAAAATGACTTGGAAAGTTTGTAAGAATTACGCTTGATGATGTATTGAATTTATATGTGATATTCTTGTTTATGAATTTATGTTGGAATGGTTGGTTCAATGATTTGTTAAGTGAAAACAATAAGAAATTGTGATTTGAAAAGATCGTTGTTTTGGTAATTTACGTGAAAATGAATTTGTATATGCCATGAGGCAATCTTTCTTGAATTGTGTGAACTATATGTTTACTTTGGGTTTGTGGTGGTCCAGTTTGAGTCGTGCACTGTCATTATAGGCTTCTCTACCGCCTTGCCGCTAGTGGTAGTGGAATTCCTCTTAAGGACTCCTATTCGTCACGACTTCACATAATTCGCCACGGAAATGTGTCGTTAGCTCTGCTTCGGATCCACCCAACCATCTTGTTTGTGATCTTATGAAAAGTTAGATCGTTTTGTGATATGTGCTATTTGTAAACCGTTGATGTGATGCATTCGATTTAAAAGATTTGAAACTTTAATGTTTTCTTTTATGTGATATTGTTTGAATATGAAAAAATGAATAACGGTTTCGCTTGTTTCTCGTTTATTAAGTTATTACCCACGGAGCCGAGCTCACCCTCCCTTTTCCTCCACAGTGTCGAGCGAGAATCGAGTCACCGTGATCGGGATTGAGGCAACTCCGATCTTGTTTTGTTTTAAGTTGTATTTGAAGTTATGTTTTGAGAAAATAGGCTTTAGATTGCATTTTGGACTTTTATGTACTTTTACTACTTTTGATGTAATCGGGTCAAATGCCCTCTAAAGCCTTGTATGAATTCAATTCCACATGTTTGTGAGAATTTTGGATTTGAAATATATCTTATGTTTGTTTCTTGTAAAAGTATTGTTGTATGGTTATAATGACAAAAGAAAAGAATGGGATTGTAAGATTTTATGGTTTGGAATTGAGTAGATGTTTAAAAGTAGAAATGCTTGATGATTTGAGAAATATGTAGAATCCTAGGCGTGTGTTGCTGCCTTGAGATATTGAGTTTTTATGCAGGTTGTGTGTTTGATTGAAGAAATTTGGGATAGATGTAAATTAGGGGAAGTGCTGTCCAATTTTCCAGAAATTGGGCAGCAACTTCCATTCAATTTTAAAGTGGCTTAAAGCTTGAATTGGTTTGGATGGCCTTCTTGAAGAATGTAGAGAGTGATTAGAGCTTTCCAACGACATATAATATGTCTCAATTGGACTTAGGATGAAAGAGTTATGAGAATGGAAATGTTTCAGCTGCTGTTAGAATCACTGAAATTTTGCAGCAGCTTTGGAGGGCTTTTTCGTCCAATTAGAGACTGATCTGGGTTTTGTGTTCTTCATGAAAGATGTAGATTACCTTTCTATCTTTAAAACGAGCTATGATTTGCAGTTATTGGAGTTAGGAATCAAAAGTTATGAGCTTTGGAAGTTGACAGTTACTGTTCATATAAGCAAAGTTACTGTTTCATTGGTTAGTTTTTAGGCTGAAACTTTGAGTGTGTTTTATCCTCTTTAAGGATTAAATTGATTTTGTTTTCTTCATGAAGCTTGTAGACCTTCTTTTCATCTTTCTAACGAGATATAATGTGTCATTTTTCACTTGTGTGCTAGAAGATATTAATTTTCAAGTTTAGGCTATGTGTAGGAAATTGTGTTTTGGCTGAAACTTTAAAACCAATGATGATCATATTAATGGCTCAGTTAGTTTATAAGTCCTTCTAGGAAGTTATAGAGTTCCTTTCATCTTTCTTTTGTCACTGATTTTACAAAATTTCGGGTTGGGGTGAAAATTATAAGATTGCAAAGTTGAGAGTTTATTCAGCTTTTCAAAAAAAAAAAAAAAAGGTTTGATGTTGCCTGCGAGTGCCCTCGCTAGGGCGAAGGCTCGCCCTAGCGGGGCGGGCGCCAGGCGCCTCGCTAGGCGACGCCTCGCCTAGCGAGGCAGGCTGCTCTCGCCTCATGAGCCACGGCCTCCAGGCGACGCCTCGCCTGGCGAGGTTCGATTCGCCACGAGGCAAGGCTCGCCTCTCATGTTGGCGTCCAGCCGCCTGCTGGCTTCCACGCCGCTTTGGGTGTTTTTTTATTTTCTTTTCCTTTTCTTTTCCAATTTTCCTCTATCACTCTTTTGCTTATAAAGTCCCTTTGACCTCCGATTTGCGATTTTGAATCATAAGTTTAAAAAAAAAATAGACATTTTTTTTAGTAAAATGAGAGTTTCGGGTTTTAGTGGGAAATTACGGATAAGATTATGTGACAGATTTGGATATAAATCCGTTTTTGGGCGATTTCGTGATCTATAAAGATCGGATTGAGGCGATTTCTAATTACGTAATCGAGAGGTATGAAATTTTATTTTAGCTGAGAATTTAGATTTGGTTATGGGCCCTAGGCAGATTAATTTTTTTTTATTGGATGAAAATTAGAGCAATATTAGTAAAGTTTGTTCGGATGACGTTAAATTCAGTTCAATTTGAGGTTTCTTTCGTGGTGAGGAATCCCTCCCTTGTGAGATGCGCGTCCAGATGTCACGTAGGACGTCGGGCACGCGACTCACCGGGGAGGGGTTCCAACACTTATGGTATCAGAGCTTTCGGTTGTAGGTTCGGGTAGTTCGGGTAGAAAGAGAGATGTAAGGTTTCGGTGGATGTATTTGAAAGTAATTTATGTGTATTATTGTGTTATTTTGAATTGGTTTAAATGCTTTTGAATGTGGATTTTGCATGAATTTTTGCATAAACTAAAGTGTTTAAAAACTGTGAAAATTGTTTTTGCATGCACTAAGATTTTCACTGGTTTTCTCTTGAAGGATTATTATGCCACGTCGGGGTAGAACCCGAGGGACTCGATCTCGCTCAAGTTCTCGCCAGGAGAGTACAGAGGGGTCTCATGTTCCATAAGATGCAGGGACACATTCTGCTCCTGGCCCTGAGGCACCTAGTGTTCAACCTGAGGAACCTCCTCCTCCTCCTCCCATCAGGCTTAAGTTATGGACTGCAGTCTTCCGTGCCTTGCCTGTGCTTTTACTTTTGCCATGGGTCAAGGGTCTCGAGCTTCCATGCCAGTTTCTGATGTGAGAGGTGGACAGTTTGATAAACTGCGGAAGTTCGGAGCGATGGACTTTCATGGTACCACCAATCCTGAAGAAGCAGAGTCTTGGTTTAAGAGGACAGAAAGAGTCCTAGTTCAGATGAAATGTTCTGATGAGGAGAAGCTAGAGTATGTTGTCAGTCTACTGCAGGGCGATGCTCTCCACCGGTGGGAGTCGATCCCCACAGAGCCAGTATGCCACCAAAGGTGCTTTATGGAAGGATTTTGGAGAGTTATTTGGAAGAAGTATCTTTCCGGTCTATATGCAGACAAGGCCGGGGAGTTTCTTAATTTGACTCGAGAGAGATGATCATATTCCGAGTATGAGCGGAGATTCACCCAGTTGTCGAGATATGCAGCTCATATTGTTGCCAGTGAGGAAGATAAATGTAGGAAGTTTGAGGGAGGCCTCCACTTGGGCATCAGAGAGAAGGTAATGCTTCATAACTTCAGGACTATCGGAATGGTAGATCTTGCCTCCAGTGAGAAGCTAGAGAACATCAGTGGAAGTGAGCAGAAGAGAAAAGCGAGAGCGATCGTTCAGAGAGGGGCGATGTGCGATCACCGAAAGGGTGGTAAGAGTGCGGACTCGGACTCATAGTCGAGGAGGCAGAGGTGGCCCTCAGTGAGTAGACGATTCAGGCGTAGTCAAGACAGGTTCCTCAAATAGGAGGAAACAATGAAATGTAGAGAAGCAGAATCGATTCCTCCGTGTCAAGACTGTGGGCATCCGCGACGGGAGAGTGCTATAGGTATCGGTGCCTGTTTTAAGTCGCGGAGAAGGGCCACAGAATCGAGATTGTCCTCGGATGCTCGAGGGGAAGGATCTCACCTCGAGCTCGAAGAGAGCGAGACAGTGGGGACCGACCATGATCTGGGGTGGCGCTTACAGGTCGATCTGAAGCCCAATCTTCCGTGGAGACCGAGAGGGCAAGCACAGCCCAGTTTTTCTATGACTCGTGAGGAGGCCGCAATGCACCAGAGGTTATTCTTGGTATGGCTCACTCTTTCATTCTGCTGTATGTTCTGCTTTGATTCGTAGTACCCATTCTTTTATCTCTGCTAGTATGATATTGCACGGTATGCAATCGTTCTATTGGATGATTTTACGCTAGTTAGTACTCCGTTAGGGAGGAATGTCATTATGGCCGGATCTTCGAGATTGTGAGCTTGTTATCGATGGATCTAGTTTGGTCGTGGACCTGCTACCTCTAGATCTGAAGGGGTTAGATGTGATTGTCGGAATGGACGTGATGGAAAAATACAAGGCGAAGCTAGATTGTGGTCGAAAGGAAGTTGAATTTGATCTGGGAGAGGGTCAGACAGTGGTTTTCAGAGGAGATAGAAAGTTGACACCGCTTGAGGCTTGTTTCACTTTGTTGGACAGACCGATGTGGAGAGGCCGAAGCCTTCTTGGCGTGTGTTATGGATACCAGTGTGCAGGAGAGCAAGGTGGAGGATATTCCCATTGTGGGGGAATTTCCTGATGTGTTTCCAGAGGAGTTGCCCGGTTTGCCACCGGAGAGGGAGATTGAGTTTTCTATTGATTTGGCTCCCGGGACAGCTCCTATTTCGATTCCACCTTACAGGATGGCTCCAGCTGAGCTGAAAGAGCTTAAGGAGCAGTTGGAGGATCTATTAGAGAAGGGGTTCATCAGGCCGAGCACCTCACCCTGGGGTGAGTCGGTCTTGTTTGTTAAGAAGAAGGATGGAACTTGGAGAATGTGCATTGATTATCGGAGAATCAATAAGGTGACAGTGAAGAACAAGTATCCTCTGCCTCGGATAGATGATTTATTTGATCAGCTGCAGGGGGCAACGGTTTTCTCTAAAATCGATCTCAGGTCTGGCTACCACCAACTCAGGATTAAGGAGTCTGATGTGAGCAAGACAGCTTTCCGGGACACGGTATGGCCATTATGAATTTTTGGTTATGCCTTTTGGATTGACCAATGCTCCGGCGGCTTTTATGGATCGATGAATAGGGTCTTCAAGGAGTTTCTAGATCAATTTGTTATCGTGTTTATCGATGACATTCTGGTATATTCGAGGGATGAGAGAGAGCATGAGGAGCACTTGAGAATTGTATTGCAGAGGTTGAGGGAGAGAGAGCTGTATGCCAAATTCACAAAATGTGAATTTTGGCTTCGTGAAGTGATCTTCTTGGGTCATATTGTTTACGAAAAGGGTGCATGTAGATCCCAAGAAGATTGAAGCCGTGGTGAATGGCATGCTCCGACGACGATGATCGAGGTGAGGAGCTTTACGGGTTTGGCGTGCTATTATCGGAGATTTGTGGAGGGTTTCGATGATTGCCACTCCTTTGACTAAACTATTAAGGAAGAACCAAGTTTATCTGGAGTGAAGAGTGCCAGAGAGTTTTGAGGAACCAAACACGATTGACTAGTGCTCCAGCTTTTGGCTTTACCCATGGAGAGGAAGGTTATCTTGTATATAGTGATGCTTCCAGAAGGGGTTAGGATGTGTGCTTATGCAGGAGATAAGGTGATAGCATATGCCTCACGGCAGCCTAAAACCTTATGAGATGAACTATCCCACCCATGATCCGGAGTTAGCAATATGGTCTTTGCTTTGAAGATCTGGAGACATTATTTGTATGGCGTGCAAACCAGGGATCTTCACAGATCATAAAAGTCTCAAATATCTGCTGAGTCGGAAGGAGCTGAATTTGAGATGAGGCGATGGATTGAATCGCCAAGGATTGTGACCTGCTGATTGAGTATCATCCGTAAGGCAAATGTAGTTCTTGATGCCTTGAGTAGAAAGTCTTCCATAGCATATGTGCGCACGATCTATTTACCGCTATTGGAAGAGATGGCGAAGCTCGGGATCGACTTGAAGCGGGAAGAGTCGATTGCATGATTGCTACTTTCCGTAAGACCGATCCTCGAGAGAAAGTAAGAGAGTTGCGAGTTCGTAATCCCGAGTTGAGTAAGTCTGCGGAAGAGGTGCAAAGGGTAAGGAGTCCGATATGGTGCCGAGTGACGATGGACTCTCGATACCGAGAATAGACTCTGTATTCCTAATGTTAAGGAGGTTAAAGATGAAATTACGGATGAGGCGATAATGCACCTTATGTTATGCACCAGCAAAGACCAGGATGTATAGAGATCTCGAGAACATTTCGGTGGAGAGGGATGAAAAGGATGTGGTGAATATGTGAGTAAGTGTCCGTGTCGCAAGTCAAGGCCGAGCATCGAGCACCTTCAGCAATTGAGGCCATTACCCATTCCCGAGTGGAAATGGCGAGAGTCACTATGGATTTTCGATGGGATTGCCTAAGACCGATGGGAGGCATGATGCCATATGGGTGATTGTGGATAGATTGACGAAATCAGCCCATTTTCCGCAATCGATGCATGATCCGCCGCATGTGTTAGCCAAGAAATATATTGATGAGATTGTGAGATTGCATGGGATCCGGATTGATTGTATCGATCGGGACCCTCGCTTCGTCGAGATTTTAGGGCGGTTTGCGGAGGCTTTAGGTACTAAGTTGAGTTTCAAAGATCGCTTTCCATCCTCAGACCGATGGTCAGTCTGAGAGGACCATCCGGACTCTCGAGGAAATGCTCAGGGCTTGTGTGATGGATTTTAGAGGAGCATGGGATGAGCACTTGCCTTTGATCGAATTTGCATATAATAATTCGTATCATTCGAGCATTCAGATGGCTCCTTATGAGGCTCTGTATGGGAGGAGATGTAGGACTCCCGTGTGTTGGGATGCAGAGGGAGATAGGAGACTTTTGGGTCCAGAGTTGATACAGATGACCGTTGATAAGGTCAATTTGATTAAGCACAGGCTGAAGGCAGCTCAGGACAGGATGAAGAGCTATGAGGATGCTCATAGGAAAGAGATGGAGTATGAAGTCGGCGATAAGGTGTTTCTTAAGACTTCTCCGTGGAAAGGATTACGAGATTGGCGAAAGGGTAAGTTGAGTCCGAGGCGTGGGACCGTATGAGATCTGGAAAGAATTGGTCCGTTGGCTTACTGAGTTAGCCTTGCCTCCTGAGTTATCTCGGATACATGATGTTTTCATGTTTCTATCTTTGAGGAGATATCGATCGACCCCTCCCATATCATTCAAGCTGATGAAGTTCAGTTGAGTGATGACTTAAGTTATGAAGAGCTTCCAGTGCAGATCTTGGATACCAAAGAAAAGGTTCTTCGGAACAAGACAGTGCAGTTGGTAAAAGTTTTATGGAGGAATCATTCAGTGGAAGAAGCCACGGGGAACCATTGGAAGCTATGAAGGAAAAGTATCCCCATCTCTTCAGTGATTCAGGTATGAATTTCGAGGACGAAATTCTTTTAAGGGGGGGAGAAATGTTGGGCCCCAATTCACTTTAAACATGCTTTCGTTATTTTGGGGTTTAGATTGATTAATTGTTTTTAATTAGAATAATTTGGGAGTTTTAGTACTTAGTTAATAGAAATTAATTGGTGGAATTTAGTTAAAATTAGAGTTTTAATAAGTTGGTAGAATTAAAAAGAATAAGATGGAGTTAGGATAAATGAGGAAGTTTGCTTAGGTTTTAAAGCTCAGGTTTAACAAGATGGGCTTTTAGCCCATTTACATGATATTAAAATAAAGAAAGAGGGAATTAATTGATGAATTAAATGGGAAGCAAGTGAGGTCGATGAAAGTGAGAAGGAAATGAAAATGATAAGGAAAGAAGAGCTTTCGATGAAACTACATCGTTTGGTCATGGGATTTTAGTTAAAACACAAGATTTATCCTAAGTTTTCTAGAAAACTACCAAACTCTTAAGAGAAGAGGGACTTTCAAACTTAGAGAGAAAAGAGTGAGACTGCGGTTGAAGAAGAAGAAGAGGAAGAAGAAGAAGAGAAGAAGGAGCTTTGGTTTAGGTTGCTTTAGAAAGGAAGGTGGAAGAGTTTCATTCAAGAAGGAATTGGAAAGAAGGAGTTTAATCTTCCATAGAAGCAAAGAGAATTTCGTGGGTCATCTTCTAAGGTAAGGAAATTCAAATTTTGGGTATTTTAGGTAGGTTTTAGTTTTAAGAGCCTAGAAAAGTTATGGGTAAGGTTAGATAGGTAAAATTCCATGCCTTCAGATCCGTAAAATTGTCGATTTTGATATCCTATGTTACGATGGGATATTCATGCTTAATGAAGGTGAATTGAGGCATTTGGAGGAAGAAGCAAGGCCTTTGGATCAATCCTAAGCTAAAGGAATTCAAGGTGGGTAATTCTTTAATAACCGAGTTGATAAGTATATTACCGCCTTTATAATAAATGCTAATTAAGGTGTTAAAATGACTTGGAAAGTTTGTAAGAATTACGCTGATGATGTATTGAATTTATATGTGATATTCTTGTTTATGAATTTATGTTGGAATGGTTGGTTCAATGATTTGTTAAGTGAAAACAATAAGAAATTGTGATTTCGGAAAGATCGTTGTTTTGGTAATTTACGTGAAAATAAATTTGTATATGCCAGTAGAGGCAATCTTTCTTGAATTGTGTGAACTATATGTTTACTTTGGGTTTGTGGTGGTCCAGTTTGAGTCAGGTGCACCTGTTTGTTATAGGCTTCTCTCGCCTGCCCGCTAGTGGCCGTGGAATTCCTCTTAAGGACTCCTATTCGTCACGACTTCACATAACGCTTCTGCTGAATGTATAGTTCGCTCTGCTTCGGATCCACCAACCATCTTGTTTGTGATCTTATGAAAAGTTAGATCGTTTTGTGATATGTGCTATTTGTAAACTGTTGATGTGATGCATTCGACGAAAAGATTTGAAACTTTTAATGTTTTCTTTTATGTGATATTGTTTGAATATGAAAAAAATGAATAACGGTTTCTGCTTGTTTCTCGTTTATTAAGTTATTACCCACGGAGCCGTCGAGCTCACCCTCCCTTTTCCTCCACAGTGTCGAAGCGAGAATCGAGTAACCGATCGATCGAGGCAACTCGATCTTTTTTGTTTTAAAGTTGTATTTGAAGTTATGTTTTGAGAAAATAGGCTTTAGATTGCATTTTGGACTTTTATGTACTTTTTACTACTTTTGATGTAATCGGGTCAAAATGCCCTCTAAAGCCTTGTATGAATTCAATTCCACATGTTTGTGAGAATTTTGGATTTGAAATATATCTTATGTTTGTTTCTTGTAAAAGTATTGTTGTATGGTTATAATGACAAAAGAAAATAATGGAATTGTAAGATTTTATGGTTTGGAATTGAGTAGATGTTTAAAAGTGGAAATGCTTGATGATTTGAGAAATATGTAGAATCCTAGGCGTGTGTTGCTGCCTTGAGATATTGAGTTTTTATGCAGGTTGTGTGTTTGATTGAAGAAATTTGGGATAGATGTAAATTAGGGGAAGTGCTGTCCAATTTTCCAGAAATTGGGCAGCAACTTCCATTCAATTTTAAAGTGACTTAAAGCTTGAATTGGTTTGGATGGCCTTCTTGAAGAATGTAGAGAGTGATTAGAGCTTTCCAACGACATATAATATGTCTCAATTGGACTTAGGATGAAAGAGTTATGAGAATGGAAATGTTTCAGCTGCTGTTAGAATCACTGAAATTTTGCAGCAGCTTTGGAGGGCTTTTTCGTCCAATTAGAGACTGATCTGGGTTTTGTGTTCTTCATGAAAGATGTAGATTACCTTTCTATCTTTAAAACAAGCTATGATTTGCAGTTATTGGAGTTAGGAATCAAAAGTTATGAGCTTTGGAAGTTGACAGTTACTGTTTATATAAGCAAAGTTACTGTTTCATTGGTTAGTTTTTAGGCTGAAACTTTGAGTGTGTTTTTATCCTCTTTAAGGATTAAATTGATTTTTGTTTTCTTCATGAAGCTTGTAGACCTTCTTTTCATCTTTCTAACGAGATATAATGTGTCATTTTTCGACTTGTGTGCTAGAAGATATTAATTTTCAAGTTTAGGCTATGTGTAGGAAATTGTGTTTTGGCTGAAACTTTAAAACCAATGATGATCATATTAATGGCTCAGTTAGTTTATAAGTCCTTCTAGGAAGTTATAGAGTTCCCTTTCATCTTTCTTTTGTCACTGATTTTACAAAATTTCGGGTTCGGGGTGAAAAATTATAAGATTGCAAAGTTGAGAGTTTATTCAGTTTTTCAAAAAAAAAAAAGGTTTGATGTTGCCTGCGAGCGCCCTCGCTAGGTCGAAGGCTCGCCTCTAGCGGGCGCGCGTCAAGGCGCCTCGCTAGGCGACGCCGCCTCTAGCGAGGCGGGCTGCCTCGCCTCGAGGGCAGGGCTCGCCCTCATGAGCTCTGGCCTCGCCAGGCGACGCCTCGCCTGGCGAGGTTCGATTCGCCCTCAGGCAAGGCTCGCGAGCTGGCGTCCGGCTGGCTGCTTGCCTCCGCCTGCTTTGGGTGTTTTTTTTTTTCTTTTCCTTTTCTTTTCCAATTTTCCTCTCTATCACTCTTTGCTTATAAAGTCCCTTTGACCTCCGATTTGCACGATTTTGAATCATAAGTTTAAAAAAAAATAGACATTTTTAGTAAAATGAGAGTTTCGGGTTTTAGTGGGAAATTACGGATAAGATTATGTGACAGATTTGGATATAAACCGTTTTAGGCGATTTCGTGATCTATAAAGATCGGATTGAGGCGATTTCTAATTCTGTGTAATCGAGAGGTATGGAATTTTATTTTAGCCGAGAATTTAGATTTGGTTATGGGCCCTAGCGATTAATTTTTTTTATTGGATGAAAATTAGAGCAATATTAGTAAAGTTTGTTCTGATGACGTTAAATTCATTCAATTTGAGGTTTCTTTCGTGGTGAGAATCCTCCTTGTGAGATGCGCGTCCGGATGTCACGTGGGACGTCGGGCACGCGACTCACCGGGGAGGGGTTCCAACATTGTGTGTACAAGAAGGTGAATGGAACTGCGATCGTATTCCTTGTGTTATATGTAGATGACATATTGTTGCTAGGAAACGATGTCTCAATGCTGCAATCGAGAAAAATTTGGTTGTCCAAACAATTTTCCATGAAAGACCTTGAGAAGCAACTTATATCCTTGGGATAAAGATCTATAGAGATAGATCAAGAGGTTGCTTGGTCTTTCACAAATAACGACATAGACAAGGTGCTAAAGAGGTTTAGCATGGAGCAATCCAAGAGAGGGTTTATTCCCATTACTCATGGGATAACACTCAAGTCCATGTGTCCTAAGACACGTGGATGAGAGGATGCATATGAATATGATCCCGTATACGTCTGCGCAGAGGGATCTATTATGACGCAATGTTATGTACGAGACCCGATGTATCATATGCTCTAAGTGTTAAGAGCGGATACCAATCGGATCTGGTGAGGGTCATCGGGTGGTGTCAAGAATATCCTAAAGTACTTCACAAGAACTAAGGATGTTTTCTTGATATATGGAGATGGAAATCTCCAAGTGAGCGGCATCTGAGATGCGATTTTCAACTGATAAGGACGACTCGGTGTCCCAATCAGGTTATGTTTTCACACTTAATGGCGGAGCAATCGGTTGGAAGAGTTCCAAACAGAGACGCTCACGATTCAACGATCGAGGCGAGTACATTGCAAAGATCGGATGCGTGAAAGGAAGCGATTTGGATCAAGAAGTTCATTTTGAACTTGGTGTGGTTCCTAAACGTGATGGACCCATACAGATTGTATTGTGACAACAATGGAGCTATTCTTGCAGTAAAGGAACCAAGGTCTCATCAACGATCCAAACACGCACTCCGCGATACCATTTGATTCGGAGATCATTGCTCGAGGTGATGTCCCGATAGAGAATTCCAGAAGCGTAATATTGCGATCCGCTGACAAAGCCGTTGCCACGTAAGAATTTTGATTCTCATGTACTCGCTATGGTATTAGATACCAAGGCGATTGGCTTTAGGTCAAGTGGGAGATTGTTTAAGTAGTGCCACTAAAGGCAATCCCCTTTAGCGCATTTTGTTCATATATCGTATGATTACTTTATGAATAAATAAAGCAAGCATATTTCATTTATTTGATATTCAAAAGTCAAAAGTAATGATTTCTCCACCAATTTTGCTTCCACCGAATCACCATTTATATATATAATTAATTAATTTAATTAATTATATATATATATATATTTGCTGAAGAGTTCCAACAAATTGGGTCGGTCCTACTACCCGTCAGCCCTCAATTAAAAAATCACCTAAATAGCCAAGAATATCGATGTCGCGATCTCATCGGACATATCCCAATCTCATCGGGATCCATTTAACTTATTGTTTCCGATATCGGATCTCGTCCGATACTATTTTACAGATTCTCCGAGTCACTCTTACGCTAGGACCCATTAGTTCCCTTGCTATGCTGGCCACTTAGATTAACACTTAACTGAGCAAGTCATGAGCGTATGTAGCAACACATCACGACCCCTAATCGACCGGAAAGTAATTGGTTTGACTAATGAAACCATATCACTAACCCTTCCATAGACAATTACCGCAATTCGCCCTTTCACCATGCTATACCCCACTGGTTCGAGTATGGGCAATGTGTCAACTCTACTAGACCGATCGATCAAATCTAGTCCAAGTGTAATCGCCTCGCCCTAGACTCATTACTTTATATGTCCACGAAGACCATCTTCATGACATATGTATGCTCCGCCAGAGACTTCAAAGTAATGATCCCGATAAGAGGCTACGGTATCTCTTCCGCTATAATGTAAGTGGTGAATCCTCTATTGGCTACTCAATTACCTTCAATACCTCAAGTCGCACTCCAATCACCACCCTATGAGCGACTCCGAAAGGCAACAAGGAATGGAGTCAAAGTACGTAATCAAGACTCAAGATATCCTCGAGTACCTCAAGTCTAAGGATACTGCACCATTGCATGATGAGATTATCACCGATATTTATATAGAACATCCATGTGATGATCTCATAAACAGTCATCCAATGTACTTACTACCACTAGTAAGCATCCACATGTCAAATCTAAATATCTCAATATTTACAGCTCGAGATCCACCGCTGATCCAATCAAGGAGTTTGACATGTGCTAGTCTATCCGGATTAACGATGTCCAGCCTCATTAATCCTATGACTAGGATAATTTAGATATCGACATAATTGCACATGATAGGAATCTCAATAGATGATCACATCATAATTTCCTTCATGCTATGTCACGTATCGTGACTTCATTAATTGATTAAAGATCACTATCAATTCATAATAAAATGAATATCAAATAAATGAAATATGCCTCGCTTTATTTATTCATAAAGTCCGTACATGACTACGAACAAAATGCGCTAAAGGGATTGCCTTTTGGCACTACTCTAACAAGAAGTTTGTCTCCAATCATTGTCGTCAGATTCCAAATTCGCTTTTAACTCACCATTTTCTTTTAACGGTGGTCAGGACCAAGACAATTATCTTCCAATATTCCACTCCTTCGCTTATGATGTGATACTTCATAGGATTTTTCCATGAAGAATAATTAGTACCATTAAATAAAGGAGGGCGGTTGTTTGTGTTACCTTCTTCCGCTAGGTTATTGTCTGCCATCCCTGGATACTTCTGCTCTGATACCAATTGTAAGCGATCTAGAAGGGGGGGTTGTATAGATCCTTAATCTTTTTTTTAATTTTCTACAACAAAATCAGAAGTTAATTCACACAAAAATAATTCAAATAAATTTAAATAAAGAGAGTAGGGAAGAAGATCAAACACTGTTTTTATAGAGGTTCGGTGCTAAGACCTACGTCCTCTACCTAAGCTCCCACTTAGGATTTTTCCAATCACTTTATTGAACACTTTGTAGTTGAGTGTGAACTTTTTACAACGCCACTTGAATTCTGACTCAAACAACCTTTACAAATGATTTGTCTTCCGACACAAATCCTACCTCACGTGACCTTTCACTAGTCACTCAAATTGTAAGCGAAACAATACAAAGATTGAAGAACAAACGCTCAATAAAATTTGTAGCAAAGTAAGAACAATAATGAGCAATTTGAAGTAATAGAAGAGTATTTAGACTTTTAGAACTTGTGTAGACTCTTCTTCCATCATCCTCTATTTATACTTGAAGAAATATAGCTGTTGGAGCTCTTCTAGCCGTTGCTTGATTTGTTATAGTCGTTCCTTGATAATCTTTATTCCATTTTTGGCTAATTGGACCGTTGGAGCTGATTTGGTGCATCCATAAGTCGACTTGTCAAATGAATAAGTCGACTTTTTTCAACCATTTACGTAAAAATTGTAACTCCGCTCTCCAATAAGTCGACTTGTGTTATGTAAGTCGACTTGTCGTCCTCGATAAGTCGACTTGTGTATGATAAGTCGACTTGTGTTGACATATCTCCATGTGTGAGTCGACTTGTGTTTTGTAAGTCGACTTGTATTGCCTTCAATGGTAACATCCGAACAAATCCTCTATAATTCTTATGTTTTATGCCATTTTCCTTTATAAAGAAACTCCCATCTAATTCTTCAATGATTAAACACTTGCTTTTCTTGATTTGCACAATTCTTTCATTGAATAATACCTGAAATAATTTCTTAACTAATTCTAGATATTTTATTATTATCAAAACATAAAGGGATTTAATTTGTCAACCACCATTGGTCCAACATTAAATGTTATAGAGGAACCTTTAGAGCGACCGGTTCCAGATATTGCCGGGACTTCGAGGCAGTAAATAGTAAGCACGCTTTCGGTAAGTAATTTAGACGGTAACTTTTTTTAGTAACCTAAGATGGTCTCACCTTGATTGTTTTGTTTATTACTGAATTGAATTTGATAATGATGAATGTGTACTGATTCCGGACATGAAGGTCCGAGGTATTGATTGATGAATGGGATATTGAAGTGCTACTTGCTTTGCATGGAATGTCTGAAATGACTTTGTTTTGTTTTAAAACTATTGAGTCTTAGTTGTGGGTAAATGGGCATGCCTAAAAGGCTCTGCAACTGCTCCTGTGACACTTCGGTGTCGAGACTTTGGTCTCTCCTGGACACTTTAGTGTCGAGACTTCGGTCTCTTCTGAATAAGTCCCGTTACCCGCCTCTGTAAATGGATTTAATAGTTATATGATTTTGTATTCTGATTTCTGTTTGACTCTGCTATAAACAAAGAAATTGTGATCTGATTATGAAGGGTTTATACCCTCTATGGAGACTCAATTCTATTTTCTGCACAATCTGTTGAGATCCAATATAATATGTTGAATTGTTCGTTCTGATAAATTGTTAATGCATGCTTCTGATATATCATGATTGTGTTTATTTAGTTGTCAGTTTAAGTATAGATTCGTTATTACTCACTAAGCTATATGCTTAGCACGGTGGATTTGCCCCGTGCAGGTTCAAAGAAAATGACATAAGGATTGGGACGAGTCAACCGCAATGGCCAATGGAGTCTAAGTCTTGTTTTGTTAAAATTGTATTTTTTTAGTTTGTTTTTGGCTTGTCTTGATGTATATGGCTTTGGATTTATTTGAAGGCTTGTAATAACCTTAATTCAGGTTGGTTCCATTTTGGAACAAGTTGTATTTAAGCTCAGTGTATTATGATGTATGTTTTCTCTGAATTGCTTCTGCTTTGAGCTATTGAGATTGCATGATCATTGTTTTGTATGTTTTTCAGTTCTGTATTCATGTTGTCTACGTGGCGCCCCCATATCCTCCCAAGGTGTATTAGGGCATCACATATACCGAGAAATGTCATGAATGCATGTACATTCATTACATGTGCAAAATTCACTATTCAAGTGTATATATGAATGCATAAACATAGCAAAACAATTTTAAACACTCCTAACCCGTTCCAAATTACTATTTTACACTTTCCATTAGTGATGGGATGTTACAAAATAAGTATGTCGATGAATTCTCCCTCCTCTGTTGAGATTGAAAGTTCAAAACGTACAAAACGAAAGTGGACTTATGATGAGGATGTTATCCTAGTTTCCTGTATGGTTGATTTGCATAATGTGGGAAAGTACAATGTTGATACTGGATTTAAAGTTGGGTATCTCAATGAATTAGAAAGAATGGTAACAATAACTCTTCCTAATTCAAATTTAAGAGCCAAACCTCATATAGAGTCAAGGATTAAGACTTTAAAGAAAGAGTGGAGCATTGTTTATGATATGATAAGGAAAGACACTAGTGGATTTGGATTAGATATGAAAAGGAAGATGATCATTGTTGAAGATCATGTATGGGATTCTTACTTAAGTGTAAGTATTCAATTTGTTTATCTTGTTTAAGTATTTTCTTTAACTACTTTCTTGTAATTTATATAATAATATTGATTTTTTTATCTGCTTAAAGAGTCAAAAAGATGCTGCTCAATTTCAACGGAGGAGCTTTCCTTTTTATCATAAACTGACTGGGATTTATGGAGAGGGTCATGCAACAGGAAATGACGCACAAACTGCTGCAGATATTATGGAGGAAATGGAAAGGCAAGAAGATGTAGGTGAGATAAATGAAGGTGATAAAGATCAATATGAGCATAGTTGGCATGAGATATATGAGTCCTTTACCCAACCTTAAACCTTAAATATTGGAAGACAAATTGAAAATATTTCAGGACGAAGGAGAAAAAGGAGTAATGATATGCGAGAAGCAAGTAGTATAGATTCACTTATTGTTGCTGCCAGGATGCTGAATGATACCATAAATCAGGTTGGAGCTGAATTATGTCAGAGTATTGCGACTAAAACATATATTCAAAAAAATTTGAACAGTTAGATATTGCATTGAGTGAGATAGAGGGACTCACAGAGGATGAAAGGGATACTGCTTTAGGCAAACTTCCTGATCATCCTCAACAAATGCTTGTGTTTTTCGCTCTGACGTCTTCTCGAAAACTTAGGTGGGTGAGGAGGTTTCTTGCCACACACTAAACATTATATTCATGTAGAAGTTATTTTGTCTAGTTACGTAAAATAGGGCTGAAACTTATATTTTGTTCAACTAAGTAACTTTTTAGTAATTTAAAGCCCTATGTTTTGTTTTGGTTTAATACCGTTCCATTGTTATTTTATATTGCAATTGCGACTATATAATGAATGATGGGTTGAGTCGGACCAGAAAAATTAACCACTGCAAAATGTTAGAAAGTAAAATTAATACTAAAATAGAATTTAATGATAATAATAATAAGTAGAAGAAGAAAATTAATTTCAGATAATAATAATAATAATAATAATAATAAATAAATAAATAAATAAATAAATAATAACTAATAACTAATAACAACAACAATAATAATAATAATAATAATAACAACAACAACAACAACAACAACAACAATAATAATAATAATACATTCAAATTAGAAATAATTGATACATTTAATAATATTAAGACTAATAATAAGTAGCAAATTTATAATAATAATTAATAATAGTAAGAATAATTAGTAATAATATGAATAAAAAGTTAACAAATAATAATAATAAATAAATAAATAAAATAATAAGAATAATAATAAGTACAAAATTCATAATAATAATAACAACAAAGAACAACAAAGAACAACAACAATAACAACAATAACAACAACAACAACAACAACAACAAATAATAATAATAATAATAATAATAATAATAACAATAACAACAAAATAATAAAAAAAGATAATTAATTTCATATAATAAAATTAATAATATTAATAATATTAACAATAATAATAAGTAGAAATTTTATAACAATAATTAATAGTAATAACAACAACAAGAACAACAACAATAATAATAAGATAATTAATTTCAGATAATAAAATTAATAATAATATTATTAATAATAACAATAATAATAACTAGAAATTTTATAATAATAATAATTATTATTAATAACAACAACAATAATAATAATAAGATAATTAATTTCAGATAATAAAATTAATAAAATAATAATATTAATAATAATAAGTAGAAATTTTATAACAATAATTAATAATAATAATAACAACAATAACAACAATAATAATAATAAGATAATTAATTTCGTTATAATAATAATAATAATAATAATAATAATAGTAATAGTAATAATAATAATAAGAATAATAATAAGTATAAATTTTATAACAATAATTAATAAAATAATAATCACAATAAGAATAATAATAAGTATAAATTTTATATCAATAATTAATAATAATAATAATAATAATAATAATAATAATAATAATAATAATAATAATAATAATAATAATAACAACAAAAATAACAACAACAACAACAACAACAACAACAACAATAATAATAATAATAAGTAAAAATTTATAACAATGATTAATAATAATAATAATAATAATAATAATAATAATAATAATAATAATAATAATAATAACAACAACAACAACAACAACAATAATAATAATAATAATAATAATAATAATAATAATAATAATAATAATAATAATAATAATAATAATAAGGACATTTTGGTCATTTGTTACTTATTCCTTTCTTATTTCAATTTTATATTTTCAAACCAAACATTGAATAGAAATTTTTATATATTTCGCTCCTTAAACTAAACAAAGTAATACTCATTCTTTTCATTCCTCATCTTTTCTATTCCTAAGAATAACTATTATATTCCCTGTCTATTTTATTCCTTGAACCAAACAGGCCATTAGTGTTCTCGATAGTGTTCTCGATAGTGTTCTAGATAAATGTAAATTCTATCTTTATGTTATTTTGTTATATTCTATCTTATCAGTTAGAGTCCTATTTGGATGGGGTGTCATCCAATTGGTTCATGTGATCTTAGCTGATAGGGATAGACGTGATCTTAGCACGATCTTAGATAGCTCAGATTTAGTGAAAATCTGTGACTCTAAGTTAGGATGCCTATATATAGCTCATTCGAGCTTTGCTCTTCTCATTCAATTAGAGAGAGCCTTCTTTATATTCTTTCGAGGGAAAGTATATAATGTTGGTTTTTATAGTATCTCTATTTTTTTCTTGTTGCCTATGTTCTTATTGTTTTTATAGCATTGTTTCTTCGAGTGTGTGTTAGGTAAACACTTCGACAGTTGGAGAAGGCTGAGTCTTACTTTAACGAATCTAAGTGAGACTGTCGTACAAAGGGTGTTGGTGATCAGCTTCAGGTGAAAGTTCGAGTCCCAAAGGTGACCTTTGTAACAACTAGTTGTTGAAGTTATGTAAATATAGTGCCCTGGAAAGCAAGTGTATTTACATGTAACTTTATCTTCTTCAGTTACAGTTTTGTAATGAAAATATTTATTATTAATAAAACAAAAAGAGTTTGGTTTTATCTGTATGAGCATTATATATCTGGTCATAAGGTACCAAGATTCATTTGTAAGTAATATACATATACACAGAGATGTATGGGAAACATGTATATTATTAGAATCAATTAATTGATTCACAGTTGAATAATCAAGTTGGTCGTTTGATTATGGTTTAGATCAGTAGTGTTGCGATTTATCTCCATATAAGTAAAGGAGTTTACTTAAAGGGAATGATGAGTTTCATATCATGATAGTAGTAGACTATCGATAATGGCACTATTAAATGAATCTAGAATCAAGTATGTTTTCAAGAATAAAGTGGGCGTTACTTTAATCTTAAAACATACAACTTAAGCATTTGCTTATTATGAACCACAATCTTGATGAGTGGTGAACTCATATGTGTTTCATTATAATTTTGATATGATCGAATGGATTTTTACAGGTATTAATCCAAAGGTTCCGCATGTTGGAATTATTAATTGAAACATGTATCGTGAACATTCACTCAAATAAAGAGTTTATAGTGTTATCATCTCTTCTAGATGTTTTAAGGAGATTTGGTGATTAAATGGCGCCAGATAGTTTGATGGACTAGCTACCCATCAAGTCTTAACACTAAGATGAGATCTTATGTGTTAATCACCATATAAAGTAAAATGAGAGATCTGAAGGAAAAACCAACATAAGCGCAAAAACGGTAATTTTACCCTTTGTTGTGCGGATGGCTATAATAAGGTTCTAAATAGGGTTTGCAATTGGACATATTCTCATAATATTTAATAATTCAAGAGTTCAACTAATTGTCTTTAGTTGAATGACATTTAGTTAATAAGCTAGAATTAATTCCAATGAGATTGAATTATTTCTAGGCTTATTGGAGCTTGAATTATCAAAGTCCAATAAGATTCCCCACTTGGCTTTAAGGAAGGTTATCAAGCTAAGTAAGAAGTAGTTTGGAGGCTTTAGAAGTCCATAATTGAATGATGGGCTTATACTAACTAATGGTTAATTGGAAGCTCATATGTTCATTTAGAAATGGGCTTGTTTTGGTTTAATGTAATTGATTAGATTAATTATATTAAAACAATTTTTTTTAAATGGAGAAGAAGCAATTTTGAAATTGTGTTAGGTTAGATGTGTAACCACACATTTGACATTAAAATACTAAATAAAGATGGTCTTTATTATGGTTCATCATTATTAAGTGGAGTTATGAACTTACCATTAAATGGTTTAATGGTTGGCTTTTAATGTTGGCATGTAACCTATTTGCATTCATTAGATTAAAGATGAAAGATGTGCATTAGATGGACCATCTTCCTTCTTTCTTCTTGCCAAAACTGAAATGGGTATTCAATTATAGGTTATGGTCTTTTCAAATAGCCATTTTAAAGATAAATGAAGTAAGTCTCATTTATTGGCTATTTGATGAGTGATTAATGTAAGAAGTGATGCATTGGATGCCTATCACTCTTTCCATTCATGCATATTTCGAAATTGAGATGTAAGAAAGGGTTCTTGCATGGTTTTTAGACATTCTCTCCTTTCATGCAAGGTAGAACCGAAATTCCTAAGTGAAAGAATTGAAAGAGTTTCAATTTTGGTTCTTCTTCTTCTAAGAAAATCTCCTCCAAATGTTTCTTCTCCTTTCCCACCAAAAGATTTTGTTAACCTAGTTTTCCTTGAAGAACAAGTGGTAAATCTAATTGGTTGAGGATACTACAACAAGGAAGAAGATAGATTGCTAAAGGAAAAGACTTAAAGGCAAAGGATTTGGATATAAGAAGGAGAGGATAGCGCAGCGAGGATTTAAAGCTGTAGCGAAGGAGTCGATAATTCTTTTTATCTTGTTCTTGGTTTTATTATCCTTATACCATATCATGTATGGATTAGCATGTTGATTTGGATATATTGCTTCCGCTGCAAGATGATTTCTTAAAAAGTTTTGAAATCTATCGTTTCTCCATACTAAGCATGCTTTCTTTTTCCGATCCAACACTAGTATCAAAGCAAAAGTTTGAAATGGCTATAGGCAACTTGATAGAATGGGTGTCTAGGCTGAAGACACTCATTGGACCTGTTCCTCAGGGGGAGGAAGAAGTCACTTCTCACAGTACTCGTTTTGAGATGTTGGAGGCAAGGATCCAATACTTGCAACAATAGATATTGGATTTGTTGAATGCACAAGAGGAGTCCTAATTTGAGATTAATGTGTTGAGGTGTGCCGTTGCAATGATAGACGTTGAGCGAGGTGAAGGATCAACACCACAACTTTTTTCTATGAAGGTACGTGAACTAAGGGTGTTCGAAGGCATGTGAAATGCTAAGGTGTTGGAGAACTTTTCGTGTGATATGGAGCAGTACTTTGCGGCTGTTAGGGTATCTGACGCTAATAAGGTCAATGTGACGGCTATGTACTTGGATGGGGATGCCAAACTTTGGTGGAGGACGAGGACTTATGCGGAGATCAACGCGGGTAAAACTCCCATAGATACATGGGAGCTCATGAAGAAGGAGTTGAAGGATCAATTTCTTCCCATGAATACTTCTTGGCTCACGAGGGATGCCTTAAACAAGCTAACACAGGATGGATCGGTAAGAGATTATGTGAAATCTTTTAGTTCTCTATTACTTGATATTGAAAACATGTTAGACAAGGACAAGCTCTTCAACTTTTTTTCCAGGTTACAACTGTGAGCGCAATTAGAGTTGCAGAGTCAAAATGTGAAGGACGTGGTTGGTGCAATCGCAGCCGCTGGTGCCTTTGTGGACTTTCAAATGATGAAGGAAACTACGGTAAACTCCTCTGATTCTACGAAGGGCAAAGGCCATACTCAACAGGAGAATATTGAGGGGAAAAAGAAGAAAGATTCTAAGACGGGAGACTTCAAAGGGAGAAGCAAGTAAAATGGTGGCTCCGAGAGTGGGGAGACGTCCTCTAGAAAGGGCAAGATTGCTTGTTATCTATGCGATGGATCACATTATGCAAGAGAATGTCCGAGAAAAGAGAAGCTAAATGCCCTGATAGCCGAAGAAGGGGGAGAATCTTTGGATGAGGTGGCACTAAATCTGATTGCGTTGTTGAATGTTGTTAGTAAAGAACCTAATCCTTATGATGAACTAATGTATGTGAAAATATAGGTTAATTGTTGGCACCTGAGTTTTTTTTAAAATAAGCATGATTAGATTTATTTTGGGGTCTTGTTATATTAATTAATGTTGGAATTATTTAGCATATTAATGTGGGTAAGATAATATGGCATAGGTTAAGGGCATTGAACTATTAAAGTAGTGGGAGAGTGTAAGGCCAATTTTGGCAAGTTACTTAAGTTTAAAAACCATAAGGCATTAAAGGAAGGGCAAGGTGGACTTTTCTCAATCATTAAGGGTAAAATGGGGAGAAAGAAGTGTTGTCTTCTTCCTAAAAAGGGAAAAAAATGAAAATGGTAAAGGAAGAAGTGAAATAACAAAACCAAAGAGAGGAAGAAGAGGGGTTTTGGTGGTTGGGAGGAAAGAAGAGAGTTGAACTAGGGTTCCATCTTTTCCAAGCCTTCTAGAGAGATTTAGGTTTTGTGCAAGAAGGGAAAAGGTAGAGGAAGATAAGAGCTTTCTTTTGAACCAAGCATTTCTTCATTTGGTGAAGATTTGAGGTAAGACCATTTTAAGGATTTGGATTTTTTGGAAGGGTTTTGGTCTCATTTGTACCTATCTTCTACTCCATTTTTGACCCTTCAAAAGATAGAATCTATCTTTTAGGACTTCATAAAAGTTGTATATTTTGAAGTCCTCTTTCAAACCATATAAAGAACACTCAATTCTGATATCTATAGGGAAAGTTATGGCAATTTTCCTGATTTATCTGTCTTTTTATGTTAGTCTGCTTTTTCATTTGGTCTCGTTTATACCTATCTTCTACTCCATTTTTGACCCTTCAAAAGATAGAATCTGTCTTTAAGGTCTTCATGAAAGTTGTAGATCTTCAAGTCCTCTTTCTAACCATATGAAGAACACACAATTCCAATATTTTTAGGGAAAGTTATGGCAATTTTTCTGATTTATCTGTCTTTTTTCATTAGTCTGCTTTTTCATCTGGTTTCGTCTGTACTTAATTTATGGTCCACTTTAACCCTCCAGGTGATACAATCTGACTTCAAAGTTATAGATATCAAAGTCCTCTTTGAAATCGTCCTAAGATGAGCTTTATCCGATATCCCAAATGACATTTATGCTAATTACCCTAAGGCAGGTGCGATATGATTGAGTTCAAAACCCTGATCAATTCTTTCAACCATAATTTTGTTATAGGATCTCCAAATGAGTTGGTTATTGTCTCTAAATAAGCTGGAGACATAGAGCCACATCTGTTTGGAAATAGTAGAAGTAAGCTATCTTGACGTTTGTCTTTGTGGGGGCACGCCATCCTTGTGGGATACGCGTTCAGATGTCACTTAGGACGTTGGGTTCGTGACTCATAAGGGCGGGGTGTCCAATATTAATGGGATAGAGGTGACTGCGATGGTGGATACGGGTGTGACACATTCCTTAGTGGTAGAAAGGATAATGCACAAGTTGAGCCTTAGAATGTCCAAGACCTCGACAAAGTTAAAAACCCTTGCGGGTAAGGCATAAGCGTTGATGGGAGTTGCTTACAACATCCCAGTAAGCATAGGGAGTTGGCGTGCCAAGATGAATTGCATGATCGTACCACTTGAGGATTTTGAGATGATATTAGGGATCGATTTGTTTAAGGTAGCAAAGACGGTGCTGTACCCTAGTTTGGGAGGTATGATGGTTATGCATGATGAGAAATCCTTCTTTCTTAATTGTTGTAGATTTCTTGGTGAGACGAAAGAGACTACGTGCTGGACCCCGCTTTCGAAGCCCAGCATTCGGATACATTTAACAGTCAAAACTCATTTCAAATTTTTTTAAACAATAACGCATATGCGGAAAAATTGATAATCAAAATGGCTCGATTTATTTAAAACAATTACAGTCACAAAGATGTAAACATTATTGAACACATCAGAGTTTCAATAATCACTTGGGCCCATTACAGAACACAAAGCTTGTTTTCATAATATCTTTACATTTCAAAAACCACCCCTTTGCCTTAATACAAATACAAAATACAAAATACACATGATACAGTTGAATATTTATGCTTCAAATGATTGTAAAATACAAAAATCCTGAACTAACTCATTTACAAAAGTCTTTAACTATCTTAGAGTTCCAATGCTTTACAAAGATCGCTAATCTTCTCTTTCCACACCTGAGGAGGGAAGCGTGGGATGAGCTACACAGCTCAGTGGCTAATATATTTATAGTCATTGGCAATAGACCAATGTTGGACCCCAAACATTTCTTGGAAGTAAGAAATACTGTATGTGAAATGTTGAAAGTTAAAAGCTAGAAAATGTAATTTGAAACATGTTCATCGAGTAAGCTTCGGTGTTTTAACCATAACTTTTTCTCTAGTTATCCAAATGAGATTATTTTTAATTTGAAGTAAAATAAAGGCATAGTGCTACAAATTGTCTGATGAAATTGAGTTCTAATTCACTCTCTAAGAATTTCAATTTTTGGAAGGAAATTGAGCACATGATATTGTTTTAGTATAAGAATAGTTTGGAAATGTTTATAGTATAACTTTTAAATTATGGAACCAAATTGAATGAATTTGATGTCATTAGAAAATTGAGACAATGAGGAACATTTTTGTAGTAGGAAGTATTACCAAATTCCTTCAATTACCTGATCAAAAAAGGTCTTGATTTTTGGAAGAAGTTAGGCAATGACTTAAATGAATTTTGAGGTCTTAATAGAGTATTTTTGTGGACTTAATTAACATATTAATGTTAGTAAGGTTTTATGACATGGGTTCATTGAATTATAGTGTTAAGGTGGTAAGATTGCATAAGGGGAAAAATTGGCAAGTCACTTAAGCATTTAAGTTACAAGGCATATAAGGAAGGGTAGAAGGATCTTTGTACAACCATTAGTGGTATAAAAGGGAGAAGAAAAAGAGTGTCTTGCAATTGAAAGAAGCAAGAACGAAATTGAGAGAGGAGAAGAGACAGAGAGTTGTATAGAAGAGAGAAAGGAGAGAAAAAGAAGAAAAGAAACTAAGGTTTCATCTTTGTTTGGCTTTCAAGAAAGAATTTGGGATTGTTCAAGAATAGAAAAAGGAAGAGGAGGATTAGAGCTTCCATTAGAGCCAAGAAAGTTATTGTTTGGTGAAGATTCAAGGTAAGCTTATGTTTAATATTTTGGATTTTTTAGAAGATTTTGATTCATATAGCTTATGAAATGTATGGGTTTAGAGATACTAGGATCAATTTTATGAATATGTCTTATAGGTTTCTCAATTGGAATGCCTATTGATTGGAGATTTTGTCAATGTTGAAGAAAATCAAGAGAGGCAAGAGGAACAAGAGTAAAGGCCTTTTGAGCAAGGTTTTCAAGCAAGAAAATTAAGGTGGGTGAAGCCACTTTTGTTTTCTTTAAATCGAGGAAATTTAATGATTTAAATTGCATCATAAATGTTGCATTAATTGTATCTTGAATTAATTGAGAAATTGCTACATGTGTGATATGTAAATTGTGTGATGATTTATGAAAATGATTTCTTTTGAAAAGATCGCATGTTATGGAATCATGTTTTTGGAAAAGGTTTTCGAAATATATCAAGTATATGAAATCAAGTTTTCGAAAAAAAAATCCATTTTGGGCAACAAGTTTTGAAATACATGTTATGTGGGTTTGGTGTAATTCATCCAAGAATTGTCACGTGCACATTGACCAAGAAAAGGCTTCTCCCCCTACTGACTAGTGACATGAAGTTCCTTTATGGACTCCTTTAAGTTTACGCTTACGCAAAACCACTATATGGGATTGCGATAGTGTCTCAAGTTTATGACTATACAAGCCCATTATGTAGAAATGTTTAGTTTATCATGTTTATGGATTTACCCAAACCATTCTAATGTGCTTAAGTGCGTATGAGATATGAACCAGTTTGATGAATTCATGTTTTGTGGTTTGTAAAATTGACTACATGATGAGAATTTGAGAAATAAATGTTTTATGGATTTCAACAAGAATTTTCTATGACAATGAACCTTTTAAATGGTTTTGCTTATTTTTTCATTATAAGCTGTTACCCACAAACTTTCAAGCTCACCCCCACTTTCTGTCCCATCCTCAAGTGAAGAAAATGAGATCGAGCAAAAGCGAGTCAAGGCATCACTCTGAATTTGAATGTTTTGTTTTATTTTGGAGTAATTTATGTTAAACAAGGTTGTAGTTGCATTTTGAGGAATTACCATTCAAGTATCTTGTGTAATTTGGGGATTTTGGAATATTAATGTACTATGGCTTCGAATGCCATTAAAGTTTTGTAAATTCTTATTTTGTTGTTAATGAATTATGAATGATATATGGATGACGATGATGAATGTTGAGCATGAATGGTTTATATATATATACATATTAGTGAGATGTTATGGAAAAGACACATAGGAATTATGAATGATGAGATGTAGTTAAATGTGACAAGTCAAATGAGCTGAGATTTAAGAGTGGGTGAAGAAAATTTGGAATTTGAAGGGTTATAAAATGATGTTGCATAGAGGAAGTGAAAATGGGAAAATTTTAAATCTTTTCATGGGGGTAAGAATTGTGTTCTGAATTCAGGGAGAAAACTGGATTGATCTAGGTAGAACTAGACCAAGTTGTATTCAAGAAAGTTGTAGATGATCCTTCTAGCTTTCCAACGACATAAATTTTGTAATTTTTAGATGTTGGAGTGGAAAGTTATGTTCGTTACAAGTTGTGATGTCGTATAGGATGTGTGTATAGGATAGCAATGGAGAATGATGTTTGATTGTGGTTTTGATGAATCAAATGGGTTGAGAATTGAGAGATTTATGAGATAAATTTGGTGTTTGAATTGATATGAAGTGATTTTGCACTAGAAGAATTGGATTTGGGAAGATTATGGGTGAATATGATGTTAGAATGGAGGTAGGAAGAATTGGAGGGGCTTAGAGGGGTTTGGGAAATCCCCATGTCCATTAAACGGACATACATGTCCGTTTAACAGACCTTCACGGGTCAAAAAGACCCCCAGCTTTGCCCATGTCTGTTAAACGGACTTGTAGGCCTGTTTAACAGATATTCACGGGTGAAAATGGCTCCCAGCCCCGATAATATCTGTTAAACAGACATGGATGTTCGTTAAACGGACATTCACGAGACAGCTACAGTAAATTTCAATTTTTGACCCTTTTAGAGACAGAATCTCGCTTGGTGATCTTCATGAAAGTTGTATATCTAGAAGTCTACTTTTAAATAGTCTAAGAAGAAACGCAATCCAAAATTTTTAGAAAAAGTTATGGCAATTGCGCCAAGAGAGGTACAAAATGATTAAGGACATACACATGTTGGATTCTTTTGGCCATAATTTCATCATCTGACCTCCGAATGAAGTGATTCTTGAAGTGATAGATGTAAGCGATCTAGAAGGGGGGTTGAATAGATCTTTAAAATTCTTTCAAAATTTCTACAATAAAATCAGAAGTTAATTCACACAATAGTAATTTAAACAAATTTAAATACAAAGAGTAGGGAAGAAGATCAAACACTGTTTTTATAGAGGTTCGGTGCTAAGACCTACGTCCTTTACCTAAGCTCCCACTTAGGATTTTGCAAACCACTTTATTACACACTTTGTAGTTTAGTGTGACCTCTTACAATCCCGCTTGATTTCCGGCTCAAGCTACCTTTACACTTGATTTGTCTTCCGCACAAATCTTACCAATACTGCTTTGATTTCCTACCAAGAACCTTTACAGATGATTTGTCTTCCGCACAAATCCTACCAACAATACTTGATTTCCGCTCAAGTTACCTCACACGTGACCTTTCACTAGTCACTCAATTTGTAAAAGAAATAGGATAAAGATCTAAGAACAAGTGCTCAATACAAATGTAAACAAAGTAAGAATAATGATGAGCAATTTGGAGCAAGATAAGAGTATTTTGGCTTCTAGAACTTGTGTATACTCTTCATCAATCATCCACCCTTTATATAAGAAGAAATATAGTTTTGGGACTTATTCTAGCCGTTGCTAGATTGAAATGACCGCTCTTAATAATCTCCTTCCATTTTGGCTAATTGGACCGTTAAATTAATGTGTTGTACCCATAAGTCGACTTGTCGAGTTGTATAAGTCGACTTGTGACCATAAGTCGACTTGTCGAGTTGTATAAGTCGACTTGTGACAACATTTTACGTAAACTTGCATCTTCGCTCTTCTATAAGTCGACTTGTGATGTGTAAGTCGACTTGTGGTCCACGATAAGTCGACTTGTATGCTGTTAGTCGACTTGTGTTGACATATCTTCATATATTAGTTGACATATGATGTTCTAGTCGACTTATGTAAGCTTCAACGGTAATATCCACTCAAATCTTCTATAATCTTCATTATTTAAGCCTCTTTCACTTATAGGAAACTTCCATCTTGATTCTTCAACGATTAAACACTTGCCCATCTTGATTTGTACAATTCTTTCATTGAATATCAATCCCAAAATACCTGAAACAATTTCTTAACCAATTCTATACATTTTATTATTATCAAAACATAAGTGGAATTAATTTTTCAACCACCATTGGTCCAACAATCTCCCCCTTTTTGATAATGACAAAATACTTAGAAATTGTTTAAGAAATGAAAACAAAGAAACATTGATCAAGGTTTTTATATGATTTTGGTTAGAAGTCTCCCCCTCAATCATATAAATCATTGAATTTTAATAACCTTGAAAAATCAATTAAAATTTTAACAAACTCCCCCTTAATCAAATAACTAATGAATATCCAATTTCTCATTTTTCTCCCCCTTTTTGTCATAATCAAAACAACTAATACAAACCAATAATAGATGAAATATGGCAATCACATTAAATAGAGAAACAAGTCATCAAATACAAATAGTCTCAAGTAGCAAGCAAATACAAATGATATGAAATGTTGGTCTTGGCTAGATACAAAAATCATCATGGTGTAGAAACATCATCATGAATAAATCTCAAAAGTAGAAGAGAATATGTTTTCGGAGATTTTAGGAAAAAGAGAATTTTTGAAGAAGACCCAGATAACTTATTGATCGGCAGCTTATCGTTCAATTAAAGAATTGATCCTCGAAAACCGGTCAAATAAAATTTGTACCAAGGATTGCAATACAGGATGCAACCTCGGGTCGACTCTCAAGGAACCAGTGTACTAACTGATTCTAAGACTAGCTAATGTTTGAATGATGCATGCAATTAAAGCAATAAAAAAAGGGGGGGTTTTGATTTGATTAACTAAAAATTAAACTAAGCCAAAGTAAGAATAAATGTTTTGGGATTTTAGAAAGCTAAACGATTGAAATTAAACAAGTGTGAAATCAAATTACTAAAACTCTCTTGAAAATGCAACTTGGATTATCATCGCTCAAATAATTTTCGTGGTTTGAAATCCACTAAGTTTCGAAATGTAAACCTTAACAACTCGTTAAGTCCAAGAATTTGATTAATCAACTCGATTAGTCAAATCTTGTTAAAACCATTAGTGTGAAAAATTGGATAAACAATTGCAATAAGTTAATCAGATAATAACACAGCTAACCCAACCAAGCACAACTAGGCGATCAAATTAAACAAAGGTAAAATCCGAATAACATACATGAGACTTCATGTATTTTGACACGTAAAAATCTACAAAAGTAATATCCAAATCTCAACATAATGTCAACACACGGCTAAAACTATTAACCACACTAACCTAGCTATATCAATGCATACTCCAACTCGGATCTATACATAAATATACCTAGACTTCAGACATTAGTGATTACCCCTATTAAGCTTTCGGTGAACTCCAATCCTTGCTACATGTTCAAGAGAATGGAACGCTTAGCCGACCATAACTCTGGATGAACTCTTCGTTGTTGGAATATCACTGTGATTCATGATTCCAACGACGAACAAGGAAGGATACAGCAACAAATGATGGACAGTGGAACGGATGAAAAAACTGAAAATAGCGGACGTAGTCTGGTGCGGCAGCGAACCTGCAAATAAAAACAGAACAAAAACCATATTAGAAACGAAGGAGAAGACAGAAAAGAAGAAGTTAACCTCCGGAGTGTGGCCGCCTGTTTTTGCCCTAAATGGCAAGATTTTATAGGAGGTTGTGCGGGCGGGTCGAATAAAGGATTAATTTCCATTTATAGTCCGGTTACCCGACATTCGCCATGCGGCGAATGGCTGTAATTCGCCATGGCGAATGAGTTTATCACTTTCGCAATGAATAAATTAAATACCATTAATTTGTTTGCGGCGAATGGAGGTCTTGGTTACGCCTCAAAATCTTGCGGCGTGTTGACTTCTTGAATGTTGACTCCTTTGGTCCTACAAAATACAACCCATTTGTAGTATCAATTGTCCCAATAAAAATTATGCAGAATTAATGACAATTGACAACAAAATACTGACAATGTGCAATTTATCAAAACTCAATGTGCGGGACCAAAATAAGCATAAAAATCATAGATCATCTTGGATCCCGTTACCGGAACCCAACTACATAAGCAGAACGGCAACCGAAGCAAACGGAAACGAAAGGAGACAGAAATTTCGAATCGAAATTATGACGGAATCAATGGAAACGGAAGCGAAAGGAGACAGAAATTTCGGATCGCAATTGCGAAATGCGGAATGCGAACAAATCCGAAAGTAGCGAAGCGGAAGCAAATACTAATCGAATCAAACGAACAGATTCAATCGAATATAGCGAAGCGAAATAATCGAATACGAATCACAAAGAGGCGAAACGAATAAGCGAAAGCGGGATCGAATCGAATGCAAATCGAATTCGGATAGAAAACAAAGTAAGCAAACAAATCAATGTAAACTGAAACACTTTCCGACATCCGTGACTAAGCAAAGAACGAGAAGCGAGAATCGCGTTGGGAATTCTAAGACGCTCCAAAATCCGTTATGAATTTTTTTTTTTTTTTATTCTCATTCCTTATTCATTTCTTCTCTTACTCAAACACATTTAAAACATAACCAATGCATCCAATTTCCAAAATTACACTTTTATCCCAAATCTTATCGAAAATTCTATGACAAGATAACTACCCTTTGTCTAACCCAAAATTCTGCAAAGGCGTAATACACTTCTATAATCTCAAATCTGACTCCAAATCATCGGACACTCCGTCCGAATCCAACACCAATGAAACGCACATTTAAACCTAACACTTCCATAATTCTCAAATCAACATACCAATCTCATAACTCGATCAAATTCTCAAATCACCATACATATATATTCCCAAATTATTCATAATTTCATAAACAAATTTCTCATTCATTCACAATACTCAACTTTATACACAAATACACTTTCTTTCAAATCTATCTTAAACCATAAACATTTCCATACTCAAATTTCAGATTACTCAAAACTAACTCATGCAAATTTCAAAAGCACAAAACCGTTTGGCGATGTCTTTACATTCTTTCATCCAATCTCCCTTTCAAACCCGGAGATAGGGATGAAAGAAGGTGAGCTTCGGAAGCTCGTGGATAACACATTTATAAACTGATAAATAAGCCGAAATCATTTTTAATACTCTTTTTGCCAAAAAGGGCGAATATTTTTTTTTTTTTCAAACTTTATAATTTTTCAAACAATTTCCTCAAACCCATTTTTCATATTTTCAAACTTTTCAACTTTCAAATATTTCTCTCAAACTCTTTCCAATTTTCCCAAACTTTTCATAAAAATCTCATTTTTCTCATTTTTCAAAAATTCTCGAATTCTTCATAAATATGAACGCAACATAATTTCAATTTTCATTTCTCACTTTAAAAACAAGAATGCAGAACACAGAAACAAAGCAAAACACATAACATATCAGAATGGTTTGGCTAGTCCAAGCGAGCGCATGCCCATCCGATAATGGTCCTGCAATGCGTCGTGAATGAAACGTACTACACTTTCCCGCATAGCGGTCCATTGTAGCCGTGAAGGAGTCCGAACGAGTCTCCGTGCCCTTGTGGCAAACTGGAGAAGGCTATACACATAGAGACAAACACGACTCACCAAGGGACCTACCAAACCCACATAACACATTCACAAGCGAAAATCAAATTGCCCGAAGGCACAAATTTCGAAATCTTGATATTTTTCACACACGTGTCCTAACAGACATATTTTAATTCATAAATTCACAATCTTCAAGCAATACAATACACATAATACATTCTAAAAAAGTCAATAATGCACAACCATAGCATTCATATATAATGATGCAAATTTTATTCAAAACTCATTTGGGACTCGTAATGTCAAACGATAACAAACTTTTATTTTCAAATATTTACAAAAACCTTAATTTATCAAAATCCACATTTTTACTTTCTTTAATTTTTTTCAAAAATTTCATATTGCTCACAAATCAAAATATAAATATGCTACCCACCTCGAATTATTGCCGGAAACTTGATTTCAAGCTCCAATTGATCCTTGCTTTTCTCTCTCCTCCAAAGTACCAAAACCTAAACCATAATCATCCAAATTTCACATCAGAAAATACTTAATTTTCACAATCAACTTAGGAATTCACTAATTCCATTTACATTCAAGCTATTTCAATCTCCAATTTTGAAAATCCCCATTTTCAAAATTGGCCTAAACCAAGACACTCAATTCAATCTCATAAAACATAATTTCTTCAAAATTAATCTCATGAATTCCTCAATTCACATTAATTTCAAACTATTTAAATCCTCAATTTCAAAATCCCCAAATCTTAAAATTGGCCTAAACCAATTTATCCAAATTCAATACCATAAAATACCAATTCTTCAAAATTGATTTCATATATCATCAATTCATCATATTTCCTATAATTCTACACCAAAATATCTCAAAATTCTCAATCATAAAATTAAGCCTAAACCTTACTCAATTTTTCATCCAAAATTAAACCCAACCTAAAGCATATATATCAAAATTAATTCCACAATCCATAAACCCATCTCATATGTCATAATTCTAAACCGAAGATTAATCAAAATCTCAAAGTAGAAAAATTTCTCTTACCTCTTTCTCTTCCAAATTCGAATTTTTTTTGGCTTAAAAGGAAGCTCTTATACTCCTCTATCTTTTTCTCTCTTGGAACCCTCCCAAAATCCTTAAGAAAGAAGTAGAAAAATCAAAACTTCATTTTCTCTCTCATCTTTTCTCCATCACCGAAGCTTCACTCTCTTCTTTCTTCTTCTTATTTCTTCTTCTTTTCTCTGGAAATTTCCAGCCACTTTCGTGGCTTTTAATAAGCCAAAACGACATCTCTTGTATGTGTTTCATTAATTGATGGTCAAATGACCATTTTGCCCTCCATTCAAAACTTAAAATTACACTTACTTGCGGTTTGATTCGCACTATCGATTTGAAGGAATTTGTCAAAACTTCCTTCTCGAGAAATGTTCCTCTCACTCATACGAATCCAACGCCACTGACCGCGCTCAATTCCGAGCACTACATCAAAAGTTATGTGCAAAACAGTTCGGATATATCCATATTCTAACACATTTTCAAGGTACGATTATTTCCGTCCAAAATTTCACATTCTTAATCCCAGAATTGAAACTCAATGTCTTCATAACAATTGTAGCCTTATGTCTCTAGTTTAATTCAAAACAAGAATCGTCTCATTTCGATTCCCAGATCAAAAGTTATGCTCAAATTACTCTCAGGTGTTCCCAATCCAAAAATTTCACCCTAATCCGAACTTAAATTCAAAAATTAAAAGTCCTAAGGGCAAAATTGACATTTCATGTCTTCATATGATTTGTAGCCCCTTGTCTTATCTTTATTTCGCCTCAAGAATCGCTTCAATCGGATCTCTACAGATCCCGAATTTCACAAAACACTAAATCATGCTCGGAAAATTTCCCGACTCACTTTGATTAAATTAATCACCATTAATTTAATCTCAAAAGTTCACAAATTTCTTATAAAATGAAATTCAATGTCTTAGGAATCCAACGCAAAAGAATCAACTCAATCGGATGTCGGACGGAAAGATATAAGCAAAATAGTGAACAAAGGTCGGATTAAAACAAAGAAATCAAAAATTTGAAACAAAACGGCGTCGTGTGCGTGCAGACGCTCTTCTCATGAGGCGAGGCGTCATGAGGGCGAGGCGCCTCGCTCGCTAGGGCGAGGCGTCGCCTAGCGAGGCGACACTCATGAGGGCGAGCCTTGCCTCATGAGGCGAAGCCTGCGCCCGCCTCGCCAGGCGAGCGTCGCCTAGCGAGGCGTCTGGCGCCGCCTCGCTAGAGCGAGCCGTCGCCTAGCGAGGCGCTAAACCTTTTTCCCTTTTTTTTTTTTTTCCTCTAAACTTCCAAAATTCATAACTTTTACTCCCGAACTCCGATTTTGACAAACTTAGTCTCTATAGAAAGCTTGAGAGAAGCTCTAAATCTTCCAAGAAGAACAAAAAACTCAATTCAACTCCTACGGGAATCCATTTTCCGGTCAAAGATACTATTCTCGATACACGCTTGCAAAAATCATAACTTAATTTTCCGAGATCGAAAAATTGCATACTTTATATCGAAATAAAGATCAAAACAAATCCTTCAATTTTCATGAAGAACATCAAAGCTCAATTAACCTCTAACTAGGTTAATTTCTCAGTCAAAGTTCCAACCAATATAAAAGTCAAACCCGATCAAACATAAACTTTGACCGATCATAACTTTCACTCCGATATCGAAAAATTACAAACTTTATGTCCACAAAATCTCTTAACGTAACCTACAAGTTTCCGAAGACCATTTTATCAAATTTTGCCTCAAACAAAAGTCAACCTCAAAGGCCGAAAGTCAACTATTACACAATTTTCATATTTTCATACTTTCTCTTTTATTTCATGATCTTCAACTTAATTTCAATCAACTCATCCACTTGATCATAGTCAAATTGTCACTCAAGGTTCGGGGTCCAACATTTCTCCCCCTCTTAAAAGAATTTCGTCCTCGAAATTCATACTTACTTAAACTCCAAGTAACTCATTCTTGCATAATTTTCTTTCTAACAATGATCATCAAGCACTTTCTTACTAATTTCTTTTCACAACTCATAATCAATTTCTTTTTCATCACATTTACTCTTCATACATATTCTCAATCTCTTCACAATTTTCACTTCCTTAAATCATATACCACTCATATCATATCAAAACACGATATCTATAACTCATTATTTCTTCATATATGGGCACAAATTAATGGTCCATTTCTTAAGGAACCCTAATATGGTTCAATCATCATTATGTCATCATTCTTTCATCTATATCAATTCATCACAATTTATCAAGAAATTCTAATCTTAAGTTCCTCAACACACTTCGAAAATCGGTCATATTCTTAACACCCAAATCAAACCAATCACTTGAATTCATCAAATAGTCATGCACATCAATTTCACATTCCTAAAGACAATCATATTTCTTTCATCAAAATCAAATGACCACCTAGCACACTCTCACAAATTCACTCTTATCTTTACAAACTCGGTATCAATTCCTTATTCATACTCATACGCCCAAGTAAGACATATTACTCGGGCTCGATACCATAAATCTTGGATCCGTTCATCGAACCCAACTACATAAGCGAGCGGCAACCAAGCAAACGGAACGAAGAGACGAAATTTGAATCGAAATTATGACGGAATCAATGGAAGCAGGCGAAAGGAGACAGAAATTTCGGATCGCAATTGCGAAATGCGAATCTAACAAATCCAAAGTAGTAGCGGCGGAAGCAAATACTAATCGAATCAAACGAGCAGATTCAATCGAATATAGCGAAGCGAAATAATCGAATCTGAATCACAAAGAGGCGAAACGAATAAGCGGCGGGATCGAATCGAATGCAAATCAATTCGGATAGAAAACAAAGTAAGCAAACAAATCAATGTAAATCAAACACTTTCCGACATCCGTGACTAAGCGAAAGAACGAGAAAGCGAAATCGCGTTGGGAATTCTAAGGCGTTCCAAAATCCGTTATGAATTTTTTTTTTATTCTCATTCCTTATTCATTTCTTCTCTTACTCAAACACATTTAAAACATAACCAATGCATCCAATTTCCAAAATTACACTTTTATCCCAAATCTTATCGAAAATTCAAAAAGATAATTACGCCTTTGTCTAACCAAAAATTCACGCAAAGCGAATACACTTCTATAATCTCAAATCTGACTCCAAATCATCGGACACTCCGTCCGAATCCAACACCAATGAAACGCACATTTAAACCTAACACTTCCATAATTCTCAAATCAACATACCAATCTCATAACTCGATCAAATTCTCAAATCACCATACATATATATTCCCAAATTATTCATAATTTCATAAACAAATTTCTCATTCATTCACAATACTCAACTTTATACACAAATACACTTTCTTTCAAATCTATCTTAAACCATAAACATTTCCATACTCAAATTTCAGATTACTCAAAACTAACTCATGCAAATTTCAAAAGCACAAAACCGTCGGAACTGATGTCTTCACATTCTTTCATCCAATCTCCTGCTCGAAACCTGGAGATAGGGATGAAAGGGGAATGAGCTCTAAGCTCGTGGATAACACATTTATAAACTGATAAATAAGCCGAAATCATTTTTAATACTCTTTTTGCCAAAAAGGGCGAATTTTTTTTTTTCAAACTTTATAATTTTTCAAACAATTTCCTCAAACCCATTTTTCATATTTTCAAACTTTTCAACTTTCAAATATTTCTCTCAAACTCTTTCCAATTTTCCCAAACTTTTCATAAAAATCTCATTTTTCTCATTTTTCAAAAATTCTCGAATTCTTCATAAATATGAACGCAACATAATTTCAATTTTCATTTCTCACTTTAAAAACAAGAATGCGAGAACACGTAAACAAAGCAAAACACATAACATATCGTAATGGTGCAGCTGGGTCCAAGCAGAGCGTCTTGCCGGGCCCCGCGTAAGCGGTCCTGCGATCGTGAAAGAACGTACTACACTTTCCCAAGATAATGGTCCATTATAGCCGTGAAGGAGTCCGAAATCGGAGTCCGTGCCCTTGTGAGCGACTGGAGAAGGCTATACACATAGAGACAAATGACTCACCAAGGGACCTACCAAACCCACATAACACATTCCTGGCGAAAATCAAATTGCCCAAGGCACAAATTTCAAATCTTGATATTTTTCACACGTGTCCTAACAGAGACATATTTTAATTCATAAATTCACAATCTTGAAGCAATACAATACACATAATACATTCTAAAAAAGTCAATAATGCACAACCATAGCATTCATATATAATGATGCAAATTTTATTCAAAACTCATTTGGGACTCGTAATGTCAAACGATAACAAACTTTTATTTTCAAATATTTACAAAAACCTTAATTTATCAAAATCCACATTTTTACTTTCTTTAATTTTTTTCAAAAATTTCATATTGCTCACAAATCAAAATATAAATATGCTACCCACCTCGAATTATTGCCGGAAACTTGATTTCAAGCTCCAATTGATCCTTGCTTTTCTCTCTCCTCCAAAGTACCAAAACCTAAACCATAATCATCCAAATTTCACATCAGAAAATACTTAATTTTCACAATCAACTTAGGAATTCACTAATTCCATTTACATTCAAGCTATTTCAATCTCCAATTTTGAAAATCCCCAATTTTCAAAATTGGCCTAAACCAAGACACTCGAATTCAATCTCATAAAACATAATTTCTTCAAAATTAATCTCGCAATTCCTCAATTCACATTAATTTCAAACTATTTAAATCCTCAATTTCAAAAATCCCCAAATCTTAAAATTGGCCTAAACCAATTTATCCAAATTCAATACCATAAAATACCAATTCTTCAAAATTGATTTCATATATCATCAATTCATCATATTTCCTATAATTCTACACCAAAATATCTCAAAATTCTCAATCATAAAATTAAGCCTAAACCTTACTCAATTTTTCATCCAAAATTAAACCCAACCTAAAGCATATATATCAAAATTAATTCCACAATCCATAAACCCATCTCATATGTCATAATTCTAAGCCAAGATTAATCAAAATCTCAAAGTAGAAAAATTTCTCTTACCTCTTTCTCTTCCAAATTGAATTTTTTGGCTTAAAAGGAAGCTCTTATGCTCCTCTATCTTTTCTCTCTTGGAACCCTCCCAAAATCCTTAAGAAAGAAGTAGAAAATCAAAACTTCATTTTCTCTCATCTTTTCTCCATCACCAAGCTTCACTCTCTTCTTTCTTCTTCTTATTTCTTCTTCTTTTCTCTGAAATTTCCAGCCACTTTCGTGGCTTTTAATAAGCCAAAACGACATCTCTTGTATGTGTTTCATTAATTGATGGTCAAATGACCATTTTGCCTCCATTCAAAACTTAAAATTACACTTACTTGCGGTTTGATTCGCACTATCGATTTGAAGGAATTTGTCAAAACTTCCTTCTCGAAATGTTCCTCTCACTCATACGAATCCAACGCCACTGACCGCGCTCAATTCGAGCACTACATCAAAAGTTATGTGCAAAACAGTTCGGATATATCCATATTCTAACACATTTTCAAGGTACGATTATTTCCGTCCAAAATTTCACATTCTTAATCCCAGAATTGAAACTCAATGTCTTCATAACAATTGTAGCCTTATGTCTCTAGTTTAATTCAAAACAAGAATCGTCTCATTTCGATTCCCAGATCAAAAGTTATGCTCAAATTACTCTCAGGTGTTCCCAATCCAAAAATTTCACCCTAATCCGAACTTAAATTCAAAAATTAAAAGTCCTAAGGGCAAAATTGACATTTCATGTCTTCATATGATTTGTAGCCCCTTGTCTTATCTTTATTTCGCCTCAAGAATCGCTTCAATCGGATCTCTACAGATCCCGAATTTCACAAAACACTAAATCATGCTCGGAAAATTTCCCGACTCACTTTGATTAAATTAATCACCATTAATTTAATCTCAAAAGTTCACAAATTTCTTATAAAATGAAATTCAATGTCTTAGGAATCCAACGCAAAAAGAATCAACTCAATCGGATGTCGGACGGAAAAGATATAAGCAAAATAGTGAACAAAGGTCGGATTAAAACAAAGAAATCAAAAATTTCAAACAAGCAGTCGTCGTATGCAGACGGACGCCTCTCACTCATGAGGGCGAGGCGCCGCCATGAGGGCGAGCCTTCTTGCTAGGGCGAGGCGTCGCCTAGCGAGGCGACAACATGCGAGGCGAGCCTTGCCTCGCGAGGCGAAGCGCAACGCCCGCCTCGCCAGAGGCGTCGCGTCGCCTAGCGAGGCGTCAGACGGCCCGCCTCGCTAGGCGAGCCGTCAGCCTAGCGAGGCGCTAAACCTTTTCCTTTTTTTTTTTTTTTTTCTCTAAACTTCCAAAATTCATAACTTTTACTCCGAACTCCGATTTTGACAAACTTAGTCTCTATAGAAAGCTTGAGAGAAGCTCTAAATCTTCCAAGAAGAACAAAAACTCAATTCAACTCCTACGGAATCCATTTTCCGTCAAAGATACTATTCTCGATACACGCTTGCAAAATCATAACTTAATTTTCCGAGATCGAAAAATTGCATACTTTATATCGAAATAAAGATCAAAACAAATCCTTCAATTTTCATGAAGAACATCAAAGCTCAATTAACCTCTAACTAGGTTAATTTCTCGACCAAAGTTCCAACCAATATAAAAGTCAAACCCGATCAAACATAAACTTTGACCGATCATAACTTTCACTCCGATATCGAAAAATTACAAACTTTATGTCCACAAAATCTCTTAACGTAACCTACAAGTTTCCGAGAAGACCATTTTATCAAATTTTACCTCAAACAAAAGTCAACCCTGAAAGGCCAGAAAGTCAACTATTACACAATTTTTCATATTTTCATACTTTCTCTCTTTATTTCATGATCTTCAACTTAATTTCAATCAACTCATCCACTTGATCATAGTCAAATTGTCACCGAGGTTCGGGGTCCAACAGATCAGGAGTCAACAAATGCATAATTACTAAAGAAAACGGGCTAATTTATAGTATAAATTTGGTCCAATCAAATTCCCCCACACTTAAACCTTTGTACTCTGAACAAAGCTTATAAGAGTCAAAAGGAACAAGAGTAAAGAAAATTCTGCCCATGCTCAAACAACAACCAAAATTGACTCAATCCACTTTATCGTAATTGAACGCAAAGAAATTGAAAGAGTGCTAATAAAACAAACATTGAAAGAATTTAAGCACATGAGATTGAACAAGAGAATCACTCAGATATGATGTTTACGCTCAACTCACTTGTATAGTAGGGATATTTTTCTCTCAATCTACTTAATACATCTCCTACCATAGGCTTGTATCAATTTTATTTCTCCACTACAAGGACTGTCAATTTGAAGATCAAGAGGTCTTTAAGGGTTGTAATGAGCGGAAGGCTAAATGAATGGATGATGTGAGAAAAAGAAAAATATGAGCATGGCATAAAATGAGGGATCGATGTCGATAATCTATACTGAAACTAGACCTCTACTAAACTAAATTTTGATTGATTTTTTTTTATCTCATTTTGAGATACTAATCCTATTTTGGGATTCAATACACATTATTATCCCTTTTTTGGAATAAACAAGACTAACTTCTTCTTCTTTTAACCAAAAATAGAACAAACTGACTATTGACGTCATCTGAAAATAATGCATGCAAATGCTCATAGCAAAAAGGCTCAAAGGGCTATGAGGAGCGGTGTTTAGAGGTTGGTGTTTGGGGAAAGGGCTGAAAGAAAGAACGCCTCTATCATATCCACAAAAATCTAGTCCATCAAGCTTTGAGTAAAACCCACACAAGTTCTAGAGAAGCATGAACTAAGCGGATGCACACACAAATATAGAAGAAAATCTTTGGCTCGAATATCCTTTCAACAAGGTTTTGTCTCAATGATCAATCTCAAAACTTAAAAACTTAAATGCTACCTTGTTAGCATGCTCCCATTTACTTTGTTTTGAAAACTTCAAAAGTTAAAATTTTTCCAAAACCAATTATCGTTCAAGAATGGAGAGCATTTTCACAAAACTCAAGTATCGGTTTGAAACTTATAAGGGCTTTGCATGCAAGGGCACAAAAGAACGAAAGTAAAATGTTTGATTGAGTCCAAATTTATCGAGAAAAGCAACGGGCCCACAAAATTATGCACAAGTTTTAATAGGTGTACAATGCAAAATATAAAGGAATGGCTCCCCACACTTAAACATGGCATTGTCCACAATGACAAAAGTAGCGAAGCACGAGGAAACGAAACAAAATAGACAAAACATAAATGTGGATATATCATTGCTTAAAATGTAATGTACAAAAGAGGATCCAAGAACTAACTAAAAAGTACAACGAAGAAAAGAAAATACAGAAAACAACAACAAAAGAAAATAAAAGCCTAGACTATGTGGCGGGATCGTCAATGGCGGACAGCATGAAGAGCTAGGAGCATTTGAAGAAGCCGGTCTTGGGAGGCGGAATAGGCAGCCCGAGGTGGGTCGCAATCATAGTAGCGAGAATGCGTGGCGCCACCGAGCCTCGAAGAAGTGAACCGCCTCAAGTCAAGGACGTCCGCACGCAGTAGAGCCACCTCAGAAGGAGTAAGGGGAGCAGAGGGCGGGGATGGAAGACGAGGCAGAGCCTCGGGGGAAACAGGAAGGACGGGAGGGTGGGAGAAGGGGCTCTAGGTGAGGGATGGCTAGGGGAAGGTGAGGAGAGGAAGAAGATGTGAAGCGAGGTTGGGCGGGAGGTGGGGTGGGATGGCACGTGGCTGACCTAAACGGACATAGACAAATGGAGAGGCAGGCGAAAAGGTGAGATCGGCCGGATGTTCCGGGACTCGATAGGCTTAACAGTCGAAATGAGATGGGGAAAAGGAGTTTGTGTTTAGGGTTGGTAGAGAACACCTTGGCGAAGGGCGTGAAATGGCGGGGCTAGGTCTACAGGACGGCCAGTCATCGCAAAATATATATAGGGCTGCTCTTTGGGGATGTTAGAAAGATGGAGGGTCGGCATAATATTGTTACATATAAATGTAACCAGGGACGAGCTTCAGAAGGAGGGTGGTCCGACGGATGTATCGTTGAGAACCACGGGTTGAAGCCACCGAGACCTGCGGAAGCGAGAGTACCAATGACTTCCTCCCATGGGTAATTACAGAAGGTCGGAATATTGGCAATGAGGACGACGGAAGATGGTAATGCTCACGGATAATTACGAAGTGAAAACATCGAATGGAAACACCCCGAAATTAATTCCGTAGGTGTGGGAGTAGCGAGCATATGAATAGTATTGGCGGACAAATGTGAGGTTGCCAATAGAATTAGGTTGAGCAAGGCCAGCTAAGTCTAATTCGAAAAGCTGACGGACAAAAGGATTTGTTGCAGGGGTTAGAGGAAATGGTTTTTCCTTAAGTATATCTTGACTGGCAACACGAGTTGCCAGCTGATCATACTCAGGATCTACCGAACGAGAGGAAAAATGGGAAGGTTGCGAGGAATAATAGGTACGGTCTGAGGAATCAGAGGTGGAATGCTGCGGCTCTGGTCTGGACACATTCTTCATTCTATTCATGATCCTGCACACGCAAAAGTTAGAAACAGGCAATTGAATAAGAAAACCACACAGAATCAAGTCCTCAGTCATTCGCCGCAACGAACAGGAGTGTTCGCTGCGGCGAGAGGAGTCCTCTGCCATTCGCTGCAGCCAACAGGATGTTCATTGCAATGAATCTGGCATCTTTGTTCGCTGCGGCTAACACGAGCGATCGCCGATCAAACTGAAACCCTAAGTTCACAAGGCGAAGTTATGATTTTCGCCATGGCGAATGGCGATTCTGCGAACAATCGCGTGAAATGTCATTGCTTGCTTAAATCTAACGAATAACGGCGAAAATGGACAAGAGGAAGGAATAGGAACACTTATAGAAGGGTGAAAACACAGTTGGAAGAAGATTGGAGGAGATTTGGAGCTTCAAACAGCGAGAGGGCACGAGAGGAGCGACGGCGAAACAAATAAGAAGGCGGCGAAATGAGGAGGAAGGAGAAAGAAGAAGAAGAAAAAGGAAGGCGCGGAGACGAAGGGACGCGAGAGGAAAAAACAAAAAGGGTCTCGGACAAAAGAGAAATCCAACGGTCGGATGGGCAAAAATGGAATGATTAGCATGACGAGGCAAGCGTTAGTCGCGGCGAACAAAACAGAAAAAAAACCTACATGAGCGCGCAAGCAACAAAGTTATTGCGGCGAATCACCCAAAACAAAACAAAATTCTATGGATCCTACACAAATTGCACAAACATTCAATTTATCATCCACATATCAACAATTCTCTTTAATCTAATCATGCTTTATTAGGAAGAACACGAGCTAACAAAGGGAATCAAATTATTCAAGCGGAAAGGAAATCCTACCTACTACTCTAATTCTCTTGGTTAAATCCTCCCCACACTTAAACAATATAATCATGCTCAACAATACGCACGTTGGTATAAAACATAGCACAATTATATAGTAAATGAAGGAAAGAGAAACACGCACTCAAGGTTGGTCTTGTAGCTCGGTATGGACTCTTGTTTGATATCCAAGCTCCATTTCGGCAGCTTGGTTGCTAGTCGACTCACGTCCATACTCGCACCCAGTTATGCTCTGTAAAATCGCCAAAAGAGAAACTTTCTCCAAAATATCGTCGATGGCGGGATATAAAGTTTCTACAAATTGAACGAGCTTCATCAATAGAAACATCAAGCATGTGAACACCCAAAGAAGAATAATCTTCATGAGGATGCTTCATAGCTTCATACATGTTGAAGCTAACTTGTTGATCACCAACTTCCATGGTGATCTCCCCTTCCTTCATGCTAATCATCGTGCTCGCAGTCCGAAGGAAGGGTCGTCCAAGGATCAAGGAAGTGTCCTGCACAACTTCAGAAGACATATCTAGAACGTAGAAATCTGCAGGAAACACTAATCCTTTCACCTGGACCAAGATGTCCTCGATGATTCCCACTGGATGTCGGAATGATCTATCAGCCAACTGTAAGACTACCGAAGTAGGCTTTATGCTCTTAACGCCCAGGGCTTCATAGACAGATTTCGGCATTACGTTAATCGCCGCTCCCAAATCCAATAATGCTCTCCCAATTGTTACCTTTCCTATAACACAAGGAATGGTAAATGAGCCTGGATCTTGGCACTTTACTGGGATTTGGGGCTTAAATAAAGCCGACACATTTGAACTCACCTGGACACATTCATTAGGCCTAAATTTTCTCTTGTTTGTGCACAAATCCTTCAGGTACTTGGCGTAAGCCGGCACTTTCTTAATGAAATCCAGCAGGGGCATGTTGACTTCAACCTTCCCAAACAGGTCAATGATTTCTTTTTCGTGTTTGAGCTCATTGACTCTCTTGCTCATCAGATACGAGTTCGGAAAAGGGAGGTCCTTTAAGTTGACTGGTTCATTTCTGCTCGATTTATCCTTATCAATTTTTCTTTCTGAAATGCTCGATGATTGCTCTTTATCCTCAATTGTTGATTGCTTCTTGTTCCTCAACAATTCTTTTTCGCGATCACTCTCTGATCGCACAGCTTGTTTCTCTCTCACTTGAGGCGCTTCTTCAACCTCAATTTCCTCGGTGCATTCTCCTTCTTCAGGAATGTCGAAATGCACTTTCTTTCCACTCCTCAACTCAATTGCATTTAAACTCTTCGGGTTTATTACCGTGTTGGAAGGAATGGATCCACTGCTCCGAGCTTGGTTGTCACTCAAATTATTAGACAATTGGGTGACATAGGCGTTCATGTTCTCGGCCTTGGTCTCCCATTGCTCCATGCGTTTCTCCAAGGCACTAAAGCGGCAGCATTCTTAGCGAGTCTGTTGGATGAGGTTCGCGATGGCGTTGAATTGATTTGCTGTGGAAGTTCGTTCCTCTTTCATCAACGTCATCATACCATGCAGAAGCTGATTAGTGTCCTCTTTTGGTGGCTGTGGTTGCACCGTCAACGCTTGTTGATCGGGAAACTGGTTTGTAGATGGTCCAGCTCCACTCCCTTGTTGAAAACAGTTGGGTACTCTTTCTGCGTTACTTCTCCAATTAAAATTAGGATGAGATCTCCATCCTTCATTATAGGTGTTGGAGTACGGGTCCCATTTTTGATTTTGTCTGCTTGGGTAGACCGCAGACACTTCTTCATACCTTCCGGGACAGACTCTGGAAATGTGCATCACCGATCCACAAGATTCGCAACTAGGTGCGACCAGTTCAGTGGAAGGTGACGGGCGATGCACATTCAAATTCTTAAGCTCCGCCGTGATTGAGGATAACTGGGAAGTTATCCGATGATCCAAGGAATCTACTTTCGATTCCAGACTCTCCATTCTCTTAGTTTGAGCCGTCATGGCTCCTACTTCATTCACATTCCTGGAATCGCGGACACTATACTGTTGATGATTCAAGGCCATCCTCTTTATCAGGGCCCAAGCTTACGGCGCGTCGGTCAATCAACGAACCTCCGACGCAAAGATCCAACATTCCTTTTCTTGATTCTTTACCCCATCATAAAAATATTGAACCAATTGTTCATCGTGGATCCGATGATGGGGCACCGAGATAATGATCTTGGAATCTGCTTCCAAAAGTCATATAAGGATTCGTTGTAATCCCGCCTTGGCGGAATAAATCTCTTTTCGCATCGACGAAGTCCTCGAGGCTGGAAAATATTTTTCCAGGAAAGCTTTCCGCAAGTTGGCCCAACTATGATAGGCATTCGCGACATGCCTTGGGAGGCTCATGTACCACTCCCGGGCCTTTCCTTCTAACGACAAGTGGAATACCTTCCACAGCACCTGGTCCAGATGTGCTCCTACAAGCTTCATACTTTGACAGATCATTGTGAGGGCCTGAAGATGCATGTAGGGGTCCTCTCCCGCCAAACCGTGAAATTTGGGTAGGGAGTTAATCAAAAAACCTTTAACTTCGAAATTTACGTCGAAGTTAGGGCAGGCAGCAGTGAAAGCATCGTAGTTTACGTTCGAGGTTGTAGCTTCTCGGATGGTTCTACGTCTGATGTTCGCATTGTTGTCATCTACGCGTTCCTGATCACCGTTAAGACCGTGATCTCCATTTCGGGGTGGTTGACCGGGATATTCTTGGTGTTCAGCCATCTCAGATTCTAGTCGATCTAGTGTGCTAAGTCTTTCTTGCTCTCTCTTGTTTTTCCTAAGTTGTCTAAGGTGTCGCTCAATTTCAGTTGAAAATGAACTAGCCTAAGTCTACGGGCATGCACAAGAGAAGTTCACCTAAGATAGCTCACTAAAACGACAATGATAGCAAGGCTTAAATTCACTCAGGTTCGCTGCGACGTATAGAAACTCGCTGCAGCGAACTGAATAAAATTATAAGTTTCGCTGCGGCGAATATATGAACTCGCTGCGGCGAAGATATGAACTCGCTGTGACGAGTTAGAAGCACAGAAAAAAGAAAGCAAACGAAATTAACTTAAAATTAAGCACAAATAACAAAAACAATCAGAATAAACACTTAAAAGAAAGCAGAATGAAATCACAAACAGGAATAACACTAAAAACACTTAAGCAGAACAGAAATTAAATAAAATTATGCAATGCAAACAAAATGCAACGACAAAATTAAGATCAAAACAAACACCGCTAACTAGAGAACCAATTAATTTGATTCCCCGAAGCGGCGCCAAATTTGATCGGTAGCTTATCGTTCAATTAAAGAATTGATCCTCGAAACCGGTCAAATAAAATTTGTACCAAGGATTGCAATACAGATGCAACCTCGGTCGACTCTCGAGGAACCAAAGGTACTAACCGATTCTAAGACTAGCCTAATGTTTGAATGATGCATGCAATTAAAGCAATAAAAAAGGGGGTTTGATTTGATTAACTAAAATTAAACTAAGCCAAAGTAAGAATAAATGTTTTTGGGATTTTTAGAAAGCTAAACGATTGAAATTAAACAAGTGTGAAATCAAATTACTAAAACTCTCTTGAAAATGCAACTTGGATTATCATCGTTCAAATAATTTTCAGGGTTTGAAATCCACTAAGTTTTGAAATGTAAACCTTAACAACTCGTTAAGTCCAAGAATTTGATTAATCAACTCGATTAGTCAAATCTTGTTAAAACCATTAGTGTGAAAAATTGGATAAACAATTGCAATAAGTTAATCATATAATAACACAGCTAATCCAACCAAGCACAACTAGGCAGATCAAATTAAACAGTGTAAACATCTGAATAACATACATGAGACTTCATGTATTTTGACACAGAAAAATCTACAAAAGTAATATCCAAATCTCAACATAATGTCAACACACGGCTAAAACTATTAATCACACAAACCTAGCTATATGAATGCATACTCCAACTCGGATCTATACATAAATATACCTAGACTTCAGACATTAGTGATTACCCCTATTAAGCTTTCGGTGAACTCCAATCCTTGCTACATGTTCAAGAGAATGGAACGCTTAGCCGACCATAACTCTGGATGAACTCTTCGCTGTTGGAATATCACTGTGGTTCATGATTCCAATGACGAACAAGGAAGGATACAGCAACAAATGATGGACAGTGGAACGGATGAAGAAACTGAAAATAGCGGACGTGATGCGGTGTGGCAAATAACACGCAAATAAAAAATGAACAAAACCATATTAAAAACGAAGGAGAAGACAGAAAAGAAGAAGTTAACCTCCAGAGTGCAGCTTTGCTTTTTGCCCTAAATGGCAAGATTTTATAGGAGGTTATGCGGGCCGGTCGAAACAAAGGATTAATTTCCATTTATAGTCAGGTTACCCGACATTCGCCAAGGGCGAATGGTACATGTTCGCCATGCCATGAATGAGTTTAGTCACTCGTCGCAATAATAAATTAAATACCATTAATTTGCTGCGGCGAATGGAGGTCTTGGTTCGCCCCAGCGAATCTTGCGGCGTGTTGACTTCTTGAATGTTGACTCCTTTGGTCCTACAAAATACAACCCATTTGTAGTATCAATTGTCCCAATAAAAATTATGCAGAATTAATGACAATTGACAACAAAATACTGACAATGTGCAATTTATCAAAACTCAATGTGCGGGACCAAAATAAGCATAAAAATCATAGATCATGAGTCAACAAATGCATAATTACTAAAAAAACGGGCCTAATTTATAGTATAAATTTGGTCCAATCACTTATATTCGACTGGCAATTCATAAGCAAACACAAAGAAAATGCAGAGTCATAACATAACAATCCAACAATTAATACAAATATCAGAAAGTCATAAGAAGCACCACACACTTAAAATAGCATAAGAATCCGTGTAGACATAAGTCGACTTGTTTACCTCCATAAGTCGACTTATCCTGAAATTTCTTCATTCCCAAAGGTTGTGTATATCATAGGTCGACTTATTGACCCACATAAGTCGACTTTGTTGTTGTCTCTACTCATATGCCTTGAACTTCCACTATCAGTGTACCATGTGCTTGGTGGATCTTCATTCCTTGCTTGTACCTACAACTGCAACATCCTTTCTTTTCATTGGTACCCAAGCCATCTTGGGTCCATTTTGGTTAGTCATATAAACCACATTAGGTGGTGTTGTACTTTTAATCACCCAAATTTTCTTAACTTTGATACATCTCCTAATAGTTTTACATGCAATTTCTATATGACCATCTTTCAAGCATTTAGCACATTGAGCAACTTTTTCATCCTTGGTAAATTTGGAAATTAAAGAACAATCTCTATTATAAGGATCATATCCCAAACCATGTTTAGAAATAGAATATCTTTGTAAAGACAACATCTCTTCAAACTTTGCATTTCCACCAGCAAATTTTCCAACCACATAAGAAAACTCCTTTCTAAGTCTATCAAGCTCACAAATAAGATTTTCCTTTTTAACAAGACATGCATAATGATCTTCCTTAGGACTATCTAAATCATCAATAGTCTCATGTAAGGCACTATTTTCAGCAACCAATTCTCTTATTTTCTTTCTCAATTTCTTGTTGATTTCAATAGCTTCTTCAAAATCAATTTGCAAAGCATTAAAAGACTCTATAAGATCTTGATCAAAGAAAGTTACCTCATCTTCGTCATCACTTGTTGAGGAGCTATTGGCCATAAGCGCTAGGTTGTTTTCATCATTGCTTTGATATGCTTCCTCATCATCACTCCACGTGGCTATAAGGTTAGCTTTCTTTTTCCCTTTGTCATTTTTCTGGAGATTTGAATTTTCTTTTCTTGATAGCCTTTAGACCTTCTTTCTACAGTATACTTCTTCGTTTCTCCATTTCTTCTGCCACTTAATTCTTTTCTTCGATTTTTGAGAAGTCCCTTGAACTTCCTTAAATTTCTAGCGTACATAGCTATTTCTTCGTCTTCCTCGTCTTCATCTATTTCCTCATCACTTTCATTAACAAAAGAAGTGTTAGCTTTAAAAGCAATTGATTTTTGTGACTTACCTCTACCTCCTCTTGATTTGAGAATGATCTCATAGTTGATGAGTGATCCCACCAAGGCGTTGAATTCCAAGTGATTAAGATCCTTGGACTCTATAATAGCGGTGACTTGTGAATCCCATTCTTTCGGTAGAGAGCGAAGAATCTTCTTCACCTTCTCGCTATCCTTCATATGCTTTCCAAGATTTCCTAATTCATTGATAATTTCTGCAAAACGATCAAGCATATTGGAAATAGACTCACCTTCTTTCATGACAAACATTTCATAGTCATGGAGAAGCATGTTAATCTTTGTTTCCCGGACTTGGTTGGTTCCTTCATGGGTGATGCGTAGTCTTTCCCACATTTCTTTGGCGCTGGTACACGAGTTAACTCGGTTTCTTTCCTCAACTGTGAGGCGCAAAAGATTAACTTCATCGATTTAGCGTTGATGTAGGCTTGCCTCCAGTCATTGTCATCGTATTCCAGCTCCGTTTTTAACTCACCATTTTCTTTTAACGGTGGTTATGGACCGAAGATAATTATCTTCCAATATTCTACTCCCTCGCTAATGATGTGATACTTCATAGGATTTTTCCAAGAAGAATAATTAGTACCATTAAATAAAGGAGGGCGATTATTAGTATTACCTTCTTCCGCTAAGTTATTGTGTGCCATCCCCGGATACTTCTGCTCTGATACCAATTGTAAGATATCTAGAAGGGGGGGTTGAATAGATCTTTAAAATTCTTTCAAAATTTCTACAATAAAATCAGAAGTTAATTCACACAATAGTAATTTAAACAAATTTAAATACAAAGAGTAGGGAAGAAGATCAAACACTGTTTTTATAGAGGTTCGGTGCTAAGACCTACGTCCTCTACCTAAGCTCCTACTTAGGATTTTGCAAACCACTTTATTACACACTTTGTAGTTCAGTGTGAACTCTTACAATCTCGCTTGATTTCCGGCTCAAGCTACCTTTACACTTGATTTGTCTTCTGGCACAAATCTTACCAATACCGCTTGATTTTCTTTCAAGCAACCTTCTGAGATGATTTGTCTTCCGCACAAATCATACCAACAATACTTGATTTCGGCTCGTTACCTCACACGTGACCTTTCACTAGTCACTCAATTTGTAAAAGAAATAGGATAAAGATCTAAGAACAAGTGCTCAATACAAATGTAAACAAAGTAAGAATAATGATGAGCAATTTGGAGCAAGATAAGAGTATTTTGGCTTCTAGAACTTGTGTATACTCTTCATCAATCATCCACCCTTTATATAAGAAGAAATATAGTTGTTGGGACTTATTCTAGCCGTTGCTAGATTGAAATGAACGTTCCTTAATAATCTCCCTTCCATTTTTGGCTAATTGGACCGTTGGAATTAATGTGCTGTACCCATAAGTCGACTTGTCGAGTTGTATAAGTCGACTTGTGACCATAAGTCGACTTGTCGAGTTGTATAAGTCGACTTGTGACAACATTTTACTTAAACTTGCATCTTCGTTCTTCTATAAGTCGACTTGTGGTCCACGATAAGTCGACTTGTATGCTGTTAGTCGACTTGTGTTGACATATCTTCATATATTAGTTGACATATGATGTTCTAGTCGACTTATGTAAGCTTCAACGGTAATATCCACTCAAATCTTCTATAATCTTCATTATTTAAGCCTCTTTCACTTATAGGAAACTTCCATCTTGATTCTTCAATGATTAAACACTTGCCCATCTTGATTTGTACAATTCTTTCATTGAATATCAATCCCAAAATACCTGAAACAATTTCTTAACCAATTCTATACATTTTATTATTATCAAAACATAAGTGGAATTAATTTGTCAACCACCATTGGTCCAACAATAGATTCCTAGGACATGTATCTATCTATTAAAAAAAATTGTATCTTTTGAAGTTGATTTGAAAAAGTTTGATGGAAAGAAAATGAGAGATCGATTGGAAGAGGATAAGAGGGTTATGAACATACGTTCGATTTTAAGCATATCTTGAGCTATAGAGCTCCGAATGAGATGGTTTTTGCTTCAAATTAAACTAGTGACTTAGAGAATCAATTGTTGTGAAGAAGTAAATTTTTGATTTGGGTTATTGTCTGGTGTAGGCACACCACTCTTGTGGGATATGGCTAACACGGGTTCAAGGAAATAACCCTTCAAGGTAATATGCACGCACATGTTTTATGGTTCAAGAGTTGGGCTCCAGATGTTGGGACCCAACATGTATGGCATCAGAGCAAGAGTTGGGTTTCAGAAATGACGCCCAACATTTTTTGTATCAAAGCAAGAAGAGGAATCGATGATGGTTAAGGAAATTCCATTGGATTAAGCTTACGTTTCATGATCCGAAGTTGGGCTCCGCAATCAGGGTCCAACAACCAAAGTCAAACATATATATGTATATGTATATATATATATATATATAGCAATTCTAGCATTCATACTTTATTAAAGCAATTTAAACATTCATCAATTTAACTCAAACTTATAAGACACAGCATAAACTTCAGCCATTAAACATGACACTCAATTATGCACCATTCTTGATCATCTAAAGATGCAATGCACAACAAATGGCTCTAGGGTTCTGTGAAAAAAACAGAGAAACCGAAGTTTACTCCGTGAACAAAATGAATCCATCTTTCGAATCTCATGGGCCACAAGCGGGCAACCGGGAGAAGGCTTTACGTTGACGTGCACGTGACTACGAAATGATTCCTCTCTCACCCAAACAAAACACATAATCAATGCTCAAAATCATTTTATCAACTGCTCAAACTTTCATGCTTTTCTTCTTTTATCTAACTCGAAATGTTATAACCTTTTTTAAGGAATAACATAATCACTATGCATTTCCAAACATTCATAATGATTTCAATTTCTCATAAATCAATTCTAAACAAAAATAACATTCACATGCATAGGCAATAATTTGTTCAATTACACAATAACTATAAATACATTACCCACCTCATTTCCTTGCTAAGATCCAAGTCAAGGTTGTCTTTTCCCTTGTTCTTTGGTAGGATTCTCTTGGTTCCCTAAAACAAACCAAGTCTCATTCAATAGGAATCCAATAGAAAATCCCACAATGAAAAATCACTAAAATTGATTCTAGAATGCTTAAACTCAAGTATTTTCTAAACTCCATGGACTAAAATCCTTCCAGAAATCCAAAAGATCCAAAATGGTCTTACCTTGATTCTTCACTAATTGAAGACATCTTTAACTCAAAGGGAAGCTCTTCTCTTCCTCTTCCTTTTTCCTTTCTTGAACAACTCTAAAATCTCTTTTAAAGACTAAGAAAAGTGAAACCCTAGCTTGTTTTCCCTTCTCCTTCTCTCCTTCTCTTCATATTTCTCTCTCTTCTTCATGACGCTCTCTCTTTTTCTCTTTAATTTTCGTTCTTCTTTCTTCTTAAAATGCAAGACAACACTTCTTTTTCCACTTATGCCCTTAATGATTGAGAAATGTCCCATTTGCCCTTCCATTTATGCCTTATGTCTTTTATACTTAAGTGTCTTGCCAAAAAGCACCCTTGAATATTCTGACATAACTCTTTATTCTAGAAAAGTGTTCTCCCTTGTCTTAAGTTTCCAATGACACTAAAATCAATCCATTTGGTTCAGAAATCTGAAAGTTAGAGCTCAAGCATTTCAGACTGTTGTTAGACTGAAACAGTACACTATACCCAACTTCCATCCAGAAATTGAAAGTCCTAAAGATGGAAATAGATTTCAAAATCTCATACCATTTATATATCCATGTCTCTTGTTTATCTTGAAACAAGAACCATCTCATTTGGAATCCTATAGATCCATATATATTCAAAATACCGAAGTATGTCCAGTAAACATCCAATTTATACTCTTCCTACCGATACCCTTATTTTGATTCAATACATCTTTTCCAAATCAGTACTAAATGCTATAAAAATCTATTTAGGGACATAAAAAGGTGTTAAGAAACTATTGGTTCAAGAATCACTTCATTTGGAGGTCGAATAACAAAATTATGGCCGAAAGAATCAAACATGATTTTGCCCCCCAATCATATTGAACCTATCTCGGGACAAATGGCATAACTCTCTCTACAGATGTCGGATTAAGATTATCTTAGAATGATTTCAAAGAGAACCTTGAGATATACAACTTTCAAGAAGAGCTTGACGTCAGATTTTATCATTTGAAGGTCAAAATGGACCAGAAGATAGGATCAGATGAAGCTAAAGGAAAAAGCAGACGAATGGGGAAATTTGCCATAAATTTCCTTAAAGATATCAGATTTGTGAGTTCTTTGGATGGTTTGAAAGAGGACTTCAAGATATACAACGTTCAAGAAGACCTTAAAGACAAATTCTATCTTATAAAGGGTCAAAAATGGAACAGAAGATAGGTACAGACGAAACCCAAGGAGAAAGTAGACGAATGGGAAAAATTGCTATAACTTTCCCTATAGATATCATATTATGATGTTCTTTAGATGGCTTGAAATAGGACTTCTATGTCTACAACTTTCATGAAGACCTTGAAGACAAATTCTATCGTCTGAAGGGTTAAAAATGGAGCAGAAGATTGGTACAGGTTAAACATAGAAGAAGCAAAGGACGGAAGATAGCAAAAGATAGACGACACATCATCACAAATGATATGTCATCACAGACGACACGTCATCATAAAAAACACGTCATCACAGAAAACACGTCATCATAGAAAAAATAAAACATAGAAGAAGCAAAATACAGAAGATACATCTTCCCTTAAAGGACTATAACTTTCAACTTAGAAATCCAAAAATTCCGTACTATATATCTTTGAAAAGTTAAAAAGATAATCTAAAACTTTCTAGAAGACACCTTTCCCTAATTTAGCTGAGAAAAAATCCAGAATTGCCCTAGAATTCAGAACACAAATTTTACATTCATCCACCAATGTACTACACCCAGTTCTCAACTTCATGATAAATTTTAAGATTCTTAAAGATAGAATTTAAATTTGATGTCTTCATAAGAAATGTAACCATATGTTTGTAGTTTAATCCAAATTAAGAATCATCTCGTTTGGATAACTAGAGAAAAAGTTGTGGCTAAAAGACTGAAGCATATTCCGAAAATATTTCCCAGATCAACCACCCATTTTGTTTCACAATCTTTCTTCAACACAACTCATATCAAGATCACCTTTTCTACTTTATTTACTCCTCATTCTCAACTCCATTTCAAATCAATATCTTCCAAAGAAAATATAGTCCATGATTAATCATGAACACCAATAACAGAACATACACATATGTACATGTTCTTGATCAACTTACTACACAAATTCAATTTCATTTTTGGTTTCATTCTACTTCTAACTTTCACCTTAATTCTTCCCATTTCGAAATCTCTTATCCACTAAAAGCACCAAAGCAAAATATAAACCTATCCACATTTCTCACTTATTAACGTGAAATTTTTCTCAATCTCCCTTGTAGCTTCTTCACTTGAATAATTTCTTTCAAATGATCATAGTCAAAAGACTCACTCGATCTTTCAATTACTCATTTAATCATTCACTTTCTTAACAAGTTCTTCATTAGGTTTCGGATTACTCACACTTTTCCCACTTCCACTGTCGATAACATCAATATCAGATCATGATGATATCTCTTAACATACTCACATTACGAACCAAAGACATCTTTTTTGGTAATACTAACTCACAAGTCAATGGTCCGGTTCTCAATATCTTTATTTGGAACAAAACAATTCAAGCCTAGTTGATTCGTTATCTTAGCCTGAGCACATTTGCACTCAATCTAAGTATAAAGATAATAATACACATAAACAAGATAGAGATTATATTACCGACTCCTTCGTTACAACTTTAACTCTTCGCTACGCTTTCCTGTCCTCGGAAATATATCCTCTCCTAAGTGATTTATCCTCTTCTTCTTGTTATTGTTTCCTCTTCTCGATATTGTATCCTCGCCCAATCCGATCTACCACTTGTTCTTCTTAGACAACTTGGTTAACAAGATCCCTTGGTGGAAAAGGAGAAGAAAACTTTCGAGGAGAATTTTCTTAAAAGAAAGAAGATCAAGAATGAGACACTCTCATGCAATTTTTTATTTTTTCATGCAAGATAGGAGAGATAGTGATAAAAATGTAAGAACCCCTTGTTACTCCCTCACACTTTCGGTTAACAACAAAGGAAAGAAGAGTTTTCAACCAATGCATCATTTCTTTATTTAATCAATCATAAAGAACCATTAAATGAGACTCTTCTCATTTGTCTTTAAGATGACTATATGAAAAGTCTATTAACCTAAATGAGACCTATCAATTTCGTTTTTGATGATGAAAGAAGGAAGATGGTCCATCCAAGGTACATCTTTCTTCTTTAATCCAATGAATGCTAATAGGTTACATGTTATTATTAAAAGATAACCATTAAACCATTTAATGGTAAGTTCATAACTCCATTTAATGATGATAAACCATAATAAAGACCATCTTCATTTAGCAATTTAATGTTACATGTGCAGTTGCACATTCAGCTCTAATGAAAAACGAAATTGCACTTTACTTTCTTAAAAATTTTATTTTAATTTAATTAATCCAATTAATTAAGATAAACTAAAGTCTAGCCCAGTTTTAAATGTACATTTGGGCTTCTAATTAATCATTAATTAGTGCAAGCCCAACATTCAATTATGGGCTTCTAAAACCTTCATTTATATTTCTTTCTTTGCTTAATAGCCTTCCTTGAAGCCAAGTGGTGAATCTTATTAAACTTAGATAATTCAAGCTCCAATAAGCCCAGAATTAATTTAATCTCATTAGAATAAATTCTAGCTTATTAACTAAATGTCATTCCATTAAAGACAATTAGTTGAACTCTTGAATTACTAAATATTATGAGAACACATATTTCAAATAATATGTTCAATTGCAAACCCTATCATGAACCTTATTATATCCATCCACACAACAAAGGATAAAATTACCGTTTTGCCCTTATGTTGGTTTTTCCTTATAGATCTCTCGTTTACTTTATATGGTGATTAATACACAAGATCTCATCTTGGTGTTAAGACTTGATGGGTAGCTAGTTCATCAAACTACTGGTGCCAATTTAATCACTAAATCTCCTTAAAACATCTAGAAGTGATGATATCACTATAAACTCTTTATTTGAGTTAATGTTTCCTGATACATGTTTCAATTGATAATTCGAACATGCAGATACTGGATTAATACTCTATCAAAATCCATTTTGATCATATCAAAAATTGTAATGAAACACATATGAGTTCACCACTCATCAAGATTTTGGTCCATAATAAGTGAATGTTTAAGTTGTATGTTTTAATATTAAAGTAATGGCCCATTTTATTCTTTAAAACATACTTGATTTCATATTCATTTAATAATTCCATTATCGATAGTCAACTACTATCATGATATGAAACTCATAATTCCCTTGAAGTAAATTCCTTTACTTATATGGAGATAAATCATAACACTACAGTCTAAATCATAATCAAGCAACCAACTTGATTATTCAACTGTGAATCAATTAATTTAGATTCTAATAATATACATGTTTCCCATATATCTCTACGTATATGTCTATTACTTACAAAAGAATCTCGGTACCTTTTGACTAGATATATTGTTGGGACCCGATCCGGGAACCGGATCCCAACCGGAAAAGCAAAAGAACGGAGGAAACGAAACAACCGAAGCGGAATCACAGCAGACGCAAAGCGAAGGCGGAAGCGAAAAATAGCGAAACGAATCACAGCAAACACATCCGACATCCGGAAATAATAATCAAAGAAAACTTATCGACTGAACATAATCGCGTTGGAAACCCTAAGACGTTCCAAAATCCGGTATAAATTTTTTTTTCTTTTTCCTTATAACCATTTTTACTCAATTTCTTTCTTTTTTTTTCTTTCTTATGCCAAAATTCTTACACACTTTAGCCATCTTTCATACAAATCATAAGTCTCATCCGAAATCAACTACTTCTTATTTATTTTTCTTTTTCAACTTATTATCTCATCAAATTTTGGCAGATAACGGTACGCCTTTATCCTAACAAACCTGCAAAGTGTTTAAAATACACTTCTATAAAATCCAATCAATCACACAGATATCGAATCAACCGGACCCTCCGTCAGGGATCTCAAGACACACAAACGCAAACCTAATTCTAAAACATTCTCATAGTTGCATTTCAATATACTGATCTCATAACTCAATCTCATTTCCAAATTCATACTCAATTTCATATACAAATTCCAAAACCATACACAAACTCAACCTTATATGCAAGTACACTTTTCTAAACTTATCTTAAGCCATATACAAATTCATACTAAAATCCAAATTTCTCAAAATCTAACTTATACAAATGTCGGCCCGACGTCTTCACATTCTTTCATCCGATCTCCTGCTCGAAACTTGGAGATGGGGATGAAAGGGGGTGAGCTCGGAAGCTCGTGGATAACACATTTATAAAATGACAAATAAGCAGAAATCAATTTTTCATAAGCTTTTTGCCAAAAGGGCTAATTTTCAAAACTTTGTAACTTTTCAAACAGTTTTCTCAAGCTTTTCAATTTTTCAAACTTTTCATAACAAAATTCACTATTTATTCCTCAATTTTTAAACATGAATGCAGAACACAGAAACAAATCAAAAACACATAACATGTCAGAATGATCTGGCTTGGTCCAAACAGAACGTACTACACTTTCTTAATGTTGGACCCTACACCTGGGCTAGCATTTCCCACCCAGCGTGTGTTTGCGGGTTATACCGCGGCATCCAACACAAATCAGTCCGACAATGTCCAAAGGTAACCGTGGAGGAGTCCAAAATCGAGTCTCCGTGCCCTAGCGGGCAGCGTGGAGAAGGCTATACAAATAGAGGCAATGACGACTCACAAAGGACCTACCAAAACCATATAACACATAATCAAAAACGAAATTTCAGAATGCCCGAAGGCACTTTTCAAAATCTTGCCTTTCTAACTTTATTTCATCGAATACTAACAAACTCACAATTCAAATACTTCATACAATTTAATTTATTCAATCAATCAATGCAACAATTGCATAATTTGTCAATGCATACACAACAAATGCATTTTCAGAAATTTCTATCAATTTATCAAATCACTTATAATAATTTTTCGAAAACCTTGAAATCAAAATTTCAAACTTTTAATCAATTCTTATTTTCAAACATTTACAAAACAATAATTTATCAAAATCCAAAGTTTTCTTTTTTCATTTTGAAAATTAGTATATTGCCTATAAATCAAAATATAAATATGCTACCCACCTCGAATTGACGCTAATACTTTGTCCAAAGCATCGAATCTCCAAATTCCTTCTTCTTTCCTCAACCTTAAAATTCCTAAGCCATATTTATCCAAAATAAATATCATAATTCACTTAATTCATCAAATTGGACTTAGAAAACACCAATTCCATATAAATTCATTCAAATATTAAAGTCCTCAAAATTAAACAATTCATTTCTCATAAATTTTTCTTAAGTTCATCAAATTTCCTTAAATTCATTCTCATTCTCACCAATTCTTTCTCCATTTAAATTCATTTTAATATTTCTAATTTTTCATCAAAAGTTCGGGGTCCAACATATATAATACTCGTACATATATAACCAAACTCTTTTGTTTCATTAATAATAAATATTTTCATTACAAAACTGTAACTGGAAAAAAATTAAGTTACATGTAAATACACTTGCTTTCCAAGGCACTATATTTACATAACTTTAACATGGTCAGGCTGCTCTATCCCTACCCGTCAGGTCACGGGGGACTATAGCCCGAGGTTGGGCCAAGTAGGGCTAGGAGCAGCCCGGACCCATTGACATCGATGCTTTGTACATGGTAACAGATTGAGCCCACGACCAGATCACCATCATCCAGATCCCGAAACAATTGGCTTCAATGGGATATGAAAAGTTGAGATCCACATAATGGATCACTAATTACCAAAAGATGTTTCAAGCTCCTTATAAACATTCTTACTTGTAATATCTCGGTCCCCCTACGAAGGGCTAGACCCCTAAAAATTTGGTGCACGTGAGCTTAGAACCCTAAAAATTTGTAGAGGGTATGAAAATTGTGTGTCCGTCAAATGGACACGGGAGTCCGATAACGGACAGCTTCGGGTGAATTGGAACACTTTGAATGGCTCATGTCCGTTTAACGGACATGCAGGTCCGTTTAACGGACCTTCTCGGGTGAAATGGGATTGCTTTGTCGATTCATGTCCGTTTAACGGACATCCACGGGGCAACTTTAGTCAATCATAATTGATCGTTTTAAATTTGGTACTTGTGGTCTTAAGTGAGATTTTGATAAAAATACATCATATTTGGATAGACATTGATGAATTGAATTTTTGCACACATTAAAATCATTGACCATGCATTCAATTGACATTTTCCGGGTATAATTGGTAATAAATGGGATTGCTTTGAGATTTGTGAGTTGGGATTATTGAAAATTGATTTGGGCAATGAAATTGTTAATTTTGTATTTTTGGAGAATTTTAGGAAATTTTCCTGAAATTTTTTGAGATAATTTTCAGACTAGGAAAAATGTCGAGTGGCAGATAAATTGAAAAATGGTAGTAGAATTTATGGTCAACTAGCATTGGAATATTAAATACAAGACTTAAAAAATTAGTGACAAGTGTACTTTATTGAAATTTGGGTTTGAAAGGACATTTATAAGACAAATGAATGAAAAATTGGCAAGTGGCAAGTGACATGTGTCACTTGCCAAGCCATGCCACCTAACCCTCTTTTGAAGTATCTTCTAGACTCATTTATGAGTGTGTCCCACGACACTCTCTTTCATTTGGCCTCCCAAGTTGTGTTTTGTTCTTGCTTTTTTTTCTCTCCATTTTCATGACTTCCATTCTTCTCTTCATCTCCTCCATGACTTGGTGATCTTTTGTGTAAAACCTTGCTCCATCTCTACCATCTTGTTGTTCCTTCAAGTTGGTCCAAGGAAAAAACTAGCTTAACCTCCTAGAAGATGAAGATCATGGAGAGGATAGAGCTAGGGTTACATGGAGATTTTGAAGGAATTGAAGGAAAATCGAGTAAGTTTAGTGTTATATGGCATGAATATGGTTAATTGAAGCTTGCATGATGAGGGTTTGATAAATTGATTTGTATTTTGCCAGGTTTGTGTATATATATATATATCTTGAGTGATGTCAATTCATGTTCATGTTTGGTTTGCGTGTATTTTGATGGGTAAGAGTGTATGTAAGGATATATAGAAGTTGAAGTGATTAAAGCTAAACTAAGAAAGTTGTGATTTTAATGTTATAAGTATGGTTATTGTAAGCTTAAATGATGGATTATGTGAGTGAATGATATGTATTTGGATCCTTAATGGGGGGATTAATTTGGTGTCTTGACATATGAAGGCTTAAGTAAGAGTAGACATAAAGTGAAAATGAAATTGAAGTTGATTATGTGAAGGAAATTGATGACTACATATGTATGGATTGTCTTGATATTAGTGTTTATGAGCAATAATGGGTTAAAAATTTGAGTATGACTCGTGTCAAGTTCAAAGGGAATTAGCACATTGATCATTGATGAGTATTGCACTAGAAATGATGGGCTAAGTATGAGAAATTGGGTGTTGGAAGTGAAGAGTTGAATCCTTTCTTCTTCTTCTTCACTTATCTCTTCTTCTTTTTGGAGTCCTTTTATTGTTTGAGTTAACTCCATTATTTCTTGTTGCAGACGGTGAATTTCTTGTTGATGAAATTCAGCTAATGGACCTGCTCTTGGTTCTTTTTCTATGAATATTTCTTCATCAAGGCTGATACCATGATAAATTAAATATTCAAAAGCATCATTAAAGGAATAGAATCCTTTAAATTTTGGTTTGGCTAACTGACTAGCCTTCTTGAGCAAAGTTGAATAGTATCCTTTTTGACTTTTACAGTCTCTTGCATAATGACCTTCTTCTCCACATGTGTAACAACGACATTTGTGTAGAGGAGGTTTCTTTATTTTGAAAACTCGCACATCTGTGTTATGTGGTTTTCCTTTATACGTCTTTGCTTTTCTAAGACCGTATTTTCTATTTGTGCTATCATATCTCCTATATCCATAAAATATTCTTCAGGATTAGAATTGAATAGCAAAACATAAATAATACCTCGATAATCAGTATCAATGACTCCCGCGGTAACATCTATGCCTTTCTTTGAAATTTTTGACTTTCCTGCTATCCTGCCATAAATATTTGGAATATTTATCTCCATTCTTAATCCTGTAGAGATTGACTTTCTTTGGAGACTTGGTATAGTTATACAGTCAATACTGTATAAATCATATCCAGCAGCTCCATTTGTTCTTCTAGTTGGTGTCTTTGCAAAGGAAGCAAAAGAAAATTTTGGCTATACAATGGAAATTTCAGGAATCAACTCAGTAATCCTCTCTTTGTAAAATCTTCCGCATAAAGATTAGAAGTTTCAAAATTCTCTGAGTGTTCATACCTTTTTGCTATACTCCGCACAGAATCAAAACTGTGTCTAGCAAGATCACTAACTGGGTGCGCTACTAAATTAGTATCAGAGCAAAGAAGGTTTAAGGTATGAGTAACTAAATCATTAGATTCAACTACTTATTAGTAGGATTGATATGTGTTTAGAATATTTTTGTTAACATTTAAGTTCTATTAAATCTCTGTTTATTCTATATAAGGTTTAATCAGCAGCCATGCCTGGATATTTTGATAAGAGACGAGGTCTTAAATCTATGATTAAAGAAACATCAAACAGGATTAAAAGACTGGAAAAGGTCAAAGCTAATCAAGATGAAGCTGTTGAACAATATCGAAAGATGTTGTTTGACAAATCTTTTATGAGTGCTTGTAGTAATATAAGGCATCCTCAATTTCATGAGGCCAATGCGCAAAAGAATCAAGGTTTCAGACTTATGGGTGAAGCTCGTTATTTAGCCCTTGATTGTAAATGGCAAATGGAAGCTTTGTATAAAAGACAAAAATTGTATAAGAAACGGATGCAACTTTTTATTGATTGAATAAAGTTTCTACTTATTAATCTCTTTTTGATAAATTAGGTAGCTACGCCGTGAGGATTAAGAAAGAAAAAAAGTAGAGTACCCGTGTTAAGCCGTGGAGAGGCGTGAAAAGGGGAAATTGAGTTCGAAATCCAAAACGGGAAAGTACTTAGTTTAAAGAAAAGAAATTCATGAGTCATCGTTTTGAACAATCAATCAAAAGGTATTATCAGAATAGAAAAAATTTCGTAGGATCTAAAGATAAATCCTTAAGAATTTCTTGATAATCAGGATTTTCTCCTTCTGATATTGATAGTATTCCATCACTATCCCCCTGCTACAGGAGAATACAAGATAAATGTTCCAGAAATTAGAGAAAAATGGAAAAATCAAAAGGGGAAGAAAATGGAAACATCTGGTCAATGGATGTTACCTCTTGCTCAAATACAAACTGGAGCAATGTTAGTTTTGCCAGAGGATATATCTCAATATGAAGATATCATGACTAGATGGGAATCAGTAAATACGAATCTCATTGACAGAATGAGTTGGGTAAGTAATCAAGCCAAAGTAACTTATATTGAAAATCTCTTGGGAGAAACAATGAAGAGATTATTTCAACAATGGAGATTAGCATATACCCGCAAGAATATGAAATGTTGGTCAATGCTGCTGATGATACACAGATTGTATTTTCACAAATCAGAAAATTGGTTACTTTAGAAGAACCATATCAAGGATCAACAGCTTATCAAGACAGAGCATATGCAGAGTTAGAATAATTAAGCTGCAAAGAAATCAAAAATATACAGCAATTCCTTCAGGAATACTTGAAACTGGCGTCTATGTCAGGAAAAGCTTATATAAATTCTGAGTTATCTGAAAAATTTTCAGAAAATTACCAAAATTTTATGGCAAAGAAATAGAAGAGGAATTCAAGAAAAAGCATCCAGGAAATACAATAGGTGTAGTACCAAGGGTGCATTTCACTTGGCTATACTTAAAAGAATTATGTAAAAAGAATGCAATGCAGAGAGGCCTAAAAGACTTAGGTACACTATGAAGAGATTATTTCAACAATGGAGATTAGCATACCCGCAAGAATATGAAATGTTGGTCAATGCTGCTGATGATACACAGATTGTATTTTCACAAATCAAAAAAATGGTTACTTTAGAAGAACATCAATATTTTCCCAAGTTTGAGACTTACTTGGAATTTTTAATGCTGATTTATTTTTCTGTGGTGGTTTGATTGTCCATCTGTCACCATTGAAAACTTCAGCAGAGTATTTTTCTCCCGTAATATTCTTTGATATATGTAAAAGATATGGACTTGTCCTATCAAAAGAAAAAATGACTGTAGGAACTTCAAAAATTGAGTTTCTCGGTGCCATTATTGGTAACAGAAAATTAAAATTGCAACCTCATATTATTAAAAAACTCACTGAGTTTCCTGAGGAGCAATTAAAAGAAAAGAAAGGTTTAAGATCCTGGTTAGGAATCTTAAACTATGCCAGAAACTATAACATACTTTAGTGCAAGGGGCATAACTTTTGGTATAGAACTCGGAATGAGATGATCTAGGTATGGTTTTAAAGAAGACTTCAAGAGCTACAACTTCTATTGCAGTCAAAATTTTGAAATTCTGATGTTTTGAGGGTCGAATTTTCAAAGTGGTATAGGTGACCCGTAGCAGTCCGTTAAATGGACATACAAGTTCGTTTAACGGACATTCACTGGACAAATGATACTAATCAAGCCTCAAATGGGTTTTAAAGTGAACCTAGAATGATCCTTGGTTTATGGGACTAATATATGAAAGGTTTGAAGTGAAATTGAAGGTTAAAACTTAGAGAATAAATGGATGAAATCAAAGTGTCAAATGCATAAGTGGATTGGAGATGAAAATGTTTATAGATTTGTAATGCTATTCAAGGAAGGTAAGTAATAGGTGTTCAATGATTATTTATGGAAGGAAATTGGATCTTATGCGATCATATGGGATTGGAAAATGAATGACAGAAAATTTAATTATGGTACAAATGGGCAAATGTTCTTGAGATACAAGCTTATGGATATGCTAGACTCTTAAAGAGTCAAATGTGCATTTATTTAACATGATCATATGAAAATGAAGTGTAAAACTTAGACTATTGAATTATGAGTAGAGAATGGGCATACAGTGTAAGTGTATAGTAAATACCCGGGATTGTCATTGAGCATGCATGATATATTGCACATATACACTTGTGAAAATGGGATGGCTCTACAATTGTGCTTTTGTTAATGTGTGTGCAAATTGTGTTTTGTATATGGATGATACAGGATAGAACGTCCTCATCCAGACGTTTCCGGATCATCAAAGCAAATGCTATCTAGAGCGTACTGTGAGTAGACCTAGATGGTCTTATTTATTGGTTTATTGCTTTTTTCATAAATTGAATGAGCATGGATTGATTTTATTAATTGCGATTGAATATGGGTTCCGGACAGGAGGTCCGATGATTGTATATTGGTAATTGTGTTAATGAAGTGTTACTTGAATGTGAACTGGTCGAACTAAGTGTATTGAAGTGATTAAGTGTTTCTGCATATGCATACAAGTGAAAATGTGGTTTTGCAACTATATGTTAAATGTCAGACTATGGTCCGATGATTCATTGATTATGATTGAACACGTGCATAAAAATGTGAACAATGCATTTCATTTCATGAATGCACGAAATATAACTCGTTGTGACCAGAGGAGCCACTGATCAGAGCTTAAAGCTCAACGAGTAAAAATGAGCTTCGTGCTCAGATAATGATTTAGAGCCTCAGGCTCAACGTTCAATAAGCCCTATATGGGACAGTTTACAATGAGCCCCAGGTGGGACAGTTATCAATGAGCCCGATATCCAATAGATACGGGACAGTATAGGCACTCGATCACAACGAAGAAATAAATGAAAATTGGGTCTCATGAACATATGTATACATGATATGACTGATTTAATTGCATTGAATGGGAATGTGAACTTGCATTGAATGGGAATGTGAACTTGCATCGAATGGGAATATGAATTGTAGTGAATGGGCATATGGAATTGTAATGAATGGGCATATGGAATTGTATTGCATGGGCATGTGGAATTATATTGAAAAGTGAATTGCATGTACATTGCATAAGGATTATATGAGTGATACAGTGTATGGAGCATGAAACAATATGCTTATGTGAAGTGATTGATCACATGTATGTGATATAATATGGCTGCTCATGCAGTATGTGATATAATATGGCTGCTCATGCAATGATGCAAATGACATGGATCGAATAAGAGTGAATGTGAAATGATTGATCGAATATATGTGATGCCATATGTTGATAATGAGTCACATTATTTGAATTATGTGTTGGGTGACTGGGTGAACCTTCGATGATGGTCACTCACTGAGTTCGCAAAACTCACCCAAAATTTGCATCTATTTTTCAGGATTCAGAAGAATACCCCATTCTACGACGGGAGTAGACTTATTGCATACAGAGGAAAGTTAGGGGTCAGGATCAGTTCGCGTCTGCGTTAGGATATGTCTTATTTCCGTATCGCATGTATTCATCGAATTATGTACAGTGTATAATTAAATGTTTCGGTGTAATAAGTGACAAAGTATGGGAATTTTAGAAATGTGAATATGAATGTGTATATTGATTGCCAATTAGAAGTGATTATATGTGTTTTGTGTTTTGAAATGGGCCCTAATGGCCCAAAGTAGACTGTTTTGTTATTGAAAAAGGGTTAAAAATGAAAATGGGCCCAAATTGACTATTGAAATTGTATCGATGGTACTGTTTTGAAAATAAGTTTTTTTTCGCGACCGTTAACTATATATGGCCCACATTGGAATGTGAGTGTTTTAAAAAAAATTATATCGGTTTATGAGTGATTGATTGTTCTAGCATGCTACCTTCACGGACACGGACTCAAATATCACCGTCGATGTCAGGTTCGGGTCATGCGGAAGTGGGATGCTACATATGTGGTATCAGAGCGCCAGAAGTACAATCTTATAGGCATTTTCTGAAATGTGGTCAAGTGACATGCATTTAAGTCATGTTAAGCAGATAGTAGTAACTGATCCCCAATCGAGTCTATGAGTCACACGCATCAGCATGTGTCTAGTGTTAATAGTGAGAAAGTGATGTAAGTGATGATATGCCATAATGTGAGAAAATGGAGGTGAATTGTGTTTGATTAGATATGATATGACAGGAAGTTAGCGTCACTGTATTCTGGAATATGATTTCACTGCCATACTAGGACAAGTTGAGGTGTGTATGGAAGGGTATCAACTTGATAGAATGAGTGTGTGAGTATAAAGTGGTTGATATTCAGCAATAAGGTATGTAATCTAAAATAAGGGTAGTGAGTTTGACAAAGGAAATTATGAGAATTGGGGACTTCATGAAATTAAATTGATTTTGAGTTGTCATGGAATGGTTTAATGTTCGAAGGTGTGAATTTGAGAAGTTTATGGGAAGAAATCATGAGAGAATAAGTGTAGGAAGTTTGGAAAAGGTTTGAAAAGGAAAAGGGTTGTGAAAGATAGATGTTCGTCAAACGGACATGGAGGTCCGTTTAACGGACTTTCTCGGGTAAAAGGAGGCAGTTTGGTTGAATCATGTCCGTTTAACGGACATGTGTGTCCGTTTAACGGACACTCACAGGACAATTTTGGAAAGTTGCAATTTTGACCATTTTGGAGATAGAACCTCACATAGATATGTATATAATTGTTGGGGATTGATAAGGGAAAGCAATGACATGGTAGAACTAGCAAGATTGAACGTGCATAAACAAAGTTGATTGAAAACAAAATGTTCTGTGATTCTGCAAGGATGAAATTGGATTTGGGATGATATGAGTTTATGGTTTGGTGAGATAATATGATTATCCCTCTATGACTCTAAATTGATAGTGAACCTATATCGGTATGCTGGGTATTAAAAGGTGAGACGAGAATAATGGGAGATGAAGAAATTGTTAAGGATTAATTGATTTGTTTGTAGGTGTATATTTGATCATGATAAGTGACATCCTTAAGCATAAGTATATTATCTTTGAGGAGATGATACAAAAAGGAATTGGTGACTTATTGAATAAGTGCTTGTTAATGCCTATCATTTAAAGTCTCAAAAGTGCGACGTGAAAGTGTTTATAGTGACCCATTAGAAATGCATTGAGATTAAAAATGATGTTACCAAACATGATTAATGAAGGAAAAATAAAAAGGATATGATCATGGCAGAACCCCGATCATGAATAGGCACAAAAAGGAGAAATGTGTGTGTTTTACTATTTGGTGAGTTGTCTTAATTACGTCTTTTGAAAAGATGTAAGGATTTGATGGTAAATACCAAGGTATTGGAGTAAAGCATTTGAGTAATGCTGAAATAAACCTTATTAAAAGGGATGTTCTGGTTATATAGGTTATGATTTAAATCGATTCTAATGAGATATATAAATGGTTTAGATTGATTTTCTTGAAACATTAGATTAACTGCTATGTGATTAAGGAAAATAGTTGATTGATACAGATTCCATGAGTGGTATCAAAGATAGTAGCAGGAAATCTTCTTTCCATGAAGCATTTCCCTAAATGGAGTTAACTTGATCGGATGATTTTGAATTGAGATGATGCAATGGAGGGGCAAACTAAGGAATACAAAATGAATTAAAGTGATTTTTTGAGTCCCAATCTTTACGGAGATTCAAGTGTAAGGGGTAGGAAATGCTTCTAAGAAAGCAGGTATTGTGTTTGATGTAAAGTAGCCGACGGTGGAACTATGGAAAAAGTGAGGAGGCATAAATTGTTAAAATGAGGAGAATACAGGCTCATTATTCTGTGTAAATATACTTAAGAGAGACAAATTAGGTATGATGAATGTGTTAGTAGCCCAAAATTAAAGATTGTGGAAAAACTGATAAGAATAAGCAGATGTTAGCACAAGTCAACGTGAAATTAAAAGGAAATAGAACGAATTGAGAAAATCATCGAAACTAAAAAGTCAAATTGGGAAGAAGCGAAAATACCGTGAGATACTATACCGTATTGAGGAATCAGAGTCTTAAAGAATGAAAGAGATCAAATCTTGGGCATAAGAAAATTTGGGTTATATAATAATGCCCCGCCAGTATTATGGTAGTGATCGAAGCAACTATGATCATAAAGGGTATTTTGAGTGTATTCGAAAGTAAAGAGAACTATTTGACTACTTGAAGAAATCTTGCATATCAAGAGGGTACAAGCAGCTATTTCCTAAGTTTCATCGAAGTGAATTCTAGTTTGATCAAATAAAATGTGTGTTATAGCATAGTTGGACATGGCATGTTGGGAGACTCAGAGAAAAGTGAGGGTGATGATAAAGTAAGAAGTGTCAAGGAATATATATATATGAGATTTGGAGTTCTTTAGAATTCGTTGTATGTTGGATACTAGCCGAGATTATTAAGGGGTGGTTTTTACTGGTCTTAACTCGTTAACAAAAATGTTTGAGGAAAAATATGTAAATCGTATAGCGGATGATTGTAAAGAGAACTATGTGGAAGTATAACATCAATGTTAATTTTGCCATTGGGATTTGGAAATTTCACAGTATCAAATGAAGTTCCCATTAGAGATTAAGATAATGAAGAGGGTTACTGATAAATATTGATTAAGCAAATGTGTTTTTTTTCCTGTAAAGCTAGTGTTGTAAGTGATGCATCGAATTAGCACAAGTGTTGATATTGAGGCCGCCAATCTGGGTGCGATAAACAGCATAGAACGATGAGTTAAAGTGAACTGTTGTATGAAGATCAGCTTCATATGTAAAGAAAGCCCAAGTTCGAATGTGTAAATTGCTCATTGAGCGATTGAAAATGAATCTGAATTTGAGTTTGATTGAAAATTGATACCATGTGAATGAAATAAAAAGGATGGGTACTCAATAAAAATGATGATTGAGCAAAGAGACCACTGGAGAAAGCAAGTCCCACTTAAGGTAGACATCCCAGTAAGAATACACCGAATTGATATTTAATTGCTAAGGATGTAGAAACAAGTGACTGAATGTTTGCCTTACCAACAGTCCTACCTGTTGGGGGAATATGCTTAAGGCTTATACTATGGAGCTCATAGAAACATGGGGCCAATGTGTAGTCTAAATAACTTTAAGTATAGCAATCATTATCATAGTGTCATCAGTAGAATACTGTTCGTGGCGTAAAACGACAAAAAGGAGTCGTTCGCCTTTGTATTGAAATAAAGAGGTCCTAAAAATGATAAAAGTCCAAAGATGCGGTTAATAAGTGAAAGGAATGAAATACATGGGTGGATCAATATTGTGGTTATGGAATCTTTGAGTGTATTAGCACTAAAGAGGTATGAACTTGCAAGTGAAAGATGCAATGTCTCTAAGAGTATCACCTTGTCAAGGTGTACTCGGGTTAGGAAAAAGGAAGAGTTAAGCTTGATATGACATGATCTGAATGAAATTATTCTTTGTTGATGTTCGGATTCATACAGTATTCCCTAGATGTCATCCGAAAATGTCACTGTGACCTGGTAGTTGTTTAAAGTGGAATTGGAAGTGATCTAAATGAATATGGGGAAACAATTAGATATTGTGATATATGTGAAGAAATGAGCATAGGAGTGATTGATTTCATTGACAATAGTTAATTGGGAGATTGAATGGGACATCGAGAAATGATTGAGGAACTAATTCCCCTACCTCCCTGATTAATTGAATATAAATTTCGATGATGAAATTTTTTTTAGGAGGAGAGAATTGTAATATCCCGGTCCCCCTACGAAGGGCTAGACCCCTAAAAATTTGGTGCACGTGAGCTTAGAACCCTAAAAATTTGTAGAGGGTATGAAAATTGTGTGTCCGTCAAACGGACATGGGAGTCCGTTTAACGGACAGCTTCGGGTGAATTGGAACACTTTGAATGGCTCATGTCTGTTTAACGTGTTGGACCCCGAACTTTTCTCAGGTTTGTGAATTGTAATTTGACATTTAACAAGGACATTGAGGTGACTTAGTCATGTGTAAAGGAAGAGAAATTATGAATTTGAATAGTTATGTTTAAGGTTTTGGGTGAACAATGCTAGTTTGGACAAATTAAGGTGATATTTTGAGGTTAGTACATGAAATGAGTTTGATATGAGGTTTGAGTAAATTTGGTGTATTATGAAAATTTTTAGAAAAGTTAAAGTGAATGAGTTGATAGAAATGGAATTGACGAATATGAAATAAATAAATAGTGAAAGAATGAGAATTTGAAGAACTGAAAAAGTTGACTTTTTGGAGTAGAAAGAGTTGACTTTTGATTTAAGCAGATTTTGAGAAAATGATCTTAAGGAAAATTGTAGCTTTTGTTGAGAGCTCTTTGTAGCCATAAAGTATGATATGTTTCGATATCGGGAGTGAAAGTTATGATCAGTCAAAGTTGCGGACATTTGACTTTGCTTTTGTAAATGTTCTTAGTGTAGAATTGTATATGCGACGTTTTGAGACAAGTTAAGTATGTGTGAAACTGTTCATAAGTGTACACTTAGGTGTGTAATGTGATTTGAGGCAAATTATAGATACATATGTTTTGAATTAAGTTCAGTGATCTATATGAAAGATATAGAAGAGTATCCTAGTTTGTCAATGATGTAGAATATGTTATTTCTGGTTATGAAATTTGGGAGATATGAAATGTTATAAGTTTGGATGAAGTATAGGTTGAGACATTCCTAGACAGAAGTTTCGATCGACGAACTGACCTAATTAGAGGTTGCTATTGCTTTTGAATTCCTCATGAACATTTTTGATTATATTCTGATCTTTTCATTGTTATAAGTATGCCAATTTGGACCTTGGCATGTACAGATAGAAATTTCATAAATTTCATTACTGTCAGGGTGATTAGCCCTCTTTCTTTTTGTTGCTTTACATTTTTTGAACGACATCCGATTAATCTGAGTTTTGAAGCGTTGGATTCCTAAGACAATTACCTACCTCATGATGGGAAATTATGATTGTTTAGAGATTGTTTGAGTCGAAGTGAGTTAGATATCTTCTGAGCACGGTTCAGTATTGTGATGATATCTTGATCGGTAGAGACCTAATCAAGTTGATTACTATTTCTAAATAAGTTAGAGGCATGGGACTGCAATTATTTGAAGGAATCGAAATTTACTTCAGTTCCGAAGATTTTGAATTTATGAAATTGAGGTATTAAGGTTATAAGAATATATAAGGGTAATTTGGGCATGGTACTTAAGTCTAAGAGTATTAAGGCTTATGTGGGAGGGCAAAATGGACATTTCCCACCCATAAGAGTATGAAATATAAGAGGAAAAAAGAAAAGAGAATAGAAAGAAGAAGAGAAAAGGAGAAGATAGTCGTAGGGAGAGAGGAGAAGAAGAAGAAAAGAGGAAGCTAGGTTTCGACGTTTTCCGAAGGATTTGAAGCATTCATCAGGTATGTTAGCTCTTCTACTCTTGTTTGGGTTGAATGAAACCCTAATATGGTTTAGAATGAGTAGGAAACGATGGTTTAGGGTTTATGGAAAAAATAGGTGAAATCTTTTAGGGTTGATGATCATGTTGTTGTTATGAATGATTTTGAGGTTAGGAATGAAGTTTAGGAGGTGTTTTAATGTTTAGATATGTTTATAATTGAAAGAGGGGAGGATTATGGTTGAGAAAAGTGAAAAAATGAGTTTGAGCTTTCTCGCGTCATGCGTCATGACCTGCAGATGAGCTCGTCATGGCGCTGCAAGCCGTCATGAAGTGCTCCATTTTCTCGTCGCGGCGAACGGCCATTTTCCTGCTGCGACATGCTTTAGTATTTTGGGCATAACTTTTGATGTAGATGTCCAAATGAGGTGATTCTTTTTGCGTTGTAAACTAGAGACATAGGGCTACAAGTTTCATGAAGAAATGAAATTCTAAATCAGTCTCTAAGAATCTTAAAATTTTGATGGAAGTTGAGCATGAAATTCTTGTTTCAGTTTTGGTTGTAGTTTGAATGGTTAAAGTTTGATTTTCTGATTTCTACCCCAAATTGATTGGAATTTTGGTTATTTGGTTAAGGAAACCAATTAAGGCAAGAGGAACAAGAGGAGAGGCATACCTAAACAAGTTTATAAGCAAGGAACGCAAGGTGGGTTTCATGTTTATAATTTAGTAATGAGCCACTAAAGTGTTCTCCCAAATCAAGAATGATTTCAACTTCATAAATATTGTTTTGTTTCTTGTTAATGATTTGCAAAATAAAGATGAGAATGCATTGAAATATTTATGTCATGTCATTGAAACATTTATGTCATGCCTTGTGAAATTCATGGCATTTTGTATCTTCGAAAAAGAAAGAAAAGAGCATGAAAAGCATGAATCGATATGAACATGGAATGAGCATGATTAAGTGCTTTTGTTTGGGCGAGAGTGGAACCATTTCGTTCGTCACATGCACGTCGACAAGAGCTTTCTTCCGGCTGCCCGCTTGTGGCCTATGAGATCCGAATGGACTCATTTCGTTCAGGGTGTAAACTTCGGTTTCTCCCTTTTGTTTCCATGGAACCCTTGAGCCATGTGTTTGTGCATTGCATCTTTGAATTGCCAATTATGTGCATAAATTGAGTGTTTTGCATTGATGGTTAAAAGCATATATGTGTTGATGTGATGGCATTTTTTTTCAACTATGAATTTTGAACTCAAACTTCGAATTTGACGGAGATTTGGGAACAAATGTTTTATGAACTTATTATGACTTTAATTCGACAAAAGAACTTTTCAACGGTTTTGCTTGTTCTTTGTTATAAACCTGTTACCCACGAGCTATAAGCTCACCCCCCCTTTCATCCCCATCTCCATGTATTTGAGCAAGAGATCGGATGAAAGATTGTCAAGACCGTTTGTTTGATTGTGTAAAGCATGTGTTCTATGATGAAATTGATTTATGGATTTGTATATAGAATGGAAAGTGAATTACGGTTGTGTAATGAATTATGTACATGTATATTGAATTGAGAAATGGGAATGATTTGGGTATGTATGAATGTGTATGAATGTATTTTGGATACTGGATAGTGTGATTTAGCTTCCGGACGGGGTGTCCGATGATTCTGATTATTGTTTGGGTATTATAGAAGTGTGTTTTGAACACTTTGCAGGTATGAGTTAGTTGTAGTGCAGCTGTTATGTTGCCAGATTTTTGTATGATAAAAGAAAAATAAGAGTGAAATTATGATTTTGTTAACAAGAATGAGATATAGCATGAATATGAGGAATTTTATGATTTGAGTTTTTGGTTAAAGATGTGATTTGTATAAGATTGAATTAAGCGAATAAGTAAGAAAAAGAAAAGTTTATACTGGTTTCGAATTTGGTTTAGTCTAAAGGTATTCCAACGCTAGTTCTTCTCAGTTACACGTTCTCGGATGTCGAAAATTTGTTTCAGTTCGATCGAACCATTTGTTGTTTTAGACCGTTCGAATCGATTATGTTTCTGTTCCTACGATTCGATTTGCTTTCGATTCCTTCGCTTTTGATATGATTGGATTTCATAGATTTCGTTTCCGTTTCCCTTCGCTTTTGACCCGATGTGATTAGTTGTCGATCGGAAATTTGTTATTCGTTCGCCTTCGAATTCAAATTCTCCAATTTGAATCTGTTTTGATTTCGGCAACTTCCATTCATTTTCCGGTTGGGATCCGGTCTCCGGATCGGGTGCCAACATAACAGACATGCAGGTCCATTTAACGGACCTTCTCGGGTGAAATGGGATTGCTTTGTCGATTCATGTCCGTTTAACGGACATCCACGGGGCAACTTTAGTCAATCATAATTGATCGTTTTAAATTTGGTACTTGTGGTCTTAAGTGAGATTTTGATAAAAATGCATCATATTTGGATAGACATTGATGAATTGAATTTTTGCACACATTAAAATCATTGACCATGCATTCAATTGACATTTTCTGGGTATAATTGGTAATAAATGGGATTGCTTTGAGATTTGTGAGTTGGGATTATTGAAAATTGATTTGGGCAATGAAATTGTTAATTTTGTATTTTTGGAGAATTTTAGGAAATTTTCCTGAAATTTTTTTAGATAATTTTTAGACTAGGAAAAATGCCGAGTGGCAGATAAATTGAAAAATGGTAGTAGAATTTATGGTCAACTAGCATTGGAATATTAAATACAAGACTTAAAAAATTAGTGACAAGTGTACTTTATTGAAAATTGGGTTTGAAAGGACATTTATAAGACAAATAAATGAAAAATTGGCAAGTGGCAAGTGACATGTGTCACTTGCCAAGCCATGCCACCTAACCTTCTTTTGAAGTATCTTCTAGACTCATTTATGAGTGTGTCCCACGACACTCTCTTTCATTGGCCTCCCAAGTTGTGTTTTGTTCTTGCTTTTTTTTTCTCTCCATTTTCGTGACTTCCATTCTTCTCTTCATCTCCTCCATGACTTGGTGATCTTTTTTGTAAAACCTTGCTCCATCTCTACCATCTTGTTGTTCCTTCAAGTTGGTCTAAGGAAAAACCTAGCTTAACCTCCTAGAAGATGAAGATCATGGAGAGGATAGAGCTAGGGTTACATGGAGATTTTGAAGGAATTGAAGGAAAATCAAGTAAGTTTAGTGTTATATGGCATGAATATGGTTAATTGAAGCTTGCATGATGAGGGTTTGATAAATTGATTTGTGTTTTGCCAGGTTTTGTGTGTGTGTATATATATATATATATATATATATATATATATCTTGAGTGATGTCAATTCATTTTCATGTTTGGTTTGGATGTATTTTGATGGGTAAGAGTGTATGTAAGGATATATAGAAGTTGAAGTGATTAAAGCTAAACCAAGAAAGTTGTGATTTTAATGTTATAAGTATGGTTATTGTAAGCTTAAATGATGGATTATGTGAGTGAATGATATGTATTTGGATCCTTAATGGGGGGATTAATTTTGTTTCTTGACATGTGAAGGCTTAAGTAAGAGTAGACATAAAGTTAAAATGAAATTGAAGTTGATTGTGTAAAGGAAATTGATGACTACATATGTATGGATTGTCTTGATATTAGTGTTTATGAGCAACAATGGGTTAAAAATTTGAGTATGACTCATGTAAAGTTCAAAGGGAATTAGCATATTGATCATTGATGAGTATTGCTCTAGAAATGATGGGCTAAGTATGAGAAATTGGGTGTTGGAAATGAAGAGTTAAAAATCTGGAAAATCTCAAAACTCAAATGAACATACTTTAGTGCAAGAGGCATAACTTTTTGTATAGAACTCGTAATGAGATGATCTAGGTATTGTTTTAAAGAAGACTTCAAGATCTACAACTTCTATTTCAGGCAAAATTTCGAAATTCTGATGTTTTGAGGGTCGAATTTTCAAAGTGGTATAGATGACCCGTAGCAGTACAAGTCCGTTTAACGGACATTCACTGGACAAATGATACTAATTAAGCCTCAAATGGGTTTTAAAGTGAACCTAGAATGATCCTTGGTTTATGGGACTAATATATGAAAGGTTTGAAGTGAAATTGAAGGTTAAAACTTAGAGAATAAATGGATGAAATCAAAGTGTCAAATGCATAAGTGGATTGGAGATGAAAATGCTTATAGATTTGTAATGCTATTCAAAGAAGGTAAGTAATAGGTGTTCAATGATTATTTATGGAAGGAAATTGGATCTTATGCGATCATATGGGATTGGAAAATGAATGACGGAAAATTTAATTATGGTATAAATGGGAAAATGTTCTTGAGATACAAGCTTATGGATATGTTAGACTCTTAATGTTGGAACCCGACCCGGAGACCGGACCCCAACTGCTTAAAACCTCACACTATCACTCTTTCTTTAATTCCACGTTTATTGGACCCGTCTCTAGAGCCCAATTTCCCGAGTCCTGAAGCCCTGTGTTTATTACCTTGCAGGGTCCATAGCTGTAACTCCACATTCGTGGCGAGCGCACACTATGTAAATACCAAAATCAAAGGTTGACTTATTCATAAGAATTGTAGCTCTATGCCTCAAGTTCATTTCGCAATAAGAATCACCTCAAACGGAGTTGTATAACTCAAGATATGCTTAAAAAGCCTAAATGAGCTCATACTCTAAATATGATCTCCAAACCGACCTCTCACTTACTTTAGTGCAAACTTTTTCAATTTGACTCCAAATGATACAAATTTTTGTGGATAGTAATATATATGTCTTAGGAATCTAATGGTTCAATCCTCACCTCAATTGGAGGTCGGATGAGGGATTTATGCCCAAAAGATTCAAGTATGTTCATGCCCTAAATCAGTTTGAAACTCTTTTGGCGCGATCACTATAACGTTTGATCCATAAATATGATTTCTTTCGTTTTTTCACCATTAGAAACTAGACATCTAGATCTACAACTTTCATGAAGACCACAAAACGAGAATCAGCCTCTAAAAATTCTAAAATGCACCATCTTTCCCGTAGCTGTCCGTTAAACGGACAGGTACGAGTGAAATGGTACCAAATGGCTCGCAAATGTCCGTTAAACGGACATGCAAGTCCATTTAACGGACACGGGCAAGGGAAGGGGTGTTTTACACCCGAGGCTGTCCGTTTAATGGATATTCATGTCCGTTTAATGGACACGCAAATTCCCAAAACTTCAAATCTTCATCTAATGCATCTCAAACTTCAACCTAACTTCATAACCATTTATACACTTCCAAATTTACTCATTCCAAAACCTAAACACTTCATAACATCTTAAACTTCAAGTTTAATTCATCAACTTCAAAATCTCTAGCTCCATTGATTCATCAAATCATGGATTTCAATCATTTTTCATCAAAGTTATCATAAACTAATAAGCTACATGAACAACCAAAATGGACCTTAGTTGTTATCTTTCATTTGTCATAACTTCTTGCTCCAAATTCTCATGCTTGCATATTATACCTTACTGGAAAGATAACAATATGCTCTACAAATTTTATTAAAGATGCAAAACTCAGTTCCATCATTAAAGGTGGTAAAAGCTCACTCAAATGTACTGCTTCTATAATGACTAATGGAACAGTAAAAACATCAGCATGAACAGTAACTGAATGTGTTTCCCACACCAAAACTTCTTCATCCTAAGTCCGATAGTGACAAATTTTATATCGTTAGAAAGCTATCAACAAGCACTATAATCTTCAAGAAGACACCTCAATGCAATTCCAACACTAAGATGGTCTAAAATCCAAGTGAAGTTCTGTCAAATTTTGTAAAAATTTGACAGCATTTCCTTTGGAATTTCAACTAGCCAAATTTCAATCTAAAAAAACATCACCTGTATAAAACCCAATATCCAACCTCATTCAACATGTTTCAATTCTAGAGTATCTCCAAATGCAATTTAAGGTAACAACCGCACTCCTAGTCATCTACTCCATTCCAACATATAAATCAACACAATCTCAATCCACTCTTTTTGTCAACTATAGCTACACACATATGCATATGTATAAAACATGTGTAAATTACATAAGTTACAATTAAAACTCAACAATCTTGCATTTACATGAAATTAAAAGTTATTACAAAGCTTTAGAGGGCATTCTAGCCCAAATACATCAAAATCTCAAAGACAAAAATACCAAGTACATTGCTAGCTCTAAAATGCTATCTAAAACCTTGGTTTCTAAAACATGATTTCAAAAACAAAACTTGCATCGGAGTAATGCCTCATTCCCGATGCGGTGTCTCGGTTTCTCGCTCATGACCTGTGGAGGGGAAATGGGGGGTGAGCTCGACGGCTCCGTGGGTAAAAACTTAATAACTAAGAATAAACATGCTAAAATCCTTTAACAATCCATTCACAAACAATTGAACTAATCATCTTTGTCATAAACCAATTCTTCATTAGTCTCAAATGATCAAAGGAAATTACAAAACAATATATCACACAAGAACAACTTAGACGGCATATAATATAGTCACACATAAATTGGTTTTCGGGTGGGTCCAACAGGACGTACTACACATTTCCGTAAAACGGTCATGTGTAGCCGTGAACACATGAGGGAGTCCGTGAGGAGCTCCATAGCCACTTACGGGCAGGCGGGAGAAGCCTATATAGGTGCACCTATCACATAAAGGACCACCCTAAACCCATAGAAACACACATATCACATCATTCATGCATTTCATACATGGAAACCTAAATGAACCTTGTAACATCTATTTTCACATAATTATCTAAATCACATAGTCAAATCTCTTTCTCACTTGTTCAACAATCATACACACATATACATATCTCATATATATATATAAACCATTTCAAGAAATACAAGCAACATTGATAAATCATTTTAAAGTGTTCAATAGCATTTATTATAGAACTTTAACAAGTTTATTAACTCAACTATTAAAAGATTACCCACCTTAATCCTTTAGCCTTCAACTTGATCAAATGGCCTTTCTTCTTGCTCAAACAACTCCTCTTCACCTTCATTAAGCAAGTAAGAACCCAATTAACATGGGATATCCCAAGATTAGACAATCCTATGAGAGGAAAAGATGGAATTAAACCTATCTAACTTAACCCAAACCTTACCCAAGCTTTAAGCATCAAAAACTACTCATAAATCCAAAGAATCTTACATTTTTCTTACCTTGAGAGTAGACCCACGAAAATTTTCCCTCTCTAGGCTTTGATGAAACTCTTCTCCTTTCTTTCTCTTCTCCTTCTAAAACATTCTCCCACTCTTCTCTAAGCAAGGAAACTCCTAAAAACCTACCTCTTTCTTCCTCCTCTTCTTCTTCTTCTTCTTCTTCTTCTTCTTCTTCTTCTACATAAACGACACTCTCCCTCTCCCTTTCTCTAGAAAATTCGTGAATCCTCTTCTAACTTCCCTAACACATGACTTTTTAATTAAAAAACCTAAGCTCCACTTATCCAAAACTATGTAGTTTTGGTCCCTTCCTCATAAGATTTGCTCCTCTTCCCTAAATGAACGATTTCACTATGTATTCCTCTTGTTTTTGTTTTAAATTGGACTTAAAAGGACCCAATTAGCCTTCCTTCCTTGCCTTAGTCTCTAAAACCAATAGTAAAATACCTAAATTGCCCCTAAGCCATTTTATTCCTTTCAACTTCTAACAACAATTTAATTCTAATTTAAACTAATCCCACATTTAACTTTCATCCCATTAATCACTATAAACCTCAATTTGTTCCAACTAAAAGGAAAAAAAAATTCAAATTAATCCTCAAAAATAAATTAACACATACTTAATGCGATGTTTTGGGCTTAGTGGTAATTCAGCCTTTGGTGTGCAATGCTCTAAGTGAATAGGTTTTGGGCTGTTTGTGTTCTGATATTTATTTGGGATTGTTAATGGGGAAATTGGCTTAAGTGACCTTCTGGAAACTTGTAGAGGATTGTTGTAGCTTTCTAATGAGGTATTTTATGCGAATTTTGAGTGTAAGTATTGTTAGATATAAATTGGTAAAGCTTTGTTATGGTTTAGGTGAAATGCTGATTTCTTAAACCCTAACAGGACAGCCACCTTAGTGAGAGGATAGGACCTTTGGCCTACAGGTTGGCTTTACCAACCGAGATGTCTCAGTTACATGATGTCTTCCATGTGAGTATGCTCCGCAGATATTGGTCAGATCCTACACATGTGATACCGGCTCAAGAGATTGAAGTGTCTAATAATCTGAGTTATGTAGAGGAGCCGATCCAGATTGTCGAGTCACAGGTTAAACAGTTGAGGAATAAGATGATTCCATTGGTGAAAGTTATCTGGAGAAATCACTCAACTGAGGAAGTCACTTGGGAGACCGCGAGGCATCGGATTCGTATAATATTTAATTTCATTTATTTGTAAAATTGGGAATTTTTAGAACCGAAATTGACGGGAATTGGTTAGGTCGAAGTGAGGGGTCCGGGTAAGGATTTTCCTAAGTCGTGTTTTATTTATAATTGGACCTATAGAGGTCCGAATTGAGTAATTTCGGTGTCAATGGGTTTCTAATTTTTAGAGAAAAATTTGGTGACGAGAAATTGTGTAATAGTGTCGGGAATATCACGAACATGCATTATACACATTTAATTACTGCATGTGCATTATTAAATGTTTCTTATTGCCAATTTGGTAATGTTGGATATTTGGACTGTTTTAGAGACGCATTTAGAACGTCAATTCATAGACGTTGCCGAGACTTCCAAGCTTCGGAAGCAAAGGTGAGTAACCTAGATGGTTTCTCGATTATTGATTGTTTATAATTTTGCATTTATAACACTGTGGAGAATAATGGTGGGCTTGCGTTTGTTTATGACTGATTCCGGGCCGAAGGTGCCCGATGTACTGGGAGATACTGAAATAGGAGTGCCCTACTTGCTATATGTTATTTGAATGTGATTAATTGTGAACCATATATGTGAATGTGTTAATTTGGGATGGACTATGATGTTGGTTTGCTTTATTTTTGACATATGCATTCCTTGCATAAATATATGATCAGTAATTGGCAGTTGTGACCGGAATAGCCACCGAGAGCTTAAAGCTCAACGTATTTGGGCCTCGAGCCTACATTATTTCAGAGCCTCTGGCTCAATGATTAATGCGCCCATATTGGGACAATTCAGAGCCTTTAGCTCAACGATTAATGCGCCCTTATTGGGACAGTTTCAGAGCCTCTAGCTCAACGATTAATGTGCCCTTATTGGGACAGTTTAGGCGCTCGGTCACAATACCAAAATAAAATGAAAATGGGTCACATGCGCATGTCATATGTATCTAATTTTAGTCCCTTTGATTAAGCGAAAGGCTAACTGCCTTATGCTTCTGTGGTATTTCTGAGTGTGAATTATGGATGTTATGCGTTCAATTGGTTATGTATGTCTAACTGTGTGAAATGTATAAATGGTCTATGTTCAAGTGAAATCGTGCAATATGATTAAAGATGCAACAATGTGAATATATGTTATATGGAACGATGTGTTGCATGAATCGAGTAAACCATCGATGATGGTTTCTCATTGAGTTCACAAAACTTACCCAAAATTTGCAATTATTTTTCAGGACTCAGAAGAATACCCCGTTAGGCAATGGGCGTATGGCATCTGCTGGTTAATGAAATAGAGAAGTAGTCGGGATCAATTCGCGTCTGCATTAGTGTATTTTATTTTCTGAATTTTTGTATTAATGATTAAGTCAGTTTGTAAAGTCAACAGACTGAAATAAATTATATTTATGAAAAGGGCCCCGAGGCCATTGAATTGTTTATGTAAATTGTTTTCCACTTAAATTATAATGTGTGTGTGTGTATGTGTTAAAAAAATTATACTGAGTTTTGACTGAGTGATGTAGCACGCCACCCTCGCGGGACACAGATTTGGATATCACCATCGATGTCGGATTCGGGTCTTGCGGGAGTGAGGTGTTACATTTAGGTGGTATCAGAGCCCAGAAGTACTATCTTATATGGGCCGTTTTTGAAAGATGGGTCAAGTTACATGCTTTTAAGTCATGTCACGGTAGACAGTGACAGACTAATTTCGTTTTCGGTGTCGAAAATGACTGTCCAATGGCACTGAAAAATTGGATACATGATTTTAGGAATTTTTTATATGAACCATTGGAATTTGGAGTAGAAATTTTATTGTTTTTAGAAACTGATCGGTAGAATGCAGAAAATCGGGACAAGCGGCAAGTGACACATGTCACTTGCCTACTTTTTCTTATTATTTAAATGATTATATAAGTAATCTAATGGTTAGCTTCCACGACACTTTCATTGGAAGGAGTAAAAAGGGGTGTTTTTAAGTGCAAATCTTCCTCTCATCCGAAATTCTCCTTTCTTTTTCCTCTCCATTGTTTGTTTCTTTCTTCTTACACAAAAATGTTACTTTTCTCCACCTTATCAAAGGCTCTTCCACCTTAAGTGCTTTCTCTTCATCTTGTTTTCTAAAAACCTACTCTAGCCCTCCTTGAAGTGATGAGGATCGTGTAGTATGGTGGAAAGTAGAGAAGTTGACATCTTATGAAGAATTGATGGAATTAAAAAGCTTAAGTAGGTAAGGATCTTAATTTATGTTCTTAAATTGGTTGTTGAAGCCTTATTGTGTATTTATTGCATAAAGTTTGTGTATTGATTGCTTGGGTATGAAGGTATGTTTGTGTGAGGATAACAATGCGTATAAGGGTAGTATGTGTTGTATGAAAATTAGGATAGTTTGAAGTGGATTTTGTGATTAAAGATGAATGGAAATTAAGGGAAGCAAGTTGACTTTAGGTGCTGCCAATTTGTGGTTGTTTGTCCACGTGAGGGTATTGATGACATATTGGCTGATTTCTTGTCTCATTGATATGCTTATTGAAGTAGAATTGGAATTGGAATGAGAGGAAATTGGATTGAGTATCAAAGCTGGAAAAGTTACCTTGTACATGTTTCAATGTTTTTGCCATAACTAGTTGTGTGGTTAAGCAATTGAGGTGAGGTTTGTCTTAAATTAAAATTGAGACATTTGGCTACATTTCTTGTGAAGGAAGTGCTGCCCAATTTTGATTAGAAGAGTGTTGAATCTTGCTTTTAAAGTGAAGTATGGGTACAGTATGAACAGTAATTCAAGCTTGATGACCTGAATCTTTGATGAATTTTTCTAGATTGCTTTGGGTTGAATTTGTGAAATTGGTCTTCATGAAAGTTGAAGATTTTTGTGATAGCTTTCTAACTCCACTAAGTATGATATTTTTCGATGTGTAAATTGAAAGTTATGGTCTGTTAATGTTCAAGTGGTAATTCAGCCTTTGGTGTGCAATGCTCTAAGTGAATAGGTTTTGGGCTGTTTGTGTTCTGATATTTATTTGGGACTGTTAATGGGGAAATTGGCTTAAGTGACCTTCTGGAAACTTGTAGAGGATTGTTGTAGCTTTCTAATGAGGTATTTTATGCAAATTTTGAGTGTAAGTATTGTTAGATATAAATTGGTAAAGCTTTGTTATGGTTTAGGTGAAATGTTGATTTCTTAAACCCTAACAGGACAGCCACCTTAGTGAGAGGATAGGACCTTTGGCCTACAGGTTGGCTTTACCGATCGAGATGTCTCAGTTACATGATGTCTTCTATGTGATTATGCTCCGCAGATATCGGTCAGATCCGACACATGTGATACCGGCTCAAGAGATTGAAGTGTCTAGTAATCTGAGTTATGTAGAGGAGCCGATCCAGATTGTCGGGTCACAAGTTAAACAGTTGAGGAATAAGACGATTCCATTGGTGAAAGTTATCTGGAGAAATCACTCAACTGAGGAAGCCATTTGGGAGACCGAGGAGCATATAAGGAGACAGTATCCTCATTTATTCGATCAATCAGGTAAGAATTTCGCGGACAAAATTTTTATTAGGAGGGGAGAATTGTAACATCCCACCCCTACGGGAAGGGTAAAATAGTAATTTGGCATAGGATGAGAGTGACTGGGATTAATTAGGATTGTTCATGCATACTGGCATTTGTGAATAGTGAAATTTTTACACATGAAAAATAACTGTACATGCATTCATGACATTCCCGGTATTTGTGCCTAATGAAATTTTGTTGTGGATAACGTGGTAATTGAGTTTGAAAAATTCATTTGAGTGATTCTTTGTGTGTCTTATATTTTAAGGGATTTTTAGGAATTTTTCTGGATTTTTCCGGAGAAAATTCTCATACTGGAAAAATCGTCAAGTGACGAACCGGTTGATTTTCGGTATCGAAAGTTTCTATCCAATGACACTACAATAGTGAGTATATTATTTTGGATTTGAAATTAAGGCCATTGGAATTGAATGGGTCAAATTAAGGAAATCCTATTACATATTTTGTCTTTTCCTTATTTTGTTGTTTTTTTAGAAAAATGCCAAGTGTCCTAAGAATTTATTGCATTTGTCTTGTTCCTAGCTCTTGTTTTTGGCTAGTTCAATGTGAAAGAAGGGGAAAAAATTCATTTTACTTGCTTTATTCTCTCCCATCTGAAGCTTCATCCTTTCTTCTCTCCATGGAATTTTCTTCAAGTTTTCTAGCTACAATTGCTTATCTCTTCCTCCTTCCACTTTGCTCTCTTTTCTATTAACTCACCTAAAAGGCTTAGCATAACCTTGCTTCCTTGGAATGATGATGTCGTGGGTGTTATATGAGAGTTAGGAAGTTGTGATTAGTGAAGGATTGAAGGATTGGAAACTTAGTGAGGTAAGACTATGTTTTAAGCTTTCATGTATGCATTTAATGAATAAATTGGTTGTTAGATGCATTGATTGGTATGTATTGGTCATTATCTATGATTTATAATGCATTAATGTCATGAAATCTATAGTTTGATTTGTTGGGCATGTTTGTGGAAGAATTGATGAGGTTATGATGATTAGTGTGTGAATTGTGTATTTTGAAGTGGTTTTATTAATGTTAAATGATTAAGACTTAAAGGCAATTAATTTATGATGGATGCTGAAAATTATGGATCTATGTTAAAGTGAAGGTCTTGATGACCTATTGGCTCAATTCTTGTGTGATTAGGACTGCTATTTTTGTCTTGTTTGTATTGTATTTGTGTGATTAAGACTGCTATTTAAATGTTCAGAGTGATGTATAGACTGAGAACACTAACAGTTATATAAATTGCTGAGTTTGATGAAATGAAATGGAACATAGTTTGGTTTTAAAAAGTTTCAATTTCATATTACTGTTTTATTATTGTGATGCCATGTGGAGTTTAGAGTTATTTGTCTGTAGTTCTCTCTTATTGTAGGATATGTACCGGAATGACCTACGGGTGTTCCGGTGGGTACTCTACGGTAAGGGGGCGCTACATAAACTTTATCTTTTTGTTATCTTATAGATTTTATCTTATCATTTAGAGTCCTATTTGGATAGGGGTGTCATCCAAATGGTCCCTGATGTAATATGATAGAGATAGACGTAATCTTAACACGATTTTAGGTAGTTTAATTTGAGTAGGATTTTGAATATAACTTGGCTTTCAAGTCAGAGTGCCTATATATTGCTCATTTAAGTTTTTTTCTCTTCATTCAGTCAGAGAAAATATTTTTTGTATTCTTTTGAGGGAAATTAATATAAAGGTTAGTTTTACTATATCTCTCTTATTTTCTGGTTGTCTTTATTTTCTTATCGAGGGTTGTTGAAAGATGAAGTCTTGCTTAAGCATATATAAGTGAGACTCCTGTGGAGAGGGTGTTGGCAATGAACTTAAACTTTGATAAAAGTTCGAATAAGAAGATGATCTTTGTAAAGTTAAAGTCACGAGATGAACTTTGTAACATTAAGTTCAGGGCCCCTCCTCAATTTTTCGTAGAGCCACCATGTCATTATTGGGATGGAAAACTGCTCAACATAGGAGAAACAACTCATCAGCAAAGCTTCAATCCATAACTCCATCCAAGTGGCAAGCACCTCCACCGAATCACTTTAAATGCAATGTCGATGTGGCACTTATATCTTCTGGTTTTTATGGCTTAGGAATGGTGATTCGTGACTGCAAAGGGCTAAACTGTGCAGGCAAGTTAATGATTTTACCGGGATGGAGGGATCCTCAAATCGGTGAAGCATTATGTTTTCGGGAAGCTCTAAGCTGGATAAAAGGTCTTTCTTATGGTCCTATTTGCGTAGAAACGGATTGTCAAATAATTACTCAATTTCTGACATCTACGCATAACTTCCCATCATATTTTTCGATGATTATTGAGGATTGTAAAGCTCTTCTTCACGAGCATCAGTTTATTTCCACTGCTTTTATTAAAAGATCAGCGAATCAAGTTGCCCATATGATCGCTAGGGTGGCCAATTCTATGTTTGATTTTGAATGAGGGGTATGCCCTCCTCATTTTCTGTATGACGTTTTATCTTTGGATATGAATAATATGCGCTGAGCGCACCTGACAACGTTTTAAAAAAAAGCTTCCTCTTAAAAGAAACTCTTTTAGAACATTAAAGTGGGCTCCTACTTTCATATAAAGGTAAGGACACATCATCGGAGAAAATTTTCCGTAGTTTAAATGCTAACGACTCCTTGCTATATTTATTTCCATTAAGGAGGAAACCCTCTGCTCCTTCCCTGTTGTCAAATTATCCTATTCATATAATTTTTACGCATCCTATTTATTAAATGGTTGAATTTTTATAAAATAGAGCAGGCACGAAACAATGAACTGATGATTTGGTCTCCATTATAGAACGCCCATAGTACATTGTTAAGTCAAACCAGACTTCACGTATTAAATAATTTTGATGATAAACAAAGAGAAATATACAAATGAAAAGTAGATGGTTGAATAAAAAGAAAAAGCAGAAGGAAGAAAAAGCAGAAGGAAGAAAAACAGAAGGAAGAAAAAGCAGAAGGAAGAAAAAGCGACGGAAGAAAAGCGAAGGAAGAAAAGCGAAGGAAGAAAAGCGAAGGAAGAAAACAGACGGAAGAAAAGCGGAAGCTTTACGAAGAGAAAAGCGAGCGATACAAAAATCGACGGAAGCTTTACGAAGAGAAAGCGAGCGATTTACAAGAATCGAACGAAGAAAGAAACATCGATTTAAGACGATTCTGAGTTAAAGCTGAATAACCGTTTCTTTAAAGATTCAAGAAGCGATATTCAAGAAACAGTTGAAGACCTGATTATAAATAAGAGTCGAGATTGAAGTAAAAACAACTTTTGAGAAAAGTGAATGAAACTCTGAGTATTCAAACATCTGACTATCTGAGAAAAATTGTGAACTATTTTTCGAGTGTACATCAAGAGCAACTCTTTTGTAAAAGCTCTTTATTAGTTTTCATTTTGAAAAGTGTTACGGTAGCTGAAGAGGCTAAGAGTAAAGAATACTTGTTGTTAAGAGACCAAGAGGCTCACCAAAGAATACTTGTAAACAGTTGGAGATAGTGAAATCTCATAAGGATATCTGAGGACTGGACGTAGCCCACAGTTTGGGGTGAACCAGGATAAATTGCTGTATTTCTCTCTCTAACTCTTACTTTACTTAAATCATAGTTCTCATTATTATCAAAGGTTTTCAAACTAGTCAAGAATTGATTTAAGATAAGTTTTCTGAAAGAACAAGCAATTGTTATTGAAGGGATTAACGAAAAGTTTATCACAATTCAACCCCCCCTTCTTGTGTATCTTGATCATATTATTACTCAATATATTAACGTGTGATTTACTTCATACATGCCCTGACATTTCAATACACCACACCAGACCGAGCCTCTCCGTCGAAGATAGGACGTATAAGGGGAAAAAAATAAACATTAGCAGAAGCTGAGAGCTAATACGACACAACCCAAACCCAGGCCCGGCCCTGGGCAGGGGTCAGCAGGGCACCTGCCCAGGGCCCTCTATAAGAGGGGGCCCCTCAACCCCCTCTTTAAAGAACTTTACAACGTTTAACGTTGTAGATGATAAACTTTGATGATAAATTATATAGTCTTGTAGATGACTATAACGTTATAGTCATTTAATGACTATAACGTTATAGTCATTAACGTTATAGTATAACGTTATAGTCATTTAATGACTATAACGTTATTATAACAAAAAAAGTAAAGGCAATTTTGTGGTCCTAACGCTTATAAATAATCCTGAAATATTGAATTATACTTGTACCTTCTAATTACTTTATTTTTATCAATATATATATTTAAAGTATTCCAACTCAAAATTAGCGAAAAAAATTTTACGATTACATCTTACGAGTTTTGAAAATAATTTAAAGGTAAATTTTTAATTTTAATATATTTTATTCTTTGTTTTTATTTTTAATATTAGATATTAAATTTTGCTATTTATTTTTCTTGTATTACATATATAATACCATTTATATATCTTTGTGATATATTGTGAAGTTGTTGGAGTTTGGTTGTGCCTGCATACTTCTTCCAGCCCATACAGTGCTTTTGTTCTTTTCTAATACAAGCTGTGTTATAATTAGTTTCTATTATGTTGCCTAAAAGCATTTGCCCGGAAGTGAAAAAGGAAAAAACAAGTAGCACAATTGATAGAATCCCAAAAGGAGCAATAAATAAATTTATTAAAGAGTAGGCTCCTCTAGTGAGAGTCCTGAGAAATTAGGTGAAGGTGGTTTTGAACAACATAAAGAAAACTTAAGTGATGAGATCCATATTCACGAGGATATTAGAAATTTGAGTGAGGATGATAATGTACCAAATGCATCCACTTCAGAAAATTTACAGTATATTGAGCAAATAAGTCCTATATTGGACATTTATGATCCTAGGAATTGGGATAATCTTGATAATAAAGCAAGGGATATTTTAGTTGAAAAAGGGCCTATAAGAGAGTTGAATCTTATGTTTCCTTTAGACAATACCTCTCGTCATTTTTCATATTCTTATTATTATAGAAATTTGAGTGATGGAGAGATTAGCGATAGAAAATGGTTGGTTTATTCTAAACATGTAGATAAAGTATATTGTTTTTGTTTTAAATTGTTCAAATCTACTAACAAACAAAGTGAATTAGCAAATGACGGATTTTGAGATTTGAAACATCTTAGTGAGAGACTCAAAGAACATGAGAATTGCATTAAGCATATGACTAATATGAGAACGTGGAATGAATTAAGAGTAAGATTGAGCAAAAATCAAACAGTTGATAAAGATTTGCAACAAGAAATTGTAAAAGAAAAAGAACGTTGGAGACAAGTTTTGATAAGAATAGTTTTTGTTGTGAAATATCTTGCTAAATATAATTTAGCTTTTCGAGGATCCAATGAGAAACTTTACCAAGATGGTAATGGCAATTTTTTAGGATTGATTGAGATGATTGCTGGATTTGATGTGATAATGTAAGATCATGTTAGACGTATTCAAAATCATGAAATTCATCATCATTATCTTGGTCACAAAATTCAAAATGAGTTGATTTCTCTGTTGGCCCATAGCGTTAGAAGTTCTATCATAGGGATCATTAAAGAGGCTAAATACTTTTCTATTATTCTTGACTGTACCCCATATTTGAGTCATCAAGAACAAATGAGTTTGTTAGTACGATGTGTAAATATGTCAAATAAAAAAATAAAAATAGAGGAGTACTTTTTAGAGTTCTTAAAGGTAGATGACACATCTGGATTAGGACTTTTCAATGAATTATTGAATGCATTTAATTCTCTTGATCTTAATGTTTATAATGTAAGGGGTCAAGGATATGACAATAGTTCTAATGTGAAGGGAAAACACCAAGGGGTCCAAAAGCGATTACTTGAAATCTATGTTCTAAAACCCGGACCGGTCATCGAACCGGTGACCTTACTGGTTACTGGTTTGATCGGTTCGACCGGTTCAACCACCGGTCGAACCGGTGTGACGTAATAATTATGCAATAATTATATTTAATTATATATAATATTAAAAATATTTAAAAAAAACAAAAACAAAAACAAAAAAATAAAAAAATTATCAGACCGGTTTTGACCGATTCAGACTGGGTCAATTGGAGACCGGTTTTGAAGCATCAACCGGACCGGACCACCGACCGGTCACCCTCCGGGTTTTAAAACTTAGCTTGAAATAAATCCAAGAGCATTATATATGTCATGTGCTTTTCATAATCTTAATCTTACTCTTAGTGATATGACACATTCTTGTGTTAAAGCTATTCATTTTTTGGAGCCGTGCAACATATATATGCATTATTTTCAAGATCTCCTAAAAGGTGGAAGGTTTTGCTTGATAATATTTTAGGCTTAACTATAAAATCGTTGTCCAACACTCATTGGGAGAGTCGAATAAAAAGTGTTAAAGCTATTAGATTTCAAGCTCCTCAAATAAGATTGGCTTTGATGGAATTATCTATATCTTGTGATGATGTCAAGTCAAAAAGTGAAGCAGAAAGCTTGGTTAGTGTACTTGAGAGTTTTGAGTTTTTACTTGGTATGATATTTTATTCGCTATTAACATGGTGAGTAAAAAGTTGCAATCTAAATCTATGTGCATTAATGCTCTCATAAAGCAATTAGAAGGTGTGATGATATTTTTTTAGAAATATAGAGATGAAGGGTTTAGCTCTAGTATGAATATTGACAAAAGTCTTGCGCTTGAGATTAATATAGAGCCTACATTTCCAACTAGACGTTGTGGTATTAGGAAAAGATAATTTGATGAAATTAACCATAATGAAGAAATACAATCAGGTGAGGATTCTTTCAGGGTTAATTACTTTCTAGTTGTTGTGAATATGGCAATTACTTCGTTAAAGAATAGATTTGAACAATTAACAACATTTGATAATATTTTTGGATTTTTATTTGATTCAAAGAAGTTGAAGTCATTAGATGATTACGAATTAAGAAATATTGTACTAATTTTACGACGACTTTTTCTCATGATAATGTGTCTGATGTGAATTTAGATGATCTTTTTTTCTGAATTAAAAGTATTACAAATGACTTTGTCAAATAAGTTAATGTCATCAATTGAAATATTAGAATTTGTTTAAGCTGTAGATTGTTATCCAAATATTTCAATTGCTTATCGAATTCTATTGACTATACCTGTAACTATAGCATCAGCTGAGAGAAGTTTTTCAAAATTAAAATTATTAAAAAACCTACTTGAGGTCATCAATGTCACAAGAAAAATTAAATGATTTAGCTATGTTATGTATTGAGAAGGATATGTTGGACAATATTGATATTGATAATATTATTAATAATTTTGCATCTAGAAATGCACGGAAAAATTACTTTTCATAAATGTGTATTTGTTAGTGTTATGATCATTTAATATTTAGTTGGTTATGTAAACTTATAAATTAAGTCATTTATGTTTAATACAAATATGTAAACTTAAGCATATTGTCAATTTATTAGGACCTTTTTTTTTAATTTTATCCGGGGCCTATAAAACTATAAGGACGACCTGCCGGAGCCGTACCGACCAGAGAACGAACTACATAATCAATCATCACGTTCGAACTAAGTCGATACATATTGCATGAACTCATAATCACACTCAATCATAACCATGGTTTCAGGCGACAAAACCACCTCCAGATCCACGCTTCCACCACCTTCCTGCCCAGGAAAAGCAGAGATTTTACCGTCGAACTTATTGGCCGCACCACTCCTAACTGCCAAGGGTCGGCCCCACCCGAAATCAGTATCATACATTGGGAATCTTGGAGAGCTGCCCATGGTGATTGATGCGCCGTCGTAGTTCCCTAGTGGGAAACACCTTGGACTTTCCTCCCAATCTTCTACAACACGGCGCACCGCAGCGTCGTCGTGGGCCACCACATTCTTATTTAATTGCTCAGCACACCATTTCAGATCCCGACATAATACGTCACTAACCGACGCGTAGGTTGATATGCTCTGAATCGCGTTCCCGAAATATAAAGGATCGAGCTTTGGGTTTAAACGGTTACGACAATTTACGGCCATCCTAAACGTGGTCGTTGTAGAAGGGTTTAATTTTCGGGCACGTGTCACGGCCTGCCATAGGAGTGCGCAGAGAGACTGAAACGATGAAATCTCCGGCACCGTTTCGCTCTCTTGCGGTTTAGAAACTGCGGTCTTGTACAATTTTTCTAGAATTGTAGCTGCCTTTCCATTAGTAAAGTAATCGGTATCGTTGCTTTGTTTACCCAACAATTCGACGGCGTCACTGATGGTGTTATCTGTCACTTTTCTGCTATTAACTCTGGATTTTAGCTTCAATATCGATTCTCTACTAAAACTAAAGATTCTCTCACTAAGTGGCTCGTTTTCGTTGAAAGTCAACTTTGGACCACCCATGGGGACTTTAAGGACTGCTTGGGATATGAGGACCGAGTGTCGCGAAAAACTTGGTTGACGAGATATTTTGTTGATTCCTCTAGAGAATTCAGCGAAAGTGTTAAAGAAGTTCCAGAAAGAAGTCCCATCTATGACGGCGTGATTCACTGCACAGCCGATAAACAAACCGTCAGCTATCTCCGTCACCTGAACAGCCATAACCGGCGTATAATGGCCACTATAACTAACAGTACGGTCAAGAGCGAAGAAGCTCTTAACACAGGCTGGGACGTGAGTTGGCGAGAGAATGTCGTAAACATGAAGATGGGTGGCACTAGCGTGAATGAAATCGACCCCTTTGTCGTTGCAGTTTATGTAAACGTAGCCATCAGAGTCAGTCGTCAAACGACCAGCTAGAGGAGGGAAGTGAGTAAGTGTTTGGGAGAGGGAATGTTTGAGGAGGGAAATGAAAGATTCGATGGAGATAGGTGGGCGACTGAAAAGAGCACCCTTCTGGATGTAGTGGCAAGAGAGCATAGGAAGGTCGGAGACCGAGAGCTTGAGGTCTCCCATAGTTGATTTCTGATGGGGAAAGACAGTGCATCTGGAGACCAAAGTTAGAGAATGAACAGGAGGCATTCTGGATGTTTTGTTGGTCTCGCGTCAAAACGAACAATCTTTGGCTAAGTTTGGTTACTTCGAATAAGCGAATGAAAGGAATGAGTTTTGAACAGCGAAGAGGATGGGAAACTTACAGGGAAGGAGGTTGCGGATGGGCGCTTGGGGCGAGGTGGATATTTATAGTGCTATCCGCTAATACTATTACTACTGCGTGTGTGGTCATTTGTTATTATTTATTTGTTTAACCTTTTTCTTTTTTCGGATAATGATGTGATGTGCGATTATATATCTTCATCAGTATGCCTTTTCCCCCCAACTCACTAAATGGTGTGAAAGTTTTCATACTGTAGGCGACACCTAAATAGAATAAAGCAATTGGGTTGTGAATAACATGAGAAACAAAATCATAAAATCGGACAGTTAATGCCACATAACTTAAAAGGTTACCTTAATCCTTATTGGATGTTGAACCCAAATGTATAAATATTTTTTACAAGTACCTTAATCCTTATTGGATGTTGAACCCAAATGAATACATATTTTTACTTCTTTGACCAATAAAATATGTCCAAATTGGACTCTAGCTTAAACTTCGCACTTTTTACAAATAAAAATTTAAATTGGTTAAATTGTTAAATTTACTCCTTAATTTATTTTAATAATTCTTGTCATTAAAATAAATTAATTAATTAGTCAGTTTTAAATTATTTTATAAATATGAATAAATCAATTTGTTTTCATTTAATAGTTTCTTTTAAAATTAAACTTTAATCTCTTCAATAAATAATGATATATTCTTTTTAATCATATTTTAAGTTAATTTTAAAATATTGCTTATGCATATGGGATTTTAGTTAAATTTACAGGAGATAAGATGAAGTACATATTAAGGAAGGAAAAATCCGAGAGAGATTTGCCTTCAAATCTCAGGAGTATCATCAAGTATCGCCTACCTAGAATTTCACATCTCCCGCATGCATGAGATTTGCATGTGTTACATACAATCCCCTAATTCTTCTCAGATCAATATCTTACAGATTTGGCGTCTCTTAGTTATGTGTGCGCTTTAAATAGGGACGTAAAAGTTTATCTTTTTTGCCTAGAAGCATATTCAAATAACAAAGTAGTTTTTTTTCCCCTAAATATAAAAGACTATCAAAGCAATATGTATCGAATATGTGGACATTTTTTTAAATATGGATTTTTTTTCAGCCTGTCTTAAATTAATTTATTTTAAGTATATTATTATTTTAAATTTTAAATGAATAAAAAATTAATCAAAATTAGTCAAATTTAACCAAATTTTGAACTACTAAAATTCAATCGAGTTCAAGCCAATCAAATTTGAGGCTCACTACCCGAGCCTAGGTATACGTGGTCTCTGTATTTCTCTCTTCATGTGAAAGCAACGACGGATTCCCCCAAGATTTTTAAAACTTGAATAATTTTTTTATTTTTAATATATATATTAATCATAAGGAAGCGATAGATAGAAGAAGTGGAACGTGAAAGCCAAATTGGATTTCCAAGAGATTACTTCTTAAATAATTTTTTTATTTTTAATATATATATATATATATATATATATATATATATATATCAAAACCCTGTCAAAAAAACCCTATCTTTGATAGGGTTGCTCTTCTAGAAGATCTTAATGAAAGTGGTTGTCGTCAGTTCCCATCTGCTCTTCGGTGGATTATAGACAATCAGCTCTTGGATGGTTCATGGGGTGACGATTGAAAAAGGTAAGACAAATACAAAAGTGATAATTCAGACAGCGGATTGATTAGTTTTTAATAAAAAAAAATGCATTTTGTTGTTAAATAGAAAAATGATTATGCGGAAATACCATCTATCAGGATTGGCATTTTTTAATAATAACTTACACAAGCTTGAGGATGAAGATCCTGCGCACATGCCAATTGACTTTGAAGTTGCTTTTCTTTTGGTTCTAACTAATTTTTTTATTTTGCAGTTATGGAAAAATACTTTAAAAAATTAAGACCGACTCTTCAGTTATCATCGTGTGATTTAAATCAGAATGTTAATAAAGCACCTCTAGTATCGAAGGAAGTTATTATTGAAGAACCTGGGATTGACTTGGAAAATCTTCCTTCCGATCCAAGATTGAGACCTAATATAAATGGCATATCATCTTGAAAAAAGAGATCAGGTGCGTAGAGTTTATTTATTAAAATGTCCTTGTCAACCTCGAAATCATAACTTTCCTCAAAATCAAGAGCTTAACAATCGATTTGATGAAGTCAATACAAATTTGCTTTTATGTATAGCATGTCTTGATCCTAAAGACTCCTTTTCCGCATTTGACATGGACAAATTGATTGAACTTGTAAAATTCTATCCATCAGAGTTTTCTCCTATTGCTTTAATTGAACTTAAATATCAGCTTGGGAATTTTATCATTGGCGTACGTATGGATAAGAATTTCTCTGAATTGAGTGGAATTGGAGACCTTGCTAAGAGAATGGTGACTACAAGAAAGCATTATGTATTCCCTTTAGTTTATTTGTTAGTCAAATTGTCATTACTTTTACCAGTTGCTACAGCCATAGTGGAAAGAGCTTTCTCCGCAATGAAAATTATCAAGAATTCATTTCGTAATAAAATGGGAGATGACCTATTGAATGATTGTTTAGTGTGTTACATTGAAAGAGATGTATTTGCAAATATTGATAATGATCTTGTTATAAAAAGATTTCAATCTATGAAAAGTAGGCGAGAATCATTGTAATTTTAGCTATTTTATATTCTTAATAAAACTTTATTTTTTTATTTAATTTTGATATAAAAATTTTGTGAAATTTATATTTTATTTGGACCATCCTATCTTAAATTTTTAGCTGCGTCACTTTGTTAAAGTATATACATTCATATATAAGTCCGTTTAAATGCTTATGTCACATATACAAGATAAACAAAACAAATTAGCAGAGAAAGACAAGGAAAATAGTAGAGAAGTGTCTCATACTTGTCATGCATGCACGGGTCACTAGTCACTACAGTGGCAACTGTCCCACGTATCAGCCATCAACAGTCAACACCCTTGGAGCTCTGATGGAGGATAGACGTGCGGAAGTTAGAAGATAAGGAAAGGATTATTCTATATTTGTTTACTATAGAATATTGCCTGTGATCGGCTACTGATAGTGATTAGTCATATCCTTCAAATTAATTTTTAATTTATAACTTTTTTACTTCAAATTCAATCAACTGGTCAGAACTAAGTACGGTGGACCAATTCCATACAATTTCTCAATCCCCTCGTGCATTCTGTCTAGCAAGTAATTGCTTATTTATTCTTAACATGGATAAATGTTCTCTAGTAAGTGTAGATTCATTTAATTCATTGTGACACACCTCTTTAAAGTCTATACTTAATTATGAATTAATAAAGAGGGTCAGACACTAGTATATACCTTCCTCCTCAGAGATGGATCCATAAATTTTTTTGAATGGAGTAAAATTTTAATAAAGGTTAAATTTTAATGGAAGAAAAAAAATTTTATAAAATCAAAACTAAAAATAATAATTTTTTATATAAATTTATTTAAAGATAATGAGACCAAGTGTCCCTACTTACCTCCAATATAGATCCGTCCCTGTTCGTTCTGTATGTTGGTATTGGTTGTCATTCTTCATTTTTCGAAGAAAGGTCGCTTAGAATATAAACCGTGTTAGCTAATCCTGAATTATCTAAAGAAACAAATTGCAACTGCGGCGGCTTTTATACAAATAGTTGAGAAAAGTTATGGACAAGTCCTTAACATATGAAGTTTTAATGGATAAATGTTGAACATTCTAACATTAAGAATCTTGTCATTATCAAATACTGACAAATTAGAATATTAAAATATAAAACATATTCCTTAAGCATATTAAAATTTAGTAATACATCTTTGAGGGATTTTAAGTACAAATAAATTCATTGTAAAAAGTCATTATTTCCAATGTTATGTAATTTAATTTTATTTAAATAAGAATTATTTTATGAATTAATATTATATTAATGAAAATGTTAGTGATTTATTTGAATTTTAATAAAAAATTTATAATTAATTCGTCTCTCATGCCATTTATAAAGTTAAAGTAAAAATAATAAGAAAGAGAATGGAGAAGAAGAAATTTAGAGTTTGAAGATATACTCCACAAACACAGTATAAAAGTTTCATCTTTCTTGTTAAATTTGCGTAATTTTTTGTAGAATGAGAAATACTATTTATAGACAAAATCTTACACTAAATTAAGGATTAGATATACATAAATCAAATCAAACTAATATACAAATATCAAAGATTTTAGATAATTCACATTAGTTAAATGATTTGATCAAAATAAATGTGATTGTGATCATATTAGAAGATATTCTTAACATCAAACCTCAAGATGAATATAGATTGAAGAGTAGTAATAGCTATAACTATTTTTATTTTATTTTATTTACAAGTTAAATATGCAATGTCATAAATAACCTATTTGCTACTTACCAATTTTTCATGATAATTGTAATATCACTAAATTCATAGATATATAGCTATAGAATAATAAATATTAAATTAATTTGTCGATTAATCAATATGAATTATTTAGAAAATATAATAATATAAAATAAGAAATACCTTAATTAAAACATAAATCTAAGTTTAGAACAAAACCTTGAAAGAAAACTGCTAAGAAACGAAAGAGAATCATGTGTAGAAGTTGTTGGACGTGTTCTTTTTTTCGTTCTTTTCCTACTCAAAACCTAGCCTACTTTTATCTTGTAAAGACTATTATCTAAAATAAATCTAAATTTTTGATTAACTTTCAAATCTTAGAGTGAATATGAGATTACGCATAATTTCTTATTATCCTTTGTAATAATCTGTTCACTTTTTTCAAAATTTATAATTTTGACCAATAATGCTCCAAATTGATGCAATCTTCACTTGTTATTTCCTAAAAAACAAATATTACTTTTCCTATTTAAGTACCAAAATATAGTTAAAAAAAGAGATAATTTCAATTAATATAACCAAATAATGTCTTATCAAATTTCTTCACTCCATACTTCTGCTTATCCTCAAGTATACATCAATTCAATATATCAATCATCCTCATAAAAGCCTCTCATCTTCTTTCTTATTATCTAAAAATATCTCGAAACTAATACACCGTAAAGGTTTATACTAAGATTACAATTGAGAGAACAAACACTTATAAGACACATTTTTAGAAGTAAAACATAGCTTCCATCAATTCCATCAAAATCAAATGAAACAAGACTTAACACCCTCTCATGAATTTCACTCTATAAACTCACAATGTTTAGGGTTTATTAAGCTCTCAAATCAAAGCGTTGTGAGTTATTTCCATAAGATTGCTCATGAATCATATCTTTACTACTTAACAAAATTGAACCTAATACCTAAATCAAGGGGACTTAATAAAAGTTATAATGTCACTTAGGTAAGGTATGATAAGAAGAAGTTTTTAGGTTAAATAAATTGAGAAAATCATATAAACTTATCCACGCAAGTTTCAACTTAAATAACGTCAACGACCTTTTTAATCACCTTTTTCTTTTTTTATTTTCTAATAAGAACATCAAAGAAGATATATTTCTTTTTATTTTCATTTTTATACTTCTCCCCATTATATACATAATACATATATACATATATGTATATATATATAATGAAAGTTTCAAATAATGCAACTTGAATCAACTAATTTATTTTTCATATAAATAGTCAATATCCTATATAAATAAGCTTGATATAATCCCTTCAATATAAGGGCTCAAAATTATCAAGGAAATAAAAAGGTTTATAACAAGGTTAGTATGCAAGAAAAGAAAAGTTAAGGCACAAATTGGTTTTCTAGAGATAAAAAGTAAGGTTGGTTTGTTTAGGTTAACTATTGTTATCCTAAGTTCCCTTATCATCATTATGCACAAATTTATTTAAAAAATATAGCCTTAACTTGTATTTAAACATAAGCTCTAGCATAAATAAGCTATGTTTAGTAATACACAACAAACAAACAAAATAAATGAGCACAAAGTGATGAAAGTTCTTAGGGTTAGAGCTCACATAAGTGTCAAAATGCATTAAGTCTTGGACACTTTTATTCAACAAAACCAATGAGATACTTAAAGTAATTTAATTGAAAATACTAATCATGCTTGTCTCTCTATTGTATTAAAAATTAAAAGAAAAAATGTATCCTAACTTAGGCATTATTTCTAAAAATTAATTAGAAAATTATGAGGCTATCATGAGGAATAATTAATATATGAATCATAGTATTTATGATTCTAAGAAAAAATAACAAAGTTCATCATAATATATATACTCTTGCTCCCCCAACACCTAAATCATGCATTGTCCCCACTATATGCATAAAAGGCTCACATGTCACAAAAATATTAACAAAAATAAAGCACATAATAAAAGACTCCTCTTAGTTATGACCATTTAAAATGAGATGTACTATAGTGTTAGTAGACATAGAGTTATCACCCTTATAAATTAGAGTGGAGCATCTAAATTCTTCTCCAATTTATAAATTTTAAATTCCAACCTCTTTAACTAGAAATGATGCTCATATCGAATTGGTAGAGCTGAAAGATACATAAGTGGTGGAACTTTAGGTCCTCATGTTATGTTGATGATGAACCTCTCTAGGAGGATCACGTGGTATAAAACAAAATGTTATCATTTGTTGATCAAGTAACCTTATCCTGCTTAAACAAGCTTTATCCAATGATTATATCTCATGGATGATATGCATATCAGTGTCAGTCATACCAAAGTTCCTCCACTAGTTACATTTGCCATACTCCTATCCATTGGCAATAACCCTTCATAAAAGTAATAAATCAAAAGTTGGTCAAGAATCTGATGGCGTAGGCAACTAGTATATAACTCCTTAAACCTCTCCCAATATTCATACAATGTTTCTCAAATGAATTGTCTTATACCACATATCTCATTTATAAAGTTGACTACTAGTGATGATGAAAAGAACTTCTCCATAAACAACCTTTTGATCTTAGTTCATATTGTCACCAAGTCAAAAGGAAATAATATATCCAGTCATTTGTCTTATCTTTCAATGAGAATAAAAAGGCTCTAAGATTAATTTGTTCCTCAGTCACTCCTTATGGCTTAATTTCAGAGTAAACAATATGAAATTCTTTCAAGTATTTTTGCAAATCTTCACCTATAAGATAACAAAAAATAAGGAGTAAGTGAATCAAACCAAAATTTAATTTGAAATCTACTTCAACATTTGGAAATCATTTGCATAAGGGTGTTGATGCACATTTAGTGCCACTAACTCCCTTAATGCTATAGTGTTAGGATTCACCATCTTTTCTTAAACTTCTTGGAAATTAAAATCTTCACCAATTGTTAAATCTATCTCAACTTTCAAATCAAGAGGTGAATGACCGCTTCCTTGCTTAGATATGTTTATTAAGCGACAACCTGTCTTCTCAATTTTTAAATTATATTGCAATTCACCTATCTAAGAAGAACGAGTCATACAAGACAAGAAATTAGTAGTAAATTATAAAATAACACAAAGAAACTGAAATAGTTCTCTAACAATATCAGTTTATAACAAAACCTTACAAGGTTACAACTAGAAATTTGATTCGTCTCGAATTAGTATATTTGGATTTTTCCACATATTACTTTAGTTATAACATGAAAAATAGAAGAAAAGATGAAAGTTTTGGAGAAAAATATTAAGAAATGAGAAGAAAATGATGTGTAGAAGTTGTTGGAGTGTTTTTCCCTTCTTTTCCTACTCAAAATCTTTTTGTTTGATGTCTTTTAATATTGATTTAGTACATATAATTTAAATAAGATAAGGATTTTATATCTACAAATATTATAATCATAATAAGACTCTAAAATATTATATATATTTATTTAGTTTATATCATTAGCTTCCATTCTTAATTATAAATTACGTTTATGCTTGATTTTTTCATTATTGCAAAGATAATTTCAAAAGTATTATAGGTATTGATTTACTTGATTGATGCTTCCCAACCTTAAAAATTTGCAAGAGTTGAAGAAGTGATTTTGAATAAGAGATTTGATTATTGTAATTGATACCCAAAGAGCTAAAGGACTCTTTAGAACCTAAAACTTGTGAAGTAAAGAGAAAAGTAACTTCGTTGGACTTGAGACATGCGTACCTTCGAAAATTTTCATTTGCTGAGTGAACTAAAATGATTTTACATAGCCCTAATTCTTTTTGCCTAGAAGACTATTAAACTAAAGAGCTGAAATATTTTGACTTAAACTTGGGACCTTTGACCTTAGAGGGTTTTCGATTAAATCAATGAACTGAAACAACTTCAATTATGCTTATTATTTGATGGAATAAAGATATTTTGTATTAATGGGGTTTGTATAATTAATAGCACAGAGGCTTTAAATATCTGTATGTTTTGACTTTTAACTTAATCAACTATTTTATTTTATTGGTCTATTTAAAATTTTAGAATAAGGTTTTCGATTAGGTATAACTAAAATAATTATTGTGTAAAGAAATATTATTCTACAATTATACTAAACCACCATATAAAAATCACATGCTTTAAAATTTTAGAATAAGGTCTCCTTTCTGATTACTTTTGCCTCCAAGTTTCTTTGAGTTCGTTAAAGCATTTTTAGGGATACCAATTAGACGAATGGTTGTTACCTCAATAAAAATATATAAACGTCACAACCATAGCAAACGAGAACTAGAGCAATAGAATTTGGTGCTTGCATAATAATTATGTAACAATGAACTTCTAAAGAAAAGACATCTTGGCACATTCATGGAACCTACCAAATTTGTGTCGTTTAGAATTTTAACTTTATATAATGGGTTAAGTCGTCAAGTCAAAGGTTGGACATCGATTAAATACCGGGTTTGTGATAGGCGCCTGTTTGTTCACGTACCTTAATTTGAACATTCTACGGATTCGCATTAGCGTTCTTTGAATTGGCTCCATACATATGGATCGTCCGCCATGAATTTTCTCTCTTGATTAGGTTCATGCTACCAACCATACCTCATCCTACTACTAACATATACAAACACTAATTAAAACTGTTGAAGCAGTGTTGTTTTAGTTTCTTTATTGTTACGTTTGGAAACACTTTCAATGCAGAAAGTTAGTGAATATCGTGGGGTATGCAAAACTTTCACTTTGTGGTTGTCTGTGATGTTATGAATGATGCAAATAAAAAGTTCAAAGATAAAATTGATTATAGAACTCTGGCAGCAGTACAGCGGAGCAATTACAAGTACAACAGAAGAGGAGGATTAGAATAGAAGAACTTCTGGTACTTGGTACTCAGAAAGGAGGAAGGAAGGACGTTAGCCAAATCTAATTCAATTCATGTCCCTCACAACAATACCCCACCCTTATTTATAAAACTGCGCCTAACAGAATTGTAACCAACTTGGTATCTAGCTGCAATCGTATTCCTTCAGCTTTGCAGGGGCCTTCTTTTCACGTAACGGTCTGCTCATGTGGGTGGTGGCAATTGCTGACTCATTCCCCTTAGCCACGTCAGGAGATCCTTGGATCGTAACATTGCCACCGTCTGCAAAACGAACCTTGTCCTCAAGGTTCCATGATGAGTAGACAGCCCGAAATTCATCTGTTGGAACCCAAGATGCTTCAGCAGTGCTAAGACCCTCCCATTGCACCAAGACCTGTGGCTCCAAAACTCCAGCCTTCATAATGTCTCTAGTTGCCAGAATGTGAGAGGGGATCCGAGCAGTAACTGGGTTGTCCAGAAGTGGTAAAGGAATGCTTTGGCTTTCCGGATTGCCTTCACATTTCTTCAGAACAGAGACATGAAATACGGGATGTAATCGTGATGATGCGGGTAAGTCCAATTTGTAAGCAACGGAACCGATACGCTTCAGAACTTTAAAAGGGCCAAAGTATCTTTGGCTGAGCTTCTGGTTTCGATGGAGACGTAACGAGAGCTGTCGGTATGGTTGAAGCTTGACAAACAACCAGTCTCCAACTTCGAAAGAAATATCCCGCCTTTTCTTATCGGCCTGGTTCTTCATTCTGGTTTGTGCCCGCAGGAGGTTAGCCTTCAGTTGTTGAAGAATCATATCTCGCTGGGACAAATCGTGATCAAGGGTGGATAACTTGGCAGTACCTGGTATGTATCGGATCAAGGTTGGTGGGTCGCGGCCGTATAAAGCTCGGAAAGGTGTCATGCCAACGGAGCTATGGTAGGCGATGTGCACCAATACTACGCCCGAGGAAGCGGTGAACCCATGTGCGGAGACTCGGACCTGAAAGCCGGAGATACATTTCTAACACTTTGTTTACCGCCTCTGTCTGGCCATCCGTCTCGGGATGGTAGGCTGAACTCAAAGCCCTAGTAGTCCCCTGCAATTTAGTGAACTCATCCCAGAAAGTGCTCAAGAATAAAGGGTCACGATCACTGATTATTTTTGTAGGGATGCCATGAAGTTTAACTATCCCATTCAAGAAGACTTCAGCCAACTTTGCACTAGTAAAACTGCCAGGTAAAGCGAAGAAATGCGCAAATTTTGATAAACGGTCAACCACAACAAAGACGACTGTTTTACCGTAAGAGGGAGGAAGTCCGGTGATGAAGTCCATGCTGATTTCCTCGAATACTTGGGCTGGTAAGGGCAACGGTTGTAGCAATCCAGCTGGTGACAGCTGGGTAGATTTCATGGTTTGACAGACCATGCATGTCCTGACAAACTGTTGCACATCTTTTCGAATAGTGGCCCAATAAAAATTTGCTGCCAGGCGGTGGAGGGTACGTGTAACTCCTGCGTGTCCCCCTACCACTGAACAATGGAAATCCGTGAGTATTGCGTGTCGCAAATCTGGCAAATTAGGTACAACCAAGCGGTGGCGAAAAAACAGCAAGCCTTCATGGACCAGGTAATCCTTATACTGAGGATCCTTAGCAGCTACTCTCTCGTGGATGTACAATAATTCAGGATTAGAAGTATTCAAAGAACGGAACTCCTCCAATCTACTGAATTTCTGAACCGATAATGTAAGAAAGCATCCTGTAGGAACTCGGGATAAAGCGTCAGCCACAATATTCAGCTTACCAGGTCGATATAAAATTTCAAAATCGTACCCAACAAGTTTGTAAAGCCAGTGTTGTTGCTCTGGGGTCTGAATTGTGCATCTTTGTAAGGTTTTTTAAAGCTTTTTGATCCGTCACAATCGAAAACCTTCTGCCTAGCAGATATTGACGCCATTTGCCAACTGCCTGAGTGATGGCAAACATTTCTCTATGGTATGCTGGTGCCCCTTGCATCCGGGAAGAAAGTTTATGGCTGTAAAATGCAATCGGTCGACCTCGTTGGAGTAACACAGCCCCAATGCCTGTCCCCGAGGCGTCGGTCTCAATTAAAAACGGGGCAGAAAAATCTGGAAGTGCCAACAGCGGTGCATTACTCAAAGCAGTTTTAAGTTGATCAAATGCTGATTGTGCCGCAGTGGACCAAGCAAAGGCATCCTTCTTGAGCAGATCAGATAGAGGAGCTGCTATCTTAGCAAAGTTGTGTATGAAACGCCTGTAGTAACCGGCGAGACCAAGAAATCCACGAACGCCCTTAACGTTGATCGGAATGGGCCAGTCACGAATAGCAGAGATTTTAGAAGGGTCAACTCTCAAGCCATCCGCAGTGACTAAGTGGCCTAAGTATTCGATCTGAGTTTGTCCGAAGATGCATTTGCTCTCCTTAGCAACCAAGTGATTATCCCGTAAGGTTTCGAACACAAGCCGGAGGTGTTGGAGATGCTCATCCTGGGATTTACTATAAACAAGAATATCGTCAAAAAATATGAGTACGAATTGACGAATGTAAGGTTTAAAGATACCGGTCATGGTTGCTTGGAAGGTGGACGGAGCATTTGTAAGGCCAAAAGGCATTACGAGAAATTCGTAATGGCCTTCGTGGGTGCGGAAAGCCGTTTTAGCAATGTCCTCGGAACGGACCCGAATTTGGTGAAAACCGGCAAGCAAATCCAATTTAGAGAATACCTTAGCACCAAAGAGTTCATCAAAGAGTTCGTCGGCTGTCGGTATTGGAAACCGATCTCTAATAGTAATAGCATTGAGGGCACGGTAGTCGACGCAAAATCTCCAGGTACCGTCCTTCTTTTTAACCAATAACACCGGAGATGAAAAAGGGCTAGTGCTTGGTCGGATTATGCCGTCCCGAAGCATCTCTGTTACTTGCTTTTCTATTTCGTGTTTTTGGAAGTAAGGGTACCGATATGGCTTAACATTAATAGGGGCAGCATCAGGGGGCAAAAGAATGGCATGATCGGTGTCTCGGACTGGAGGCAACCCAGAAGCCTTAGTGAAGACATGTTGAAATTGCTGCAGTAGGGGTGCGAAGACAGAAGATGTTGTCGAAGATGTTTGATCAGGGTGGAATTGAATTTGCAGGCCAAAGAACTCAGCTACGGCCCCAACTTCCTGGCTCCGCCTCAGAGAATGTAGCTGAATAGGTTGTGGACTTTCACCTTTAATACCAGTCCAAGAAATAGTTTGAGTTCCCTGAACAAATTGGAAGGTGGAATCGGCATAGTTGGTGAGAACCGATCCAAGTGTGGCGAGCCAAGCCACACCAAGGACAACATCGGAGCCATGTAATGGTAAGATGTAGAAATCAGCGGTAATGGATGTGCCCTGTATCTGCAAATTAACATTGCGAATTTTACCCTCGCTATGAATAGTTTCCCCACTGCCCACAAGCACCGGAAACGAAATGGAGGGATCAACTTCTAAACCCAAGTAACGAGCAACCCTGCTCTGGATGAAATTGTGGGAGCTACCCCCGTCCAGCAAGACTTGTACTGGATGACCCTGTAACAAACCCATGAAGCGCAAGGTGGTAGGCGATACACAGCCGGACATGGCATTATAAGAGATCATGGTCGGAGCAGTAGGACCAGAGGAAATGTCGGTTGTACTGGAAGTGAGGGAAGGATCGGATTTGGTGTGTTCAGTGGCCGCCGGATGGGAATCAGAAGGATGGGAAGATGGGTCATCCACATCACTAGGGTAAGCATCATCCAGTAAAAACAACTGAGGCCTGTTACATTTGTGCCCACGAACGTATTTTTCATCACAATAGAAACAAAGGCCCTGTGCCTGTCGGCGTTGGACCTCAGCCTGGGTTAAGCGACGGGTCTGGAGTGGGCTGGTGGAAACCGGTACTGGGTGAGGTTTCGGGGGACCCAAGGGAGGAGGTGTAGGCAAAAGTCCCGACCCATGAGGTTTTCGGTCCCAATATGAAATACTCTTAAGGAGCAATTTACGGTTTTCAGACAGTTTGGCTTCCTGTAGGCGAGCTAAACTGATGGCATGGTTTAAGGAGGTAGGTCGGAAGGAGAGTACCTCGTTCTTTATGTCAGGCCGAAGTCCGGAAATGAAGCAGTCCACGAAGAACGAAGAGGGAAGGTCGGTGGTCTGGTTAGAGATGGTCTCGAACCTGGATTGGTAATCTTCGACAGTGGAAGTTTGCTGTAACTTGGCGAGCAACCCCTGAGGTTCCTCCAGAGTTGTTAATTTAAAACGTTCAACAAGTGCTTTGGTGAAGTTAGCCCAGCAAGATAACTGACGATTGCACTTCATCCATTGATACCAACGCCTCGCCTTGCCCTCGAAATGAAAAGCGGCCATCGTAATACGGACAGTATCTTCGGTTCTGTAGAATTCAAAGAATTCTTCGGCGTTGAAGATCCAGGATTCTGGGTCAGTGCCATCAAACTTAGAGAGGTCAACACGTGCAGCTTTGGGTTGGAAGGCAAAATCGGTATCTGGGGAGATGTTATTGGAAGGAGGGCGGCGGGTATGTGGTGTTTCATGGGTTGGGGATTTCTGTTTCAGAAGGTGTCCGATTTGAATGAGTTGTTTACTCATATCGTCCATTTGGTCCTTCATCAAGAGCATGGTTTCCTGTTGGGCCGAAACGGTGGATTGAAGGGAGTTCATGGTGGTTGATTGGGCGGCAACATCACCTTGGAGTTTGGTGACGGCGGTGTCGAGTTTGGCGAGACAGGTACTGTCAGCCATGGAGGAGAGGTCGAGAATGAAAGCACCAAAATGTGATGTTATGAATGATGCAAATAAAAAGTTCAAAGATAAAATTGATTATAGAACTCTGGCGTGATGATAAATGAGCAATTACAAGTACAACGAAGAGGAGGATTAGAATAGAAGAACTTACGGTACTTGGTACTCGAAAGGAGGAAGGAAGGGCGTTAGCCAAATCTAATTCAATTCATGTCCCTCACAACAATACCCCACCCTTATTTATAAAGCTGCGCTAATGAATTGTAACCAACTTGGTATCTAAATGCAATCGTATTCCTTGACTTTGCGGGGCCTTCTTTTCACGTAACGGTGCGCTTCGTGTGGGTGGTGGCAATTGCTGACTCATTCCCCTTAGCCACGTCAGGAGATCCTTGGATCGTAACATTGTCGAACGAAAGGTTTGAAATAATAGGTTGAGTGCAATGAGGTAATTTATTACTTAAAACCCAAGTTAAAGTAATAAAGAAAATAATCAATTCGCAATAAAATATTTTATACACTTTTCGTGAACATAGTAGTAAAAATATAAACAACACATCAATAAGTGATTAACTTTTTATTAAAAGCAATTATATATTGAACATAAAATTATATAACATTATGTAATTCTGTCACCACATAGTACAAAAATGAACTTGTCAATTTGTACCAGCAAATCTTGAAATTTTAAAAAATCCGTATTCAAATTTTATGACTATTAATAATAATTGTTATTATACATAATAATAATAATAATAATAATAATAATAATAATAATGATTTTTTTTGGACTAAAAGTGGATAGTTCTCACTTACCACTACAAGAGAAATCCTGAATTGCGATGGAATATTACCAATAGTATGAAAACCGTTACAATCACCGACCGAAAATGAGACGCCGTCGGGGAAGATAGTTGCGGAGAAAAGGCATTGCGACGGTCCAATATTCGGTCGGTGAATTTCGTTCTGGTTATTTACCGACAAACTATTCGGTCGGTAAAATTGTCGGTAAATACGTCCGATGGTCGTCCTTCATTAAAACCAAAACGACGTAGTTTTGAAGGAAGAAGAAGGGTTTATTCCATTTTCAAAACGACGTTGTTTTGGTTTAAACCAAAACGACGTCATTTTGAAAATGGAATAAACCCTTCTTCTTCCTCCTTTCTTCCTCTCCAGCCGCATACCTCCTTTCTTCCTCCTCGATCCGTTCTTCCTTCTCGAATACCTCCCTTCGACGGTTCTCCTCCAACTCTCGACTCTATCGCCGCCGGTCGCCGCCGTGTGTCGCCCAGTCGTCTCCTCCAACGTCGCCGGTCTTCGAAAGGTAAGTCCCTTTTTTCCTCCCTCCCCTCTTTGTCCGATAGATTTTCTTGTAGTGAATTGTCATAACTCATTGTATTAAAAACGTTGATGTGTGAGTTTTTCATTCTCTTTTATTCTTCTTCTTTTGATTACGAATATATATTTTTATAGCCAAAATGCTAAAAGTCAGATTTGATAGTTTAAGTTAAAAACATTTGATTACAAAAATATATTCACAGCTAAATGTTTTCATTCTTCTTCTTTTGGGTACAAATATATTTTTATAGTTGAAATGTCTTTAGCTATGAAATAAATTTGTAGCTAAAAATCACAATTCATATAATTTCAGTTACAACTACAAAATAAATTTCATAGCTAAAAGTTACATATCAAATAATTTGAGTTAAAAATATTTGGCTATGAAAATATATTTGTGGCTAAATGTTTTCATTCTTTTGTCCTTTAAATGTACATCAATTTGTTCTTAGGAATCACCAATGTACACATCATGTATATTTCTAAGTTCTTGTATTGACATTTAACGAGATAATTTGTGTTTCAACAGAAACTAAATTCTTAAAAGACAATACACACTAAAAAACAATCAATACATTCAGAGAATTAACTTCCACATGCATTCCTCATTTAACATTAATTTAGAATTAAAAATTTGTAGTTCCTTAAAGCAACGTATGTTCGCACATTTGACGTTGATTGGCTCACATGTAATAAAAATTTGTAGTTCCTTAATGTTTTCATTATGATTAGGTTGCTTTCGAGCTTGATGTAATATTTACAGTTTATACTTCAATCAAATCCTTGTTTTATCAGCCAAAAATGGTTGCTTAGGCCCTAAAGTATCTTAATGTATTTAATTCAGCCCGTAGACAAATTAAATGTTGGATTTAACCTTGGTTTCCATTTTTCTTTTATTCAAACTTCAAATTACAATGGGGACTTGATAGTTAATACTATATATGCAGGCACTATCTCTTTGAAGTACTGCATTACCGTCTTCTGGTTTTCTTAAAATTCTTTTGTATAACTGTGGCACTGCAACAGGATTTTAGTCCCTAAAAGTCCCTCATTCGTCACTGATAATATTTGGCAACGATATTAAATTGTCGTCCAAATCGTCGTAAAATCTTGATAGCAAAATATTATAGACAACTTTTTAACAAATCATCGCTAATTAGTTTTTGCTATAAGCCATATACTACGTAGTAGCAAAAAGAGAGCTGTGATGATACGGAAAATTGTCACCATTGATTGTTTGGTACGCTTAGTTTTCATTCAAAATTATTGGCGACGACATAACAAATGTAGCAAAAAAAAAATTGGTGTATTTTTGGAAATTGTATTATCTTTAAAGGATTCTTTAAATAATTATTTATCCATTACTGCACACGAATAGTATTTCACTCAAAAAAAAATGTTTGATATAATGGTCCCATCTAAGGCGTTAGATGTCAAAATATAATGACAAGATAGTGTTTCTGTTTTGTTGATCTGAAAATTAAAAACTTTACCTTATTTGTTTTAAGAAAAACAAGCGGCTAAATTAATGTTTATTTGATTTAAAGGTCAGATTAAAAATTATATACTTTAGGGATTATTTTAATATTTAATCCTTCTGAAAAAAAATTACACATGCAAAACTAAAATAGATATGTATAAGATTCAAATAGGAATCGGTAAATAGAGCTTCAAGAATCAATCCGTATACGTTCATTTTCATATATGGCAACATTTCATTATAAATCAATAGGTCAACGATCTAAGGCAATAATTGTTAGGCGCAATGTAAATTGCAAATAATTTGGCTACTTTCTTACCGTGCATATCTTATCAAATCTTGTGATTTCGACTAGATTTTTGATCTTATGTCAGTATGTGACATTTTATTCCGACTGAAAATGGTGCTAGAATAGGCGGGAACAGCTAAGATTCTTTGTTCCCTTAATTCTTCCTGTTTTCAAGTGATTTTGGTCATTTAATTTTTATGGATCCTATTTATTGAACGAATGAGTTTTTTTAAAACAGAATAAGAATGGGGTAATTTCTAATTAATACTGATAATCTGATCCGGAAGATGAATATTTGCACGTGTCATCACTTACGACGTTCAACAGAATGATAGATTTTGCAAAGATGATTTTTCTCACATACGTAAGTCGACCAAATTCATGAACCCAAGAATCTTATCACTAAACAGTTCTGGTCCAGTGCAACCGTCCCTACAAGTAAAGTGTACGTCTAGGGTTAACCTACTTTCATGTCATCTTAGATAAAGCCAGGAAATTTGGTGAAAATAAATTAAAGGTTGTCGGTCAGATTATTTCCTCTATAAATTGTAGTGCTTGACAACAACTGCACTTTTAAAATTAAGGTATGCTATGTAGTTACAGTAATATTACAGTTGGACGGTGTATGTCCAAATTAAGCTAAACATTGTAGAGTTAATGATCCTCAGACGCCAGTTTAAGGTTCGGTTCGGTTCAAGATGAGGTCATCTAGAAGCACAAACGTGCTTTTGACACGAAAGAGCTTCCTTATTCGAATTTTCAGCCGTTTAATTACTTTGGATGTTAATAAATATTTTTTTTATCACAAAAGTCTTTTTTTTTTAAATAAGTTACATGAATGTGTTTTTTTACTAGTAAAAACACATTCAAGCAACAAAAAAAACCAATGACATTAGGCAAAAATGCATAATACCCGCAATCCATGAAAACCTGCTCACCCATGTTCATAAACCTACAATCTATGAAAACCCACCTAAGTTCAACACTAACAATGAATTTTTTGGAGACATCGGGAAACCCAAGAGCAAATTAAAACGCCATACGATGTACCGAAACAAGAAAAAATTGACGTTGAATGCTTGGGAGGAAGAGGACTGATGACTATGAAGTAGGGAGGAAGAGAGAAAATGAAAGAGGGGAGGAAGCAGGAAGTTGCGGGTGACTTATGAGGCTATTCAAAATAATATTGTTCGGTTTTAAACCAAATAATATCATTTTAATTTTTGAAGAAACTAACATTTACTGACGTAAATATGATTACATTGGTAATTTCGATGCATAATTTTCACATCACCCATTACTATCATATTTACGTTGGTAATTTCGATGCATAATTTTCACATCACCCATTACTATCTATCTTTACGATAGAATTTACTATTCTGTCGTTATATTCTGATGGAAAAATCTTAGGAACAATTAACTTCTACGTTTATCGACGAAAATTTTAGTGGTCACAAAAAAACCTTTTTTTTTTCGACAAATTTATGGACAAAAAAATAATTTCTGTCACTAATTTACAATAGAATTTTTTTATCGTTAATTTTTGTCAATAATATGCTATTTTATTGTAATGTATTGTGTGTCTCCAAAACTTATTGAATGCAAAATTTGCTGATACAGATTTACTACTTATAAATATTAATTACGATTATTTATTTTCACTATCATAAACATGTATTTAAGTACATGTGGTTGCAATTTTAGATTTAGATTGATTAATTACGTATTTCTAATTAATCATTTTGAGAATTAACAATTTAAAATCATACGACAAATTGAATTTAAGTGGCTGTTTGGACACTTAATTTCAAAGAAACTAATTTTTTAAAAAAATAGAGCATTTATAAACTTTTCAACACTTGAAAATTATTTAAGAATTCCTTCTAATCACATAAACAGACTTTAAGGGCCAACCATAAAACAGAAGTTGAGTTGCTCTTTAATATTACGATGATTATTCACACTGCGTTTCCTTGAGAAGACCATGTAAAAGTTTAGTTGACAGCGAAACAAGCTATAGAAACATAGTTAATTAGTACAAAATAACTCATAGTGAAATGAGTATTGCTATAAAAACTTAAAAATACATATGATTTGTTATATAAGGCGTTAATAATCGACTGATGAGCAATTATTTCTTGAGCACCGATATTAATTTCGCCCTAAGAACCCTTTGGTAGTGGACAAAGTAGTTTCTATCACCTCCTTACACTTGTAAACGATAACAGAAAAGTCAGTCTATACATTGACAACAACCCGTACGAGTTCTCATCAGATCGGGTTGCAACTTTTCTAGATATTCTTAGTTAACTACAACATAATGGTCTTAATATGCTTATGCTATTCAATTGAGGACAAACAAGGTGCGGTTTGGTCATTTTCTTTTTCCGTTTTAAGAATACACTGAAAGGTGCAAGAATCATTTCCCATCAATCATCAATCAGTCTTATTTGTCGATAAGTGATCTTTATTAATTGTAATGTCTCAAGCTTTTGAAAGGTGAGTTAACGAGCTTTGACTGGTCAAAGGATAGAGTTAAGAAATATGGACACCTCGAACTCTACAAACTTCGTCCAATACGTGATAAACTCAATCAAGCAAGCTACAAGACAAAGTTACATCAAAATGGTAAACTGATGAAATAAGCTACAAGACAAAGTTACATCAAAATGGTAAACTGATGAAACTATGTACAGTTAATATGTAACAGTATATGTTAGAAACGTACAAGAGGTTAACTTCAAGGCGCGGGTGGGTTAGTAAGAAGTTCTTTCGGCTTAAATGAAGTTACGGACTTAAACTATCCTCATATATGTAGCCTTTTAAAATTTAAAGTTAGAGCTTTGCTTCCTGCAATAAATCTACCCGGTTCAAGCGGAGATTAATTTGGGTGCGGATGATCTAAAAATGTCTTTCCATAATTGAGATTCTTTTAGAACACCTTGTGGACAAAAAAAAAGAGAGAAGAAATATACTATAGACTAGTAATTAAATGTTTATAAAAAATGTAAATTTTATCTTTAAGTTGATAATGTTCTAATAAATTATAGTATTAAATTAGTTATCTCTTGATTTCAAACTTTGCAAATGTTGGAATTGACTGAAAAAGCAATTATACCAAGAAAGATGCTTCTTTGAAAGGGCAATATTATAGAGTGAATGCGGTGGCTTCATCAATATGTCGTCTTGCTCTATCAAGAATTAAGACTATAGCAGCAATCACTCCAAATTCTCTAACTACAGCGGGTAGCATTATATGAGATAGTGACGGTAATTGACTTGGAGGATTCACTCAGATTCTAGCATGGTGTGCTCCGTTGTCTGTCGAACTCTGGAAAGTTTTTACAGAATTCTCACTCGCCTGGAGCCTAGGCTTCCACGGCATAGAATTGGAAGTAGATTCGCTTGCGGTACACAAGATCATCTCTTTCTCGGCCAACCGTACAATGGTGCTCAACCCTATAATAACGGACATCCACGAACCGTTCACCCAGAACTGATCTATTGTTTATCGACATGTCTACCGAAAGAGCAATAGATATGCTGACTGACTTGTCATTCAGGCTGAACATTTTGACGTTGGTGTAACATATTTTGATATTGCACCTATCAGGTGCCAATGTATCCTATTTGAGGATTTGCCATAAATCTTGGTCGGGTCGGTCGTGCTGGGTCTGAACCCAGTCATAACGACCCGTGGGTCGATCGGTCATCTTTCAAGGATCAGCCTCATACCTGTTGGTTATGCCAGGCCCACTCCACACATCCGTGGGCCCATTCGTAGGTGGAAGTCTCCCATGCATATGTAAAGACTTAAACCTAGCATCTACTCCATATATAAGGTATAACTCTGCCATAATAGAGGTACGTGACGATAAACCCTAATCTCCTTCGTTCACAGCGATAAAACCACACTAACCAAAACTGACTTGGGCGTCGGAGGGGCTTATCGGAAAACAAACCCCGACGTGCCTTTCTTATTTTGCAGGAACCTTCAAGCTAGAGCTCTCGGGAAAAGCAGCAAGCTCCATGGATCCGAATGGTAACATGCAGCCTCGTCAGAATCAGGCAGAATCAATTGGCGCCCACCGTGGGGCTCGACATCAGGGCATCACGTTTAGAAATACGCAGATCAGTCAGGCGGCAGCAACTAACCCTGATATAGCCGTTGTGGCGGCTCTGGCGTTACAACGAATGGGTTTGCAGCTACCTGCAACCCTGCCGCTGGCACATCATGCTTCCAGCACGCAGTCTTCGGACCCGAATAATCAACCGCAATCTCAAAACTTGGAACAAGAAGAACAGAACATAGCCCTGGAAGATAACGCTGGAATCAACATGCGCCTGAATCTCCAGTACCAATCAGATGCAGATCCTCTTGCGCCTGTGCACACCTCCCTTACCTGAAAACAGATCGAGGAAGCGATTGATCTGTTGATTCGCCAGATTTTACAATCTCAACCGGCACAACAGCAGTCGTCCGCACGGCCGATTAGTATAACGACCGATCGCCACCCTGCTAAAGCCCTAAAAAAAATCGTGGACGATCGGATCAATGCAGCCATGAGCTTCCGCCCGGATCGCCCAACAACTCAGTATAGCTCTCCCTTTACTCAGGCGATCTTGGATAGCCTCCCGGCGCCCGGCACCAAAATAGCGACGCCCGAAAAATATACTGGAAAGGCCGATCCCTTGGACTACCTACAACACTTCCAGTCGATGATGAATCTACATTGCGTTCCAGACGCCATTCAGTGTAATGCTTTCTGTACGACCTTTCAAGAGGGAGTTTGACGATGGTTCAATAGCTTACCTCCGAGCTGTATCACATGCTTTGAGGACTGTAGGTCGCTATTCCTCAACCAATTCGCTACAAGTAAGCGGCCGTAGAAGACGGCCTTGGAGGTAATGCAATTGACCCAAGGACGGAATGAAAGCTTGCGAAAGTTCATCACTCGGTTTAATAATGAAGCGGTCGAGGTCCCCGACCTCACTTGCTCGTCCATGTTGGCAACGCTTATGAATAACACGAGGGATGAGGAGTTCAAAAAGTCATTGGCCCTCGATCAGCCCCGATCCATTCAAGAAATAAGAAACAAGGCGGATAAGTACATTCAGCTCGAAGAAGTTATGAAAAATACGAAGCGTAGGACAGATGATCGCTCGCCAAATGACAGAGCGAATGGTTCGCACAAGTGGCAGAAAGGCCAGTCGAACTGGAGAAAACGGACCGATAGACAGGGATATCGACAGGAGTTCACCCCGCTCAATAGACGATATGCAGAAGTACTGGCGGCCGTGAGAGCGGACGGGGAACCCCTCCGAGAGCCAGGCAAGCTGAAGAGTCCTTACAAGAATAGCGACCCGGATTTGTATTGCCGCTTCCACAGAGACATTGGCCATGACACGGAAGATTGCTAGCATTTGAAAAGAGAAATCGAATTCCTTATCCAAAAGGGGAGGCTGGGTCAAATTGTAAAGCACGGACAAAATGTCGATCGAGATAACGAGCATAAGACCGGTCGGCCCGACAACAGGCGACGACCCTGAAGGCGAAACGATAGAAATGATGGAGGGAGGCAAAATGCGAATACTGACGATCGACGCGAAGTAAGGGGACGATCCAAGGCAAGAGACGATGGGAACACTGGGCAACAAGATGACCGACCGGTGAGGGTCATTAACATGATATTTAGTGGAAATGCAGCAGGGGGATCCACTGCTAAAGGAAGAAAGAGGTATGCCAGGCAGGTCGGCGAGGACTTGTCGACCAAAAGAAAGAAGCAGAACGATGGGATGATATCGTTCGATAAGTCTGACCTTGACGGTGTAAGTTGTCCTCATGACGACGCGCTCGTTGTAAATCTGAATATGGACGGCAACGAGGTGAAGTGGGTAATGATTGATACGGGAAGCTCGATCGACCTGTTGTATTATGATGCCTTCAAACAGATAGAGGTACCAAAGGATCGACTACTACCTATAGAAGGACCTATCAAAGGGGTAACTGGAGCATCAGCCTACCCGTTTGCCCGGGTCTATTTGAAAGTGAAGTTCGGGCAAAAGCCGCGTCAAATAAAGAAGGACGTTGAGTTCTTATTTGTGAAGTTTCAAGGGACGTACAATGCAATAATTGGACGAGCCACTCAAAACGTCCTTAGAGCGGTCGTCTCCACTTACTACCAAGTGATGAAATTCTCAACGCCCCATGGAATCGGTACTGTCAGGGGTCAACAGAGAATCGCTAGGGAGTGTTACTTAGTGGAAACAAAAACACTAGATGGGGTGGTAGTCCTGACGAGCTCTCTTGACGTGAGAGCCGATGAGGAGACGGAGAGAATGAACCCAGTGGAAGAAACGCAACGGGTCATACTAGATGAGGCCAACCGCTCCAAATTCACAAATCTAGGTTCCGAGCTTCAGAAAGACCTAGTTAAAGAAATCACGGATTGCTTGGTAGAAAACAGATCGATTTTCGCTTGGGTACCGAGCGACATGCTTGAAATTTCTCGATTAGTCGCATTGCACTCCCTTGGTATTCGACAAGATTACAAGCCGGTTAGACAAAAGAAGCGATGGCACGGCAAGGAGCGACAGGAGGTAATCGAGAAAGAAATAGATAAATTACTCGAAGCCGGGTTCATCCGAGAGGTCAAGTACCCCGAATGGCTCGCCAATGTGATGTTGGTGAAGAAGAAGAACGGAAAGTGGAGAATGTGTATTGACTTCACTGATCTAAACAAAGCGTGCCCAAAAGACAGTTTCCCTTTGCCCAAGATCGACCAGTTAGTAGACTCCACCTCTGGACATGAACTTCTCAGCTTTTTGGACGCTTTCTCGGGCTACCATCAGATTCAAATGAGCCTCGAAGACGAAAAGAAGACCGCCTTTATAACCGACCAGGGCACATACTGCTACCAAGTAATGCCTTTCGGCTTGAAGAATGCGGGGGCCACCTACTAGCGGCTCGTCATGGAAATTTTTAAGAAACAAATCGGTTGATCAGTCGAGGCCTATGTGGATGATATGGTAGTCAAAAGTAAGACGGTCGCGAAGCATGCGGAAGATCTCAGAGAAGTCTTCGGACCATAACAAATTCGGATGAAGTTGAACCCAAAAATCGTCTTTGAGTGGCATCCAAAAATTCACAGGGCTTATGATTACTCGGCGAGGAATTGAAGCTAATCTAGAGAAAATCGAAGCCATTGTCCAAATGCCTTCGCTGCGATGCTTGAAAGAAGTCCAGATATTGACCGGTCGGATAGTCTCTGGCGATTCATTTCAGTTAGGGGACAAGTGCCTCCCATTTTTCAAAATTTTAAGGAAAGTGGATATGACCCAATTCCAATGGCCGGATGAGTGCGAAAGAGCTTTCCAACACTTGAAGGAGTATTTAACAAGCCCACCGGTTTTGCAGAGCCCCGTTGAGGGGAAAATTCTGATTACCTATCTGGCGGTCACAGAGGGGGCGGTTAGCGCGGTTCTAGTTCGATCGGATGGCAAGGAGCAATTTTCGATCTACTACGTCAGCAAGGTACTAAGAGGGCCAGAAATGCGGTACGCGCCTATATAAAAGTTAGCTCTTTCCTTGATAACTGCGACGTGAAGCGAGGCCATATTTTCAAAGTCATACCATTGAGGTGTGGGTGACCCGACCTCTTAGGCAATGCCTCAAAAGCACGAGACCTCAGGCGGTTAATAAAATGGGCGGTAGAGTGGGGAGTTTGATATACATTATAAGCCTCGAACTACGATCAAGGCTCAGTGTTGGCGGACTTCGTTGCGAAATGAGTCGACCCAACTCATGAAGCGAGCAATGCCCTTTGGAGCTTATTAGTTGACGGTCGTCCAGCAGGGGGATCTGAGCGAGGAGTGGTATTGATTAGCCATATGGAAGAAAATATAGAATACACTCTTGGCTAGAATTTAAGGCCTCCAATATGAAGCGAAATCTGAGGCTCGATAGCCGACCTCCAATTAGCTAAGGAGATGGAGTAAAACATCGAAGGTATATAGCGATAGCCAGTAGTGGTCGGTCAAGTCACTTGTGATGTATGAAGCCAAGGGGAGCAGCATGATCAAGTATCAGGAGCTGGTAAAGCAGGAGTTAAGTAATTTCGAGTAGTACTCGATCAGTAGGATAGAACGAGCTCAAAATGTTAAGGCAGATGCGCTTTCCAAAATGACTTCCGATCGAGACGCCAAAAATAACGTTCTGGTCGAACGACTGGGTTGTCCTAGCATTCAGAAAGCCAAGGAAGTGCTTGACGTAAATACCGGTCGATCAAGTTGGATGGAACCGATCAGACGATACCTCATAAAGGGAACACAACCGGAAGAAACGTTAGAGGCCAAGAAACTGAGAATAAAGGCGGCCGAATACTCGGTCATTAATGACATCCTATCTGGCGATCTTCTGATCGCCCTTCTTTGCGATGCTTGGCGAAGAAGAGGCAGAACAAGCAATGGCCGAAGTCCACGAAGGAATGTGTGGAAACCACGTAGGAGGCAGAATGTTGGCTCATAGGCTGATTAGACAGGGGGATTACTGGCCGACAATGAGGAAAGACTGTCAGGATAAAGTCGATCGATGTGAAGCTTGCTAGAAAAACAGTAGCCTGTCTCATCAGCCGATCGAGAGAATGAAAATAGTGAGTCATCCTATCCCTTTTGCTCAATGGAGAATGGATATACTGGGGCCTTTCCCTCTCGGTCCTGGACAGAAGAAGTTCCTGATAGTGGCGGTGGAATACTTCACCAAATTGGTAGAAGCGGAAGCGGTCGCTTCTGATCTTGGCGAAGGTGGAGAACTTCGTAAGGAAAAATATACTAAGTCGCTTCGGGATGCCTATGGTGTTAGTTGCAGACAACGGTCGACAGTTCGATAATGATAAGTTCAAAGATTTCTGTGACCGACTAAAGATAAGGCTACAGTTGACCTCAGTAGCTCACCCCTAAAGCAACGATCTCGCGGAGAACACTAACAAAAAGATAATGGCGCTCTCGAAGCGCTGAGCGGATGAAAGACTTGGGTAGAAGAGCTAGACGAAGTATTGTGGGCATACAGAACCACACCAAATGGAGCCACAGGAGAAACATCGTTCAGGATGACCTTTGGGGCAGAAGCCCTAGTTCCGGTAGAAATGGTGTTGCACAATCAAAGAGTGTCGAGCTATGAAGAGGAGCGGAATAATGAAGCCCACCGAGCAGAACTCGTGCTTCTCAGTGAAGATAGGGATAGGGCAGCCGCTCGTTCGAAAGCCGTCAGAAAAAAAGCAACGAAGTTCTACAACAAAATAGTAAAGCCGAGTGACGTAAAGGTCGGGGGGTACGTCCTGCGAAAAGTCGAGGCGGCTAGGAAACACCTTGGAAAGCTCGGACAGGCGTGGGAAGGGTCTTATCAGGTGATCAAGCAAGCCGGACATGGCTCCTACATCCTACGCGATGCGAACGGGAAGATTCTATCGAGGCCCTGGAACTCTCGAAACTTGAAGGCGTTCTACCAGTAGATAAGTTTTATTTTAATTAATCTTTGTTTATTACTATTTTTGTACACAACCTGTGGGTACCTTTTTTCTGGCCCTACCAGTCAGGTTTTTTAACGGCCCACACCCTCATTATCATCAATAAAGGGGTTCTCAGTTTTCTCGGTAAAAAGGAATCTCATTAAATTTGGCAAAGAGTAGAAAATCCCAACGACATCGCTTGGCCGGGTCGCCAAGACAAGATCCTTGAGACCATAGCTCGGCCTCGACTATAGATCGACTAGGTTGCCAAGACGAGATCTTTGGAACCATCGATCGACTTCAACATCGTTCGGCCGGGTCGCCAAGACAAGATCCTTGGGACCACAGCTCAACCTCGACTATAGATCGACCAGGTTGCCAAGACGAGATCCTTCGAACCATCGATCGACTTCGACATCGCTAGGCTGGGTCGCCAAGATAAGATCCTTGAGACCACAGCTCGACCTCGACTATAGATCGACCAGGTTGCCAAGACGAGATCCTTGGAACCATCGATCGACTTTGACATCTCTCGGTCGGGTCGCCAAGACAAGATCCTTGGGACCACAGCTCGACCTCGACTATAGATCGACCAGGTTGCCAAGATGAGATCCTTGGAACCATCGATCGACTTCGACATTGCTCGGCCGGGTCGCCAAGACAAGATCCTTGGGACCACAGCTCGGCCTCGACTATAGATCGACCAGGTTGCCAAGACGAGATCCTTGAAACCATCGATCGACTTCGATATTGCTCGGCCGGGTCGCCAAGACAAGATCCTTAGGACCACAGCTCGGCCTCGACTATAGATCGACCAGGTTGCCAAGACGAGGTCCTTGAAACCATCGATCGACTTCGACATCGCTCGGTTGGGTCACCAAGACAAGATCCTTAGGACCACAGCTCGGCCACGACTATAGATCGACCAGGTTGCTAAGACGAGATCCTTGAAACCATCGATCGACTTCAACATCGCTCAGCCGGGTCGCCAAGACAAGATCCTTGGGACCACAGCTCGACCACGACTATAGATCGACCTCAACGCCGTTCGGCCATGAGCGACTTTACCAAATCCTACTATCGATCGAAAATAAAGAAAACAAACGCGAAAAACGACTTCGAAATAATGAAGGACAAAAATAAAAATCTCATTTCTTTGACTCCATCCTGGTCACAAGCCCGACCAGGTGAGCTTTAAAAATCAACAGAAGGAGAGCTATGAACAACCGGGGATGAGGTATGAACAGACGAGGGAACAGGAGGAGCCTTGGAGGTCGGGGGATGCACAGGAGAATCCTCAGAAGTGGACGGAATAATCGAGGCAGGAGCAGGGCCTGAGGGAGCAATCGGAGGAATATCCTCGTGAGAAAGCTCGTCTGACTCTTCTGAGCTAAGGTCTAGCTCTTCATCCGGGATTATAGTCCGCTCTCCCTCGGCCCACTCCCTCATCTGCTCCAAAGAAAGGCCGAGAGCAGGGGGGAGTAGCGACTCGGCATAATCCTCGAACGAAGGACACTCCACCCCGTCAGGAACATGAACCTCATGACACCTCTTTAGGATCGAAAGGGTCAAGTCGTAGGTGAACTCTAAACACTCTCCGTTCAGGAATCGCCTCTTCCACCGCTTTATCGCCTCGACCCTCTGCTTCTTGAGGGAGCATTGCAACTCCCTCAGTATATCCTCGGTCCTCCTCGGTCCTGCATTTACCCTCCACCGCTGCATGACAGTCCTGGAGGTACTTTTCTTTAAGCCCTCTCTCCGACTCCACTTCCCCATGCAAGACCTCACACTCCTTGGCCAGCTCGCCCTTCGTTGCAATTGCCCTGTTTTTCTCCTCCTCTTCCGCAACGAGTCGAGCTTTCAAAGCGTTTCTCTCCTCCTCCCCCGTAGCGAGCTGAGCTTTGAAAACACTTCTCTCCTCCTCCCAAAACATCCTCTCCTCTTCCAAAGATGAGAGCTGAGCCCCGAGAATGTTCTTCTCTTCCTTGGCCACAGAGAGCTCGGCCCTTAAAGTGTTCACCTGCTCAAGGAGGTCATGCACCTCCCAGTCCAGCGACTGAACAGTCCCGTCGAGCAGTTCGGTGCGTCAATGTATCGAAGAGACAAAAGCCAGCTCCCTCACACAGGTATGGACAATACGGGCCGACAGCTCCTGACGGGTCAGCGAGTCAATGCGTTCCTCGTCCACAGGGGGAACAACCTTTTCGGTAATATGAAGAGCCACATCGAGGTCCGCGATCGATGCAGTCTTATCCAGATTGATCGCTGGCTCCCATTTATCAGCGCTCGCTGCTCGTTTCGTCCCTTTGCCCTTATCTGATCGGGCAGTAAGCTCACCCATTTTCTTTTTCTCCTTGCCTTGGTCCGAAGGGTGAGAAGGCTGACCAGCAGCCCGGACGGTCTTTTTTCTCTTAAGAGGTGGCTCCACCTCCTCTTCCTCCTCCCCGTCAGAGCCCGCTTGGCCCGCGCATGCTAGTACGATCGGTAGCGACGCCGACACGACAGGACGGTCCTCAGTGGACGGAGGAGCCAGCAACACCGCATGGCCTGGCTCTACTGGTAGAGCGGCACCTTCACCGGTCTTCGCCTCCTTCCTTTTTTTCTTCTTTTTGGCCTGCCTTTTGGATTTAGGGGGAAAGGAGGACCCGGGGAAATCTTCTATCCTCACCATGGCTGCACAGCAATAAAACGAAACCAATACTAAAAAATATAGCAAATAATCGAACCACGAAGAATTGACGGTAGGCGGTTTCCTCTCTAGCCATTAATTTGTGACGAGTCGATTAGGAAAGAATCGACCGAGGCCCCCCTGCGATATCCTAGAATGAGCCGAGCAAAGTCATATCGGCCGAGCCCCTTTATAAGACTGACCACCTCCCACTCCTCTCTACTAAGAGATATGCTCGACGTGTTATTCCACCGCTCGGCTAAAGGATACCTCCACTGCTGGGACTCGAAAGAGGATCCTGGGGATTTCACAAAGAAATACTTGTTCGCCGGCGGAAATTTTGATTTGTTCAATTGGGCGATATCTGGCATCTCTGTACAGCAGAGAAGAGATCCCGGGCCCAGAGCTCGGACTCTGCTTCATCCTCAAAAAGTGACGTAGGATGCCAATCGAAGGAGGGCAGCCGAACTGATGGCAAAAGCAAAGCCAAACCATTGATAAACCTCTAGCCGTTCGGAGGAATTTGGCTCGGCATCAGCTGATAGGCAGCGCACACCTCGTCAACAATCGGGCGTCTGGGGCCTCATACATGCCTAATCGAGAAAAACTATTAGAGACAAAAAATACCCACTCGAGTTCTTTGTGGATTCGTTCGTGATTGAGGGCTAGCCTGGGTCCCTAGGACAAAGTGATGTTGTTCCTAATAACCGACCGATCGAACCTACTCCGAGCTATTGTACAGACGAGCTACAAGACCCTTGCATACTCCTTCGACCCTTCTCTTTGCTCAGACTCGAGGAGTAGGGGGAGCTTATGGTTGGGTCGGTCGTGCTGGGCTCGAACCCAGTCATAACGACCCGTGGGCCGATCGGTCATCTTTCAAGGATCGACCTCATACACATTGGTTCGCGCCAGCCCAGATCCACACATCCGTGGCCCCATTCGTAAGTGGAAGTCTCCCATGCATACATAAAGACTTAAACCTAGCATCTACTCCATATATAAGGTATAACTCTGCCATAATAGAGGTACGTGACGATAAACCCTAATTTTTTCCGTTCACAGCTATAAAACCACACCAACGGAATCCCGACTTGGGCGTCGGAGAACTTATCGGAACAACTATTTCGGCGTCGCTTTTATTTTTTGAGGAACCTCGAGTAGAGCCCCGGGAAAGCAATGAAGCTCCATGGATCCGAATGGTAACATACAGGCTCGTCAGAATCAGGCAGAAGCAAATCTATTTCCTCATATTTGTTTTGTAATCTGTTGCGGTAGTTTCCTTTTAATTAAAAAAAAAAGAATTAAGACTATACTAAAATAGAGCATAATAGTTGGTTTTGGAGAACCAACGTAAAGACAAACGTAATTATGTACATACGGGACCCCATTGTCATGTTCGCTCTACTCCTTTTGAATATATCAATATAGTCGTAGTCAAAGATTAATTGATTAGAGGGCAAGCCAACCAATTCTTCCTTTCTCAGTATCTTTCCATGAAATAGTTGGTGCATTGTAATGTTCTGCAATGTGAGGTCAGTAGACAGACAAAAACTGAATTCGTCGTATTGTACAATAAAGTCGAGATTCGCAGCGGCCAAATTTTAGGAGTTTCCATGCGGTACTACAACTATGATACAGGTACAACTTCAAGTCAATTCTTAATATTATTAGAGGAAATATATAATTAAATACCGAGATATGCTGATTTTATCTCTATGGATTATATCCTTATTATCCTTCATATTTCTGTGCAACATTCGGCAGGGGGTTTTTGCTTTCAGAAAGCGAAAATGTAAACAACTTCATTCTCTGCATAAGCATAAATGCGAAGAGGCAGTATCCAACTCATGCCCGGCAATGTCTACTGGTTTTCACCAAATTCCAAAGTGGAAGTACATCGTAAACTAGCGTGCAAGTATGTGTTTGCACAGCCACACGCAATTCAGGTAGACGGTAAGAGTTGCAGAGCCATGCAACGTAGCTGGACAATGTATCATGTCATGGGGTGTCAGATCGTGGACTACTTTTCTCGTCAAAATAATAATCATCATTGTTGATTGATAACTACACATATTTGGTCTATGGTTATTGTGCAAGGAATTAAAAAGGCGTTAGAGCAAGCATTGCAAATATATAAACCCTTTTGCTCACCTTTTTATTAATGGGATGAAGATATGTGGGGAAAGAATTTAAGCGGAGGATCTTACAACATGAATAGAACGAAGGAGCGAGATGAGCTTAGCATCAGAGGGGGCCCGCTCCCAGCTACTTGAGGCGGTTAATGTATTGTGTGCTTAATTAAACCGTATGCAACTTAAGGAAATTGGTGATTAATTGATGATACAACTGAGAAATTCAGGGTGCGGTCATTTTAAAAGAAATGAAAGAAAATAAAAATTTTAAATAATTTCTAAAGGAAGATTATTTTAATTCTCAAAAGATAATTAGCAATAATCATAACAATATATAAACATAAAATTGCACTCAAATATGAAGTTTAACTTTTTTGTAACTTCTTAAAAATTATTTTAAAAAAAGCTAATAATTGATCTCTAATTATGAACGAGTTGAGGAAACGCTATAATTAGTGTAAAAAATGATATGTTAGTAATGCCAACTCTAGTAAAGAATAAATTTATTTATATGAAGGTTGAAACCTTTTAGTAATTTAATCAAAATATGATTATAATTTAATTACCAATTAAGTCCAATTTGGTTCACTACAAGAAAAGTAGGAATTAGCGACGGATAATTTCCGACGGAAAATAAAGCGTAGCAAATTAGCGACAAAAATCGTATTTCCGTCGCTAATATCGACGTGAAAAAATTCATTTAGCGACGGTTATAATTTCCGTCGCTAAAAATAGAGGGAAACCATCCTGACAAAATTAGCGACGGACTTTAGGGATGGTAAAAGTTTCCATCAGTAATTGGACTGCAATTAGCGACGGAAAACATATTTCTGTCGCTAAATTGACGTGAAAAAATTTTGTTTAGCGACGGTTCTAATTTCTGTCACTAAAAATGGAGGGAAACTTAGGGATGGTAAAAGTTTCCGTCGGTAAGTATACTGAAATTATTATGGAGGGAAGGCGGCATAATAAAATTTAAAGGCGGGAATTAAAGGCGGTATAATAAGATTTAAAATTACCGACGAAAATTTTCGTTGCTAATTTCCGTCGGTAAATCACGTTTAAAATACCCGAACACCCCTTTCTTTTCCTTTGGTTCATCTTTTTCTTTCTTGCTTTTTTGTTTCTCCGGTTTCTTTATTACTCTTTCAATGATACAACCAACGTACTTTCCTTTTTCTATGTTAATGACAATTCTGGTTCTGTATGCTTGGATGCTATCAACCAGTCATGTAGTCCAACGTTTAGTAAGTAATAAATTTTCTTGTGCTTAACAAGCTCTTAGTCATTTAGTCTAATGGAAAAATGTTTATGTAGGGATTCTTTTTTGCATGGAAAAATGCCATAGCTATTGCTTTATTCAAATCGTTCGGACCTCTCAATGGTGATGCCGCATCATTGATGACTAGCGAGTTAACAACTGCAAGAAATCTTGTGATGAAAGTGCCCATGAATTTTAAATAGGGCAAAATTTAATATGAAGAAGAACTAAGATGAAATGACATTTTCTCGGATAAGATAAAATACTTTACATGTGTCTATTGAAATCGCAATATAAAGATACGTTAATCTATAAGTTTTATAATGTGAGTTTTAAAAATTTAAGTAGTGTCGAAGTTTACTTTTTGAGATCGTTGGCCATCTTTATCATTCGACTAGTTTATACAATTATCGTCGATGCGTTATATTCATCCGACCGATGTCGATGATAAATCTTGCGTAAATTACATAATTCCTAAAGCAACATTTTCACATTCATTAGCCAACATTCTTACTTAATAAAAGCAGAAAGAATGATAGGAACACATAAATTCAAAGAAAGAATACAAACCGGAAGACATAAACCTTGAGTACAACATATATTAAAATCCCGAAATACATAGTTCACCACACTATAAAAACTTCACTACGGAAAGTAAAACATGAAGCGATAGAAACTAAGAAGAAGCGAGTCAAAATAAGATGACAATAAAATCAAAATAGTTAATAGAGTTTAGCTTTGCCATGGAAGCGTCTTTATTTGTTTCAAAGCTTGAGCAAGATTTACGATTATGTGCTTTCTGTTTGGGTGCCTCTGCCATGGGAGCGTCTTTATTTGTTCCAGAGCTTGAAGGAGATTTGTGATTATCTCCTCTCTGTTTGGGTGTCATGAATTTTTCGTATAGCTTGTCAAGTTTCTCGTAACACTCTTCAATCTGTTTTAATGTTTCTCTAGGATCCGCATAACTTTGCAGTTCTCGGGAATTCATATTTCTGCGAACGGTCGTTCTTTGTTTGATGAAATAGAAGAAGTAACCTTGACTATTGTTATCTTTGTGGAATGAAGAATGGGATGAATTTATGCGTGGTATTAAATAAGGCGCAGTACTCGAAATGATTTTCCTACATATAGGCAAAAACATAGCTCAGCGATCAATTGAATCTATGTTTACTTCTGCAATACGTTATTGGTAGTATTTGACATTATTATAGCAGTTACAAGATTATTGTATATAACGAAAAGACGTCTCGATATCTGCTTTCTAGATTTTGGGGGTTAAATGTTTTCGAAGAAGGATTAGTCAATTGGTATACTCGAAGAAGACATAGGAATTGGTAGCGAAATTTAACCGAGTTGGAAATGACATCAATTGAGCTGCTTTAAATGAAGAAGTCAAAAGCAAGTGAAAGAAGCAAAAATGAGTTGAAGTAGTAAGAGGTTGAAAAGGCATTTAAAGAAGAAAAACCGACGGAAGTTCAAAAGTAGACGAAAGCAAAAGCGGTTGTTATCTTGGATAGATAATCTAATGGAAAATCTTGATAGTTGGCGAAAAATGACAAACAAGGGTCATCTGTTGGTGATCGTGGAAGCGGAGGTTACTTTCGACATGAGAAAATGTTTGTACAAGGAAGAGGGATGCGGTGGTTAAGTAGCGACTTTGCAATTTATGATAAATGCCACGATATCGAAGTTTACCTACTGAGGTTCTTATCTTTAGAGTTTTGTATCGTTGAAGCAAAATAATGATGAGACAGCAAAATTGAAAAGCAGAGCATAAGCGGAAGGTGAAAAGCATCTGAAAGAAGAAAAGTTTAAAAGTAAACGAAAGCAAAAGCGGTTGTTATCTTTGGATAGATAAGCGAAAAAATGACAAACAAGGGTCATCATTGGTGATCATGGAAAAATGGTGGAAAGAATGAGGCGAAGCGAGAGCAAAGAAAATAAGGCGAAGTAACGAAGCGCGACGGAAGGTGAAAAGCGACAAAAGAAGAAAAGGAGATGGCGGTTGAAAAGAAGGCGGAAGCAAAAGCGATTTAAAGGAAAAGCGAAGCAAAAGCGGCGCAGGAAAGCGAGGCGATCTGCGCATGATAATCTAATGGAAATTCTTGACACCTTGGCGAAAAGGAGAGACATTAAGGAGAGACAAATCTCAAAAGGATGTCGCAAATAAAGAATGCGTCTCGCAGACTTGGATATGAGGAAGATTGTAAATCGTTAATGAAGATTGTGAAAAGGAGATGGCGATTGAAAAGAAGGCGGAAGCAAAAGCGGCGAAAGGAAAAGCAGCCTTGAAGCAAAAGGAGAGGCAAGCAAAACGAGACGATCTCGGACGGATAAATGTTTATCTTTCTTGTAGTCATTCATAATGTGTGAATCGGTTTTGGGTAACACTCAAGTGTCCTTGTCTATAAGGTACTTTCAGAGGGTTGCGTCTGAATCGCTTAGATTTTGGATCGTTGAAGTAGAAATAATGATGAGACAATGACGATGAAAAAGACGCAGAAAAGAGAGGGAAGCTATTGAAAAGAGCGATTTAAAGAAGAAAAGGAGATAGCGGTTGAAAAGGATGGAAGCAAAAGTAGGCGGAAGCAAAAGCATTTAAAGCAAAAGCGACGCAAGCAAAAGCGAGGCCTTAAGCAAAACGAGACGATACTGCACAGATAATCTAATGGAAATTCTTCAACACCTTGGCCAAAATGAGAGACATTAAGGAGAGACAAATCTCAAAAAGGATACCGCAAATAAAGAATGCGTATTGCAGACTTGGATATGAGGAAGATTGTAAATACGTTAATGATGATTGTACTTTGAAGAATTGTAATATTATTACATCGTGTTATTTAAGACGATAGAAGTTGAGACTTCAATCAAACAAGTTGTACCTTGTGTATTTCCCTTTTTTTTTTAAAAAGCAACGAAAACGCTTAATTAAAACAAACTTCTTGTTTTCACAAGTCCTAGTGAAAAAAATAAAATATAATGTTTTTGCTCTCGTCAACTTTTGCATCTGTCTGCTTTTGCTTCCCTCTGTTTTTGCGTCTGTGTGCTTTTCAACTCCGTCTGTTTTACTTCTTTCGTCTCCTTTTAGGAGTTCCGTCTGCTTTTGTTTTCCTCTGCTATTGAACATGCGTCTGCTTTTTAAATCTTTCCTCTGCTTTCAACTTCCGTCTGCTTTTGCTTCCATCCGTTTTCAACTCCTCTTCTCTCTCTTTTTCTGTCTCATTATTGAAACTATGTTGGCCATTGAGAGTAAGCCACATTCATCACTTTACTTTCTATGCTTAATTTCTAAATTTTTATATGTCAATGAAGTTCTCAAGATGGAGTCGAGTATACTTGAGTTAGTGCCGTTGATGAACATCTCTCCAAGAATTTTCACAACCACAAGTAGTGGATTTGCCATACACCACATCTACCCCTCGAATGTCTCTCGACAACTTCTATCAATCCTCGTGGAGCTCTCTTAATTGAAATTGAGAGGATTGAAGGGATTCAACATGATAAATCTCGTCATATCCAAGTCATTGAGATACAACCTCTGAAGTACCTTATAGACAAGGACACTTGAGTGTTACCCAAAATTGATTCACACATTATGAATGACCACAAGAAAGATCAAGATTGTTACAATCTTCCTATTGGATCACAAGGACATTGACGGCGGACGTGGAGAATGATAGACATGATAAATCTCGTCATATCCAAGTCTCCAATCGCCTTCTTTATTTGAGCCATCATTTTCAGACGGCAACATGATAAATCTCCTCATATCCAAGTCTCGCTATACGACAAGAGTGGTGAACATTTATATTCCTTCGACAACAGAATGTAAGTGGACAAGAAGAACAACGAAACTTCGGAAAACATCCGTATGACCAAAAAAGAAGTGAAAGAAGATTTACAAGTAAGAGAGCAATAAAAGTAAGAGGCGATATCTGCGAATGAGCAAGAAGACACTATATGAGTAGTCACAAGGGCATGGATTGTGGGGCGCGTGCGTGGTCGTCGACAAAATATTGCATCGAAAGATTGGGTTAGGAGATTGTGTGTAGAGAGAAAGCGACACAACATGAATGACAATATGAATGAATGAAAAGATATAAGCAGATATCGAGAGTCATAAGGGCATGCATTCAAGCGCCGCTACCGACAAAAAATTGCATCAAGATCGTGTTAGAAGATTGCGCCTATATCGCTGAAGACACATAGATTATCCAAGAGATATATATATTAGTGATTCAGATTATTTAATATCCTAATGTAAATAGTATTATTCCTATTAGGTATAATAAAAATTTTAAACTACATTAATAAAAACAAATATGGAATGAGCCATTATTATGATCGTATAAAAAATATGAATATATTAATGAAGTTGAATAATAATAATGAATATAATAATCACGATAAAAATATTTAGAAAGTGATATTGCAAATGAGAATAAATATATGAATGAAGTTGAAAATAATAATGAATTGAATAATCATGATAAAAATCATTAGAAACCGATATTGCAAATAACAATAACATTAGAAGGTGATGAACCATCTGTTAAGTCAAAATGACTTCACATTTATGACTTTGATTAAGAACAAATAGTCAAGAAAAAAGCATTTGGAGAAAGAAAGATGACGGAGAAAGAAAAGCAGACTAAGTAGAAAAGCAGACGGATAATGAAAAGCATTTAAGTAGAAAAGCGATTTGAGAATAAAAAGCAGGCGAAGTAGAAAAGAGAGGAGAAAGAAAAAAGAGACGAAGTAGAAAAGTAGACGGAAGCCAAAAGCAGACGCATATGTTACTCTAATCTATCATGCGACAACACCAGCTCAATCAATCCGGCAAAGAATTCGTTTGACAGATTCAAGAGTGAAGCGGTAGAAGTCGACATCACTTTACGAAGGTTATGTTCAGAAGAAGGTGGTGCGTCTGATCCATGGAAATAGAGTATCGAGAGGCGCATATGTTCACGTAACCATTAAGTGAAGAACGGTTTGTAAGATCGATTTAATGTCATAATCGTTATGTCAACTCAATAGTCAAGGTAAAGTAACGACAAAACTAACGGCGTCAGAATGATTAGCTACAATGGTAACTTCTCTCACAAGACACTTGTGGAGGAAAGTCCGATAATCTCGAGGATTTTAATGACTCTAGAACACACCGGATTATATCTCTGCAAGTTGTGTAAAAGCAAAATCATCTCATGACGGTTGATTTTGTTTTCCCAATTTTCTCAAACATCCAAGCCTAAAAAGCTTACGAGTCGGTTTTAGCTCAAACAATGGAGCCAGCCATGATATTCGGAAAACATGTGAGTTTCGAGTCATTGAGGAATGATGGTATGGATGTGGAAGAGATTGTAAGAGCTGGTTGAGGAACTTCTTTGAGGTACAAGAACCCAGTATACACAAACGAGGTTTTCAATTTTGGAAGAATGCTCAGTTAGTAGACAACACTCTAGTATCATCAGTAGATGGTCTATCCGTTGTTGTGACTAAGGAGTTAATAAAGAAGGTGACCGATTGTCCGTCAGTTGGTGAGATCCTCTCTAGGAAGGCCGGATGGATACGCCAAGTCGGTATGAGAGAGGAAGATGTCAGAAGACAATTATATGGAGCCAACGATACATGGGAGAAGAAGAGCTCTAGTTTGGTTCCGAAGGCGAGGATTCTTCATGCAATTATGTTAAATTGCATTTTACCCAGAGCAGGTTCAAGGGATTTGGTGACTACGTTGGAGGAACAATGCTTGTTTTACCTGCTAAATCGCAATCCCATCAACTTTCCCTTCTTAATCTTTCACTACATGATTAAGGGGATGAAGGATACAAATACCTATCTTTACGGTATGTTGCTTACAAGGATTTTTAAGGAATCCGGAGTCGTCCTACATCGAGGACATAGAAGGATTGTACTTGTGAAGAGTAAGGTTGATTCAATCACAATCTGACGAATGGGTGTAACGATCAGAATCAAAGAAGAAGCCGACTCTTCAAGGAGAACTAGGACTGAGGGGGAGCATGTTTTGAAGATGAGTCGCGCTTCAAGTTCTCGACCTCAGGTGAGTACGAGAACGCCTGCGGATGAATTAAGAAGAATGATTGGAAGACCGCTAATAAAACAAACGAGTCGTCGAATTGAAGCAAGCTAATCCCCAATGACAGAAGAAGGTGCGCCAAAAAGAAAACGACAAAGTCTTTTAAGTGAAATTACAAAGAAGGCAAAGAGATCACGGAGGATTGGAAAGAAGACCGTGTCAACTGCTGGGGAAGTTAGTCGAGAGAAAGAAAACGTTGATGCTACTCAAATAGAAAAAGAAACTGCTCAGGAAACCTCCATTGCTCAACGGGAAGAACCAGTAGACCAAATCCTGGTTGAGGAGAATTGTAGTGAAGGAAAACCAGACGAAATTGTGGAATCAGACTCGGATAGTGATGAACGTTGTCTGATGGTATACAACTATGATCGGTTTTTGCGAAAACAGAGGCTGAAGATCAGAATGGTCGAAGTGGTTAGCAGAAAGAGACCTGCTAATGCATTTTGTATTGAACCAGTAAAGAAGATAGTTGCTGTGGTGCAACCTATGTTGATTAATAGTAAGACATGGGAATTACTAAAAGAAGATGAAAAGATGTTCTACCATGCTTTGAGGGACGCTGCTACTAAGCCATACCCTTCAAAACGTCCTATGAAACCGTAGTACTATTTTTTCGATCACTGAAAGTACAAAAATAAAGGTTGCACCAGATATTCAGCCAAGATATCCTTGGGATTTGACTAAGGGGAAGTCAAAATTGGTTTGTAGACAGAATAAAGATGAAGCGAGCTGTAGCTATACTGACAAGAAGGAAGACTGTCTAGTGGGGGGAAGTGTAATAACAGGGACATTTATTGAGTTCCTTGTTCAGAGGGTTCTGCGTATTAGACCGCTGTCTAATACAGTGTCTATTCAAGCAGATGCATTACTCCTGCAAGGAAGACAGTTGTTCATGCTGCCTGCTCCATTTGACTTAGATCTTTGTGAAGCTGAAACGTTTATTCGTCCACCAATGATTGAGATAAATGAAGAATATATTCTGACATCAGATGCTTATACTACTTCAATCCCATTCACTCTGTTAGAACCCGATCCCGAGACCGGATCCCAACTCCAACTATTTATACCTTAACATTAACGCTCATGCTCTTGCTTACATTCCACACCTATTGGACCCGTTTCCAGAGCCCAAAATTTGAGAGCCCTATAGCTTGCACTCCTACTTTGCGGCGTTTGATCTTTGTGGTTCCATAAGGGTGATGGCGTACACTACCTAATCATCAAAATCACATTTAGACTTGTTCATATCAATGTAGCTTAAGGCCTCACGTTCACACAGAGGCAAGAATCACCTTAATCGGAGTCATATAACTCAAGATACACTCCAAAAATCTAAGAGAGTTCATACCCGAAACATGCCCTCTTAACTGGCCTTTCACTTGTTTTAGGACAAACTTTCTCAATTTAACTCCAATTGATACCTAATTTTATGGAGTGAAAGATATGTATCTTATAAATCCAATGGTTCAAGCCTCACCTCATTTGGAGGTCGTATGAGAGAATTATGTCCGAAACATTGGACCATGCTCACTTCTGAAATTGGATTGAAACTCCTTTGACGCGATTTGCTATAACTTTTAATCTATAGCTCCAAATGCTTTTGTTCTTTCACCATACGAAAGTAGACATCTAGATCTACAACTCTCATGAAGACTACAAAGGCTGATTCTATCTCCTACATTCTGCAGCGTCCTATTTTTCCCATCATCTGATTTCTATCATCTGGTTTTCTATCTTCTGATTTCTATCCTCTGCTTTTCTATCTTCTGATTTCTATCTTCTACTTTTCTATCTTCTGATTTCTATCTTCTGCTTTCCTTCCTTCTTCTTTTCTATCTTCTGCTTTCTATCTTCTGCTTTCTATCTTCTGCTTTTCTATCTTCTGATTTCTATCTTCTGCTTTCCTTCCTTCTGCTTTTCTATCTTCTGCTTTTCTATCTTCTGATTTCTATCTTCTACTTTCCTTCGTTCTGCTTTTCTATCTTCTGCTTTCTATCTTCTGCTTTTCTATCTTCTGATTTCTATCTTCTGCTTTCCTTCCTTCTGCTTTTCTATCTTACGCTTTCTATCTTACGCTTTCTATCTTCCGTTTTCTATCTTGATTTCTATCTTCGCTTTCTATCTTCGCTTTCTATCTTACCTTTTCTATCTTCTTGATTTCTATCGTCGCTTTCCTTCCTTCCTTTTCTATCTTCTGCTTTCTATCTTCTGATTTCTATCTTCCTTTCCTTCCTACGCTTTTCTATCTTCGCTTTTCTATCTTGATTTCTATCTTACCTTTTCTATCTTACGCTTTCTATCTTACGCTTTCTATCTTCTGCTTTTCTATCTTCTGATTTCTATCTTCTGCTTTCTATCTTTTGCTTTCCTATCTTCTGCTTTCTATCTTCTGCTTTCTATCTTCTGCTTTTCTTCCTTCTGCTTTTCTATCTTCTGATTTCTATCTTCTGCTTTTCTATCTTCTGCTTTCTATCTTCTGCTTTCTATCTTCTGCTTTTCTATCTTCTGCTTTCTATCTTCTGTTTTCCTTCCTTCTGCTTTTTTGTAAGGCTCATATCTTTTAAATCCGAACTCCAAATTTAGCAAACGATATACCCTTGGAAAGCTCTAACCTTCTACTACAATATTCATGAAGGCTCATTTATCTAATTCAAGTCCTACGAAGGTCAAAATCTGAGGCAAAGTTCTGTCAAATTTTGGGAAAATTTGACAGCTCTTCCCTTGAAAGTACATCTATCCAATTTATCAATCCTAATACTTTCACCTGCGTAAGACTCATCATACAACCTCATATAACATGATTAAACCCTAAGGTATCTTCAAACACCATTCGAAGCAACAGCCACACTCTTAATCATCTATCATATCCAAACTATAATAATGATGCAATTGGCTTAAACATGCATGGATTTCTCAAAATACATTTGAACTTAGCATTCTTGCATTTCATTTACGTTCAAAGTGAGTAGCTTACAATGCTTTAGTGGGCATTTCAAGCCCTTTTTACAACATAGTTCGAAATACACTTCCAAAATACTACACTTTTCTTAAAATGCATCTAAAGCATTGTTTACAACAATTTGCTTGAAATACATCAAAACATAATTCTTGGAGTATGCCTTGAGCTCATTCTTCATGATCCCATCTTTATCTGGAGATGGGACGAGAAGGTGAGGTGAGCTTTAAACTCCGTGGGTGACACATTTATATTTAGGCTAATAAGCTACATTGCTTCATTAATCATACTTTTAGCAACTTGCATAGAAATCATGAAATCATGCAATTCATAAAATTTATCAATCTCAAAACATAATGTTCATGCTTCATATCATTCTCATTCTTGCAAAATATACGCTAACATGTAAACACATAGTGATGGTTCAAAAGTCCACGGAGTTCTTGATGAGCTACACAAGTGTAGTCATATCTTTGAGAGTCCTAAAAGGAACATCCTATGCCACAATCGGGCAGCCGGCGAAGACTATCTTGGTCGACGGCACGTGACTCTGCTGGTGGACTTAACTAACCCACATAACACTTAATTTCATGCATAAAAGCTGGACTTGTCTTGTCCGTTGACTAATTTTCTGAAAATGGATATTCAAGCCTCCATAAAGCTGATCATGCTTAAAGCACATTTCATGCTTAGCTCACATTTCATGATCTCATTCATGCTCATCCAATTTATGGCAATTTCAAGCAACGTCATGCACTAATCAATTTCTCACCTAATGGCAATCATCCATCAATTTATACACAATCAAAAGTCAATCAATGCTCATTTTAAGATAGTTGGAAAAACATTAATTTTCCTTAGTTAAGATAATATTTAAGCATTACTAACATAAAGATAAAAGTGAAACCCACCTTATATCCTTGCTTAAGCTTGCCTAAGGAAGTTCCTCTTCTTGTTCTCCTCTTCTTTCTTGTCCTCCTTCATTCATGGCAAGGAAAGAACCTCACATCATTTAGGGTTTCTAAAATTGAAAACCTAATGAACCTTAATCATGAAATCAACCCTAGAATCACTAAACCCATCTTCTTTCTAAGCTTTCTAAACCATAAAATCAAGCCAAACTCAAACTACATTTCATAACTTACCTTGAATCTTTACTCAACCCAAGGGTTTCTTATATCAAAATAAAGCTTAGACTCTCCTCTTCACTTTTCTTCTTGCTCTTTTTCAAAACTCACTCACTTTCATGGAAATGCCAAAACCCTAGCAAGCTCCTTTCTTCTTCTCCTTTCTTTCCTCTTCTACGAAACTTCTCCTCTTCTCCTTTAATTTCAGAAATCTCACTTCTTCCTACACTAACTCACTTAAACTCCTCCTTTTATACTTCTTCTCTAATCCACTTAAGCCCAAAAGGCCCAAGCCTTCATTTAATTCCTTCTTCTTTCATTTTCCTACATCCTCCTTACTTCCTCTTTATCCTACAACTTACTTAGGCCCAATTATCTTTAAGCCCATTTTATCTTTCTTTTCTTTCCTACCTCATTAAAACCCAACTAATTCATTTAATTCCACTAACTCATTACCTAACATCTTTAATGCCAACTCAGATACTCAATGTCAAGTTAATTAATGTTAACATAATTTACTTAATTACTCTAATCATGCTTAATTACATAAAATTTTTGGGGCTAACATTTCTCCCCCCTAAGAAATTTAGTCCTCGAAATTCTTACCGACTCTTTGAAGAGGTGTGGATACTTCTCCTTCATTGCATCCAAGGGTTCCCACGCCTCTTCAATGCATGATTTCTCCAAAGGACTTTAACTAGTCAATCGTCTTGTTTCGAGAACTTTCTCCTTGCTATCTAGAATCGCTCTCGGCATCTCCTCATAGCTCGATCATCACTCAATTTGAACCTCGAGGTCAATTATGTGAGAAGGATCGATCTGTACCTTCTCAACATAGAAACATGAAAACGTCGTGGATCCGAGACAACTCGAGGCAATGCTAATCTGTAAGCTAACGGCCGATCCTCTCTAAAATTTCATACGGACCCACATATCGAGGGCTTAACTTCCCTTTCTTGCGAATCTCATAACTCCTTCCATGGAGACGCTCTTGAGAACACCTTGTCACCCATTGCATAATCCATTTCTTTTACATTAGCATCGGCATAGCTTTTCATTCATCTGGCGGCGCTTTAAGTCGCCGTTTGATTACCTCCACTTTCTCAACATCATCTGGACCAACTCTAGTCTCACTAGCTTCCTCTCACCTTCCTCATCCCAGCATATCGGAGTCCTGCATCTTCTGCCATAAAGGGCTTCATAAGGAGCCATCTGTATGCTCGAATGGTACGAATTGTTGTAAGCAAATTCGACCAACGGCAAATGATCATCCCATGCTCCTCTGAAGTCCATGACACATGCTCTAAGCATCCCTCTAGAGTCTGATTGTCCTCTCGATGACCATCCGTCGAGGATGAAATGTCAGTTTGAAATTCAATTTAGTTCCTAATGTTTCCTGCAGACTTCCCAAAATCTCGAGGTGAATCGAGGATCCCATCGGATACTATAGAATCCTGAACTCCATGTAACCTTACCACTTCATCAATGTATTTCTTTGCTAAGACTTGCAAGGAATCTGCTTGCCTAATTGCGGAAAATGGGCTGACTTGGTCAACCGATCAACAATAACCCAAATGGCATCATGCTTCTTCGTCCTCGGCAAACTCATCGTAAAATCCATCAGGATCCTTTTCCACTTCCATTCAGAATGGACAATGGCTATGACATGCTGAAGGTGCACAGTGTTCACCTTGACTTGCGACACACTAGACATCCGCTCACATACTCTGCTACATCCCTCTTCATGCCTTTTCACCGTAAATGTTCCTTGAAATCTCAGACATTACGGTGTTGCTGGAGTGCATGGAATAAGGCGCGTTGTGTGCCTCATCCATGATCTCATCCTTAACTAATTTATCATTCGGGATACATAACCTGCTTCGACTACCATTAGCCCATCATCTCTCACTACCACTTCGCATCGCTTACCATTACAGATTTCCTCACGGCTTACTCGCCTACATCCCGCCTCCCGCAACTCCTTAACTTTCTCTCTAAGTATCGGCCTCACTTTGAATTGAGCAAGAATACAATCGACCGATCCTGTTTTAGACTTATCTTAAGCTTGGCCATTTTCTCCAATAGAGGCAAGTAAACCGCTGAACATAAGCTATCGATGACTTCCTACTCAATGCATCCGCCACTACATTAGCCTTGCTCGATGATACTCTATCATCGTGTCATAGTCCTGAGCAACTCTAACCATCTTCTACCTCAGTTCATTCTTTCGGCTCATGATGTACTTAAGACTTTTGTGATCCGTGAAAACCCTTATGCGAACCCCATACGATAGTGTCTCCATATCTTTAAGGCAAAAATCATCGCTTGCCAATTCCAGATCATGAGTCGGATAATTCAACTCATATGGCTTCAATCGCCGTGAAGCATAGGCTATCACTTTGTCATTCTCGCATTAACACACAACCTAAGCCTCTTCTCGAAGCATCATCAGATCTTCATACCCCAGATCTCCATTAGGCGGGATTAAAATGGCAACACTAGTTAACCGCCGCTTAAGCTCCTCAAAACTCTGCTGGCAATCCTCATTCCAGATAAATCTGCCGATTCTTCCTTAATACTTAGTCATAGGCGCACTATTATTGAGAATCCTTCCACAAACCTTCGTAATATCCTGCCAGCCCGTAAAACTCCGTACCTCTTTTCTTGTCTTAGGCTCTTGCCAATTCACTCTCGCTTCCACTTTTCTCGGATCAACATGAATTCCTTTCTTTGGAAATCACATGTCGAGGAAAACTACTTCACGCAGCCAAAATTCACACTTGCTAAATTTGGCATACAGACTCGCTCTCTCAATCTCTGCAATACTATTACGAGATCTTTGTTCATGCTCTCCTTCATCCTTAGAATAGAGCAGAATGTCATCAATGAACACTATGACAAACTGATCTAAGAACTCCTGAAAAACCCTATTCATAAGGTCCATGAATGCAGCTGGAGCATTGGTCAGTCCGAATGGCATGACCCGAACTCATAGTGCCCGTAGCGGGTCCTGAAAGCTGTCTTGTTAACATCAAACTCCCTGATTCGGAGTTGATGATAACCTGATCTTAAGTCAATCTTCAAAAGACCCTTGCTCCTCATGGTGATCAAATAAATCATCTATCCGTGGCAACGGATACTTATTCTGAATCGTCATCTTGTTAAGCCTTCTATAGTCTATGCACATCCTCCACGTTCCATCCTTCTTCTTAACAAACAGGACCGGAGCTCCCCAAGGTGAAGAACTCGGCCTGATGAACTGCTTCTCCAACAATTCCTGCAATTGCTCCTTGAGTTCTCTCAATTCAACTGGAGCCATTCTATAAGGTGGTATGGAGATTGGCGGCCAGGAATCAAGTCAATTCAACTCAATTTCCCTCACCGCGGCAACCCCGTAATTCTTCTCGAATAAATCAGAAACTCCTCACAACCCGATAATCTTCTAATCACCCACATTCAGTTCTGAATCCACTACATGCGCCAAAAAGGCCTCACACCCTTGGCTCATCATATTGTTAGCTAACATAGCCGAAATGATCCTCGGAACTGGCAGCTTCCTGTCCCCCTTAAAGACCACTTTCTGACCATCTCCTAGATCAAATTCTACTTCCTTGAGACTACAATCTAGCTTTGCCTTAAATCTCTCCATAACATCCATCCCCAATATCACATCCAATCCTTGAAGGTCTAGAGGTAGTAGATCTACTACTAGTCTAGCACCACCGATGCTAAGCTCACAATCCTTGTAAATCAAACTGATCACCACCTTACTCCCTAAAGGAGTACTAACAACCAAAAAATTGTCCATAATCTCAGGACATACAGCATGCATATTCATACTTGAGGAAACAAATGAGTGTGTGGAGCCAGTATCAATTAACACATAAACAGGAGAGTCAAATAACTGAGCCATACCAGTCACAACTTCAGGAGCAGCTGCAGCTTCCTCTCTGGTCATGGCAAATACTCTAGCTGGCGCTGACCTCATGCCCTTGGTCTCCTGCAGGATTAGCCCTCTTGATCGCTTCCAGGCATCGCTTACAATCGGCCCGGTTCCCACTGCCTCGCTCGCCTCTGAGCTTGAGCTTGGGAACCCTCCTGTCTCGACCTCTGGGACAATCTCTCATCATATGCCCTTCTCCACACTGAAACAACCACCAAAGCCCTTGAGACACCTCCCGGATGAAACTTCCGCATTGATCACACCGAGGATACTTGCCCTTCCATGACTTCCCGAGCCTCCCACACTAGAGACACATTCGTAAATTGCCTGGGCTGCGACTCTTGGCGGGACCACTCACGCCCATGCCACTGAGTATGATGGGTCCCGTGCTCCTCCAGTCTTTGGAGCACTCACTCCATTCCCGGAAGATTGCTCTCCGTTCTTTCTTTTCCTACTCACTTCACCTTTAATATTCTCCACTTCTCGGCTGGGCCAGATCTACCAACTAGTGATAGTCATGGAAATTATGGATCAGCACCTTCTCCCTGATCCCTAGGTGCAGTCCGCTCTCAAACTTGCGGCACTTATCCTCTTCTGTCGCCACAATATTTGCTGCATATCGAGACAGTTGAGTGAACTTCAGCTCATATTCACTCACGCTCTGCTCCCTCTCATGAAGCTCAAACTCCCCGCCTTCTCTTGGATGTAAACCCTCGAAAGTACTTCCTCCCGAAAACTTCTAGAAACTCCTTCCATGTCACTCTGGAGGTACTACTCGATCATGGGCACCGCCTCCCACCAAGTCTGATCCCCTGCAATAAACTAGTCAGATACTCTACCCTCTCCCCATCCGAACACTTCATCTCGACTCAGGACCTCTCGGTCCTCTTGAACCATGCTTCGCCTCCTGGATTAGTAGTCCCTGAAATCGACAACCCCATACTTAGGAGTTGTCATCGCCCACCCAATCTGCTGAGCTGGCATCCGAGCTTGGGTCCTTGGCCCATGGCATTGATGAAAGCTTAGGCGAAGGCTGAAAGAGCTGGGATCTACTTGAGGCATAGGAGGGGCTGGAGGCACTTCATGCTACACACTCGGTGCCTCTGAATCTGAAACAGGGATGGTCCCTGCATCCTGGAAAATGTGGGATTCATCCGTACCTCCCCTCTGAGAGCCTGATCGAGCTTGAGCTCCTCGAGTTCTTCTTGGAGGCATATTACTCCTTTTAGTGAAAACATTTCAAATCTTTAGCTCATGCTTGTAAGACAAGTTCAAATCATGTAAAACAATTCAAAATCAATGATGCATGTACTGTATTTAAAACAAGTTTAAAGCTCATGTAACATGATGTATCTTGACTCTACTCTTGAGGCTACCCACTAGGTTCCTAGAAATCATAAACCTAGAGTCGCTCGATACCAACAGATGTTAGAACCCGATCCCGAGACCGGATCCCAACTCCAACTATTTATACCTTAACATTAACGCTCATGCTCTTGCTTACATTCCACACCTATTGGACCCGTTTCCAGAGCCCAAAATTTGAGCCCTATAGCTTGCGCTCCTACTTTCTGCGGCGTTTGATCTTGTGGTTCCATAAGGGTGATGAGCGTACACTACCTAATCATCAAAATCACATTTAGACTTGTTCATATCAATGTAGCTTAAGGCCTCACGTTCACACAGAGGCAAGAATCACCTTAATCGGAGTCATATAACTCAAGATACACTCCAAAAATCTAAGAGAATTCATACCCGAAACATGCCCTCTTAACTGGCCTTTCACTTGTTTTAGGACAAACTTTCTCAATTTAACTCCAATTGATACCGAATTTTATGGAGTGAAATATATGTATCTTATCAATCCAATGGTTCAAGCCTCACCTCATTTGGAGGTCGTATGAGAGAATTATGCCCAAAACATTGGACCATGCTCACTTCTGAAATCGGATTGAAACTCCTTTGGCGCGATTTGCTATAACTTTTAATATATAGCTCCAAATGCTTTCTTTCTTTCACCATACGAAAGTAGACATCTAGATCTACAACTCTCATGAAGACTACAAAGGCTGATTCTATCTCCTACATTCTACAGCGTCCTATTTTTCCCATCATCTGATTTCTATCATCTGGTTTTCTATCTTCTGATTTCTATCTTCTGCTTTTCTATCTTCTGATTTCTATCTTCTGCTTTTCTATCTTCTGATTTCTATCTTCTGCTTTCCTTCCTTCTGCTTTTCTATCTTCTGCTTTCTATCTTCTGCTTTTCTATCTTCTGATTTCTATCTTCTGCTTTCCTTCCTTCTGCTTTTCTATCTTCTGCTTTTCTATCTTCTGATTTCTATCTTCTACTTTCCTTCGTTCTGCTTTTCTATCTTCTGCTTTCTATCTTCTGCTTTCTATCTTCTGCTTTTCTATCTTCTGATTTCTATCTTCCCTTTCCTTCTTTCGCTTTTCTATCTTCGCTTTCTATCTTCTCGCTTTCTATCTTACCTTTTCTATCTTGATTTCTATCTTACGCTTTCTATCTTACGCTTTTCTATCTTGATTTCTATCTTCTTCTTTCCTTCCTTCGCTTTTCTATCTTCCGCTTTCTATCTTCTGATTTCTATCTTCGCTTTCCTTCCTTCTGCTTTTTATCTTCGCTTTTCTATCTTGATTTCTATCTTCCTTTTCTATCTTACGCTTTCTATCTTCGCTTTTCTATCTTGATTTCTATCTTACGCTTTCTATCTTCGCTTTCTATCTTACGCTTTCTATCTTACGCTTCTATCTTCGCTTTTCTTCATACCTTTTCTATCTTCTGATTTCTATCTTACCTTTTCTATCTTACGCTTTCTATCTTCTTTCTTATCTTACGCTTTTCTATCTTACTTTCTATCTTACTTTCCTTCCTTATGCTTTTTGTAAGGCTCATATCTTTTAACTCGAACTCCAAATTTAGCAAACGATATACCCTTGAAAGCTCTAACCTTCTACTACAATATTCATAAAGGCTCATTTATCTAATTCAAGTCCTCGAAGGTCAAAATCTGAGGCGAAGTTCTGTCAAATTTTGGGAAAATTTGACAGCTCTTCCTGAAAGTACATCTATCCAATTTATCAATCCTAATACTTCCACCGCGTAAGACTCATCATACAACCTCATATAACATGATTAAACCCTAAGGTATCTTCAAAACCATTCAAGCAACAACCACACTCTTAATCATCAATCATATCCAAACTATAATAATGATGCAATTGGCTTAAACATGCATGGATTTCTCAAAATACATTTGAACTTAGCATTCTTGCATTTCATTTACGTTCAAAGTGAGTAGCTTATAATGCTTTAGTGGGCATTTCAAGCCTTTTTACAACATAGTTCAAATACACTTCCAAAATACTACACTTTTCTTAAATGCATCTAAAGCATTGTTTACAACAATTTGCTTGAAATACATCAAAACATAATTCTTGGGTATGCTTTGAGCTCATTCTTCATGATCCCGATCTTTACCGGAGATGGGACGGGAAGGTGGGGTGAGCTTTACCCATGGGTGACACATTTATATTTAGGCTAATAAGCTACATTGCTTCATTAATCATACTTTTAGCAACTTGCATAGAAATCATGAAATCATGCAATTCATGAAATTTATCAATCTCAAAACATAATGTTCATGCTTCATATCATTCTCATTCTTGCAAAATATACGCTAACATGTAAACACATAGCCGATGGTTCAAAAGTCCACGGTTATCGATGAGCTACACAAGTGTAGTCATATCTTGAGAGTCCTAAAAGGAACATCCTATGCCACAATCGGGCAGCCGAGCGAAGGCTATCTTGGTCGACGTGCACGTGACTCTATTGGTGGACTTAACTAACCCACATAACACTTAATTTCATGCATAAAAGCTGGACTTGTCTTGTCCACGACTAAATTTCTGAAAATGGATATTCAAGCCTCCATAAAGTGATCATGCTTAAAGCACATTTCATGCTTAGCTCACATTTCATGATCTCATTCATGCTCATCCAATTTATGGCAATTTCAAGCAATGTCATGCACTAATCAATTTCTCACCTAATGGCAATCATCCATCAATTTATACACAATCAAAAGTCAATCAATGCTCATTCTAAGATAGTTGGAAAAACATTAATTTTCCTTAGTTAAGATAATATTTAAGCATTACTAACATAAAGATAAAAGTGAAACCCACCTTATATCCTTGCTTAAGCTTGCTAAGGAAGTTCCTCTTCTTGTTCTCCTCTTCTTTCTTGTCCTCCTTCATTCATGGCAAGGAAAGAACCTCACATCATTTAGGGTTTCTAAAATTGAAAACCTAATGAACCTTAATCATGAAATCAACCCTAGAATCACTAAACCCATCTTCTTTCTAAGCTTTCTAAACCATAAAATCAAGCCAAACTCAAACTACATTTCATAACTTACCTTGAATCTTTACTCAACCCAAGGGTTTCTTGTATCAAAATAAAGCTTAGACTCTCCTCTTCACTTTTCTTCTTGCTCTTTCTTCAAAACTCACTCACTTTCATGGAAATGCCAAAACCCTAGCAAGCTCCTTTCTTCTTCTCCTTTCTTTCCTCTTCACGTAAACTTCTTCCTCTTCTCCTTTAAATTTCAGTAAATCTCACTTCTTCCTACACTAACTCACTTAAACTCCTCCTTTTATACTTCTTCTCTAATCCACTTAAGCCCAAAAGGCCCAAGCCTTCATTTAATTCCTTCTTCTTTCATTTTTCCTACATCCTCCTTACTTCCTCTTTATCCTACAACTTACTTAGGCCCAATTATCTTTAAGCCCATTTTATCTTTCTTTTCTTTCCTACCTCATTAAAACCCAACTAATTCATTTAATTCCACTAACTCATTACCTAACATCTTTAATGCCAACTCGTATTACTCAATGTCAAGTTAATTAATGTTAACATAATTTACTTAATTACTCTAATCATGCTTAATTACATAAAAATTTTTGGGGCTAACACACTCCTCCCTCAGGAGATGTTTGTCAAGCCTCCTTGTGGATTGACCGACCAGATGAACTTAGCAGATTACGTCGTGATTTCAATGAGATGAAGGAGACGATGAATGATCTGAAGAAGATGATGACAGAACTGCTAAAGAGCCACCATGGTTAATCATTTTTTATTATAACAAATAGGGGGAGGATAAGAGCAGGAAAGAAGAGAATGAACAAGGGGAGAAGAGGATAAGCAGAAAAGAAGAGAGTGTTCAGAAATGAATGTGTGACTCAAGTAGACGAAGAAAGGAAGAAGTCAAAGAAGAAGTACTGAAGATAAGTTTTTATTTTCTTCAAACTTTTGTAATTTTGTTTTTTTTATATAGTTTATTATCATCAAAAGGCGGAGATTTTAAGTTCAAATGACTTTAGTTAGATATGATTTTGATGAATAACAAAAGAACAAACAAAAACGAACACGAGCGATGTGAAGCGACGCTTGACACAAAGCGAGACGCAGACGCCAAGCAAGCGGCGTAGAAACAAAGCACCACGCTAAACAAAGCGATCGCGGACACAAAGCAATAAAGTTTAACGCAGAGACAAAGCAGAGGCGGCGTGAATAGTAAAGCGGCGCAGATGCAAATAGTAACATAGACGAAGGCGTGTATATAAAGTGAGGAGAACAATCAAGAGCGTACCACAAGAGTCGATTCGAGTTGGTTACATAACTCAATGATTAACTTTCTTTAAAGATTAAAGAAAGAAGAATGAGGAAGCGATTGGATCTGAAGGCTAAAAATACAAGTCGAAGTCGAAGATTGTAAAGTTAGACAAGGTGAGAAAAGTGATCGTAAAAGCATGAAGTCCAAATTTAGCCGAGAGCTATTTTATCAGAATGACCTTTTAATACTTTTCAGAGAGAAAGTAGTACAGACCCCGCCCCGTGACAAAATATTGCATCGAGTCAGATGATTGCGTGTATATCGCGTGAAGACAGAAGATAAAATATTGGATGAGAAGGTTGGGTCAGAAAATTAACGGAATTAAAAATTAAAGTTTAAGATTTGCATTGTATTAAGTAGTAAAACAGATTAAGTAGAAAACAAAGGCATAAAGAAAATGCATTTAAGTAGAAAAAGACGGAGAATAAAAAATGTATTTAAGTAGAAAAACAGACGGAGAAAGAAAATAAGAGACGAAGTAGAAAAGCAGACGGAAGCCAAAAACAGTCGCATATGTTACTCCAATGTATTTCCACAACACCAGTATAATCAATCTGTCAAAGAATCCGATTCAGCATTCAAAAGTGAAGCACATACAAGTGAGACATCACTTTTTGAGAGAGTATGTTCAGAGGAAGGGGGTGCGTCTACAGTGGATGGAAACAGAGTATCAGTAGGCAAACATGTTAACAAAACCATTAAGTGAAGAACGGTTTCAGAAGATCAGACGCAATGTGATAATGGTTATGTTAAGTGAACAATCGAGCAGATGTAACGAGAAAACTAACGGCGTCAAAAATAGTGAGGTACAGCTGGTAACTTCTCTGACAAGAAAGTTGTGGAGGGAAAGTGTGATAATCTCGACGATTTCAATGACTCTAGAACACTCAGGACTATATCTGTAGAAGTAGCCTAAAAGTAAAATCATTACGGTTATTCTCGTCTCTAGACGGTTCATTTTGCTTTCCCAATTCTATCGAACATCTAACCTAAAAAGCTTACGGTGAGTTTTTCGCTCGAAACAATGGAGCCAACCATGATATTCTAAGACATGTGGATTTCGAGTCATTGAGGAATGATGGTATGGATGTGGGCGAGATTGTAAGAGCTGGTTGGAGGAACTTCTTTCAGTGCACGAGAACCAAGTATACACAAATGAGGTTTTCCACTTTTGGAAGAATGCTCGGTAGTAGACAAAGCGTAGTATCTTGATAGATGGTATATCCGTTGTTGTGACTAAGGAGTTGATAAAGAAGGTGACCGATTGTCCGTCAGTTGGTCACACCCTCTCTACCAAGGTGGGATGGATGTCTGAAGTCGGTATGCGAGAGGAAGATGTGACAAGACAATTATATGGAGCCAATGACCCATGGCAGAGGAAGACCTCGAGTTTGGTTCCTAAGGCTAGGGTTCTTTATGCAATTTTGTTTAATTGCATTCTACCCAGAGCAGGTTCAAGACATTTGGTGACCACTCTGGACGAACAATGTTTGTTCTACTTTTTGAATGGTAATCCCATAGGCTTACCCTTCTTAATCTTTCATTACATGATTAAGGGGATGAAGGATTCAAATAGTTATCCTTATGGGATGCTTCTGACAAGGATTTTTAAGGAATCCGGTATCGCTCAACACAAAGGATATAGAAGGAATATGGTTGTGAAGAGTAAGATTGATGCACACACCATACGGCGTATGGGTCTGAACACAGTGATGAAAGAGGAAGCGGACTCTTCAACAAGAACAAGGACCGAGGGGAGCTTCAAGCAAGAAGACTCGAACTTCAAGTTGTGAAGTTGAAGTGAGTATGAGATCGGCTCCGGATGAAATAAGGAAAGTGTCGGAAGACCGTTGATAAAGCAGCGAATCTTCAAATCAAGAAAGCCAATCCGGAGGACAGAAACAAGGTGCGCTAAAAGACAAGGAGAAAGTCTTCTAAGTGAAGCTACAAAGAAGGAAAGAGATCACGGAGGATTAGGACTACGAGGCAACAAGAACAAAAGAATGTCGAGAAGCAGTGAAGCGTAATCTTCTCCATGTGGTGCACCTAGACAAACAAGATCCTTAGTCTCTATTCGGAAGAGGATAGAGGCATAAAACCAAGGAGACCAAGAAGAAGAGAAAGGCGAAGCGAGAAGAGAAAAGGTGAAGCCGACAAAACTTCAAGACTAACGAGAGGCGGTGCAAGGAAGACCGCTAGGAAGTTAGTCGGAAGAAAGAAATCTCGATCTTTGCTCAAAGACAAAAGCAAATGAGCAAAGCGAGTTCAGATATCCTGTTAACCAACCAAAGGAGGTTAATCTGGTTGAGACTACTCTTGTTAATGATCAACTGAAGTTACAGCAGATTCAACTTTAGTGAGGACACCGAAGGAAGTATCTGTTCAATCTAGTTTGATCGTTCATGACTATTCGAATATTTAAGAAAGGATAAGCTTGAAGTCGGTGGTTGAGAGCGTGACAAGAAGGAGTACTTCAATTGCTATCTTGACCAACCCGGAAGACAAATAAAGGCGTCTTGCGACCTATTTTGATAAATAGTGAGTCATGGCACATTTTGAATGAAGGCGAAAGGAACTTCTATGATACTTTAAAGATGCTGGTACAAGGCCATACCCTACTCAAATGTGTTCTCGATCAGTACACTATTTATCCAATCCGTAACGCATCGTAATAAAGGTTGTACCAGACATACAGCCACGATATCCATTGAATTTGAATAAGGGGAAGTCGAAGCTATTTCCTGAAGAAGATAGTGATGATCTGTCCTCAGATCAAATAGCAGAAGAAGTGCGCAAAATTAATGAGGCATGCGCTTTTACACAAAATAAAGACGATGCGAGCTGCAATTATCTTGATAAGCAAGAAGGCCGTCCAAATGGGAAGAATAATGAGAGGACATTCATCAATCCCTCGTTGACACAGTTCTGCGTATTAGACCCCTATCTCATACACTGTATATTCAAGCACAAGCGTTACCCCTGCAAGGAAGACAGTTACTGATGCTGCCTGCTCCATTTGACTTGAATCTTCCTGAAGCTGATACGTTGATTCGTCCACCGTCTATTGTGCTTAATGAGGAGTACACTCCGACCTCTGATGCTTATACTACTACAATTGCGTTCACTGCTCCCTCAGCAGATGAAGATCAATCGTCCTTACCGGTGACTCAAGATGAACTCGGTGATTATGGGGAATTGATGAGATGAAGGAGGCGATGAATTATCTGAAGAAGATGATGACAGAACTACTAAAGAGTCGTCGTCCTTAATGATTTTTATTATAACAAATAGGAGGAGAAGAGAATGAACAAAGGGAGAAGAAGCGGGAGCGAGAAAAGGATGTTGAGAAAAGCGATTGTAAATGTAGCGAGACGGAGAAAGGAAGAAGTCAAAGAAGTAGTTTTGTAGATAAGTTTTTTTGTTTTCATAAGATTGTATTTTTCCCTTGTATATAATTCGTGATCATCAAATTATAACAAATTAACTTTACATGATTTGTTAAAGGGAGATTGTTAAGTCCAAATGACTCAACTTAAAAATATTTTGATGTATCACAAACAAAATAAATAAAAAGGAAGTTAGACAGACGAAATCGAACACAGACAAAGTTGAAGACAGAGGAAGTCCAACACAGATGATTTCAACACAGGGGAAGTCAGACAAACGAAGTCGAACACAGACGGTGTGAACACAGAGGAAGTCGAGTTAATTCTGTAACTCAACTCATTAACCGTTTCTTTAAAGATTTTACATTCAGCGTTATCATAACTTAAGGTTTTTTTTAGTTGTATGAAATGGATTTTTCAAAGTTTAGATATAGAGTTATCAGCAGGGTGTCTAAGAGGGAAGATATATAGTCGCCCAATAAAAGAGTAAAGTTGAAAAGTTCAACTGTTTGCAGTCCTCATGTTTGCTTACTTACGGAATCGTTATCTGAAATAAATTATTTTGACCGTGTCCGAGAAGTCTATGACGTATGAATTGAAGCGTCATTTTGTGTTACAGTTCACTTCGCAATACGCTATTGGCGGTGTTTGACATGATTATTATTATTTAGACGGAAACTCTTTGACATTATTATAGCGGCGAAGATCGTACCTATTAATTGAAAATTCAATCTACGTGACAGGAAAAACTATGCGATTTGATCTATTGAAAAGTATGTAAAGCCAAAATGAGTTGACATATATGATTTTAATGAATAATAGGCGAAGAAAGCAGATTTAAGTAGAAAAGCAGGCGGAGAATGCGAAAGCATAAATAATATGTTGACTTGAGTCTTATTAATAACCTTAGTGTTCAACCGCTTCTTCAATCTTGCTTGAACCTTGAAACAAGCGGTTATTTAGTGAAGTTCATTTTTTACTTTTGCTTTAAATGCGATTTTGATCCTCCGTCTGCTTTTCCTTCTTTCGCCTACTTGTCACATTTTATGCGCTTTTAACGTTCACGTAAATATTAATTAATTGTCCAAAGAATATTGGCCTTTAGTTATGAATTTTTATATATTTAATATGTTCATTTGGAGGAAAAATTTCAGTCTTGAGAATCCCAGCGACTCTGAACACGGTGACAAGGCCCTTTGTATAACTTCAAATCGAAACCGTTCGAGTAGCATCAACCTTTAGAGGTGTTATCTTTCTCTCTCTCAAATCCTTTCGAGGACATAACCATTGAAGAGCAGATTATCTGAATTAGATTAAAATCGAAGCAATGGGCGGAGCTATGATGTATGGAAAGCATGTGGACTTGAATCTCTGCGAAGAGATGGAATGGATATCGAGCCGGAGATTATTCGAGGCGGTTGGAGAAATTTCTTGAAGTCCGAGAGGATGTATATCCAAATCAGGTATTTGATTTTGGAAGTATGCACAGATGGTGGAAAAGACTATTGTCTCAACGGTAGACGGACTTAGCATTATTGTGACAATGGACTTGATTGAGAAGGTTACTGGATGTTCATCCGTTGGAGAGAAGCTTTGTAGCAAGGCGAAATGGATGACCACGGTCGGTTTAAAGGAAGAAGATGTTACTAAACAGCTTTATGGAGTGAATGACATATGGGAAAGGAAGACCTCAAGTCTGGTCCCAAAAGCTAGGATTCTTCATGCGATTCTGCTCAACTGCATCATACCAAGAGTGGGTTCAAGACACTTGGTAACTACCTTGGATGAGCAGTGCCTATTCTACCTGCTGAACCACGAACCAGTAAATTTACCATTTTTGATCTTTCATTATATGGTGAAAAGAATGAAAGATACAACAAGTTATCCGTACGGCATGCTGTTGACAAGAGTTTTCAGAGAATCGAAAATTCGTCTTGGAAGTGAAAAAGACCTAAGAGTCCCTGTAAAAGTGCTATCAATTTAGGTACTATAAACAGAATGGGCTTGAAGGATCTGAGCGAGAAAGCAGAGATTACGAGAACACGGCTAGGATTCAGCGAGGGTTAACGAAGGTGGGTCCAAAAGGAAAGCAGAGGACTACATTCGATCTGCAGACGCATATGATGCTACAGATTGCGTTCTAGAACTCCCAATGAGATAATGATCAACCTTCTTTGCCTTGTGACTTGCATAATGAAGTACAAAGTTTAAGTCAAAGTAAAAGAATGAAGGAAACAATGAATCGACCGGAGAAGATGATGATGACGCGTGCGAGCGAGGATGATAGATATGCGAGAAGATCTTTGTCGAAATTTATGCGAGTCATGACCATTAATTATTTTTATTATAACAAATAGGGAGAAGAAGAAAATGGAGAAGAATATGGGAGAATTAAATGAAACCATTATGTCAAAGGGAGGAAGATCAAACCGAGAGCGAAAAGCGCGATGAAGATGAAGAAAATATGAAGTTGGCGTTTTCTTATTCTATTTTATTTTTTTCTTGTATAATTTGTTATGATATATATATATATATATGTATATATATATATATATATATATATATGTGACTTACGTCGATGGAGAGGAAGCTTCTTATAGGCTTTGTCAAAAGTTGCATTTAAAATTATTAAATGACTAAAAGACAAAATGAAGATGGTGTTGGTGTGTGACATGTGGCCATATGTAGAAGGAAAAACACCTATTTGAAGACTAAAGAGGTGGATGATGGTGGGTTTTGAAATCGAATGAAAAGGGTTTTGAGAAAATCCTAAGCTTTCATCTCTTCTGCGTCAATCATCTTGAAGCTTGTTCGGCCGCAGCTTCCTCCATCATCTTCTCCAAGCTCACAGTTCTTATGTTCACTTAGTTTTAAAAAATTTAAAAGGTTTGATTAACTTTGATTCACCACCCTTTGTGAAAAGAAGTTAGTATTTACCAAAACATTTTAAAAAAGAATAAGTTTAGATATAGAGGTATCGGCGGGTGTCCGGCGGGGAAGATATGTAGTCGGTTAAGGAAAAATTAAAGTTGAAGAGTTGCGATTAATGTTAAATGAGGCGATCTTCACGGGATGATAAAGTGAAAGAGAAACGATTTACCTTGAGAAAAGTTAAAAAGCAGTTTAAATGTGCATGAATAGTTTCCAAGAAGGATTAGTCAATTCAGATACTTGAAGGATTATGGAATCGATGAATGAAATTTAATGCGGGTTGTAAATGACATCAAGTTAAGCTGGTTTAAATTTGTTAGTTCATATTATGATGAAGAACACCTTGGTTGTTTGTCGGTTTTTCGTCAAGGTGTTGAAGACTTTTCACAAGATTACATCAGAATGCTTGTAGGCTACTTATGTTGATGATGATAGTTCGCAACCGCATAACGAAGATGACATGGGAGTGGAAGCAGTTCAAAGAAATTAGATGATATAATACAAACTCTATCATCGAGGCCGGCACGAGATAACGTTGAGGATATTCCAAACCCGATGGATTGAAAAAGATTGGAACTATGGGAGTTCGATCCGGAAGATCTAATAAGCTGGAGCGAAGATGGGCGAAGTCGACCAAAGCGAGCGAAGTTGAGAAATAGACGAAGTCGAAAAGCGAGCGAAGTATGGGAAGAGATACAAACACGAGGCGAAGTTGAGAACACGAGCGAAGGCGATAAGATGAGCGAAGTTAACAACACGACGAAGTTCACAACACGAGCGAAGGTGACCACACGGTAGGAGTTCACAATATAGACGAAGTTAATAACAAAGACGAAGTTAACAACGTAAATGAAGTTGATAAAGCGATTAAGCACATGCAAGATTCAGTTTCGAGTTAGATACAGACGTCAATCAATAATTGTTTCTTTGAAGATTCAAGAAGAAAGAATCAAGCGATTATAGATGAAAGTTCTAAATACAAGTCGAAAGTTATGAGAATCTGGGTTTTTTCCTATTACGACGAGTATCTGCAGTAGATTGGGCCTCTGATTGTGGCGTACATTCGTTGTTGCTCATCGGCTTATCCATTTATGACGGCGAGTGGTATTCAGCATCGGAGAATCTTTTTTCAAGACATTGTTTAGCTGACGAAGAAGAATCATGAATTTTATCTGAAAATATCAGAAACCAACATATATTAAGCAAGCAATATAAGTGGAGATGAATTTAAACTAAATGCCACATACAAAAATAATTACAGATGATGTTATAGATAAAACCAAGATGAAGTAAGAATAAGAAGCACCTGAGAGCGGTGAAAGTGAAGTCATTGTATTTCATGATCATCAATTTTCAGCGATAAACAACGATAATCGTTGCACCCCAAGAAGAAAGTGTTTGCTGGCTTCACGTGCGTAAGAAAGTTATCGCTTTTCAATTGTGCGTATAGTTTCTCGAGGAGATCGATGTTCTTATAACGGAAAAAAATTTGTCCATTGTCGATTGGAATAAGTGAGCGAAGATACTTGCGGTGATTAAACTGGAAATGTAAATGAAAGAAGGAAGGGAAAATATAACCACATTGTAATACTTCATAGCTTCAACGGCGGTAAAGTTTAATAGTTTTTCAGCGAGGTCGGCGAAAATCAAAGCCGTTATAGTTCCGGTTTCTTCGGTCAAATTCATGTCATATCGACATCTGTTCAATAAAGTCACAATAGTCAAAAAGGAGAAGGGTAGGCAAAAAAGTAGTGCAGGTGACATGGAAGTTAAAAAGTTATGCGAAAATTATGGACTGGACACGGAAAGAATAAGCAAGAAATGGAAGATTGCAAATAGAAGCACAAACCTTGGCTCTGCTGTCCGTTTCTCTCTACAGTAATTGCAAGTGAAGAGAACTCCAGATGCAACAGCTGTAGATCGGAAGCATTTGTTGCATGCCATATACCAGAATTTTTGCAAAATGTGTTGAAAAGATATTTTGGCTTCAATCCATGATATCTAAGGAAAAGTCTGTAAGAATGTTCAGAGGAAGAAGTTTCAAATTCAATATGTGAGCGGAATATGTAGATGCGATTACCTTGTGTCAGACCCCGATCCCAGGAGCCCGACTGTCCCGGGATGTGAGCCCGAGTGGAGCCCATCCCCGAGAAACTTGCCTTGCTGAGACCTTAAACTTGTCACTCTTACTCTTACTATAGTACCATAGACGTGGGACCCGCTTTGAATGACTTTCGTTGTCCCAAACCTTGCGCTTATAATCTTGCAGGATTCTTAATTGTAACTCCACCTTCGTGGCAAGCACACACCATGTATACACTAAAATCATGGGTTGAACTATTCATATAATTTGTAGCTTTATGTCTCAAGTTCTCCCTGAAACAAGAATCACCTTAATCGGAGTCATATACTCAAAATACACTCCAAAAACCTAAGATAGTTCATACCCGAAATATGCCCTCTTAACTGACCTTTCACTTGTTTTAGAGCAAACTTTCTCAATTTAACTCCAATTGATACCGGATTTTATTGAGTGAACAATATGTGTCTTATAAATCCAATGGTTCAAGCCTCACCTCATTTGGAGGTCGTATGAGGGAAATATGCCCAAAACAACGGACCATGCTCACTTCCGAAATCGAATCAAAACTCTTTTGGCGCGATTGCTATAACTTTTAATATATAGCTACAAATGTTTTCGTTCTTTCACCATATGAAAGTAAACATCTATATCTACAACTCTTATGAATACTACAAAGGCTGATTCTATCTCCTACATTCTACAGCGTCCTATTTTTACATCATCTGATTTCTATCATCTGGTTTTCTATCGTCTGATTTCTATCATCTGGTTTTCTATCGTCTGATTTCTATCATCTGGTTTTCTATCGTCTGATTTCTATCATCTGGTTTTCTATCGTTTGATTTCTATCATCTGGTTTTCTATTGTCTGATTTCTATCTCTTGCTTTCCTTCCTTCTGCTTTTTTATCTTCTGATTTCTATCTTCTGCTTTCCTTCCTTCTGCTTTTCTATCTTCTAATTTCTATCTTCTGCTTTCCTTCCTTCTGCTTTTTATCTTCTGATTTCTATCTTCTGCTTTCCTTCCTTCTGCTTTTCTATCTTCTGATTTCTATCTTCCTTTCCTTCCTTCCTTTTCTATCTTACGCTTTCCTTCCTACCTTTTCTATCTTGATTTCTATCTTCTTTTGTTCTTCCTACGCTTCTATCTTACTCTTTTCTAGTAAGGATCATATCTTTTGACTCGAACTCCAAATTTAGCAAACGATATACCCTTGGAAAACTCTAAACTCCTACTACAATCTTCATGAAGGCTCATTGAACTAATTCATAGCCAAAGAGGGTCTAATATTGAGGCGGTTCGCCAATTTTAGGAAAATTTGACAAGACATCCCCTTAAAATGCAACTACCCAATTTTCAATTCTAAGACTTCCACTGCATAAAACTCATCATACAACCTCATATAACATGATTAAACCCTAAGGTATCTTCAAACACCATTCGAAGCAACAGCCACACTCTTAATCATCTATCATATCCAAACTATAACAATGATTCAATTGTCTTAAACATACATGGATTTCTCAAAATACATTAAAACTGAACATTTTTTTTTTGCTTTCATAATTCATTCATTTCATCTTCATCAAATCATGTCATGTTCATACAATGCTTTAGTGGGCATTTCAAGCCCAATTACAATGAAGTTTCAAAATACAATATCTTCTCAAAATGCAACTAAAGCATTGTTTTACAAAAATCATTTCAAATACAAAATCAAAAGAAAATCTTGGAGTAAATGCCTTTAAGCTTGCTCCTCGGGATCCTGCTCATTTCCTGGAAAATTTTAGGGGTGAGCTTTACGCTCCGGGGTAACACATTTATATTTATATATCAAGCAGTCCTATTAGTTATTCATACTTTTAGCAATCTTTCAATACAATCATAATACATGCATCATGCAATGTTCATCAATACTCAAACATAATTTCTCGCAATTCAAACATTCCTCATTCTTGCATTTTCATGTAATCACATATGAAACACATCAAATGGCTCAGTAAGTCCTTATTCTTGGCAACCATATAGTCTCATTTCATGAGTCTATATGGGCAAATCTTTAGGAGTCCAAAATGTTGGATCATCCTATGCCACAATCAGGCGGTAGGCGAAGGCTTCATGGTCAACGTGCACGTGATGCTTCTTAGGACAATACCTTACCCACATAACATAGCAATCATGAATCATACAAGGAAATTGGACTGTTCTTATCCAATTCATTGTTTCTTTGAGATCATCTTTTCATACATCGTTCATGCCTTTCATTATATTCATTCAACAAGTTTCTTCATGACAGTTTCAATCATCATCAAGCATTTAATACACTCACATTCATCATTCCATCACACACATTTAATACAACAACCAAGTGATCAAAGCTCATTAATGTCATGCATTTATTTACATTTGTAGCTTATATACATAAAGATAAATATGAAACCCACCTTTTATCCTTGCTTAAACTTGCCTAAGGAAGTTCCTCTCCTTGTTCTTCTCCTCTTTCTTGTCCTCCTTCAAGCATAACAAGAAAATAACCCCATATCAACATAGGGTTTAGAAATTGAAAAACCTAAAAATCTAAATCATGAAATCCATAAGAGAATCACTAGACCCATCTTATTCTTCATCTTTCTAACCAAAAACCTAAACAAAAACTTAACCTTAAACCAAGAACTTACCTTAAATCCTTAACCAACCAAGTGGTTTCTTGGTTCAAAGTGAAGCTTAGACTCTCCTCCACACTTTTTCTTCTTGGACTTTCTTCAAAAACCCACTCACTTTCATGGAAATGCCAAACCCTAACAAGCCTCTTCTTTCTCCGTTTCCTCCCTCCTTTCACGGCACTCTTCTTTCCTCTCCCTCCAAATTTCGTTTCTATCTTCTTTTCCTACAAAAGTCACTTATCTCCTTCCTTATATACTCCTTTCTAAATTACTTAAGCCCAATAAGCCTAAGCCCAACTTACTTCCTTCTTCTTTCTTCTTCTTCTTTTTCATTTCTCCTCCTTACTTACTCAAGCCCACTAACTCTTTTCCTTCAAGCCCATTGCATTAAATTCCTCTCTTCTTTCTTACTTCATTTGGACCCAAAGCCCAATTAATACATTAATTACACCTAACTCACCTAAGTCCAACTAACATATTTAACTTCATAAATTCTTCACCTAACTCATTAATGCTATTATATATTAATTTATCACACCTTAATTAATGCTAATCTAACTTAATCAATTTAATCTAATCATGATTAATCCTAAAAAAAAATTTTGGGGCTAACATTTCTCTCCCCCTTAAAAAATTTCGTCCTCGAAATTCTTACCTGAGTCATTGAAGAGGTGTGGATACTTCTCCTTCATTGCATCCAAAGGTTCCCACGTCGCCTCTTCAACTGCATGATTCCTCCACGGGACCTTGACTAGCTTGATTGTCTTGTTCACGAGGATCTTATCCTTCTATCCGAATTGCCACAGGCCTTTCTTCATAACTCAAATCATCGCCACCAACTTCGAGGTCCGAATGATGTGAGAGGATCGATCTGTACCTCCTCGGCATCGAGACATGGAACACATCATGAATCTGCGACAATTCGACGGCAATGCTAACCTATAGGCCAACGCCCAATCCTCTCAATACTTCATACGGACCCACATACCGAGGGCTTAACTTCCCTTCTTACATCAATCTCATAACTCCTTCCATGGAGACATCTTGAGGAACACCTTGTCACCCATCGTGATATTCCATTTCTTTTACATTAGCATCGGCATAGCTTTTCATTACATCTGGGCCCTTAAGTCATTGTTTGATTACCTCCACTTTCTCAATCGTCATCTGGACCAACTCGGTCCCATTAGCTTCCTCTCACCTTCCTCATCCCAAAGATATCGGAGTCCTGCATCTTCTGCCATAAAGGGCTTCATAAGGAGCCATCTGTATGCTCGAATGGTACGAATTGTTGTAAGCAAATTCGACCAAAGGCAAATGATCATCCCATGCTCCTCTGAAGTCCATGACACATGCTCTAAGAATCCCTTCTAGAGTCCGGATTGTCCTCTCGGTGACCATCCGTCTCGAGGATGAAGCGTCGTCTTGAAATTGACTAGTTCCTAATGCCTCCTGCAGACTTCCCCAAAATCTCGATGTGAATCGTGGATCCCTGTCGGATATTATAGAATCCGGAACTCCATGCAACCTTACCACTTCATCAATATACTTCTTGGCTAAGACTTGCAATGAATCTGCTTGCTTGATTGCCGTAAAATGGGGTGACTTGGTTAACCGATCAACTATAACCCAAATGACATCATGCTTCTTCGTGGTCTAGGCAAACCCATCGAAAATCCATCGTGATCCTTTGCCACTTCCATTCAGGAATGGACAATGGCCTTAGCATGCTGAAGGTGCTGGTGTTCACCTTGACCTGTTGACACACTAGACATCCGCCACATATTCACCACGTCCCTCTTCATGCCTTTCCACCGAAATGTTCCTTGAATCTCAGACATTCTGGTGTCGCTGGTGCATGGAATAAGGCGATTGTGTGCCTCATCCATGATTTCATCCTTAATCGCTTTATCATTGGAATACACAACCTGTTTTCGACTACCATTAGCCCATCATCCCTTACTTGCACTTTTGATGCGCTACCATGTTGAATTTCATCTCTCAACTTACTTAATTACAGATCCTGCTCCTGCAACTCCTTGACCTTCTCCCTAAGGATAGGTCTCACTCAAATTGAGCAATAACACCATCGATTCATTACGCTTAAATCGATCTTCAACTTGTCCATCTGTTCCAACAGAGGCAAGTAAACCGATTACACATAAGCTATGGATGACTTCACCTCAAAGCATCTCGCCACTACATTCGCTTTTGCTGGATGATACTCTATCATCGGTCATAGTCCTGAAAGCAACTCCAACCATCGTCTACGCTTTAAGTTCAACTCTTTCGACTCATAATGTACTTAAGACTTTTGTGGTCCGTGAAGACCCTTATGCGAACCCCATACAAGTAGTATCTCCAAATCTTTAGGGCAAAAATTACATTGCTAACTCCAGTCATGAGTCGGATAATTCAACTCATATGGCTTCAACCGCCAGTGAAGCATAAGCTATCACTTTGTCATTCTCGCATCAAGATACATCCTAAACCCTTCCTCGAGCGTCATCAGATAATCAGATACCCTGGTCTCCATTGGGCAAAACCAATACTGAAGCACTTGTCATTCTGCTCTTGAGCTCCTCAAAGCTCTTTTGGCATTCCGCACTCCATATGAATTGCTGATTCTTTCTTAATAGTTTAGTCATAAGGCACTATCATCGAAAATCCTTCTACAAATCTCCTATAATAACCTGCCAAGCCTAGGAAGCTTCTTACCTCCTTCACTGTCTTAGGCTCTTGCCAATTCACCACAGCTTCTACTTTCCTCGGATCAACATGAATCCCTTTACTTTGGAAATCACATGTCCAAGGAAAACTACTTCATGCAGCCAAAACTCACACTTCTTCAATTTGGCATCGACTCTGCTTCTCTCAATCTCTACAATACAATCTCGAGATGTCGTTTCATGCTCTCCTTCATCCTTAGAATATACCGAATGTCATCAATGAACACAATGACAAACCGATCTAAGAATTCATTAAACACCCTATTCATCGATCCACGAAGGTGGGGCATTGGTCAATCCGAAGGCATGACCCTAAATTCATAGTGCATGAACGTCCCGAAGTCGTCTTACTTACATCGACTCCGATTCGGAGTTGATGATATCCCGATCTTAAGTCAATCTTGAAAAGACCTTGCTCCTCAGAATGATCAAATAAATCATCTATCCGTAGCAACGGATACTTATTCAATCGCCATCCCGTTAAGCCTTCTATAGTCTATGCACATCCTCCACGCTCCATCATTCTTCTTAACAAACAGACCGAGCTCCCAAGGTGAAGAACTTCGGCCCGATGAATCGCTTCTCCAAAGAATTCCTGCAATTGCTCCTTGAGTTCTCTCAATTCAACCGGCGCCATTCTATAAGGTGGTATGGAGATTGGCGCGATTCGGAATCAAGTCAATTTGAACTCAATTTCCCTCACCGCGGCAACCCTAGTAATTCTTCCGAATACATCAGAAACTCCTCATAACCTCGATAATCTTCTAATCGCCCACATTCACTTCGAATCCACTACATGCGCCAAAAGGCCTCACACCTTGGCTCATCATATTGTCACTAACATAGCGAAATGATCCTCGGCATTGGCGACTTCTGTCCCCTTGAAAACCACTTTCCGATCATTGCCGGATCAAACTCTACTTCTTTCAAACTACAATCTAGCTTAGCTTTATACTTCTCCATGACATCCATCCCCAAAATGACATCCAACCTTGAAGGTCTAAAGGTAGTAGATCTACTACCGACCTAGCACCGTCGATCTCGAGCTCACAATTCTTATAGATCATACTAATCACCACCTTACCCCCTAAAGGAGTACTAACAACCAGAAAATTGTCCATAACCTCAGGACACACAACATGCATATTCATACTTGCAGATACAAATGAATGGGTGGAGCCAGTATCAATCAACACATAAACAGGAGAGTCGAATAGCATAGCCATACCCGTCACTACTTCCGGAGCGGCCGCAACTTCTTCCCTGGTCATGGCAAAGACTCGAGCTAGTGCCTGACTCTGTCCTCTAGGTCTCCCTGCCGGATATGTCTTCCTTGCAGTTCCTGAACTGCCCACACCATGTATTGGCCGAGATGCCACTGTTTCTGCTCTTCTTGGGGCCTGAGATTGAGACCCTTCCTGCCTGACTGCCTGGGGACAATCCTTGATTCGGTGCCCCCTTTGGCCACAACCAAAACATGCTCCTATCTTTAGCAGACATTCCCCCTTGTGGAATCTCCCACAGTGATCACACGGGGGATTCCCTCTACCTGTCCATCCTGGACTTGCCAGACCGAAGCTTGCCTTTGTAGTAGCCCTAGGTCGCTTACTCTTAGTGGGGCCATCTGCTACCCACACCACTGTATATCGAGTTCTAATGCTCTAGCAGTCTTGGAGCACTCATGCCTTTTCTAGAGAACTGCTCTCTGTTCTTCCTCTTCTTAGTCACTTCAGCCCGGATGTTCTCAAATTTCTCAGCTTGAAGAGCATCATCCACCAAATGCTATTATATATTAATTTATGACACCTTAATTAATGCTAATCTAACTTAATCAATTTAATCTAATCATGATTAATCCTAAAATTTTTTTTGGGGCTAACACCTTGGGCGTAGAATCTAGAGACATGATCTTGGTGATATTCTGATGAGAACTAGAAGATATACGAGGATTATATGTAAAGTAAGATTTTCCACTGACGACGTTTTTGATGTCGCTGTTATTTCGTTGTGCCCTGTAACATAGTAATTATATACGTGACAAAATAAAGACATTTGTAAATTCGTACATAATTTGTAACAAAATGTTAATAACGTTGTAGGTAACATAATGGATTACCAATTTTTGAGATCTGCAACTTCTTGCATGGGTGGGTCAACGAGGATGGCTGAGTCGAACCACGTTGACAATGCAACAGCTAACATTTAACAAACATTTTCTTAGATAGAATGAAAAGGGACAGAGTAAGATGTGTTATTATGAGGAAGGAAATAATACCGTTAAAGAAATTATCTTTCGCTTTGTGCAAACAATAAGCTGGATGAGAGTGAAGTGAGTCCATAATTTTTGGCCCTCGTTTTCAACAAAACAATTCCAAAGCGATAGTATGATTTGTTGTTGCCTACAAAAACCACAGATTACGAGAAGATGATAAATTTGTTTATCTCGACACAAAATAGACACAAAGATACAGAGTGAGAATTGCTCTTTATTCATGATAACAAATTTTGACGATCGAAGCTTTTCCGTCTCTCATGACATCTTTTTTCCAACACTTTAACGACGACGCCAAAATATCTATCATGTGTTAAAGATTAATGTAATCACTAAGGAAAAGTTATTGTAACATTGTATGAACAAATGTATTAAGCATCGACCAACATTTACGCTTGTCGTCGACATAGTCCATAAGACTTTGGAAAGGTGTGAAGTTGAAAATCGAGGGATGATCGCATCGTGTTATGTCACAGTTCGATGATCGTGCGGTGGTGAGAATCCACCGATTCCAAATTTTAGTTTGATATCTTTGAGGAATTGATTTGACAATTGCATTAGAAATAATATATTGCTGACACGGCTGTAAGATGTCCCCAATTCTTTGGATATCATTGTTGAATATGATACCCTCAACTTGCGACCCCTGTTAATTATGAAGGAATTATGGATAGGTAAGTTGAAAAAATCTAAAAGGAAGAAAGTGTAATTGATATACCTCAGAATCGCAGAAGACAAACTTTTGTCTTCTAGTCGGTGAATTCATCGAAGCAACCACCTGTTGTTTTTCTTGGACCATCACTTGACAAGACCATGATTGCGCTCCAGGGAAAATTTTGTTTATCAATAAACGATTATCCATGCTGAAAGAAAATGTTGGATGGTGAAGCCAAGACAAATAATAATGTGAACTGAGAAAACAAACAAATAATATACCTGAGACGAAATTTGATGTGTTATAATTTGACTAATTGTAATATTTCACGGAAAACAATATTTCTTGTCTTTTTCCAAATCGAAGATTGAAAAGTTCGGGAATGATAAGAACTTTAAGCGATTCAGAGTTCGCGCCTTGATGAGCTACATATAATCGCCTGTGAGAAAAACAGGTTGTGGAGATAAATTCCAACATGATCAAGTGTTTGACCTTGAGATTTGTTTATAGTCATTGCAAAACACAAAGCGAATTGGAAATTGTGTTCGATGAAAGGAATTCCATTTTTTCGCTCACGGAGATTGCAAGGAATCTTAGGTATAAAATGATTTTTCCTTTGTGAGGTCCAAACACAATTTCAGCTGAAATTGTATGATCTTTAGTTGTCCGCATATCAACCTTGTTCCATTGCATAATCCTTCCGTTGGATTTAAATTTCTCGAAGCATAATTGAGAGCCTTCTTTCAAAGAAAAGCTTATGAGGAGGTAGGCCTTTAGGATTCAAAGAATTGAGAAAATCTTGATAATCGACTTGATGTCCGCGATCAACCGTCTTGTCAAAACTCACATATGAATGCAAATCTCACATAATTTCTGAATCATGATGTCATTAATTTCATCAACACAACTATTTTTGGACATAGCACGCATCTGTTTATCATCTAATATGGGTCGGATGAATATAAGCTCAGCTCAGGGAAGACGTTTTCCAATAACCTAGTGAGGATAATTGTATATTAGGAAAATATAATCGTAATGGAAAAAAAGGGTAGTATGTCGTTTAATGAAAAAAGAAGTGACCTATTAACAGATTGATCCTTGTTGTCGTAAGGAATAATGAGTTCATTTGGTAAACATATTTGATCTTGTTCATGCATTGGTTCAGAGCCTTCTCTAACCCGCAATAAGAAATAACAAAAATTTGGATTTGAGATAGCTCTCATATTTGTCGTTAAATAGAATTTAGAGATGTGGCGCCAGAGATGTGAATTTACAAGACTTGAATCAATGAGTTGTTGTTTCGTTGCTTGGTGAATAACTGGCAATGTTTGGCGAAAGTCGCCACCAAATACAACAATTTTACCGCCGAAAGGCTGATCAGAGTTCATGATATCTTGAAGTAAGCTGTGAAATGCTTCGATGGCTTCTCCTTTTGCCATGGAAGCCTCGTCCCATAAAATAAGGCTGGATTCAAATATCAATTTTGCAACACTGCTCTGTTTGCTCACCGACAAACTTTTGCTTTGATAAATCGGCGGGATTTTAAATCTTGAGTGAGCTGTCCTACCGCTTAGGAAGAATTGACGCAAGAACGCTGATGTCGCCATCGCGATTGCAATATGTCCTTGCGATCGTAAAGTTGCAAGAAGAGCTCGATATAAGAAAGTTTTACTGTTCCCTAGGACCATCGATAAAATAACTTGCGATCGTTAAGTGAGAACTCAATTCATTATTAAATCAAATATGTGCTTTTGTTATTTGTTTAGTTTTGATTGTAATAAGAGGTCTTCTTCATCAATCTCTATATTCATCTCACATTTTACCTCCTTAGTCTGCGCCGTCATGTAATCGATCTGAAATTCATGTTCGATGAAATGATAATCAGCCAAGCTTTTTCCCATTTGTTGGAGAGATTTATTGATATCTTGAAGAGCCATTTTGTAATATCATCACATGTATACGATTAGAAGAAGAATAAGCATATAAGTAGTCAGAGCAGAGGTGGTCGGCGAAAGTTTGCCAGAGTTCCCTAGGATTTGCCGATGAGCAATACAACAAGAGTGTAGAAAATAACAATCTGAGGGATGCTGGCATTTGAAATATGACAAAAAGCTTCGTCGAGTGTTTGTCGTATGTAAGAGTCAGATGCTAGCAATCCTAATTGCAGTGCAGCATCCACAAACGATTCAACTTTTCACCATCAACAGTTAACAAATTGTCAAACGATGTTGGTCCTCTAACATTTTCCAAAGAATAATCTCAAGTAATACCTTTCTCCTTCTCGAGGGTCAACGAGAACTAATCGCCCTATGACTTTTCTCCGCTTTCTTTCTGACCACGTCCTTGTTTTTTGATTCCAAACAAAATGTTGGGGGAAATCCGCATACAGACATTTCATTTCTGCAGCCTTTTGATTTGTTGAATTGGTCCAAAAAAATTGTGTGAGCATTATTTTGGTGAAGTCAATATTCCTCAATAAATCGACAAATTAGCATCTTTTGAAGGAAACACATTGTTGATCTGGAAGGTGAACTTGGAGTATATAGATGGATGGATTAATCTCTGCGAGGCGGAATTCATATATGCGCCATAAAGCTTCGGGAGGTGAAATCCAACGGCCTTCTTGGAAATTAGTTATTTCGTCAATATCAGACCTCGTTTCTTGATCGTTGACGCTGAAGTTCACAAGGTCGTGGCCCTTAAACACATATTTGTATAAATATTTAACAAGCTTCACAGTGGAACATATTTCAACATTAATGTGGCAGTCAACCAACATGAGAAGGTACGGGTTATGAGGAACCACCCATCTATTATCAACCTCGTGTCTGGAAATTTTAACTTTTCTTCCATCATCTCTACGTCTATAGCAGGGATAACTGTCTTCGCCATGGACAGTGAAAGGAGTAAAATCCTTGGGGTAGTGACTTTTGCATACACCATTTCTCATGCAAGGGCAGTGTTTGTTCATAAAACCACAAGGACCGTGGATCATATGCTTAATGACAAGAGAATATAATCTGGAATTGTGATCAGGATTAGGTATTTCAGCTGATATGATTTGATCATAGGAATCTGGATTCAACAACTTAAATTGTGGTTGAAGTATTAGAAGCATGTGAGCATGAGGGAATCCACGCTTTTGAAATTCAATTACGTAAACAAATGCGGCAACATCTCCAAAAATTGCTTTTTTGATCAACTCATTTTTCAGAATCTCAAATTTTGCCCTGAACACTCTGGACAATAAATCTGGTCTGTCTTGTGCTTTTTCGTGGAATTTCAGATTGTCTTGTATTTCCTTCCACATAGGGTTGCAAGTCATAGTGAGAAAAATATCTGGTTTCCCATATTTTTGCACTAGAGCCATTGCATCTAGATAATGCCGTTTCATGTCCCTTGGGCTGCCTATAAATGAAGCTGGGAGGACAACTCAGCGGCCAATTGTAGAAGCTTCAGTTTGACCAATATTAACGCTATCTAAAACACCCTGTAAAATTTCGCTCAGATTTAGCTCGCTTTTTCCTATGGAAGTCAAGCCGTGATGTTTCAATCTTTATATAAGAACCAACAACGAATTGTTGTAGTAGTCTTAAGCTGTGGATAAGCATGGATTCATCATAACTTCTCATTTGAAGTCGATAGCAGTAATACTCTCTCGCAGATACTACACCATGTTTGGAGTTAAACTTCGAGTAATTAGTAATAGCAAGAAAAATATGATAAATGAATTTAGACCAATTAGACAATATTTGGCAACCAAGGAATAAGCACAAACTAACCTATGTTTTCGAGAGCAAATAATTCATTTGGTTCGAGAAAAGTGGATAAAGGAGCACCGCTTGTTTGATCGTAATCATTGTTGTTATTTGTTTGTGAATTTAACCGCTTAATGCGAGGATACCATCCTGATTCACCCCGTGGAAACAGAACTGGGTATTGAAGCGGGTCGTAGCATGCATAATAAGATCGAATTCTATAGCTGGGACCTACGTGACTGTAGACTTGGATATGAGGAGATTTATCATGTTGTTCATCATCAGTTTCAGTCCATATAGCAGCTACTTGTGATGTAGTAGGAAGATTGTAAACGCGCTGATCAAGACCGGGATAACACCTGAGAACAATTTGCTGATTTTCAAGGGAAGGAATATCTTTAAGACGACGAAAGAACCTAGCATAAGGATTATCTTCAAGAATTGTCATAATAAGCTTCAATGTACTTTCACGAAGTTTATCAGAACTGTTCACCCTTTGTTGTAGTTCTTCATCGGTATCAAAGAAATAAAGTTGGACTCCAGATACTTTATTGCTTGTCGGCACTAAACTGTCAAGGAAATGGTAAACTTGTCCTTGAACACGGAATGTATAAACTCCCATTGTGTTTTTCGTGAGGTCACGATCATATCTGGCTCCATACGAAGTGAAAGCTAGATTGTTATTGTATGTACGAACATTCTTTCTCAAATGTTCGGATTCTTCGTCGCTATTTAGAAACAAACACTTTAAAACATAAGGCATCTGAGGAGTAACAATAGAAATTTGTCCAGACGAGCAACAAAACGATGGAGGTTTAAGGTAAAATCGTTTTGCGTTACAATATTGACAATCTGGAACAGAAGGGAGCTGTTGAGGTTCAACTGGTAAATTCTGCAACGATTTTAATGTTGAAGGAAATGTGCGATGATTTATCCCTTGAAACGTATAAAAAGGACATTATCATTATGTGGAATAGTTTGGTTGGAAATAGTTTCAATATAGTGAAAAGAAGGTACCTTCACTTATGCGATCAGCATGGATATCAATACAGGGGTCACGTATTTGATGAAAAGAGGGTTCATGACTCTAAAGTTGACTGGTGGAAGGTTCGATATTAATGAAAGAATCCTTCTGTTGAGAAGAAATTCTTTGCTGAAGTGTAGATGAGGTGGAAGTTGTGTTTTTTGCAGTTCGATTTTGTCTATGCCGTCGCAACAATTCTTGTTTTTTTTTTCATTTGTCATTTTGGCATATTTTTGACGTCTTTTAGCATTTCTATCCATATGTAAATACCTAAGGAATCGACATAAAAAGAACGTCTTTGATCTATCCATTCATGATGTTCTAAGTGCAAATGAATTGTCGATATATATATACAGCCTACATGCATTGATATATATATATATATATATATATATATATATATATATATATATATATAGCTATATCGATATATATATAGAAACAATTAAATTGAATATATATTATAAATCGTATCACAAGAAACATGTAAAAAAACATTACATTTATGCTCTAACAAACAATTTATCCAACAAACATGATTATAAACCATTTAAATAACTATAGCGAATTTATAAAATAAATTTATTTCATTTAACTATAGATACCGACTACACTAAGAATGCAGCGAGAATAAGCGAGGACCTAGAAAAATGGAGTATACATGCGATCGAGAAAGTAAAAGGTAATAAATTTATTTAACCTAAGCATATATACCTTAGTACTCGAAGAATGCAAAGAAAGAATAAGCGAGGCGCCTTAAAGAAATGGAGTATAAATGCGGTCGAGAATCTAGAACGGAGAATTTGATCACTAAAAGAAGAGGGTACTTGAGACAAGTAAAGTTTGCTGCGCAAAAATGTTTCAGCGGTTGGGGTAGATTTGCTTTAAGGGTTAAGACAGGAAAACAGGTAAGATGTTATAATATGAACGCGTTAAAGGTGTCAGTTGACTGCATGCCAGAGATCAAATTTGGTTGTAAGTTATTTTGATGCCAAAGGAATGGCCCTTGAATGATTGATTGACAAACGGATGCAAAAAGCCAAGCTTCGAAAGAAGACGAAATGATTGTAGAAGGTCAACCTGTGAGGAAGAAGAGTTAAGACGTCAATCTGTGTTCTGGTGTTTACTTCTGCAATACGCTATTGGCAGTGTTGATTTTGATGAAGTACAAACAATGATGAAAAAGGAGAGGATGAAAACAAGACGCAAGTTGAAAAGCAGACGCAAGTTGAAAAGCAGATAGAAGCAAAAGCAGACGCAAGTTGCAGTCCTCATGTTTGGTTAGTTCTGCAATACGTTAACGTATGAATTGAAACGTCAATCTCTGTTCTGATCTACTAATTGAAAACTCAATCTACGCGACAGAATAAATCTGTGCACTTAAAAAGGACGAGATTGTTAAGTCAAAACGAAATAATGATGAAAAAAAACACACGGAACCTATTGAAAAGGATATTAAGTCAAAATGACTTGAGTTTTATGATTTTAATGAATAACAAACGATGAAAAACAAACGAAGTACAAAAAGCATCGAAGTAGAAAATGCAGCACGTAATGCAAAAGCATAAATAATCGTTGACTTCGACTCTTCGCACTCGTGCGCTTTTAAGTTCAGCTAAATATGAATTAATTGTCGAAAAATATTCACCTTGGTTTTGATTTTATGATATATTTAACCATGTTCGATTTCGTCGATTTCCACGAACCCTTTTCACTTAATGGTTTAACGAAGATGTGCACCCATTGATCTTGTGTTTCAACGAACCGCGTTTCGAAAACACATTAGAATTGCATGACTTAATGCAAGAAATGGGAAACATTTGAGCTTTTTTTTACAAAACCTTTGTGATTAAATGCCTTTTGTGCTTCGTCTGTTTTTGTTCAGTATAAATCGCTTTTAAATCAGAGGCGGAGTCAAAAAGACGATGGAAAGGATCTGGCGATTCTAGTCATCTTCTTCTTGCGAAAAGCAGAAAATGATTGTAGAAGCTCAACTCGCGAGGAAGAAGAGTAAATGGAAGCAATGACACTAATTTCCAAAGAAGAAAATAATCGCAGAAAAGTCAACTGTCAGAGTAGCGAGTCGAAATCTATCACCTATGAATTGAAGCGTTGACCTCTGCTCCGGTTTGGTAAAAATTATGTCGCTCTCACCTATGAATGAAAACGCGTCAATCTCTGTTCTCCTGCTTACTTACGCAATACGCTATTCGCAGTGTTGATTTTGATGAAGTACAAACAATGATGAAAAGGAGAGGATGAAAACAAGACGAAAGTTGAAAAGGGCGGAAGTTGAAAAGCAAATGGAAAAGAAGAGAAATAATTGTAGAAGGTAAACTGTCAGAGTAGCGAGGATACCAAAGCGATTCTAGTCATCTTCTTCTTGCGAAAAAGAAAATGATTGTAGAAGGTCAACTTTATCAGAAGAACGGTAAATGGAAGCAATGACACTAATTTCCAAAAGAGAAAATAATTGCAGAAGGTCAACCTGTCAGGAGTAGCAGGTCAGAAATCTATCACCTATGAATTGAAACGTCGACCTCTACTCTGATTTGGTAAAAAATTATGTGGCTCTCACCTATGAATTCAAACGATAGAAGCAAAACCAGACGAAAGCAAAAGGAGACGAAAGCAAAAGGAGACGTAAGTTCTGCAAAAGTACACGAAGCAAACCACGCGTGAATTAAGATTCATTTTGAGTTAGTCACAAAACTCAATTGAATAAGCGGTTCTTTCAAGATTCAAGCAATCTCATTACGGTCATCTTCTTCTTGAAAAATGAAAATGATTGTAGAAGGTCATCCTGTCGTGAGAAGAGTCAAGGAAGCAATCGCACTAATTTCCAAAGAAGATAAAATAATTGTAGAAGGTCAACCTGTCGGGGAGTAGCGGTGAGAAATCTATCATGTATGAATTGAAACGTCAATCTACTTACGGTCCTCTTCTTCTCTTTGCGATCCTCATGTTTGGTTAGTTCGCAATACGTTAACGTATGAATTGAAACGTCAATCTACGCTTCGGTCTACTTCGCAATACGCTATTGGCGGTGTTTGAGATTATTATAGCGGCTAGAAGATTGCACCTATTAATTGAAAACTCAATCTACGTGATGAGAAAATCATGCACTTAAAAAGGACGACATTGTTAAGTCAAACGAAATAATGATGAAAAGAAGAAAACACACGGAAGCGATTGAAAAGCATATTAAGTCAAAATGACTTGAGATATATGATTTTAATGAATAATGATTTAAGAAAAATGATTTAAGTACAATAATGAGGCGAAGTAGAAAACCAGACGGAGAATGCAAAAGGATAAATAATACGTTGACTTCGACTCTTGACACTTCGTCTGCTTTTCAAGTTCACCTAAATATGAATTTATTGTCCTAAAAATATTAGGCTTTCGTTTTGATTTGATAATATATTTAACCATGTTGAGCTTTGATGTAGTTCGTCACAGCTCGTCACTTCTGTCACAAGGAAATTGAACTTGCGTCTGCCTTTCTGATTCGTCTGCTTTTAGGCTTCGTCTGTTTTTGTTCGTATCGTCCGCTTTTCATCTGTCTTTATGTCTTCGTCTGACCTTTGTATTCTCCCTGCGTATTGTTAACTTCGTCTACTTTTTGAACTCCGTCTATATTGATAACTTGGTCAACTATTTTAGCACAAAGCGATATGTACAGTTACCATATTATGCTATCTAATATTACAATTCTTCAAATGGCAACATGATACTTTTTCATCTCCGTTTGTATTGATAAGTTGGTTAACTTTTTCAACTCCATCTATTTTTAACTTCGTCTATTTTGCCTACTTCGTTTATTTTTCTCTTCCTCGTCAGTCTTTTCAATTAGAACGGCGATATATGCGATTACCTTATTATGTTATCTAATATTACAATTCTTGAAATGGCAAGAAAAAGCAGACGATGGAAAACAAAGTAAAGCAAATCACCTCCAATTAAGAAGCGGCAAAGTAAAAACATAAAACTTTACAAAGCGATATATCACATTCTTGAAAAATAGCACGAAGCGAAATGTGCGATTACTATATTATTCATATCTGCAATCGTCTTCTAAAACTTTATGACTACAAGAAAATCTTGGTGAACACATTAACAATCTTCCTATTGCATCACAAGTAGCTGCTATATCAACATAGACTAACGATGAATGTACTCATATCCAAGTCTCCACTACGCCTTCTTTGTTCCAGGCATCCTATTTCACATTAAAGTAGATGAACCTTTGCTTTGAAATGGCAGGAAAAGCAGACGATGGAAAGGATAAATAATACGTTGACTTCGACTCTTGACACTTCGTCTGCTTTTCAAGTTCACCTAAATATGAATTTATTGTCCTAAAAATATTAGGCTTTCGTTTTGATTTGATAACATATTTAACCATGTTGAGCTTTGATGTAGTTCGTCACAGCTCGTCACTTCTGTCACAAGGAAATTGAACTTAAATGCGCCTTCGATTCATCTTCTTTTAGGCTTCGCCTGCTTTTATTCAGATCGTCAAGCTTTTAAATGCATCTTTATGTCTTCGTCTGACCTTTGTATTCTCCGTGTGTATTGTTAACTTCGTCTACTTTTTGAGACGTCGTACAATAACAGATGAAGTAGAAAACCAGATGGAGAATGTAAAAGAATAAATAATACGTTGACTTCGACTCTTGACACTTCGTCTGCTTTTCAAGTTCACCTAAAAATGAATTTATTGTCCTAAAAATATTAGGCTTTCGTTTTGATTTTATGATATATTTAACCATGTTGAACTTTGATGTAGTTCGTCACACCGCCACTTCATCCATCAAGGAAATTGAACTTAAATCGCCTTTACGATTAAATGCGCTTTTAGGCTTCATTCTTTTTTGTTCAGATCGTCCGCTTTTTATCATCTTTATGTCTTCGTCTAACCTTTGTATTCTCCTGCGTATTGTTAACCGTCTACTTTTGAACTCCATCTATATTGATAACTTGGTCAACTATTTTAGCACGGTTTATATGTACATTACCATATTATGCTATCTAATATTACAATTCTTCAAATGGCAACATGAGACTTTTTCATCTCCGCCTATATTGATAAGTTGGTTAACTTTTCAACTCCATCTATTTTAACTTGGTCTACTTTGCCTACTCCGTCTGTTTTCTCTTCCTCGTCTGTCTTTTCAATTAGAACGAAGCGATATGTGCAGTTACCCTATTATGTTATCTAATATTACAATTCTTGAAATGCCAGGAAAAGCAGACGATGGAAAAACAGGCGAAAGCAATTCACCTCCGAATTAAGAAGCGAGCGAAAGTAAAAAACATAAAACTTTACAAAGCGATATATCACATTCTTGAAAAATAGCACGAAGCGAAAAGTGCAGTTACTATATTATTCATATCTGCAATACGTCTTCTAAAACTTTATGACTACAAGAAAATCTTGGTGAACACATTAACAATCTTCCTATTGCATCACAAGTAGCTGCTATATCAACATAGACTAACGATGAATGTACTCATATCCAAGTCTCCACTACGCCTTCTTTGTTCCAGGCATCCTATTTCACATTAAAGTAGATGAACCTCTGCTTTGAAATGGTAGGAAAAGCAGACGATGGAAAAACAGGCGAAAACAAATCACAAGAAAATTGAACTTAAATGCGCCTTTACGATTAAATGCGCTTTTAGGCTTCGGCCTGCTTTTTGTTCAGTATCGTCCGCTTTTTATGCGTCTTTATGTCTTCGTCTAACCTTTGTATTCTCCACATGTATTGTTAACCGTCTACTTTTGAACTCCGTCTATATTGATAACTTGGTCAACTATTTTAGCACGGTTTATATGTATTACCATATTATGCTATCTAATATTACAATTCTTCAAATGGCAACATGATACTTTTCATCTCCGCCTATATTGATAGGTTGGTTAACTTTTGAACTCCATCTATTTTAACCGTCTACTTTGCCTACTCAAATCTGTTTTTCTCTTCCTCGTCATCTTTTCAATTAGAACGAAGCGATATATGCGATTACCTTATTATGTTATCTAATATCACAATTCTTGAAATGGCGGGAAAAGCGATTTATGGAAAACAAAGAAAAGCAAATCACCTCTGAATTAAGAAGCGGCAAAGTAAAAACATAAAACTTTACAAAGCGATATATCACATTCTTGAAAAATAGCACGGGTTTAAATGTGCGAGCTACTATATTATTCATATCTGCAATCGTCTTCTAAAACTTTATGACTACAAGAAAATCTTGGTGAACACATTAACAATCTTCCTATTGCATCACAAGTAGTCTGCTATATCAACATAGACTAACGATGAATGTACTCATATCCAAGTCTCCACTACGCCTTCTTTGTTCCAGGCATCCTATTTCACATTAAAGTAGATGAACCTCTGCTTTGGCAGAGGAGTTCCTTTCTGACATGATAAAAAGAGATGTACAAGGAAAGAGGATGTCGGTGATGAAGTAGCAGCTTTGAAATTCATGATAAATCTGCTGTAGCAGCTTTACAATTTATCACAAATCTCCTTATATCCAACTCTGCACTAGGCCTTCTTTGTTTGATGCACTCTTTTTCAGAAGTCTCGACTACATCTTCTGTATTCGAGCCATCATCTTATCCATGGCAACATGATAAATCTCGTCATATCCAAGTCTGTTGTGGCGAACAACAACAAGGGACGAATAACAACGGTCGGCAACAACAACAAAAGTGGGGAAACATCTGTACACACCAAACAAAAAAGCATCTGCAAACCGAGACGATGAGATAACAAGATCCGACGTGCGATGGCGAACAACCTTATGCTAGGTTAACGTGCTAGCTCAGATTAAAGTAGATGAGAAAGTGGATGCCAGGTGAAGTAGCGACTTTGCTATTTATGATAAATCTCCTCATCATGCATAACAACAAAACAAAAAAAGCTTTAAGAAGATTTACGACGATGCGGTTACAACATCTTCTGTATTCGAGCCATCTGTCTTACCCATGGCAACATGACAACACGATAAATCTCGTCATATCCAAATATGTTGTAGACGAACAACAACAGTGGACAGCAACAACAGTCGACGGCAACAACAACGAAACTCGATGGCGAACAACCTTATGCTAGGTTAACGTGCTAGCTCAGTTAAAGTAGATGAGAAAGAGGATGCCGGTGGTGAAGTAGCAGCTTTGCAATTTATGATAAATCTCCTCATCTGTACACAACAAAACAAAAAAAACTTTAAGAAGATTTACAAGTAAAGAACAACTGCAAACAGAGACGATACACCAACAACAGCTACGACAACCACAGCTAGAATGGAAAAAGCACAGGAAAGCAATGGCGGAGAGGAAAAACAAAGACAGAGATCTATTTTCGCTCTTCGCTCTTTAAATAGTCATCACAAGCGTGGCCGCGTGACAAACTGGCTCTGAAGATTGCGTGCTTATCTAGACAAAATGACAAAATAATTGGGTCAAAAGATTGCGTGTATATTTTAATAAACAGAAGAAAAATTGCGTGTATATTTCAATAAACAGAAGAAAGAGAATGTAAGCCGTTAGATTAAATGGACGACTGGGATGGATTGCGTGGTCGTCCATCCGGTCGCTCTTAGTATATATACTTAATGAAGGATCGACAAAAGTATTTCCCTTACACTCTTTCTCACTGTATCCTACTAGAGACAAATTCTTGCAAGTTGTATTTATACTTGGGTTGCTAAAGGAGTTGGATATTGTTAAAAACTGATGGATTTATTTTCATGGTTGGGAAACAATATGCAAAAAGAGAGAATATTACCAAGTCCACTGTGGAAGAGAGGAGTGACGCTGTTGAAGATAAAAGGAAGAGTCTTGAAGAACACCTCGTCAACGATAATGAAGACTTTTTTTTAAAATTTGAATTTTATTTACTGACGGAATTTTATTTTCGTCGGTAAAATGATCGATATTTACCAATGGATTCCATCGGTAAATTTACCGACTGATTATTTAGATACGTCGGTAAATTTACCGACTGTCAATTTAACGACATCGTTTTCTGTCGATAATTTCCGTCGCTATTTTACATTATTGACATAATTCAAATATTTTTCGTTGGTAATTTTCGTCGCTAAACGCTCTATTTCTTGTAGTGATTAAATATTTTTTTCACTCTTCAACCATTATTTATGTGTGATACTTTACATTATTAAATATATTGATAATGAATGTAAATTATAATCTTAAATTATGACCACTTAAAATGCAAAAGAATTTAGAAGTCGTTTGATTTCACTTTTATTTTTATGTGGTTTTAGTTTTAGATTATGTTTTCTCTCAAATAAAAACAAAAATATGTTTGGTTGTTAATGTCTAATAATTATATATATTATATAAAATATAAAAATAAATTATTTTCATAAATAAATAAATTAAATAAATGTTATTTTGATCTACGATATAATATTTATTAAAATTATCAATAAAATTATTATATTTTATTAAAATAAATAATTTAATAATTGAACTTTTATTTATAATATATTTTAATTATTAGAACAAATTTTTCTAAAATTTATCTATTCTGAAAATATTTAAAATTTAAATGATATTTATTAATAATTATTAAACCAAAATTATTTTTAATTTAAAATTTGAATTAGTTATAAAATTGAATTAAGTTTAACGATTAAATTATCCATAATAATTATTAATATTTAATATTTAAAATATTAAACATATAACAATGAATTAATGATTTTATTAATAATTAATATTAAATAATTAAAATAATATATATATTTTGTTAATAGTAAATCATATTACAAAAGAAAACGAAAATGACAAAATTACTTTTATGGTTTTCATTATTTATGAAAATTGTGAGAAGCTAAAACAAAAACATAAACTGTACACTCAAACAAATATGTTTTTTAACTAAATTTGAGAAAAAAACAAAATTTAAAATATAAATAGAAATAAACATGCCTTTAGTGTTTACTCTAATTTTAATTATGAAAATTTCTAATTTAATTATGATTGTCTTAAATTCATTTCATTATACAATGTTTTGATTAAATATAAAATATAAATTCAATGTCTACTTTATGAGTCTAATCATATTAGTTCTCCAATATTAGTAATTGATTATTTTAAAATGTTAAAACTATTTTCAAAGTGTCTTTTCATATTAAGTGAACAATTTTCAAATTAATATTAATTAAGAATAATAGAACATTCACTCTAATGACTTTAGGGTGACCAATCATATATTGATCTCTCAAGTAACTCTATATAATTCATGTTATATTCAATAACTATAAATTGAGTTATCTTAAGTTATATATGCCATAATTAATATCAAATTATAATAATGCATATATGATATGTCTTTGAGATCTCAATTCAAATAATCATTTGCACAATCATCACTATGATATTATTATAGATACACAAGTAATATTCTAGAATAAATTATCATGATGGTTCAATTTTGTGAACTTGTTCTTTAATAAGCACTTTTCGTTTGTTTCAACATCTTTATACTTTAGTATATAAGATCAAATATTTCTTTCATAATAATGAAAACTAACGTGAGTTATGTAAGGTCCCAATATATACCCTAAAAGCATTATAATATGTCTAGGGTGTATTAAAAAGTAAATATAAAGAATTAAGTGTATCTAAGCACACTAAGAGACATAATGGTAATAAATTTAAAAGATAGGGGTAAATTGGTAATAAGGGTAAATTGGTAATGAGGGTAAATAGGTAATTTCTTCATCTCAGCATGGACATAATCATTATATGTGAAATGTGGACTAGAATGAAATCAATTAATGACTTTATATGCCAATGTGGGAACTAAAGAAACAAGAAGGACTAAATATGCAATTTTTCCAAAAATCAACATATGGTCCAATTGGATTGAAACATGTGTCTAAGACTAAAAACTTCATGAAAAGAGGGGTTGAAGAGAGGGAAGAGGGATGTGTATGTAGGGTTTTAACTCCAGAAATTTCTCTTCTCATCTCCTCTCCTCTCCATCTCCTCAATCACATCATTTTGCATAAGAAATCAAGCTAATCCTAGGTAAAAATCAAGGTAAAAGTTAGTGATTTTTCTTTTCATTTTCATCTTTTCTTGCTTTGTTCATGAAGAGTTGGAATAATAAGGTTATAATTGAGATTAAAATATGTATTTATGGTGTTTCTAGTTGGTGAATCAAGCAATGCTAAAGGGGAACAGAAGGTAAAGCATTAGAAGAAGAGCTAATTGGCAAATTTCAAGCTTTGGGACTACACTTGGTTAATTTCTGTATGTGTGCATATTTGAATGTGTACATAGATTGATTTGGACATGTAATGGTTGTTGAAATAATTTCTTGGTGTTACTTTGCATGGAATTGGTTAAATATGACAAGAGAGAGTAATGTTTAGTAAAATTGTGTCTTAGTTTCTTAGTTCATTTGAACCAGCCTCATTGTTTTGGATATAACTCGACCTATAGACCTCCAAATTGGGTGATTATAATTGGAGATGAAACTTAAGAGATATAAAAAAAAATATCTAGACGAGAATCAGACTTAATTATGGCTTTTTTATATTGGAAATTGAGATTAAAAATGGTGACTTGATGTTGGCCCTATATTAGAGCAACTTGTGATGTTTGGAGCATATCTCATGGTTTAAAAGGCCAAATGGTCTGATTTTTAATGCTATGGAAACTAATATATATGGAAATAAATGTTTATTAGACCGTTAAACCTAAATTGAATGTTTGATATGTGAAAATTACAAAACAAGTGGAGATCGATATGTAATTTGTTTTTGGACTGATTTGTTTGCCTTTTTTTAGACCCATCGTAGGTTTAGCCCAAATTGCACTATTTTAAGTTTTCGCTTCTTTTTGTTTACCAACTGATTGGGGTTTGGTTGTGTGTAAGTTTTATTTATTGACTCTTGATAATCCACAAGCACATAGTTCGTTAGCGTAGTACCAAATGTGTTGATCCCACGAAGAGGGAACTAATCTAATCCTAAAATTCAAGGCTAGAAACAAATAACAAAAATTTAAGATGCAACAAAACTAATACAAGAATTTAATTCAATCAATTAAATTAAGAATCAAATATGAAAATACTAATTACTAAGCAATATGCAACACACCCAAGAATCAATCGAAAGAAATTACCAATTAAGAGAAAGGAAAATTTACCTATCCTTAATGCTAACCTAACTGATTATGAATTATTGAATTGTTGGTTCAAGACTATCCTAGGATTGATTACTCTCTCTCGAGTTATAACCATTAACCCTAAATCATAAACCCTAATCAGATTGTGGAGGTTGTAATCTCTTAATTCATAACCTATCCAAAACCCTAATTAGTTATGAAGTTCTCTAATAAACTATTGAAAACTTATACAAGATCTCTCTTCGCACAAATTCTCGATCTGATTCAATTCTGGTTTGTATTAAAACACCTAACTCTTGTTAGTACAATTTAATGTTTTTCATTCGATTCACCCTCTCAGTTTATTATCGAATTATGCAATCATAAAATCAAAGCACAAGAATATCCATTAAATACATAAATAATCGGATTCTCATTAATTCAAGAATAAAATTTGAAGGTGAGTTTAGAACATCCTCGACATTCTAAATTCTATCATCAACTGTGCAATCTAATTCTATACAATAATAACATTGAAAGAAATAGGAAATATAATCTAAAATGGATGATTAGAGGTGGCGACGTCGGGAAACCTCCTGGTTTAGGAAGTACATTGAGTTAGCTTCTTCTCCTCTTCTCTCTTTTTTCTTCTCTTCCTCTATCTCTCAATGATCTCTCTCTAGGGTTACTCAAGGTAACTGATGCAAAAGCTCCTTTCTCTGACTCTTTTTGTTCTTTTTATATCCTCTTGTGTTTTGGGTAACCCAAAAGGTTTTTTCAGAGTCCGAAAGGTCCAAAAAATCCCTCGAAATTTGATGTTCATGAGTGTCTACGTGTCTGCCCGATGCAGGTCACGACTGTGGCCCTATAGGTCACAATCGTGGCCTACATCTGAGCCTTCTGTCATGATCGTGAGCTGTTGTTTCAGCCCAAATGTTTTTTGAAACTCCTCCGTTCTTCGATATTAACCTTGAAACACTAGTAAACACATCAAGGTACCTAAAAAATATAATATTTAAGTTCAAAAGCTTGTACTAACCCTTAAAATACTTAAAACACAAATAATTAACAAACTAACACAATTCTAGCCTAAACACATACTAAATGATCGAATTAACGACTAAACACACATCAAACTATGCCTAAAAACACGATGCAATTTACAATTATTACTGACTCATATAGGAACTTTTTGAATGCTTATGAAACTTTTCATACACCTATAAATATATGAAATATGACTTACCTTATGTGAATTGGGTGATTAAACATTGAAATTTAAGATTGAGCATAATGCATGCTAAATAAAATTTACATATTCATAGATGATTTGTATGCATATTTATTACTTTGATGTGTGTAGTATGACTATACAAGTTCACATACTAATTTTGTGAAGATAATTAAGTACAATTTAACATGTTTTATATTTAAATGAGGTATAGGAATTTATATATCGGAATTAAGTGAATGCATATCGGGAAACATAACTGAACAAAACATGTATAAAATAAATCATATGCGTACTTGTGTTTTGAATACTATCATATTGGTGATAAGCTATGATTTGCATGTATAAACTTAAAAACATATTTTATGTTTTCAAATGAATATCATGTGATTTTTCATTATATTAATTATTAAATTGGAAAATGATTAAAGGAAATGTTACAATTCCTGCTTGATTGTCTTGGTGATGGATAGATAGGCATGCCTATAGGGTGAAAACATAGTTGCTACAGTTTGACACTACTGGTTTCTTCATTTCGAGACCATAGTGTCTGTACAATTAGATACCTCTGGGTATCCACAGTTCGATACCTTCAGGTATCTATAATTTGATACCTTCAGGTATCCACAGTTTGATATCTTCAAATTTTCATAGCTCCTATTATCCTTACCTACAGGAATGTGCAAGCCTAACACATAAAAGAAATTAAACTTTTATAAATAAGAGATACAACATGACAATATGAATAATTTGTATTGATGAGCTTTGGAAATCGATATTTGGCTTATAAATGTGAATTGACGACATATGGATAATATATTGAAACAAATTTGCATTATGTACTTTGCTTAATTATGCCATCATTGTTTACATGAGTTTATGATATTCAAGAATGTGTGTGTGCTTAGGGAATGATTACTGTAATTGGTCATCCAAATTAAGTATTTCTCGACTAAGCTTTCAAGCTTGGGATGAGTGTTAATCCGTGTAGGTCCAAGTAATAGAATTAAGGCACAGGGATCATCTATAGGCACTTAGGCTAATTGTTAGAAGTAAAAGTACCTTTGGATGTGTCTTTTGATTAAAGACTGGTTGTATAGGTAATGAAGGAAATTGTAGTTTTTTAACAATTTTTAATTAAGAATTTAAGTTATATGTAATATCGTTTTTGGATTACCATATAAATCAACAAAGATTGAAGGTTGCAAGTGATAAATAGAAATCATTTGTTGACTTGAAGAGGAAAGATATTGAATAGGTGGTAGGTGACAAAGTTTTTTAAAAAATTTTTCCCTAGAGAAAGGTTTTCAGATTCGGGAAAAAGGGAAAACTTAGTCTGAGACTTATAGGTTCGTATGAAATCCTTGAAAGAATTGGATTGGTGGCATATAGATTGGCTTTTCCTATGGAATCATCCAAGTTGCACAATGTATTCCTATCTCAATACTACGAAGATACCAATCAGATGATTAACATGTGTTACCAGTGCAAAAAATAAAAGTCCAACTAGAATTCTTGTATGATGAAGAGCCGAAGGAAATCCTGTCTAGAGAAGTGACGTAGTTAAGGAATAAGCAAATTATTCTTGTAAAGGTGCTCTTGTAACATTATGATGTTGAAGAGGCAACTTAGGAACTTGAATCGATGATGAGAACTTAATACCCGTAGCTATTCAATATAGGTATGAATTTCAAGGACAAAATGTTTTTTAAGGGGGAAAGAAATGTAAGGCCCCAATATATACCTTAGAAGCAATATAGTGTGTCTAGGGTGTATTAAGAAGTGAAAATAAAGAATTATGTATCTAATCATAGTAAGGGACATAATGGTAATTAATTTAAAAGATAGGGTAAATTGGTAATTTCTTCATTTTTGTATGGGCATGAATAATTATATGTGAAATATGGACTAGAATGAAATCAATTAATGAATTTATATGCCAATGTGGGAACTAAAGGAAGAATAAGGACCAAATGTGCAATTTTATCAAAAGTCAACATATGGTCCAATGAGATTGAAACACGTGTCTAAGACTAGAAGCTTCATGAAAATGGGAGTATAAGAGAGGGGAGAGGGATGTTTATATAGGATTTTTAACTCCAGTTTTTTCTCTTCTCTTATCTCCTCTCTATTCCATCTCTTTAATCACATAATTTTGCATAAGGAATCAAGCTGATTCTAGGTGAAAATTAAGGTAAAAGTTAGTGTTTTTTTCTTTTTATCTTCATCTTTTCTTGCTTTGCTCATGAAAAGTTGGAATTGGGATGGATATATATATTTTTGGTGTTTCTAGTTTATGAATCAAGCAAAGAAAAAAGGGAAGAGAAGGAAAAACACTAGAAAAATAGCTAATTGGCAAATTTCAAGGTTTGGGATTATACTTAGTTAATTTATATATGTGTGCATATTTGAATGTGTACAAAGATTGATTTAGACATTGAATAGTAGATATAATGATGTCTTAGTGTTGCTTTGCATAGAATTGGCTGAATATGACAAGAGAGAGTAACATTTAGTGAAATTATGTCTTAGGTTCTTGGTTCATTTGAACCAGAGCCATTTTTTTGGCCATAACTCCATCTATAGACCTTTAGGGTGATTCTAATTGGGGATGAAACTTAAGACATAGAAATAAAATTTTCTGTAAGAGAATCTGACTTAATTATGGATTTATGACATTAGAAATTGAGATTGAAAATGGTGACCTGATGTTGATCCTATATTGGAGTGGCTTGTGATGTTTGGTGCATATCTAATGATTTAGAAGTCCAAATGGTCTGATTTTTAGTACTATATAAACTAGATATATAGGGAAACAAATGTTTAGAAGATCCCAAAAACTAAATTGAATGTTTACTATGTGAAAATTACTGAACAAGTGGAGAATGTTGTGTAATTTGTTTGCCTATTTTTAGATTCATTACGGGCTTAGCTCAAATTGCACTATTTTGAGATTTTCATTTTTTTTATACCAACTCATATCGGAACCTTTTTTAATGGTTGTGAAACTTTGTATACATCTATAAATAAATAAAATAAGACTTACCATATGTGAATTGGGTGATTAAACATTAAAATTTAAGATTGAGCACAATGCATGCTAAAGAAAATTTACATGTACACAGATGATTTGTATACATATTTATTGCTTATATGTTTATAGTACGACTATAAACGTTCACATACTAATTTTATGAAGACAATTAAGTACAATTTAACATGTTTTATATTTAAATGAGGTATAGGAATTTATATACTAGAATTACCTTGAGAAACAAAACTGAACAAAACATATACAAAATAAATCATATGAGTACTTGTGATTTGAATACTATCCTAATGGTGATAAGTTATGACTTGCATATATGAACTTAAAACAAATTTTATGTTTTCAAATGAATATCATGTTATTTCTCAATATATTAATTATGAAATTGACAAATGATTAAAGGAAATGTTATAGTGCCTGCTTCATTATCTTAGTGATGGATAGATAGGCATGCTTATAGGGTTACAAAAATGTTGCTACAGTTTAACACTATTGGTGTCTTCATTTCGATACCATAATGTCTTTACAGTTCCATACCTTTGGGTATCCACAATTTGATATGTTTAGGTATCTATAGTTCGATGCCTTCGAGTATCCACAATTTTATATCTTCAGATATCCACAGCTCTTGTGATCGACACCCACAACAATGTGTAGGTCTAACATACAAAGGAAATTAAACAGTTATGAATAAGAGATGCAACATGACAACACGAATAATTTGTATTAGTGAGGTTTGGAAATCAATATTTCGCTTATAAATGTGAATTTACGACATATGGATTATATATTGAAGCATATTTACATTATATACTTTGCTTAATTATGCCATCATTGTTTACATGAGTTTATGATATTTATGAATGTGTGTGTGCTTAGCAAATGATTGTTGTGAGTGGTTATCCAAACTAAGTGTTTCTCCACTAAGCATTCAAGCTTAGAACAAGTGTTAATCCATGTAGGTTCAAGTAATAAAAGTAAGACACAGGGATCACCTATAGGGACCAAGGCTAACCGTTAGAAGTAAAAGTACGTTAGGATGTACTTTTGATTAAAGAATGGTTGTATATGTAATGAAGGAAATTGTAGTTTCTTAACAGTTTGTCATTAAGAATTTAAGTAGTGTGTAATATCTCTTTTGGATTACCAACGAAGATTGACATAAGTGTAATTTGGGCTTATAAAATTATCAATGAAGATTGACACAAATAATGTGGTAAATAATAAAAACAACTTAAAAGTATAATAGTGAATTTTTTTCAAAGCTATTAAGGAATTGTGGTTAATTACTAGTAAGGAGAATTGTATTTTAGACATAATTCTAAATGGGATTAATCACGAACTTTATTCATTTTTTAACCCTTTTTCCAAAATTGATGTCGGGCAAACACTCTTCAGTCTTAAACTTGTTAAAGCTTAAGACCTGGTGATTTCAATTCTTTTTTTTTTCTTTTAGAACATGTGGAACTTGGTAGATGATGTGGTAATAAAGATGATTCTAAATTTTTTTACGAAAGGGGTGATCTTGAGGGAAATGAACAAAACATTCATTTGTTTAGTTTCTAACCCTTAAATTTTAAAGATTTCTACTTCATCTCCTACTATAACATATTTTATAAAATTATTTTTAAGATGATGGTGTCAAGAATAGTTCAAGTAACTCGAGTCATCAGTAACCAAACGTAAAGTGTTTTCACTAAAGGGAGATGCATTGGATTTATGTTGGGCCTCGTTTCCAGAGCCCAACACATGATCTGAAAATCGTAAGGCTTGAGTGTGCGTATTACCTTTTAGGGTTGTTTCAATGAACTCTCATTAACCATCATCCCATATGGGTGGCGTGCACACACCAATCAATTGTCAAAAACGAACTCATTTCTCCTATTTTCGAACAGATTTTGGGAAACCTCAAATCGAAATTTCAATTTGACTTCTTCAGAAAATTTATTTCCCATTGTCTTAAGTTTCTAATGACACCAAAATTGTTCACTTTGGTTCAAAAATCTAAAAGTTATAGCCCAAACATTTCCGAGCTGTTACTAAACTGAAACTGTACACTATATTCAACTTCCTCCCAGAAACTGAAAGTCTTAGAGTCCGAATTAAAATTTGAATCCTTCAAATAATTTATAGCTCTATGTCTATAGTTTAAGTAAAGATAAGAATCATCACATTTGGAGCTCTACTGATTAATATATCACCCAAAATATTGAAGCATATTCAGTAAAATATCTAATTCATGCTCTTCCAACTAATACCCTTACTTTGATTCGATCAATCTTTCTCTAATTAATACCAAAAGCTATGAATTTTTATGGGGAGATAGAAGGATGTGTTAAAAATATAATGATTCAAAAATCAGGTCATTCGGATGTTTAGAGAAGAATTTATAACAAAAAGATCAAATTAAGTTTAGAAAATAGCCTTCCTTGGATAAATAGGGAAGTTGCGATCGTGCACATGCACGACCGCGACATCTGGGTGGTCTAGCGGAGTCGCGATCGTGCGCATGCACGATCGCGACATTTTGATGGTCTTACGAGGTTGCGATCGTGTGCATGCTCGACCGTGACATTCGGGTGGACCTGCGACCCTTTTTCTTAACAGATGTCTCAACTTCTAAACTCCATAACTTTTGATTAAGAACTCCAAATTTGCACACTTTATATCAATGGAAAACTAAAAGAAAGATATACAACTTCCATGAAGAACTTAAAAACAATTTCTACTTCTACAAGGGTCAAAATTTCAATCAAAGTGGCCGTTCTGAAAGTTCCATCCTAAACAGCACCCAAACTTCAAATGATCAATCTTCCAACTCCATTGTCTAAAAATTTCATACTTTATATCCATGGAAAACTGAAAAGATAAGCTATAGCTTTTGTGAAGACAACTTTATCTAATTCTTCCTAAATTAATTCAGTTTTTCCCTTTAAATCAGTATACAATTTTCACCGAAAGACTTGAAAAATTGTCTCAATTTCACTTCCTCTCATGCAACATCATTCTTAACCATCCAACTACATTTCATCATTCATTCCTATTTTCGTATCCATAGCATCCCACTAATATGCAGCAACCATTAATATTCAAAATTTATCATCTTAAATTGGTAACTTTCCCAAATATACCGAATTCGAACTTAAGCTCATCCTTAAATAATTCATATTTCAACTCCACCTCATCCATACGCAAATTCACTTTTCAACTTAGCAATCATCCATTCACAAATCCATATTTCATTAACATCATAGAATAAGAGTTTACAAAGCTTTAATGGCATTCTAAACCACATTACATCAACAATATCAAAAATCCGAAATACAAAAGATACAAAACCCCATAATTCTTGACATACGTCTAAAGTCTTGTTTTTACATCAATCTAACTTAAAATACAAAAATATGCATAATCGAACGAATGTCTTGACTCTCTTTCACCCGATCTCTTTTTCATCACCTAGAGATGGGAGTGAAAGGGGGTGAGCTTGAAGGCTCGTGGGTAACAGTTTATAACATAAAAATTAAGCAAAACCATTGAAATGTTCATTAGCCAAATACAAAGTTCTTATTAAATTCATCAAAATATCATTTTCAATTTCATAACCGAAATTAAAAAATTTAAAATAATGAATGCATCAAACTTGTTAACATATCATGAGCACATAAGCACATCAAAATGGTTTGGAAGGTCCAAAACAGAACGTACTACACATTTTCCATAAGGGTCCTGTGTAGCCGTGAACAAAACGTACTATCGCAATCCTATAAAATGGTCTTACGTAGCCGTAAAATTATGGGAGTCCGCAAGGGAGCTCCATGCCACAAGCGAGTAGGTAGGAGATGTAGCATCCCACTCCCGCAAGACCCGAACCCGATATCGACGGTGATATCCGAGCTCGTGACTCGCGAGGGTGGCATGCTAGAACACTTAATCAGTCAATGATTGGTACCAAATTTTTTTTAAAAAACCGCATTAACAATTGCAAAAGTCCATTTTCAATTTGGGTTAAATCAATTCACAAGTTGATAGAACATTGTTTTCAACACATTATGATCAATACAGTGTCATTGGTCAAATAGGGGCCCAATTCCATTTATGACGCATTTCAGTTGCAACCCATTTCACTTTGAGCCATTGGGGCTCATTTCAATGCACAAAACACTCACAAACCTTTACAATTGATACATATTGATATACACAAGAATATTCATATTTAACCAGTCCCATTTACTCAGCTTCCCATATTTCAGCACTTATTACAAACTGAAATGTTCAATTATACATTGCATAAAAATCGTAGAATACACTTAATACAAAAATCCTAATGCAGACACGAACTGATCCCAACCTCTAATTTTGCAGAAAGTCTACTATCGTTGCATAATGGGGTAATCTTCTGAAACATGAAAAATAGATGCAAATTTTGGGTGAGTTTTGCGAACTCAGTGAGTGACCATCATTGATGGTTCACCCAGTCACACAATACATAAATACATTCCCATAATCGCATTTCACATTCACTATCACACTTTATATTCACAATCAATTCAATTTCATGTTCACATTCAACGCCAATTAACGTTCCCATGTAATTTAATTAAGTCAATCCCATTGAAAACAATGAAGTCAATTCCATTCAATCCAAGTAAACCAATCCCATTCAATTCAGTCAATTCTATTCAATTCAAATAACCAATCCCATTCAATTCAAGTAAACCAGTCCCATTCAATACCATTTCATATTCCCGTTCAATGCAATTTCATATTCCCTTTCAATGCAATTTCATATTCCCATTCAATGCAATTTCATATTCCCATTCAATGTAATTAAATCAATCATATCATGCATATATACATGAGCCCCAGTTTTCGTTTATTTCTTCGTTGTGACCAAGTGTCGAAACTGTCCCGTATCCATTGGATATCGGGCTCATTGATAACTGTCCCACATAAGGCTCATTATAAACTGTCCCATATAGGGCTCATTGTAAACTGTCCCATATAGGGCTCATTGAACATTGAGCCTGAGGCTCTGAATCACTTTTGAGCTCGAAGCTCATTTTCATTCGTTGAGCTTTAAGCTCTGATCATTGGCTCCTCTGGTCACAACGAGTTATATTTCGTGCATCCATGAAATGAAATGCATTGTTCACATTTATATGCACTTATTCAATTATAATCACTGAATCATCGGACCATAGTCTGGTATGCAACATATTGTAACATCCCGCTACTGTTAGCAAGGGCATTCTGGTAAATTGGGACAGACTGATAGGTTTCATTGCATTTACTGACTGAACATGTTACTGGCCTCTAATTATAAAGGAACAGATTTATTGCATATGCATATATTCATAGGTACATGCATTCATGATTTTCCGCTATTTAATTGTGAATTGAAATTGACTGAAGTGACTGGTTTGTGAACTGATCAAATTGTGAACTGACTGAACTGACTGGAATATGATTAATTGAGAAATTTGAGTTTTTGGATTCAAATGATTGATTTAATATTGGTTACGAGTGACTGGTATTTGATAGTGGATTATAGGAAATTTCGAAATTGTGAGAAATCGCCTTGGATCAAAAATATTTGGGCGATCGATTGATTATTCAGATAGATCGAAAGAATCGTCCCAATGGTGATGGAAAATTAGGATTTTATTGATAAGAAATAAATGTGTTGAGTCATTGAAATTTAGAGACTGGAATTTGGACTGATATGGAGACTTAGGTTTATAAATATTAGGGTTGGATGAAATTGGGGGATTTGACTAAGGCATATGCGAGTTCCTCTTCCCCCTCGACGGTGATTCGATTTTCTTCCTTCGGTGAGATCCTTTGATTTCTTCTTATGGCTTCTTCCTTATTGTGTTAATATAACTTGTCTATGATGATTGGTGGAAGTTAGAAGCTTGGAGAGTGTTTGATCGTGGGTTCTGAAGGATTTTTAGGGTTGCGGTGGTTTTGGGAGATTTGTGGATTGATCTGTAATTTGGTAAGTTTTATGGCAATTATGTTGTTATTAATGGACTCTACTGCATTTATGACATTTATTAGGGTAGATTTGAGTGGTTGGAGTGTTTTAATGGAGGATTTAATGAGGAAAAACGATCGGAGAAGATGAAGAGGATCGTTGCACGCCGCGACCTGCACGAGAGCCCCGACGGCGACGAATTTATATTCGTTCGTCGCGGCGAGTTTGTGTGGGACGCCTTGGCGAGCGTTGTGTATTATATTCGTTCGCCGCGGCGAGCTTGCGTGGGACGCCGCGGCGAGCATTATATATGTATGACGCCGCGACGTGTTCTCCATCTCGCGGCGCGCCAAGGGCGCGTCGTTCGCCGCGGCGAGCGATGCTCTTCTGCGCCGCGGCGAGAGACGTGATGCCGCGGCGAAGGGGACTGTTTCATTGGATTTAATTTGATTTGTTGGGCATAATTCATGGTATAGACCTCCGATTGAGGCGATTCCAGATTTGTTATGAACTAGGGAAAGAGGTCTACAATTGAGGATAATTATAGGAGTTCAAATTGATATAAATGGAATTGAATTATAAGGAATTGGGTCGATTATGGTGCATAGTATGACCTAAATGTCAAATTGAGACTATTGAAGTTTTAATTGGAATTTGCAATAGAAGTTTCGACCTGATAAATAGGGACTTACTATAGGGTATTCAAATTGAGGAAGAGGAAAATTGACTGGATTTTATGAATGGATCAAATAATTGTCGACCCATTGAACAAAGAGATAGGATTGAGCTTAAAGTACCGAAATTGGGATTTAGCACAGGAAAATCGTGAACATGCATCGTACATCATTTCACTGAGACATATGCATTATTGAACTGTTTAATTGGGCATTTAGTAATGGTTTATATTTCTTCGTTATAGAGGCATCGTTGGACCGTCGCTCCACGGATATTCTTTGGGACTTCGAGCGTAGCTTCGGAGTTACAGGTGAGTAACCTAGTTGGTTTCTCAAATTCTCGATCGCTTAAATGCTCTACGTGAATTACTTGCCAAATGTGAAATCAGATGATTATTGAAATATACATGATCGGATGGTATGCCTCTCTGTATTGGATCGTGAAAATGTACATGATTATATTACATGTTTCTACTGTACTGGACTGAATTACTGTATGATACTGGGAACTAATATACTAGGCTTTGTAGCCATACATTGTAAATTACTGAATCACTGAATACTGAATTACTGAACACTGCATTGCATGCATAAATGCATGATCAGATAATGGACGTGTCCCAAGTTGCTATTATCACTGAAAAGAGCCTCGAGCTCGAACATCGCATTAACCGGCTTAGCCCGGGGAGAAAATCACGGCGCGCGTCCCCATCGAACACTGACTGAGCACTTGGGCACAACACTGAATAACCGGAAAGAGTCACATACGCATTGCATCTACACGAATGACTGTTCTGTGACAATACTGATTACGTGATGGCATGATTGATTGTAAACTGATTACGTGATGACATGATTGATTGTAAACTGATTACGTGATGACATGATTGACTATAAACTGATTACGTGATGGCATGATTGACTGTAAACTGAATTACGTGATGGCATGACTTACTGTAAATTGTTATATTGCACTGATAATTGAATATTACTGTATTGTGTTGTACGCCATGTGCGTAATGCATGATTTGAGTGAACCATCGATGATGGTTTCTCACTGAGTTCGCAAACTCACCCAACATTGCAAATATTTTTCAGGGATTGAAGAGTACCCCGTTAGACGAACGGAGTATGTCTCTTGACCGAGTCGAGGCTGGGTCGGGATCAGTTTGCGTCTGCATTAGTGTCTTTCTGAGTTGTGTGTAAATGAGTCTTTCTGATTGATGTGTAAATTCGTGTTTTCGTAGGATATTATTATTATTATAGAGGGCCCCAACTGACTAATAGAATATCATGAATTGATTATTGAAAAAGTGTTTTGATTAAAAATGTTTCCGCATCGTGGGCCCAAATGGTTTATTGTTTTCTGCGCACTTCAATGTTTTAAAAAAAAATGTTTTACCGGGTATTTGACTGTTTTGACTGCTCTAGCATACCACCCTCGCGGGTCACGGGCTCGGAGATGTCAGGTTCGGGTCTGGCAGGAGTGAGGTGTTACATTTGTGGTATCAGAGTCCAGAAGTACGATTGTACATGGGCATTCTGAAATTTGTACCGAGTTACATGCATTAAAGTCGTCATAGCAGACTGTAGTAACTGATCCCTAGTAGAGTCACATGAGTATGTCCTAATTGTTTAAGTGGTTAGAAGTGGCAAGGAAAAGATGATATGTTAGAACGTGATAGATGGAAACTGTGGATAACATGGAATAACAGAAAGTGTATAGTTTGATCTGATAAAAGATGATTAAGTGTATCGGTATTGGTGGATATATTACGGACTGTGACACCCGTGTTATATCGGGACATATCCTTAAATGTAGGGTATGAAGTTATAGTTATAGATTGATAGAGTTAAATAGAGATATGATAGGAATGGCAAGATTGAAAGTGTATTAATAGAGCGGGTATAATAAAATGTTCTGTGATCTAGAAGAGTTAAAAATTGGAATTGATTATTGAAACAAGAGGTAGTGTATAAGAGTTATGAATTGAGTCAGATTATGTTAGTAAGGAATCCAGATTGATTGCACGTCTATGACATTGAATTGAGAGTGAAAATACATGGGTATGGTGCATTAATGAAAGGGATGGCAACATAAGATACTGATAATGATAGATGACAAAGTGGTCAAAGTTTAGTTGAATTGCCTAAGTAACTGCACACCTGATTATGGGAGCCCTATAGCGAATGAAAATTTTAAGCTCAATTGTTTCATATGTGTAAAGATTATATGGGAAGAGATTGATGAGTTAGTGGCTAAATGCTAGTTGTAGTCCTTATCGTTTAAAGTTCAATATGAGTTAGAATAAGAGACGAAAGTGATTATAGTGATCAGAATAAATGGAGAGTGGTTATGACCCTCAAGATTGGGAACGATTGTAAAACGAGAAAGTGTGGTCAAAATTTTATGTAAACGAAGTATCCTTAGCGTGAGTGACAAATTGATATATTGACACAATGGTTTTTAACGGTATGTACCGTAATGAACAGTGTTAAAAAGGACGTTCTTGGGCTGTGAATTATGGCATAGATTGATCTATAGGGGATACTGAGTATAGCTGAAATTGATTTCTTATGGCATTGAAAATGATTGACAAGAAATAATGACGATAGTTGATGAGAAATAAATTTTTATAAATGGTATCGATGAAAATCGAAAGAACTTTCTGGAATTAGGTAAGATGATCAGATGAGTCGGTTTGACAGTGAGTAATGAAAGGGAAATATAGAGATTATGTCAAATGAATTACAGGTTAACTTGGGAGTCATAATCTGAGCCGAGATTCAAGTGTAAGAAATAAAATCTGCTATTGAAAAGAGATGTCCTATGGATAGTGTAAGGAACCCGATTGTGTAATAGGCTTATTGACCAGTAAGGAGATAGTGTTGGCGAATAAAATGAATCTGTAATAGGGGTGAGTGATCCAAGTCAATGTCAATAAGTTGAATTGATTATTATTGAAGTAATGAGAATCTTATGAGATTAGTGTTTTATCATTAAAGAGATGTAATTTGATAAGCAATAAATGAAATGTTTTCAAGTGTATCACTACGGTATAGATGCATTTAGATGAGAATAAGAGCGAAAAAGGGAGAAACTGAAATTGTTATAAGTAACCTCTATGTGACTGTGATGTGAATTGAGCTATGGATTGGTTATTCAGTAAAAGAGGTTTCGGATCCAAATTGTTACATAGACAGGATTAGGAAATATTGTTGGGATCCGATATATGTGTTATTGATATTGAAAGTGACAAATTATGAGTAATTTTAATGAAATAGTGAGACAGTGTTGAGTACGAAATAAAGTGAATGGTTATTGATCGCGTTGATTTCAGTTCATTGGCGGAAATTACTCGAGTAGCGATTTAAACGGGGAAACTAAATTCGTTATTAAATGGCCTCTATATGACTGTGGTATGAATAGATTGGTAAGGTGATTTATAACCTAAAAGATGATTTTGATTTATCAAGTGTTTTATTGACTGGAATAAGAAACATTGTTAAGAGATGGTAAATGTGTTAATGGTACCGAACATGAAGAATTTCGGGTAATTATGAGGAAACAAGCTTAAGGTGGTAGAAACCGAGAAAGGAAAAAGAGTAATTGATTGTATTGATTCCCGTAAATTGACAGAACCTGGTCATATAAGGAAATGAGCGTGAATCAGAATATAATGGAGCGAATCAATTCCCCTATCTTCCTGACCAATTGTATATGAAATTTTGAGGACGAAATTTTTATTAGGAGGGGAGAATTGTAACATCCCGCTACTGTTAGCAAGGGCATTCTGGTAAATTGGGACAGACTGATAGGTTTCATTGCATTCACTGACTGAACATATTACTGGCCTCTAATTATAGAGGAACATATTTATTGCATATGCATATATTCATAGGTACATGCATTCATGATTTTCCGGTATTTAATTGTGAATTGAAATTGACTGAAGTGACTGGTTTGTGAACTGATCAAATTGTGAACTGACTGAACTGACTGGAATATGATTAATTCAGAAATTTGAGTTTTTGGGTTCAAATGATTGATTTAATATTGGTTACGAGTGACTGGTATTTGATAGTGGATTATAGGAAATTTCTGGGAAATTCGGGAGAAATCGCCCGGACCGGAAATATTTGGGCGACTGATTGATTGACTGTATAGTACTGAAAGAACTGTCCAATGGTGATGGAAAAATTAGGATTTTTACTGATAAGAAATAAATGTATTGAGTCATTGAAATTTAGAGACTGGAATTTGGACTGATATGGAGACTTAGGTCTATAAATATTAGGGTTGGATGAAATTGGGGGATTTGACTAAGGCATATGCGAGTTCCTCTTCCCCCTCGACGGTGATTCGATTTTCTTCCTTCGGTGAGATCCTTTGATTTCTTCTTATGGCTTCTTCCTTATTGTGTTAATCTAACTTGTCTATGATGATTGGTGGAAGTTAGAAGCTTGGAGAGTGTTTGATCGTGGGTTCTGAAGGATTTTTAGGGTTGCGGTGGTTTTGGGAGATTTGTGGATTGATCTGTGATTTGGTAAGGTTTATGGCAATTATGTTATTATTAATGGACTCTACTGCATTTATGGCATTTATTAGGGTAGATTTGAGTGGTTGGAGTGTTTTAATGGAGGATTTAATGAGGAAAAACGATCGGAGAAGATGAAGAGGATCGTCGCACGTCGCGACCTGCACGCGAGCCCCGACGGTGACGAATTTATATTTGTTCGCCGCGGCGAGCTTGCGTGGGACGCCGCGGCGAGCATTATATATGTATGACGCCGCGACGTGTTCTCCGTCTCATGGCGCACTGCAAGCGCGTTGTTCGCCCGCGAAGCGAGCTTTTCTTGGCCACAGGAGAGCCGCGATCTTGCGACGAAGGGGACTGTTTCATTGGATTTAATTTGATTTATTGGGCATAATTCATGGTATAGACCTCCGATTGAGGCGATTCCAGATTTGTTATGAACTAGGGAAAGAGGTCTACAATTGAGGATAATTATAGGAGTTCAAATTGATGTAAATGGAATTGAATTATAAGGAATTGGGTCGATTATGGTGCATAGTATGACCTAAATGTCAAATTGAGACTATTGGAGATTTAATTGGAATTTGCAATAGAAGTTTCGACCCGATAAATAGGGACTTGCTATAGAGTATTCAAATTGAGGAAAATTGAATGGATTTTATGAATGGATCAAATAATTGTCGACCCATTGAACAAAGAGATAGGATTGAGCTTAAAGTATCGAAATTGGGATTTAGCACAGGAAAATCGTGAACATGCATCATACATCATTTCACTGAGACATATGCATTATTGAACTGTTTAATTGGGCATTTAGTAATGGTTTATATTTTACTGTTATAGAGGCACCGTTGGACCGTCGTTCCACGGATATTGCTGGGACTTCCAGGCAGTAGCTCGGAAGTTACAGGTGAGTAACCTAGTTGGTTTCTCAAATCACTGAAAAGAGCCTCGAGCTCGAACATTGTACTGACCGGGCTTAGGCCGAGGGGAGAAATCCCGGACGTGCGTCCCCCACTGAACACTGACTGAGCACTTGGACACAACACTGAATAACCGGAAAGAGTCACATACGCATTGCATCTACACGAATGACTGTTCTGTGACAATACTGATTACGTGATGGCATGATTGATTGTAAACTGATTACGTGATGACATGATTAATTATAAACTGATTACGTGATGACATGATTGACTGTAAGCTGATTACGTGATGGCATGATTGACTGTAAACTGAATTACGTGATGGCATGACTTACTGTAAATTGTTATATTGTACTGATAATTGAATATTACTGTATTGTGCTGTACGCCATGTGCGTAGTGCATGATTTGAGTGAACCATCGATGATGTTTTCTCACTGAGTTCGCAAACTCACCCAACATTGCAAATATTTTTCAGGGATTGAAGAGTACCCCGTTAGACGAACGGGAGTATGTCTACTGCACTGGAGTCAGAGGTTAGGGTCGGGATCAGTTTGCGTCTGCATTAGTGTCTTTCTGAGTTGTGTGTAAATGAGTCTTTTTGATTGATGTGTAAATTCGTGTTTCCGCAGGATATTATTATTATTATAGAGGGCCCCAACTGACTAATAGAATATCATGAATTGATTATTGAAAAAGTGTTTTGATTAAAAATGTTTCCGCATCGTGGGCCCAAATGGTTTATTGTTTTCTGCGCACTTCAATGTTTTCAAAAGAAAAATGTTTTACCGGGTATTTGACTGTTTTGACTGCTTTAGCATACCACCCTCGCGGGTCACGAGCTCGGATGTCACTGTAGATGTCGGGTTCGGGTCTGGCGGGAGTGGGGTGTTACACATATAGTCAAGAAATCACACGTGCAGTCATATGCAAGTTTGCATTCAAAACAAATTTAGAATTCACATCACGCACACTTAGTTCGTCCAATTCACATTCAATGAGCATTTCAATATCACAATTCCCAGTATACAATCATCGGACTATCCTGTCCGGAATCCACAATCAAATAACAATCATTCATTGCTATTAAAAAATTATTCAATATATAACATAACCAAATAAACCATAAAATAAGACCATCTAAGTCTACTCACAGTACACTCCAGATTAGCAATTGCTTTCATGATCCGGAAACGTCTGGCTGAGGACGTTTTGTCCTGTATCAATCATATGAAAAACACAATTTGAACACACATTAATAAAAATACAATCATAACCATCCCATTTTCACATGTGTATATGCGTAAAGTATAATTCATGCTCAATGACAATTCCGGGGTATATGCTTTACACTTAGAACACTTGCTCATTTGATAACATAACTCAATTTCCCGTCATTTCATTTCTAACCTTATTTGATCTCCTCATATCCAATTCCCTATCATAATAAATCACTTAGTACCATTTACTTAACTTCCTTGAACAATATCACAACCATGTAAACATTTCCATTCCCATTTACATATGCATTTGACACTTTTGATTCCACCCATTCATTCACTAAGTTTTAACCTTTGATTTCACTTCAAACCTTTTATACATGAGTCCCATAGACCAAGTATCATTCTAGGTTCACGTAAACACCCATTTGAGGCTTAATTAGTACCATTAATCCAGTGAATTTCCATTAAACGGACTTGCATGTCCGTTTAACGGACTACTACGGGTCACTTATACTACTTTGAAAATTCGACCCTCAAAACATCAAAATTTCAAAAATTTGCCTGAAATAGAAGTTGTAGCTCTTGAAGTCTTATGTAAAACCATACCTAGATGATCTCATTCCGAGTTCTATACAAAGTGTTATTCCTCTTGCACTAAAGTATGTTCAATTGAGTTTTATGAAATTCCAGATTTCTAACTCTTCACTTACAACACTCAATTCCTCATGCTTAGCCAATCATTTCTAGTTCAATACTCATTATTTATCCACTCTTATAACTCAATTTCAGTTCAATATCATCCATAGCCAAGATATGGTCCATGGTTATATATAAACACTCATAACAGGACATATATATACATGCACATTCATCATCAACTTTCATCACTCAATACTCAATTTGAGTCACAATTAGACACTCTTAAAGACAGAATTTGCATTCAATGTCTTTATGAAAAATGTAGCCTTATATCTCTAATTTAACTCAAATCAAAACCCATCCCATTTGGATAACTACATAACAAATGATGACTAGATTACTAAGGCATATCCAGCAAAATATTCTAGCTAGCACATTCCAACCTCTTTAAATACCATTATCAATTTGCCTATAAGCTTTCATCCTAATTTTTCCCTTTTCCAAAACACTATACTTACCCTTTTCTTTCACTTCCATACCTTATCCAATCCATTCCTAACCCAACCAACAATCCACGTTTTTCTCCATCACAAAACAAAACATGAAACTCCATTTATCAATCAAATTTTCTATACCATTTCTACATCATTTTGGACAATCCTTATATCACTAAATCATCACTATAACATCTTATGATTATCAATCATCATATATGTAAGGGTATGACAATTATGTGCTCATTCTATCAACCACATGCTATCATATATATAAGCACCACTTTGAGATGAATTAACCCATCATCTACACATCTTATTCAACAAATCATCAAGAATAACATGCTACTTACTTGAGTTGGCTTCAAGATCTTCAAACACCATCAAACCCTAACTCTTTCCTCTTCATGATCATCAACTTCCATTTAGGAATAGGTTGGGTCTTTGAGTAGCAAGGTGAAAGAGACAAAGAAAGTGAAGTAGCAAGTAAAAAGAGAGCAAGATTTCACATTGAAGAAGGTGGGAGAGAGTGAGTGTCGTTATTAAGGAGAGGGAGATGAAGAAAATGGAGAAAATGGAGAGGAGAGAAAGCATTGTCATGAATAACAAGTGAAAGACCTAAAACATGGTCTTTCACCTAGAAATTTCGTGCATCAACTTGTGATGTGACAAGTGACACATGTCACTTGCCACATGTCAATTCCTTAGGGCTCCATTTGTCCCACTTGCTAACTAGTCCATTTCGTCTCCAATTTTCACTCCAATTGTCTCCTAATTTTCAATGATACAAGTCATTACATCCCAAAGTCATTTATAAAAGAATTTTCATTGCAATTTGACTCTGAATTCTACTGCTATTCACCGTTTGTTATGCCACTTGGCAATTTTCCTGGTCTAAATTTTTCCCCAAAAAATTCTAGGAAAATTTCCTAAAATTTCCCAAAAATGGCAAATCAATAAGTTCACTATCCAAAATAATTTTCGATAACCACAACTCGAGATTCTCAAAACAATCCCATGTATTACCAATTATACCCAGAAAATGTCAATTGAGTGCATGATCAATGATTTTAATGTGTGTAATAATCCAATTCATCCATGAGTACCCCCATATGATGCCTTTGTATCTTAATTTCACTTAAGCCCATATGAATAAAATGTAAAACGGTCAAAATTGCAATTTACCAAAGTGGCCCCGAGTATGTCCGTTAAACGGACTCATATGTCCGTTAAACGGACATAGACTGGTCAAGCAATCCAAATTCACCCGAGAAGGTCCGTTAAATGGACTTGCATGTCTGTTAAACGGACATGAATCACCCAACTTGTTCCAATTCACCCGAGGCTGTCCGTTAAATGGACTTCCATGTCCGTTAAACGGACATGACTCACACAAACCCTCTTTAAGGCCTCTGGTCTCACACTCATTTTCCCTGACACATTATGCTCTTTGAGCTCACTCATATCACATTTTAGGGTTCCAACCCTTCACAAGGGAACGAGATATTACAATTCTCCCCTCCTTAAGAAATTTCGTCCTTGAAATTTACATTCGCCTCTCAGTGACCCATTCAACTTTACCATTCCATTAATTTCTCCCAATTGACTACTGTCAATGAAATCAACCAATTCTGAACCCGTTTTGTCAAATTTCACAATATAGATTTCGATTACCCATAATTTCACTTCCAGCATTAATAACACATATGATGAATCTGTTTCTCAAACAGATCCATATAACTGTGGGTGATTATGAATAGTTTTCATTGGTCGGTCACACTAACGATTAATAATTTCATACAGACCAAGTTATGTCAGTTTCGGCTTATCCTTTTGCCTAACCCGAGTACACCTTGGCAAGGTGATACTCTTAACGATAATTCATCTTTCACTTACTAATTCATATCCCGATAACGCTAATACACTCGAATGTTCTATAACCTTGATATCGATACTTGCGTTATTCTTATTGAATTTTCCATTCAATACATCAGTTTGCAACACTCGCTTTACAAAAGTACTCATTAATTTAACCCTATTCACTGTCTCAATCTATAATGCCTCCAAACCTTTAACACGTTTACTATAGCAATAGGTGTTGAGGCTTTCATTGTCTCTAAGTATCCGAAAATCACTTTATAAAAGTACAACAATGTGCATTGTAAAAGTTCATGTCATTATCTGTAAAATTCCCAAATCCCAATGGCAAAATCAACACTGATGTCATAATTCTCTTTTCAAACATCCGCTATACGGTAAGCGAGTTCTATCGATTTCTCATTTTCTCATCACCCTTACTTTTCTTTGAGTCTCCCATTATGCCATGTCCAACTATGCTATACTTCACCTTTTATTCGATCAAATTTGAATTCACTTCGATGACACTCAACACATAACCGTTTTCCCATTTTGATATGTAAGACTTCTTCCCGTAATCAAATAGTTCTTTTTACTTTCAATACACTCAAAATCTATGGCCATAGGTGCTTCAATGATTATCATAATACTATTGGGGCATTATATATATATAACCCAAATTTCCTTATGCCCATGATTTATTCCCATTCTTTCTTAAAACTCTGATTCCTCACTACGGTAATAGTATCTCATGATTTTTCACTTCTTCCTAATTGACTTTTTCTTCACAAATGATTTTCTCAATCCATTCTTTTTTCCTTTAATTTCACATTGATGCATTCCCACGCCTGTTTATTCTTATCAGTTTCTCCACAATTTTAATTGTGGGTTGATAACACCTTTATCATAACTAAGTTATCTCTCCCAAGTGTATTTACATAGAATAATAGGTCTGTATTCTCCTCATTTTAGCAACATCCTCATTTTAGCCAATTATGTCTCCTCACTTACTCAATAATTCAAACGCCGACTATTTTACATCAAACACAATACCTACGTTCTGAGTAGCATTTTCTACCCCTTATGCTTGAGTCTCCACAAGGAATAGGACTCCAATAATTACTTTTAGTCACTTTATATTTTACTTGTCCCTTCATTGCAGCATTTCAATTCGAATAATCTAATCAATTTAACCCAAATCTGTATCAATTAACTATTTTCCATAATCACATAGCAACCAATCTTAGTATTTCAAGAAAAATCAATTCCAACTATTTATATATCTCATTACAATCAATTTAACTCATAACCTATATAACCAGAACATTCCTTTCAACAAAGCTTATTACAACATTACTCAAATTCTTTATTCCACTTCCACGGTATTTATCATCAAAACCCTAAATTTTTTTTGAAAGACGTAATTAGAATAATCTCACCAACTGGTAACTTGGGTTAACGATACCTTGATCTTATCTGAGTCTAACTCACACTTCCCCTTTTTGGTGCCCATTCTTGATCGGGGTCTTTCTTCTTTTTCCTTCATTAATCATATCTGATCATATTATTATCAATCTCAACTCATTTCCAATTGACCACTATAAGCACTTTCACGTCTCACCTTTGAGACTTTAAACACTAGGCATTCTGACAAGCACTTATTCACTAAGTTACCGATTTCTTCCTGTATCATTTCCACGATTATCATACACTTATGCTTAATAATGTCACTTCTTATAGTAATCCCATTATCAAATACACACTCATATAAGCAATTCAACTGATCTTTGACAATTTCTTCATCTCCCATTATTCTCATCTCATTTTCCAATTTCCATTATTTCATCATACTGACATACGTTTGCAATCAATTCAAAATCATAGATGCATAATCATATTCTCTCATTAAACCTTAAACTTATCTCATCCCAAATCCAATCCCATCCTTGTTAAATCACAAAACATTTTGTTTTCAATCAACCTTATTTATACACTTTCAATCTTACCATTCTACTATATCATTACTTTCCCTTATCAATCCACAGCAATAATATACATATTCATGCAAGGTTTATTCTCCAAAATAGTCAAAATTGCGATTTTCCAAAGTTGTCCCATGAGTGTCCGTTAAACGGACACACATATCCGTTAAACGGACATGATTCAACCAAACTGCCTCCTTTTACCCGAGAAAGTCGACATCTATCTTTCACAACCCCCTTTCCTTTTCAAACCTTTTCCAAACTTCCTACACTTATTCTCTCATGATATCTTCCCATAAACTTCTCAAATTCACACCTTCTAACATTAAACCATTTCATGAAAACTCAAAATGAATTTAATTTCATGAAGTCCCCAATTCTCACATTATTCCATTTATCAAACTCATTACCTTTATTCCTTCATAACATACTATATCACTCGCTTTATACTTACACATTCATTACATTAAGTCGATAGCCACTTCATACACATCTTAAATTATTCCACACTACAGTACCCCAATATAACAGTGGTGCCATAATCCATAATACGTTGATGCTAAATCTCCGTTAGATCATATCACCTCTATTTTCTCACTTTATGACATATCATCACGTACATCACTTTATCACTATTAACACTAGACACATGCTCATGCATGTGACCCATATACTCGACTGGGGATCAGTTACTACTGTTTGCTTAACATGACTTAAATGCATGTCATTTGACCACATTACAGAAAACGCCCATAAGATTGTACTTCTGGCGCTCTGATACCACATATGTAGCATCCCACTCCTGCAAGACCCGAACCCGATATCGACGGTGATATTCGAGCTCGTGGCCCGCAAGGTTGGCATGCTAGAACACTCAATCAGTCAATGATTGGTACCAAATTTTTTTTATAAAAAAAACCGCATTAACAATTGCAGAAGTCCATTTTCAATTTGGGCTAAATCAATTCACAAGTTGATAGAACATTGTTTTCAACACATTATGATCAATATAGTGTCATTGGTCAAATAGGGGCCCAATTCCATTTATGACGCATTTCAGTTGCAACCCATTTCACTTTGAGCCATTGGGGCTCATTTCAATGCACAAAACACTCACAAACCTTTACAATTGATACATATTGATATACACAAGAATATTCATATTTAACCAGTCCCATTTACTCAGCTTCCCATATTTCAGCACTTATTACAAATTGAAATGTTCAATTATACATTGCATAAAAATCGTAGAATAGACTTAATACAAAAATCCTAATGCAGACACGAACTGATCCCAACCTCTAATTTTACAGAAAGCCTACTCCCGTTGCATAACGGGGTAATCTTCTGAAACCTGAAAAATAGATGCAAATTTTGGGTGAGTTTTGCGAACTCAGTGAGTGACCATCATTGATGGTTCACCCAGTCACACAATACATAAATACATTCCCATAATCGCATTTCACATTCACTATCACACTTTATATTCACAATCAATTTAATTTCATGTTCACATTCAACGCCAATTAACGTTCCCATGTAATTTAATTAAGTCAATCCCATTGAAAACAATGAAGTTAATTCCATTCAATCCAAGTAAACTAATTCCATTCAATTTAGTCAATTCTATTCAATTCAAATAACCAATCCCATTCAATTCAAGTGAACCAGTCCCATTCAATACCATTTCATATTCCCGTTCAATGCAATTTCATATTCCCATTCAATGCAATTTCATATTCCCATTCAATGCAATTAAATCAATCATATCATGCATATATACATGAGGCCTAGTTTTCGTTTATTTCTTCGTTGTAACCAAGTGTCGAAACTGTCCCGTATCCATTGGATATTGGGCTCATTGATAACTGTCCCACATAGGGCTCATTGTAAACTGTCCCATATCGGGCTCATTGTAAACTATCCCATATAGAGCTCATTGAACGTTGAGCCTGAGGCTCTGAATCACTTTTGAGCTCGAAGCTCATTTTCATTCGTTGAGCTTTAAGCTCTGATCATTGGCTCCTCTGGTCACAACGAGTTATATTTTGTGCATTCATGAAATGAAATGTATTGTTCACATTTATATGCACTTATTCAATCATAATCACTGAATCATTGGACCATAGTCCGGAATGCAACACATAGTCAAGAAATCACACTTGCAGTCATATGCAAGTTTGTATTCAAAACAAATTTAGAATTCACATCACGCACACTTAGTTCGTCCAATTCACATTCAATGAGCACTTCAATATCACAATTCCCAGTATACAATCATCGGACTATCCTGTCCGGAATCCACAATCAAATCACAATCATTCATTGCTATTCAAAAATTATTCAATATATAGCATAACCAAATAAACCATAAAATAATACCATCTAGGTCTACTCACAGTACGTTCCGGATTAGCATTTGCTTTCATGATCCGGAAACATCTGGATGAGGACGTTTTGTCCTGTATCAATCATATGCAAAACACAATTTGCACACACATTAATAAAAGTACAATCATAACCATCCCATTTTCACATGTGTATATGCGTAAAGTATAATGCATGCTCAATGACAATTCCGGGGTATATGCTTTACATTTACACTGAATATCCATTCGCAATTCATAATTCAATGCGTCTACTTGAATTGGACTCAGACTTACACTCCCTTTTTATGTGATCATTTTCAATTATCCATTCAAGTTTGACTCTTTAAGAGTCTAGCAAAACCATACACTTACATCTCAAGAACACTTGCTCATTTGATAACATAACTCAATTTCCCGTCATTTCATTTCTAACCTTATATGATCTCCTCATATCCAATTCCCTATCATAATAAATCACTTAGTACCATTTACTTAACTTCCTTGAACAATATCACAAGCATATAAACATTTCCATTCCCATTTATATATGCATTTGACACTTTTGATTCCACCCATTCATTCACTAAGTTTTAACCTTCGATTCCACTTCAAACCTTTTATACATGAGTCCCATAGACCAAGTATCATTCTAGGTTCACTTAAACACCCAATTGAGGCTTAATTAGTACCATTAATCCAGTGAATTTCCGTTAAACGGACTTGCATGTCCGTTTAACGGACTGCTACGGGTCACTTATACCACTTTGCAAATTCGACCCTCAAAACATCAAAATTTCAAAATTTTGCCTGAAATAGAAGTTGTAGCTCTTGAAGTCTTCTTTAAAACCATACCTAGATCATCTCATTCCGAGTTCTATACAAAGTGTTATTCCTCTTGCACTAAAGTATGTTCAATTGAGTTTTATGAAATTCCAGATTTCTAACTCTTCACTTACAACACTCAATTCCTCATGCTTAGCCAATCATTTCTAGTTCAATACTCATTATTTATCCACTCTTATAACTCAATTTCAGTTCAATATCATCCATAGCCAAGATATGGTCCATGGTTACATATAAGCACTCATAACAGGACATATATATACATGCACATTCATCATCAACTTTCATCACTCAATACTCAATTTGAGTCACAATTAGACACTCTTAAAGATAGAATTTGCATTCAATGTCTTCATGAAAAATGTAGCCTTATATCTCTAATTTAACTCAAATCAAAACCCATCCTATTTGGATAACTACATAACAAATGATGACTAGATTACTAAGGCATATTTAGCAAAATGTTCCAGCTAGCACATTCCAACCTCTTTAAATACCATTATCAATTTGCCTCTAAGCTTTCATCCTAATTTTTCCCTTTTCCAAAACACTATACTTACCCTTTTCTTTCACTTCCCTACGTTATCCAATCCATTCCTAACCCTACCAACAATCCACGTTTTTCTCCATCACAAAACAAAACATGAAACTCCATTTATCAATCAAATTTTCTATACCATTTCTACATCATTTTGGACAATCCTTATATCACTAAATCATCACTATAACATCTTATGATTATCAATCATCACATATGTAAAGGTAAGACAATTATTTGCTCATTCTATGTAGCACCCCACTCCCGCCAGACCCGAACCTGATATCGATCGTGATATCCGAGCTCGTGTCCCGCGAGGGTGGCGTACTAAAACATTCACTGCAATTCAAACTTTGAAATCATTTGTCTTTTTACAAAATCACTCACACACTAAACAATTAAGCCCACTGAACAAAATCGCTAATCTGAATAACTTGCGGAAATTCAATACACATAAAACATCACTACACTAATGCAGACGTGAACTGATCCCGACCTCGAATTCTGACTCGCTTGCGGTAAACATACTCCCGTTTGTCCAACGGGGTACTCTTCGATCCCTGAAAAATAATTGCAATGTTGGGTGAGTTTGCGAACTCAATGAAAAACTATCATCGATGGTTCACCCAACTCATGCATATACACATAATATATCTCATAGATATATATTAACACAATTTTCACATTTTAGATCACTGCACACGTTTTACACTATTATACTACAACATAGCTCAATCATGTCACTTCACAATTATCACATATTACACACATTCTCAATTTCACTACACAATCAAATGCATAATGTATGCAATTTCTCATTTTATGACACTGTTATGACTGAGCGTTATCACTGTCCCGATTCGGGAACTTTTCACTCTGATCACATTTTCGGCAAGTAGGAGAGCCCTCTGGGTATGCACTACTGCCCACTCACATAAGGGATAGGAGAGCCCTTTGGGTATGCACTATGCCCTTTCACAATAATCGCATTTTAGGCAAGTAGGAGAGCCCTCTGGGTATGCACTACTGCCGTTTTGACCCTAGGCCCTTTCACTGATATCGAGCTCAAAGCTCTGATCACTAAGCTCCAGTCACAACTGTTTAATTACCACTTATAATCATGCTTAGCATGCACTAACACTTGCACAGTCACTATCACATCTATATATATATCACTTCACTCGCTTATCACAATCAAAACACTTACTCTTAATTCTATGCACTGATTCACTATCATAAGTACTCACATTTGCAACATATACCGCACAATCACTCACAATCATTTATTCACAATCTCAGCACATTTATATTTCGCATTTATAATACGCACATTCACATCACATTTATTAACACTCTCTGCACATTCATTTCACATTTAGAACATTTATTCAAATATTCATCACAGCACAGTTTATCACACAGAGGTTGAGGAACCAACTAGGTTACTCACCTGAACTTCTGAGCTACCTTCCTGGAAATCTCAGCACTGCCCGTGGAATATCGATCCAACGGAGTCTCTATAATAGTCAAATAATTTCTCAATTACTAACATGCACGATCAGAATAATTCATTAATGAACATGTCTTAATTAGAAAAGTACTATGCCTATTCACGACTTTCCCGGTACTATTTCCCAATTTCCACTTTCTGTCGTCACAGTCTAACCCCTTTTTTTTCTCAATTGCTCAACAATGGCCCATCTCAATTCACTAACATGTCCTGGAACTATACCAATTCCATTTGGACTAGATCATATTCACCTATTGCAAACTCCAATAGCATCGAATTCACATTCATAATTCTCACAGTTCAATCCCAGTTATTAAGGAACAATCCTTAGTTTGTAATACAATCACATTCTTATCTTTCTTTCACTAATTGAGATCTCAAAAACCTAAATTCAAACTCTCATTTTTTTCCTCAATTGTAGATCTCTCTCTCTAGATTATAGCGAATCAAACATTACCTCAATAGGAGGTCTACACAATTAGTTAAGCCTCAAAACTAGATTAACTCATTTCAGAAAACTGGCCCTCGTCGCAATGTGCACGACGTCAAGAAATTCGCTCGCCGCGACGCGCTGAAGTCGTTCGTCGCGGCGACAACTTCGCGCGTTCGTCGCGACGTGCCACAAGACTCGTCGCGACATCTAAATCATTTCTTCATCGCGACGTCTGAATTAATTTCTCGTCGCAACGTGCGACCCTGTTTCGTCTTCTCCGATTCTCTTTTCCTTTTTCTCTCTCTAAATCCAGTAATAACTCACTCATAACTACCCAATCCTTTCACAAATAACCCCATGCATACATTTAACACAATAAATAACAACATTAAACCCTTAAACTTACCGATCGAAGCTCAAATCCTCAACTCATCCGAAAATCCATCAACGTCGATCATCCACGATTTTCACTCTCAAAGCTCAACCATCTTCCCCTTCCTCAACGATCAAGCTATGCTTTGCAGAGGGAAAGAGCAGCAAGCAAGAATCAAGAAGGAGAAAGAAACGAAAATCATCAAAGGAGGAGGAGGAACGGTCGATGGAGGAGAATCGTGCCCTAGGGAGAAAATTGAATTTCTTCTTCTCCTCCTATAATCTTAGGCCTTTTAAAGATAATCACTTAAGCCTCTTGTCTTTATCCTCAAATCTTTTTATCTATTCACATTTATTTCCAATCCAAATCGTCTCCAAATTTCAATGGCTTCACATATTAATTTCTAAAATCATTATTCAAACTTTTCCATTGCCAAAGGACAATCATTCTAACATTATGCAGTCAATCTGTCCGACACTCGGAAAATTTCCAGTCCGGACATAATCTCTCAAATTTGCCAGAAAATTCCGATGCCAATTGTTAATTACTCTTACACATATCCAATTCATATTTTCAAGCCCAATTATTCCCAATTTCTCAATAATCAGATTCAATTCTAATTTTCTCACACATTCTCAATTTCTATCGGTATCACAAGCAATGTCGGGAAAATGTCATGAATGCATGTACCTATTAGTGCATGTGCTAAATGACTCAATCCTCTACAATTAGAGGCCAAATAAATACTCAGTCGATAACGCGCGGTAACCCATTCCAATTTACCAATATACCCATTACCTCGGTAACGGGATGTTACATTCTATCAACCACATGCTATCATATATATAAGCACCACTTTGAGATGAATTAATCCATCATCTACACATCTTATTCAACAAATCATCAAGAATAACATGCTACTTACTTGAGTTGGCTTCAAGATCTTCAAACAACATCAAACCCTAACTCTTTCCTCTTCATGATCATCAACTTCCATTGAGGAATAGGTTGGGTCTTTGAGTAGCAAGGTGAAAGAGACAAAGAAAATGAAGTAGCAAGTGAAAAGAGAGCAAGATTTCACATTGAAGAAGGTGGGAGAGAGTGAGTGTCGTTATTAAGGAGAGGGAGATGAAGAAAATGGAGAAAATGGAGAGGAGAGAAAGCATTGTCATGAATAACAAGTGAAAGACCTAAAACATGGTCTTTCATCTAGAAATTTCGTGCATCAACTTGTGGTGTGGCAAGTGACACATGTCACTTGCCACATTTCAATTCCTTAGGGCTCCATTTGTCCCACTTGCTAACTAGTCCATTTTGTCTCCAATTTTCACTCCAATTGTCTCCTAATTTTCAATGATACAAGTCATTACTTTCCAAATTCATTTATAAAAGAATTTTCATTGCCATTTGACTCTGAATTCTACTGCTATTCACCGATTGTTCTGCCACTTGACAATTTTCCTGGTTAAAATTTTTCCCCGAAAAATTCTAGGAAAATTTCCTAAAATTTCCCAAAAATGGCAAATCAATAAGTTCACTATCCAAAATAATTTTCGATAAACACAACTCAAGATTCTCAAAACAATCCCATGTATTACCAATTATACCTGGAAAATGTCAATTAAGTGCATGATCAATGATTTTAATGTGTGCGATAATCCAATTCATCCATGAGTACCCCCATATGATGCCTTTGTATCTTAATTTCACTTAAGCCCACATGAACTAAATGTAAAACGGTCAAAATTGCAATTTACCAAAGTGGCCCCGAGTATGTCCGTTAAACGGACTCACATGTCCGTTAAACGAACATAGACTGGCCAAGCAATCTGAATTCACCCGAGAAGGTCCGTTAAACAGACATGAATCACCCAACTTGTTCCAATTCACCCTAGGCTGTCCGTTAAACGGACTTCCATGTCCGTTAAATGGACATGACTCACACAAACCCTCTTCAAGGCCTCTGGTCTCACACTCATTTTTCCCGACACATTATGCTCTTTGAGCTCACTCATATCACATTTTAAGGTTTCAACCCTTTACAAGGGAACGGGATATTACATGAAATCTTTTTAATGAAGCGCACTTGACATACTTACGGGACCAAACTAAACCCACATAAAATGTATTTCATAACTTGTAAACTTATTGCCCAAAATGGCACATTTTCGAAACTTGATTTTCATGAACATGAGATATTTCGAAGCCTATTTCCAAAAACATGATTTCATAAACATTTATCTTTTCAAAAGAATCATTTTCAAAGTCTTTTCACAAATCATCAACTCAATTCACATATCAAACATATAGCAAATTCTCAATTCATTCAAAAAGCACCAAATGCAACATTTATGATGCAATTTAAAAACATTAAATTTCCTTGATTCAAAGAAAACATTTGTTGGCTTATTAATTCTATTATAAACATATACCCACCTTGATTTTCTTGCTTGAAAATTTGCTAAAAAAATGTCTCTCCCCTTGCTCTTCTTGCCTTCTTTGATTTCCTTTATCAAAGACAAAAAATCTCATATCAATAGGGATTCAAATTGGAGAACCCATAAGACATATTCACTAAAATTGATCCTAGAATCCTTAAACTCATACGCTTCTTAAGCTATATGAATCAAAACCCTTTCAAAAATCCAAAGATTAAAATCCAACTTACCTTGAATCTTCACCAAATGAAGAGTTTCTTGGATCAAAAGAAGGCTCTAATCTTCCTCTTCCTTTTTCCCTTCTTAAGCAAATTCAAAATCATTCTTTAAGACTAAAAAAAATCAAAACCTAGCTTTTTCTTCTTTCTTTCCTCTCTTCTCCACCAAACTCTCTTCTTTCTCTCTTCTCTTTGTTTCTTTTTCCCAATTTCGTTTTTGCCTCTTCCTTAAAAGCAAGCCAACACTTTTTATTTCAATTTTGCCATTAATGAATGAGAAATGTCCAATTTGCCCTTCCTTATAAGCTTAGGTTCTTTCATCATTAAGTGGTCTTCCAAAAATGCCCTTCAAGTAATCTTACTACCTTAACACTTTAATTCAATTTACCAATGTCACATAATCTTGCTAACATTACCATAATAATAACTCCCAAAATAATTAAATCCATCAGAACCTCAAAATTAATTTAAATCATGCTTAACTAGACAGAAAAAAGAATATGGGGGCCAACAATTTAACATCCTCTTATCCTACTACCATCTTTAAAAGGAATAAAGGATTACACTAAAGATATCCTCTCTCTTCATACTTATTTAAAATTTATATAGATTTCCTTATTATCATTATACCAATAAACATTCATAGCTGCAGTGTGTTTAAGTATCATTATAAATACAAAAGATTCAATCTTTTGCAAATCATTTGAAGATGATTTTTTTTATTTCATAAAGTGAATAAGGCCTCAGTGTCCTGTTTTACAAAAAAGCAATATTTGGGATTGAAAATCAATCCTAGTAATAGTTATATTTTATCTCTAATAATAATTCAAAAACAATCACGAGATTAATTTAATTTACTAATTACTAAAAGGTGTACTTCTTTTAAAGTATCGGCGATCTATTTATCATCATCCAAACTTATAAATAGAGGATGTAAATTATTTATGAAAATAGTTGATAAAAAATAGCACAATTGGAACAAGAAATAGCTTTATAATGTAAGAATACTACAACTTATCTTATCAATGATCAATACACTTTATGCTTACTGGAGTATACACACAAGTATCCGTATGACAATAGTTAAGACTATTGAAAGGAAGAAGATGCATTTTCTTAAGATAAGAGATAGAACATTCTCTTCAAGAGCCAATGTAAACTGGAGTGGTATTTGTATACCAAGTAAAGAAATGGATTGGGTATACATTTTATAAGGACGATGAACAGAATGCTTCTATGCAAATGTATTTAAATAAGTGAAATAGGTACATTCATATTTTTTGAGAGGAAGGTGCTTCTAGGTAGTTAAACGAGGGTTATATACTTCCTAGTTCTTAAGAAAAATTCATAATATAAAGGATAACGTTAAATATGTGATGAAATTAATTATTGGTAATGAGAAGAGACTTTTTTTAGATAGTTGTCATTTCTTAGGGCCAATTCAAAACTTTATGTCCTTAAGTTCTAAAAGAGAATGTCTTCCAGCATATTTTTAAGTAAAAGAAATGATTGTTGATAACTCTTAACAATGGCCGATGTACCTATTAAGGTTCTTCACCAATATTAGAGATAATTTTTCCATGATCCCTTTAAAGAGGATTGAATGATCTAGACCTTACACCCTTAAAAACAATTCACAATTAAGTCTGACTCTCTACTTCTTAAAGGTTTAATCAATGGTGGAAAATCCCATGATATATTCAACATCTTCTTAAAGCAACTTTCATTCTTTAGCTTGATAAAATAAATTATGGATAAAAGATTAGATAACTTTCATTTAGTGACAAACAATGGTTGTTCTCTTCGTTAATATACCTAAAATCCCATAATCATCTTTTATTTGATTGCCTCTCCCCCCTTTAATTTGGAAACAAATTCTTTCGATGTTTAATTTTAAACAAGTTGATATTGATTGGGATTGAAATATTTAATGGATCTTGACCTTTTCCTTTGTAAGAGCACTAATGTTTCGATGCTTAACTTAGCCCTTAGCTATAGTGTCTACATTATTTGGGAAGATAGAAATAATAAAATTTCAATAAAAAGCTTACAAAGTTACAATAAGTCACCATCTAACTATTTCAGTGGATAAGAGAAACTGTAATAGCAAAGATATTGTTAGATTAAAGTATGGATGACACAAAAGGATTGAAACATAATTATATCATTGATATATAAATAAAATCACTTACAAACATTGTTTTCTTATCCACCGATTAAAGGATCCTTTTATAAAATTCTTCAGTTGTCTCTTTCTTCTCACTAATCTTTTAATTACTTGACATTATTTTATCAATTTTTCTGCTTCCTTTTTAATTTTCTTTTCTTATTTTATTATATATTTTAAAACAAAGGTAACTAAACCTTTTATATCAAAAGATTGTTGGAAATGCTTAAACTATTTAGACCATTGAAACAACTACTAATATTTAATTTCATTATAGGTATAGTTTTCTTCATCTCCTACTTACATATGATGGGATTTAAATAAATAGAATTTTGTAGCTTGCATATTTATCTAAAAGCATGTGTGACTAGTATATAACGACAGCACATAACCATATATCTATTAGGAATATATGATTTCTTGACTAATAAATTAATCCTTAAATAGATTTGATATTATGTACCTTAGAACATTCATTGCATTAATAATATTTTATTCTTATTATATAAATACTTTATATTCTTATTGTCTTCTATATAAAATATAGACCCTTTTGAATACATAATGTAAACCTTAGGTTAGAAATCACCTAATGCCCAAATCAGAAGGAATTAGAACCCTAAAATCAACCTTAAATAAAGCAAAGAAACTTGACTTTAACTAAACTCAGTTATTAAAACTAAAGTTATAAGAATTTTAATCACCACAAGTTGCCTTGTTAAGATCATATTAAGTTCTTGTTACTGAAATAAGATGAAATTATGAAAAAAGATAAATAAAACTCTCAAATTGATATTTACATGGATGTTCCATAAATTACATCAATAAGATAACCTTTTATAGGCATAAAAGCCTAAAGAAACAAAATCCTAGAAGGAAAAGACAACTAGTCCTAAAGGAACAATCCTTATCAAGTGTAAAAAAGATTCAAACACTAACTACTAATACTAATTTGACTAGGACTTTGGGAATTCTATTTCAATTCACATCCTTAACGTCATAAAGAATCTTAATCAAATTAGAAAATTTGAGCAATCCTAATCATATTAGAAATAGACCCTATACCAGATCCTAACCTAAATAGGAAACTAGAAAACAACTATAAAACAATACTAACACAGTTTGGATTTTATAACTAAGTAAGTTACAACCTAACAAATAAAACAAAATGAGTTAAAGCCCTTAAATACATCTTAATTTTGAAAATTGGGCTCTATTAAATTTAAAATAAGTGGACCATGTTGTTACAAATTATCCAAGCCTTATTCATCATATATTAAGCATATTCTATCTTTAACAATATGAAGAAAGGTGATTAATCTTAACAATGCATTTGATTCATCTTAAGCAGTCTCCTTTTCTTACATCCCTAAGATTAATCTTTGCAAAGCTATCTTCATGCATTTGGTCTTTTCTTTTATCATTTGACCTCTAATTCCTTTCAAAGGATCATAAGAATGGTTGGAAATAGGTGTTAATGAGAGCTACTCTCCATCATTCCCTCCTTGAAATGATTCATCCTCATATCAAAAAATCATATAAAGATAACATACTAATAATAGAAGTGACAGTCACATTACTATAATTTCTTGACAACTCTATTTTATAGGCATTGTCAGTGATCTTCTCCAACACTTGAAAAAAATTCATCTCCTAAAGAAGATACCTTTCCTTACTTATATGAACCTAAACCCAATCTTTGGGTTCAAAATAACCTTTATACTCCTATTATTAGCTTTCCTTGCATATTGTTCATTCATTCTATCTATATTAGCATAAACCTTAGTATGCAAATCCCTAACAAAATCCGCCTTATGCTTACTATGCAAATTAGAGTGTTCATTGGTAGACAAAGGTCAGACATCTAAATGAGTTAAAGGATTAAATCCGGATATAATTTCAAAACAAGAATAAGAGGTAGTAGAATGAACCAACCAATTGTATGCAAACTCAACTTGTAACAAATATTTTTCCTATTATTTTTAAGTTTTTTCAAGTAGTAGCACGAAACAAAGTAGTAAGTGTCCTATTAACCACTTTAATTTGTCCATCCATTTGAGGATATAAAATAGTTAAAAAAGGGTTTAATTCCTAAATTGTTCTATAAAGTGTACCAAAAATGATTTAAAAACTTAACATTTCTATCACCTACTGTTATTCTAGGTAATCCATGCAAGCATACTATTTCATTAATAACAAATCAACAATATGTGTTACATTATTAGTTTTCAAACATGCAACGAAATGCATAATCTTACTAAAATATTAAAAAAGTTACCCTTATTACTCAAAGGAGTTAATCTATGTGGTATTTCCTCGAGAAAATAGATTTGCAAAATTTTGCAATCAAGATGTAACTATAATAGTCAAAGAAGTGTTAAGATCATTAGTTGAAAAAAATGACATCCTTATACGAAAGCATAGTAGTTATTGCCTTACTAATGTAACACTCTCATTTTCACATTTACTAGCAAAAGTACTAACTCTCTTTCTTTTCTCTTTATTTTGCACTCCATACTCTTAAATTTTTTTCTCACTATGCACCACTATACGCCTTTTACTTTTCTATACATACTCACTCTTTTCATCACTCTTTTCTTTCTCTTGAGCATTCACTTATTTTTCATTAATCTTGCACTCTTTTTCTTAATCTATCCCTTTATTTAAATAAAAAATGATTTTAGCCATAATTTTCTCACGATCCTCTTACATCTTTCTATATAAATCCTTACAATAATGGCCAAGTATGAACCTTATTCACATCATTGTCTTCGTATCTTCTTATGACCGAATAGATTGCTTATCATTCCTATACCTATTAATCATAAATTGATCCCACTAAATACTAACATAATCTGCAAACTCAGCCATTCCTAGTTTAATCTTCCTTTTCATGGATTAATTATGACAATTAAACATATATTCTACCATCCTCTCCTACTCTAAATATAGTTTGAGATCATTCTCCTGTGAAAGGTAGGAATTTTCATCTTAATACTTTAAATACCTTGCTGTCTTGTTTTGAAACAACCTTTTTTCTCTTTCCAAAACTAGTCTTATTGTAATCTTAATCCTCATCTCCTCCTTAAACGTGTTTTTCCTAGTTAATTTAATATTGGATGGTGAATCTAAACTATCTAACCTTATGTTTAGAACTTTGAATTGGTCTTGGATAGACTTTACAAGTAACTTGTGACCGAGTTCTACATTACCTCCATTACTACTCATGTTTAAATCTAAAAAAAAAATTAATAACAAACATTGGTTTTTCATATAACTCTTTTAGATTAGATTACTTAATCACTCATGTTTCACTTAATTTTGACCTTTTTATGGTGTTTTCACCACTCTTGCCTTTTATCACTTACAAGTCCTTTAAGAAGACCTCTATCAATGGTCTTACCAAAATAGCAGATAACAATGGGGTTTATAACTTTGGTTAATGAAAATTAGGAATAACAAGAAAGAACAAAGTAAGCAAAATCAACAAAAAGGTAAAAAAAATGAATGTACTAAGAATAGGTTAACGAAGTCAACAAGAAGTAAGAAAGATGAAACAAAATTAAAAACTTTTCTTAAACTAGGAAAACGATTAGAATCTAGGTTTTGATGTGCACTTTTGATTTTGATTTTTGATTTTTGGTTTTCTTAATTTTTTGAATATATATAAAATATATATGATGTGAACTAACTTGAAAACATAAGAGAAGAGAATGAAATATCTTTGATTAAAGAATATATATACATAAAGAGAATGATGTATTTATATAAGAACTAACTTGAAAACACAAGAGAAGAGAATGAAATAACTTTGATTAAAGAAGTACACATAAAGAGAATGATGAATTGAAAGGAACTTGAGGATAGAAAAAATTGGATAAATATATATTGAATGACATTATCATAAATAAGAAGAAGTGAAACAAACCCTAAAAGGATAGGTAACACTTGATTTCAAGAGCCAAAGCTATGATACCAAATAATGTGAACCTTAGGCTGGAAACCACCTAAGCCTAAATCATAAGGAATTATGTTGGACCCCGAACTTTTCTTGAAAATGAGAAATTATGAAATGAAATTAAATGAGGAATTGGGTAGTGAATGTAATGCCCTATTGTGTGTAGGATTGCTTTGAATTGTATAAACGTTGAATTGTGGTGAATATTGGAAAATGCATGAGGAAATATGATATGTTTCCTTGTAATGAATGAAAAGTATGAATAGATGAGAATTTGATGAAATGAAAGAAGCATGAGAATTCAAGGATTTTCCATTGTGTATAATGTGTATGAAAATTTTGGAAGAGTGAAAAGAATGGATTTTGGTTTTGATGGCTTTGATATTTTGAGTAAATTTGTATGTTCTATGAAATTTATAGTGAATGAGTTTGATTTGAATGGAATTAAAAGAAAAGCAAGAAATAAATAGTGAAAGTGTTAGTTTTTAGAAAATTGAAAGTTGATGAATAGTAGCAGAAAGTGATTTGTAAACTAAAACTTTCATGAATTTTTCTGGGTTAATCTGGAAGGATTTTGATAAAATGATCTACATGAAAGTTGTATCTTCTGTTGATAGCTTTCTATCACTTTGAAGTATGACATTTTTCGATATCTAGACTGGGAGTTATGATCAATTGAAGTTTTGATGCTGTTTAGGATGAATTCTAGGGGCAGTCACTTAGACTGAAATTTTGACTTTTATAGAGACAAAAATTGCTCTTAAAATATTCATGAAAGTTGTAGATTTTTATTTTATCTTTCCAACGGTATAAAGTTTGTAAATTTTGGACATCGGAGTCAAAAGTTATGATTCTTATAAGTGGATACGTTCTGGACGCAAAAAGCAGACGATAGAAATGAGACGGAAGAGAAGCAGACGATAGAAATGAGACGGAAGAAAAGCAGACAATAGAAATGAGATGGAAGAAAATGAGACGATAGAAATGAGATGATGGAAATGAGATGACAGAATTAAGACGCAAAGAAAGTGAGACGATGTAAAAGTGAGATGATACTGAAGTTAGACGATAGAATTGGCCTTTGAAGTCTGCATGAAAGTTATAGATCTAGAAGTCCTCTTTCTAATGGTCTAAAAATAAAGTCAATCTGACCTATGTAGCAAAAGTAATGGCATTCGTACTGAGACATGTACATTTCAGGTGAGGGCATAAACGTGTTGGAGTCTTTTGGCCATAACTTCTTCTCTAGACCTCCAAATGACCTGATTCTTGAAAGATTCGTAAGAATTTTCTCTACATCTCCACCAATAATTGAAGCTATCTCAAATTTATGGTGAGAGATTGAGTGAAAAGAGTGAGACAGATACAGTGAGTGTGTTCTTCAATCATATGAATTGGCATTATCTCACTGAACATGCCTCAGTATATTGGTGATATCTTGATTTGTGGAGATCCAATGGGGTTGATTCTTTTTGAAAAACAAACTAGAGACATGGGAATACAAGTTATCTGAAGGAATTGAATTTCACTTTAGTCCATAAGATTTTCAATTTCTAAATTGAATTTGGGTATAGTGTTTAGTCTTGGATTAGTAAGAGCTGAAAATGTTTTGGCTATAACTTTTGCTCTAGTCATCCAAATGAGGTGATTCTTAATTTGGATTAAACTAGAGAGACAAGGCTTCAAGTTGTCTGATGCAAGTGAATTTTAATTCAGTCTCTAAGATTATCAATTTTCAGATGGAAGTCAATTGCAGGAAAAATATTTTAGCATAAAAATAGTCCAAAAATAATTGGGGTATATCTTTTGGAGTATTGAATCAAATTAAATGATTTTGGTGTTATTATAAAATTGAGACTATGAGGAACATTTCTCTAGAAGGAAGTATTAGCAAATTCCTTCAATTTGATGATTATAAAAATGTCTTAAGTTAAGCATGACTTGATGAACTCTGAGGCTTTGTTATATTATATGATTTTGAGGAATTAATTAGCATATTAATGTGAGTAATTAGCATGTTAATTTGAGTAAGATCATATGGCATAGGTTGATTGGATTAAATTGAATTAAAGTGTTAATAATGCATGAGGGGCAAAAAATATGGAAAGCCACTTAAGCTTTTAAGGTTATAAGGCTTATATGTAAGGGCAAAGGGTCATTTCTCACTCATTAATGGTACTTTTGTAAATAAGAAATGTGGGTTTTCGTATAAGAAGAAGAGAAGCACGAAAATTAGGAAGAAAAGAACAAAAGAACAAGAAATGAGATAGTGAGTATTCCGTGGTGGAAGGAGAAAGAAGATGCTAGGGTTTGATTTTTCTTGATTTTCGAGAGAGCTTTTGATGTTTGTACAAGAGGGAAAAAGGAAGAGGAGCATGAGAGTTTCCTTTTGAGCCATGAAATTTCTCATTTGGTGAAAGATTAAGGAAAGTAAGGAAAATTATGGGAGCAAGAGTAGAGGCTTTGGACAAGTTTCAAGCAAGGATATGAAGTGGGTTTCATGTTTATAATTTGAGTAATGAGCTGCTAAAGTTTCTTTTTAAATGATTTAAGGAATTTGCTTATGTGTATATATGCTTATTTGATGGATATTGAATTGTTGTGAATGTGGAAAAAAATGCACGTGCATTGTTAAATTATTGTAATTATTGAAATTTCATTGTGATTTATGAATAATGATAATGTTATACCATTGCATTGTGTCATGGCATTTTTGATTTAAATGGAAAGAAGAAAAGAACATGAAAAGTATGAAAGCAATTCGTGTTGATAAAATGATTTTGAGCATTGCTTATGTGCTTTGTTTGGGCAAGAGAGGAACTGTTTCGTAGTCATGTGCACGTCAACGTAAAACCTTTTCTCGGCTGGCCGCTTATGGCCCACAAGCTCCGAAAAATGGACTCGTTTCATTCACGGTGTAAACTTCGGTTTCTCCATTTTGTTCCACGGAACCCTCAAGCCATTTTTTGTGCATTGCATTTGTGAATTGTTAAGTTGATGCATACATGATGTGCATTATTGTGAATTGGTTGAGAATTTGAAGAAATACGAGTTTTGTGATTTTAATGCGGATTGACCATGTTTATGAAAATGTTCAAAGAGAATAAACTTTTGAACTGTTTTTGCTTGTTATGTGTTATAAGCATGTTACCCATGAGCTATAAGCTCACCCCTTCATTCCCATCCACAGCTGATGAGAAGAAGATCTGGTGAAAGAAAGTGAAGGTTTTTGTTTGTTTATATGTGTGCATAGGTATTGTTTTAAGTTAGATTGTTGTTGAGAATTTGGGAGTTGTGTATTTTTTGTATACTCGGATTTTTGATATTGATGTTGTTTTATGGCTTGGAATGCCATTAAAGTTGGTAACAATTATTCATGATGGTAATGAGTTATGGAATTATGTATGGATATGAAATATAAATTGTATATGGATGAGATGTTATGAATGTGATTGATTGTGTTTGGATTCCGGACAGGAGGTCCGATGATTGTGATGATTGATCTGAATTATTGAAGTGCTCTTTGTATATGTATTGATGGTATATAGACATGTGTGTGAGGATTTATGGCAAGAAAGAAAAATAAGATTGTTAAATGATGAGATATGATTGCATATGAAGAAGAAAATAAATTGAGTTTGAGTGTGAATGATTTCAATTGGATTGATAAAGTCCTTTTGGTAATTGAAGTGGCAATAAATTGAGGTTGAGGGATTGATGAATTCCATTTGGGAAATAAATTGTTTTGAATTAAAATTTTTTTAATGCCGATTTGGATTGGGTTGGACCAAGTGTGTCCTTATAGTTTTCAACGTTCGGATGTCGGAGTTAATTGTTTTGTTTTCCTTGATTGCAAGCCTTTCGTTTCCCTTAGATTTTTTTTGGTTTTGACCCACGCTTTATGTTTTCAAGATCTGTTTTTCAAAAATTTATGTCCGCACGCTTTTTGATTCCGAAAGGTTAGGTTCCAGAATCAGGGCCCAACAAATTAAAACCTTAAGATCATCTTTAAATGAAGAAAAAAAAAGTTCATAACCAAATCTACTGATTAGAACTAAATCTATAAGAATTTTCATCACCAAAAGTTCCCTTGATAAGATCAAATTAAGTTTTTGTAACAGAACTAAGAGGAAATTCTCTTAAAAAGTGAATAAAAATCCCAAATTGATATCTACATTGATGATCCACAAATTACATCAATATGACAACCTTTTATAGGAATAAAATCCCTAAGAACTAGAATCATAAAAGGAAATGAAAACTATAGTCCTAAAAGAATATTCCTTCTAAAGTGTAATAAGTATTCAAACATTAACTACTAATACTACTTTAACTAGGACTCCAAGAATATTATTTCAATTCATATCCTTAATATCATAAGGAATATTAATTATATTGGAAATTTAAGGAATCCTAAACACACTAGAAATTAACTCTATAATAAGTCTTAATCCAAATAGGAAACTAGAAAACAACTATAAAATGATACTAACATGTTTTGGGCTTTATATGTAAGTGATAGCCCAATTAAAAAGAAACATGCTAAATAATAGTATAAAACAAACTAAAGCCCTTAAATAATATTAATTATGTAAATTATGCTTTATTTAACTCAAAACAAGTGGACCAAGTTGTTAAACATTCTTTAAGCCCTATTCTTCATATATTAAGCATATTCCATCTTTAACAACATGTAGCAAAGTGATTAGTCTTGGCAATGCATCTAATTCATCTTGAACTGTTGGACCCCGAACTTTTTTTTGGAATTTAGAAATATAAAATGAGAAATTTTGGCGATTATTCATGTGTAAAGAATAGAAGAATTCTTGAATTTGAAATGAAGTAGAAAAGATAGTTATGTGCAAGATGGGTTATATGTGAAATATTGGAAGTTATAAGTTGAAACATGATCATTGAGTATGCTTCGGTGTTTTAGCCATAACTTTTTCTCTAGTTATTCGAATAAGATTTTTCTTAATTTGGATTAAACTAGAGAGATAAGACTACAAATTGTCTGATGAAATTGAGTTCTAATTCAGTCTCTAAGAATGTCAATTTTTGGGTGGAATTTGAGCATAGCATATTGTTTCAGCATAAGAACAGTTTGGAAATGTTTGGGTATAACTTTCAGATTACTTAACCAAATTGAATGATTTTCATGTCATTAGAAAATTAAGACAATGAGGAATATTTCTTTAGAAGGAAGTATAAGCAAATTCCTTCAATTGCATGATTAGAAAAGGTGTTGATTTTAAGAAGGAGTTAACCATGATTTAAATGAATTATGAGATCTTAATAGAGTATTTTCCACTAATTAGCATGTTAATGGGAGTTTATTAGCATGTTAATGTGAGTAAGAACTTATGACATGGATTTAAATTGAATTAAGGTGGTAACTTATGCATGAGGGCAAAATTGGAAGACCACTTAAGCATTTAAGTTCCTAGGCTTTTAAGTAAGGGCAATATGGACTTTTTAACATCATTAGTGGTATAAAAAGGCAAGAGAAAGGAGTGGCATTTTAATTAGAAGAGAGGGAAACAAAATTGAAAGGAGAGAGGAGGGAGAGAGTCGTAGACAGAGGGAAAGAAGGAGAAAAAGAAGAGCAAGCTAGGGTTCAATTTTTCTAGGCCTTCAAGAGTGATTTTCAAGTTGTTCAAGAAGGGAAAAACGTGGAAGAAGATAAGAGCTTCCATATGAGCCAACAAACTCTTCATTTGGAGAAGATTCAAGGTAAGGGTGGATTTTGATCTTTGGATTTTTGAGGTGGTTTTGGTTCATATAGTTTAAGAAATGTATGGGTTTAAGTTTTATAAGATCAATTTTAGTGAATATGTCTTATGGGTTTGTCAATTGGAATGTCTATTGATTTGGGAATTATGGTTTATATCAAAGGAGATTAAGAGAGGCAAGAGGACTCAAGACCAAAGGGGAGGCAATTTGAGTCAAATTTCAAGCAAGGAATTAAGGTGGGTACACATTTATAATAGAGTAAATAAGCCACTTTTGTTTTCTTTAAATCAAGGAAATTTAATGATTTAAATTGCATCAAAATTGTTGCATAAATGGTGCCTTGAATGAATTGAGAAATTGCTAAATGTTGATATGTGAATTATGTGATGTTTAATGAAATTGCTTTTCGTTTGAAAAGAACGCACGTTTATACAATCATGTTTTCAAGAATGATTTTTATATGAAAAGAAAGTTTCCAAGAAAATGTGTCATTTTGGGCAAAAAGTTTGCAAGTTCATGAAACATGTGTTATGTGGGTTTCACTTTTATAAGTGAGTTAATGAGCTTTAAATATTTTTCAAATAAATGGAATTAAATGGTTTTCCAGCTACCCTATAAATGTGTATTTATTGTTTCTCTAAATGCTTGAGAATATGTCATATGTTGTTGTTGGTGAATTTTGGGAATAACTTCTAAGTGCTTCATAATTGTTGAAATGTTTGTTTTTGAATGAGTTAAAATGTTGATGGCTTATGCTTGAGATATGAATGTGGTTGTTAGTGAATTGTGAAATGTTGATGGCTTATGCTTGAGATATGAATGTGGTTGTTGCTGAATTGTGAAATGATGATGTAAAATTGCATATGGAATGTTTCATGCTCATGGAAGAGAAGTTTTCAAAATGTGCCATTTGGGCAATTGGTTTTCAAGTTCATAAATTACATGTTATGTGGGTTTGGTAGTCTATCCAAGAACAGTCACGTGCACGTTGACCCAAGAATAGGCTTCTCCCGCCTGCCCGTTAGTGGCACGGAGCTCCTTCAAGGACTCCCTTAAGTTTACGACTACACAGGACCAGTATATGGGAATGTGTAGTGCGTCATGAATATGGATCTAACTAAACCATTTCTGTGCTTATGTGTTCATGATTTATGAACAAGTTGATGCATTCATGTTTTGTGACTTATGAATTTGAATACATGATGAGAATTTGAGAAACGAGCATTTTATGGATTTTCAACAAGAATTTCTATGACAGTAAACTTTTAAATAGTTTTGCTTATTTTTACGTTATAAGCTGTTACCCATGGGCTTTTTAAGCTCACCCCTCTCCGTCCCATCTCCAGGTATTGAGCAAGAGATCAAGTGAAAGTGAATCAAGGCATAAATCCGAATATGCATGTTTTGTTGTGTTTTGGAATTATTGATGTAAAACAAGGCTTTAAGTGGATTTTGAGAAATTTTGGGTTTTGCATGCTTTGTATATTGGATTTTGATATTGATGATGTATTGTGGCATGAGTTGCCATTGAAGTTGGTAAACTCTTATTTTATGATGTAAATGAAATATGGATATGTGTATGGATTTTGAAATGTGAATTGTATATGGACGATGATGATGAATGTTGAGCAAAAAGGGTTGGTATATATATATATATATATATATATAAATATACATAAGTGAGACATTATGGAAATGGAAGGTAGGATTTTGTGGATGATGAGAATTGGATGCAAGTGATGAATGAAATATTTTCTCATTATGGTGGTTTATGGCATTTCATGTTGTTGCATTGCAAATTCTAAGTTTTCATTGGGGTATGATTTTGTGTTCTGCTTTGAGGGAAATTATGCATTGATTTAGGGTGAATTTGGCCAAGTTGTCTTCATAGAAGTTGTAGCTTGTCCTTTTAGCTTTCCAACGATACCAAGTTTGCGATTTTTTGATATTGTAGTTGTAAGTTATAATCATTCCAAGTTAGGATGTCGTAGTGTGCGAAATTTCCAAACCATTAGCGTATATGAAGTGAATCTCGGACTCAAAAGAGTGGATTTTGGCAAGATTATGAGAATATGAGAGGTTAGGATGGATTTAGGACCCTTTGTAGGGGTTTTGTAGGGTGAAAATTTGTTACACCCGAAGGTTACACGGCCTGCCCATGTGAATTTACACGGGTCGTGTTTTTTTGGGAGCATGGACGCTATTTCACCCGAAGGTTATACGGTCTGACCGTGTGATTTTACACGGTCCGTGTATTTTGATCCTCATAACGACCGAATTTCAAATTTTGGTCTTCATGAAAGTTGTATCTCTAAATGTCTAATTTATAATGGTCTAAGAAAGAAGTCAATCCGATACCCATAGTGAGAGTTATGGCATTTACGCGAAAGGATGTCCAATTCGAGTAAGGACAAGAACATGTTGGAATCGTTTGGTCATAACTTCTGCGTCCGACCTCCGATTGAGTTGATTCTTAAGGTGATTGATTCCTAAGACATGTATCTATCACTCAATAAAAATTTAGATCTTTTGAAGTTTATTTGAAAAAGTTTGGAGGAAAGAAATTGAGGGGCCTGTTGGGAGACCATGATTGAGGTATGAACACACTTTGGATTTTCAAGCATATCTTCATCTATAGAACTCCGATTGAGTTGGTTCTTTCTCAAAATGAACTAGAGACATAGAGATACAATTTTTTTGAATAAAATCAATCGTGGTTATTTTCATTTCATTGTGTGGGCTCGCCCTTGTGGCTTGAGATGTTATGAGAATGATGATGAACCGATAATGGCTTAAAAGATTCCATAGAATAACCCTACAGGTTATTATGCTCACGTTTTATGAATGGTTTTCGGATGTTGGATTTCAAAAATAGATCCAACATGTGTGGTATTAGAGAAAGTGGAAAAAAAAATCGATGATGGTTAAGGAGACTTCATTAGATCAAGGCAATAGTTGGGTTTTGGAAACGGACATCCTTTTTTTACATCTCCATGATTTTCAAAGCTACCTTTATGCATTTGGTCTTTGCCCTAGCCATTGAAACTCCAATTCATTATAAAGGATAAAAAGAATGGTTAAACATAGGCCCTGGTGCAGGTTGCTCTCCTTCAATATATCTTGAGGCAAACTTAGATTTATAATGATCATCATCATTTTTTAATCCTTTAAATCGAATTAAGTTGGTTTAATAGATTATCCCATTATATCAAATCATTCATAATTTTTAAAACATTATAACAAATCATTTATTATATAGAATTAAACTTGAGTAGAAAAGGGTATTCTAATTTGAGATTCACATAACCTTAAAGGATCCTCATATAATATAAGTTGAGAATATAACTTATATTATCTTTATTAGTTGATAATACATACAAGGTATGATTCATGTGTTATAATATTGATTTTATTTTATCACATTATATGTATTTTCTCAAATATTGTGTAGATGATAGTTTATGCATACCTAATACCTAACTTAAGTTTACTTGTCTATTTATTCAATCCACCTTTTAGAACTCACAATTAACATATTAAGATAGATTACGAAAACTTGTCATTTCTTTAGGTTATGTCATTACCAGTAACCCCATATACCTTTGAATATAGTTAACATCGACATTAGTATTTTAAGCTTTGAGATCTCATATATCACTTAGATAAATTTCTTAAAACTTGTCTCGTCTCCATTCCTATAAAATAATGGAGATGCTTACCTGTATGGGAAGGTATTTCATATTTGTTTGACATATTTCTTGTATCTAGAACTAATGTTCAACACTAATTCAAAATTCATTCTAAAACTAAAAATCAATTCAAAATTAAACATGCTTAAATACTTAGACAATATCTTTAGATCTTAATTAAATACATATTACATCAAATGTTCAATGATAAACAAATTATCATCATTAATAGCAAGTATTATAAATAGCCACAAGGCATATTCATTTATTTGTGTTCATATGTGCGTGATGTAATTATACTTAATTTCCATGTATTTAGTTTAATATCGATATTTGAGCTCCCTATTACTATATTTCATTGTACTTATTTATATAAAATATAATATATATGAGGCTACTGATTGCAATAAAATAGGGAACCATTTTATCTCTTCCTCTTCTTATGGCATTTGTGGATATTACCTATTACTTACGTGCTCACCTTTAGTAATGTTTGTAACAAAATGGTTTACAATCTTGCATATGAAATTGTTTAAGTATTCTCTTGATATATATACATAGTTTATAACATAGATGGTGCTCTTCTTAATTGATACTTAGCAATCTTAATTGCAAATATGTATGCAATGTTGGCCATTTTATTTATTTTGAACATAATTGATAGAAAATTTATTTACTTGCTTAACAAACTAGTTATTGTCACTAGCTATCAAAATATCATCTATATATAAAGAAAAATTTTATATATTTATCATTAGATCTTTTAACATATACTTACTAGTATTTACCAATCATACTATAATTATATGATACGATTGCACTATGAAACTTAATACACCACTAACTTTGAAATTGCTTTAGGCTGTAGATTGGCTTTAATAACCTAAACACATATTGTTTTTTTCCTTTCTGAATAAAAATTGTTGGTTGTTCCATATAGACTCCTTCATCTAGTTCTTTATTTAAGAAAATTGTTTTCGTATCTATTTAATGTCTATTCATGTCATTAGGTATACTCGTGATCATCCCTTTGCTTTGTAACATAATTTTTTTGTTAATACCAATTTTTCCTTTAAAAAAATTCCCACTGCAACTACAAAGGCTAGAATTAGTCAAACTGATTAAACCTCATAATAAGTGAGAATTTCTCTTTCGTTGCATGCATTCTTTTTTCCATTAGACATGTTTTGTATTTTAAAAGTTTTCATTAGTATTTTGTTTAATGTTTGAGAATTTAGTTGCTTTTGATGGCTTTACATCCTCTAGAAAGATTAAATAATCCTTATATTTAGATCATGCTCATTAAATTCCATTATTTTTTTTCTATTTCTGTAACTCATTCACTTTTAGCAAAACTATATAGAGTCTTTTCATATTTCTTCATTCATTATTTCCTTACAGAACATCCCCCTTCAATGTCAAACACATCTTTTGGGAATTAATCCATGTACCTTGTGGGTATAACTAAAAGATTTTAAGAAACATACCTGTTTATTGTCATAATACTCCCACTCAAATCAGTATTGGTAGGAAACTTCTCTTGGGCTATAATTATTGCTAATTAGAAACTAATTCACCATCTCCTAAATTGCTTCCATTTGAATTCATTTCATCCAATTGATCTTATCTTACTGGATCAATTTGGATTCACAATCTCATATAAAGATAAATTTGAAATTATCTTTTCTTGCTTTAGAAAATCATTCTTTTAATATGTGGTATTATATAAGGCGAATTCAATTTCTCGTTTAGCACTTGGTTCACCTTTGAATATATATCCTTTACAATGTTCGAAATATATTTCAAAGATATTCTTCTTCCCACTTGAACCTAATTTCCAAGCCTATATGAGGGACTGTGAATGAAGGTATCAAATCCTTCAAAATTAGAATGTGATTCAAGTCTCTTATATGTTCATAACTTATATGGTGTTTTATTAGGGGGTGCTTGGTTAATAGGTCTGTGAAGGAATCAATGGGTAAGGAATGGAAAACAGGGGGTTGGTTACAAATTATCATTATAGGAATAATGTTTTTATATCCAGCTTTTGGGATTACTCTATACCCCTCAAATATGAGAGGAATGAAAATCACTCTTGAGTAAGGGGCAAGTGTCATAAGCATGATAGTCTTTGTCACGCCTATGACAAGAAGCGTGACATTGTAACTTACTTTTTTCTTTTTTAATTAAATACAATTAATTAATTAAATATAACTAGTTAAAATATAATTAAGTAATTATATTTTCTTTCTTTTAAGCAATAAAATATAATTAATTAAAATATATTAAAATTTAATATAAAACAAAATTTTAACAAATTTTAATTTCTCAATATTTTAAAACCAACCACTATCAATAGTAATGATAATCATTTCTTCATTTTAACCAACCACCATAGTTATAATAATTATATCTATTCTCATTCCTCACTATATTTATTCTCATTCTTATTACCATTCTCCCATATAAACCAATCGCCCCTTTAATTAATTTAATAGGCGTATGGTCAAGTTCGTATTTGGTTATCAATAACACATCACCTAATAGGTGATAGGTAAATTTGTTTATCCCATTATATTCCTAACCATTTTGAGAAGAGTTTTATTTCTCCTCTCTACACCCCCCATTTTGCTGATGGCTTTATAGAATAGTCATTGTTTATCTATTCAATTTTCATCACACAACCTTTTAAATTCGTATAAGTCCTCTTATGCCTAAGTAGTTTTTGAATTCTTTATATACTTTTTCTAACTAATTTTGAACTAGCGTCGTAGACTTTTTTAAATCAATATTATGCTTAAGATTTTGAGAGATAAAATAAATATAACTATACCAAGTATAGTCATTGATAAATGTGATGAAATAATTACATCCTTGCCTCATTTGACCAAAATTTCTTAATAAATTAATTGTAATAGCTTATCAACTCCTTGTCCTATAATAAATGTTTTTAGTGCCATTTTATCGGATAGATAATGTTTATAAGTAGATAATTGTACTTTATATAGGTCTTCAAAGATCATATTTAACTAATCAATTTATTCGATTTTGTCCAATATATCCAAACCTAGAATGCCATAAATTACCATAAATATTTTTAAAAGAACATCTAATACCATAAAATAGTCCAACATAAAACCATGCCTACCATAATTCCAAAAACATTATCCTTTCCACCATTGTGGAAATTAATATTGAATCTAAGGCTAACTAAAAGTATGAAAAAAAAAAACAAGATTCTATTAAATAATGGGAATGATAAAATTATATTATATAAGATAAGGGTTTCACTGCTATTTCTGTGGATATCAATGTTAGAGTCATCTTTACATATTTCTACCCTTTCCCATGTTTTCTTTATGGGAAGTCCTTTTTCTTTCCCATTTTAATTAGCCTTATCCCCTATTGGGATCTTAAAAATTATGAAAGGCTTTCTTTCCACTTTTCACTTAAGCTCACTATTACACTTTCTCTTTTTATTTCCAAGTCCTTGTGAGCATGACTCAGCCACATATGCATTAGTATATGGCTCGAAAGCCTCAATACATTCATTTCATAATAATAGTTGCCTCATAGCATCCTCCATTATCTTGATATTTTTATTTTCATTTTCTCCCAATTTAGAGGTAAAGAATGTGTAATAACTTACACTATCTGTGCATTTGATAAGGTATAACCAATATCCTTTAATTTACTATATTTGACATTAGTTTCATATTCCTTAATATCGAAAGCTTATTTATTTATTTGATATATATGTCAAACATAATTGTAAAACCTTGAAACTTTCCTTTCATTAAATATATATTTTATTTTTAGTGACTAGTATTTTGGATGAATAGTGAATCTAGCTGAATAGTGATTTTGGGGACCCAATCCTGAAATATTGAAAAATATTCATAATAAGTATTAGAGTTTAATGATACTGAAAGAAATAAAAAAATAAGTTCGATTGGATGGATTTCGAGAGTTCCAAAAGTTTAGGACTAAAATGCCCATTTTTGGAAAATAATGTGTATAAATGATTTTTAAACCCATTCTAATTTTTTAAAGCGTCCAATCAATAAGTATTGACCTTAATTAGAGTATTTCATGGTCAATTTGATAACAAGATGGCTATAAAACATTTTCATAATTTAATTCGATTAGTTGATGAATTAAATTCAATGAAGGGGCGTTTGGTCTTTTTTGTATACAATGGTGTGAGTGGATTAGTGAGTCACACCTAATGAACAATTAGAGATTTTCTAAAGGGTTAAACATCATTAATTAAATGGATGATGAGTCATTAGAGATAACGAATAAGAAAGTGACATATGTAAAGGATTAAAGAGTATAAAAAGTGAGAATTAAAACATAAGTTGAATCATTTAGTGAGTAGTCGTGATAGAGCAAAAACGAAAATCAAAAGAAGAGAGACCAAGGAGAAACATCAACCAAGGAGAAGAGGAAGAAGAGGCAGCCAGTTTTTCATAGATTCAGAGTGGGATTCGAAGAAATCTTGATCAAGTCTACGTTTTTATCCATTTATCTAAGAGATTGAAGGAAAAAGTGGTAAGTTTTCCTAGCTTAAACTACAAATTTTTGTGGGGTTTTAAGTGGGGTTAATGGTGGTTTTTTACTTTCCATGGAATAGAGGGTTGAAATAAAAAAAAGTAAACCAAGAAATCAAGCTTGAAAATTTTGGTTAAGGTTAAGGTTTTGCAATTAGGTTTTTAGTGTGAAATGATCCAAAATTTTATTTTGATGTTTTATGATGTTCATAGCATGGTTTTGATGCTAATGAAGTAAATAAATGAAAAAGTATAGTTATGATGTAATGATAAAGTGAACATAATTAAGGGCATTTTCAGTAAAAAGGTATGGTTATGATGTAATGATCATGTGAATGTGATTAAGGATGGTCATTAAGTGTATTTGTGGCATTGGAATTATTAAATGAAGTGTTATGTCATTATTTGAAAAAAAATTAGTACATGGAGTGTATATGGAAAGTATGAAGTTTAAATGGTTTATGATGTGCTTGGATGATGCTTGACATGGATCTTAGGTGAATTGTGTTGATAAATTGGAAAGAAAATGAAATGATAATATAAGTATGTGTGGTGAGGACAATTTGGCCTTAAGAGGAAGTGTAGTGAATGGTGTGAGCTTAAAGTTTGATTATGATTATGGTGAATTAATTAGATGAGATAGTGTTTTGAAGAAAATGATAAGTTAGAATGGGTAAAAGATGGTATTGAAGTAATTTTTGAAGTTAGACTTTGAAATGGAGAATAATAGATTACCTTATGGAAGTTAAAGTGAAAATATGATTAGCGTATGTGTTATCTAATTAAATACTAATATCAAATTTGGTTAAGCCGAATATATGGTTTTAATCCTTTATTTCCGAATTTGGAAATAAATGCCTAAGCGAAATGCGATTTATGTAGGTAAAGGAGAGGCACATAATACGTGAGTGTGCTTGGTGATAAATTTGCAAAATTGTTAATGTATTTTAATTGTTTTACATGAATAAAATATTTCAAAAGAATTGATGACATGTGAATTTATATTGTATGATTATGAGTTTTATGTGAATGATACATTATAGGTGAATATTACTAGTACAAGTGTGTGTTTTAGCAATATTTGAATTAAAGTTTGAAAGTTGAATTTCATATGATTTGAAGTCACATTGGAATTATGTCATTGGTTGATAAAAAGGAAATGTGTTTTAGCTTATGGTACATTGTTAGGTTTTATACATGTTATTATACTGATGTATAGCAGTTAACCTAGTGTAGGTAAGCAATGTAGAACTAACTCCATAACTAATGGTTAAAAAGTTATAGGTAAGCAATGTAGAACTAGCTCCATAACTGCCGGTTTATAATGGTTAACTTATTGCAGGTAAGTGATGTAAAACTAGCTCCGTAACTACTGATTTATAACTATTAACCTAGTGTAGGTAAGCGATGTAAAACCAACTCCGTAATTAGTGATTAAATAATTACAGGTACGTGATGTAGAACCAGCTCTATAACTAGTGGTTAACTAGTCATGGGTAAACGATGCAGAACCAACTCTATAACTTTATGTCTAAGAGTACTGTATGACGAAGAAATTAGTGGTAGGCTATGTCGTGTAAGAAAGTTCATGACAATAATAATGCAACCACAATTTATTTTAAAAGTAACTTGAGAAATTTGATTTTAGAAACCATATAAGTTTTGTATTGGTATTATATCATAAGAAATTAAATGAATTAGTTTTAAGGAGGTTTAAATAGTTAAATATGGTTTGCATAGAAAAGTAACACTCACTGAGCTTGTTTAGCTCACACTCTACTTTCTGTTTTTAAAATAAAACCTTCCAGGTGCACGCTTAGGGGCTTCAGGAGCAAGGACTCTATCTTCTGAGTAGTCAACTTCATCACGTGTTGTTGTGTAGGCATTTTTGCCTTGTAAATATTTTTGGAAACTATTACAAATCTTTGAATATGTTTCGGAATGTACTTTTTTCTAAGGAACACATGTTTATAAATGTTTTTAAATTAAATGCATGAACATGTTTTAGTCTTTTTAAAATCATTTGATGTAACTATTTGAGGTTGCTTGTGAGTGAACTTGAAGTCTAAAATTTGTAGTTTAGAAATTGGTGTTATTATAGAAGTGTTTTGAAATTTTATAGGGATTTTGAAAATTTTGAGGATGTGAAATTGTAACTGTTGTACTGTCAAAATTTTTAATAAAATGATTGGAAAAAACACTCCAATGTTTATATTTATGAATGTTGAGTTAATGCTTTTCGATTCAAAGGGCAATAGGCCTAGCTCAACGAGAACTTTCCAATTGGATTCGATATCAATTGGAGGGCGATTATGGGGTGTTGGGCAAGCCACATAGTCGTTTTAGGAGAGAGGCCTGTCAATAATAATAAGTGATCATAATTTGTTCCCTCAATTGCTACCAAAGCATATTAGTAATACGGAGTATATGTCCTTGGCACGGTCTATCATACTTTTTGAACTCTCACATAACATCAACATATATCCTATACAAACCAAGGAGTTCCTTTTTGAAATAAATTATATGTCTCATAATTTTTCTAAGTTGAGACACATTGTCTTTCTGAAGAACTTTTATGATTTTATATTGTGAGATAAGAGTCTCTTACTCTTGCAATTTATTGAATTTTGAAAATTTTGTCATTCATCTTTCTACTAGCTAATGAATTCTATGACAATATTTTAAGATGCAATATTCACTTTCCTCAATCACATAGTTGCCATAATGACAAATTTATCATATGAATGTTGTTATTTTCAATTAATCGATACAATATTCTAAATAGAAACTTTAATTGTTTTCTCAATTACTTATGGAATCAAAAGTTCACAAAGTTTTCAATCATCATCCATAAAATAGTCAATAAACAAATTTTCATTTTATTTGATGCATTTGTTTGTAAATAGATCAAGTATGATATGTATAACATATATATATATATCTGATAAAAATGAAATATTATTACATTTGAATAAAAATACTATTCATAAATTAACAGTTGTAATAAAATTGATACAAGCAATTAATGCTATGTATGCATCATTAAAAATATACTACTCATAGAATAAAAAGTGACAAATATTCTCTAACTAAAATTTTAAAATTTGACGAACCCTACAAAGAATTAAGCCAATTAGGTCTTTAGGATAATCACTGAAGTTCATATTAGTTATTAAATTTATAATGTATTATAATTAACCACTAAACCTAAGAACTATAGACATTTCCCTTCTCCAATACTCTTTCAGAAAAGCTTGCCCAACCAATTATATGTGTTGATATGATCAGATGGAGAGTTCCATAGTTTTATCAATAAATCGCCCTATTAGGGTATAGGTGTTTTGCAAAGAACTTCATATTTTTTATGGAAGTAGTGAAGCTCTAATAAACAATAAATATGAGACCGTGTGTTATGTTATTCACCAATATAACATATAACATCAGGTTTGTCCCAAACACCATTCAAAACTGATTTAATTGTACCTTTTATGAAATTTACACGATTTCATTGTGCTTGGGTTCAAATTGAAATTAAAGACCTCATTATAACTACTTTCCTAAAATAGATTCAATGAAAAATAGTATTCATCACTTTTGAATAATAAGTTGAAATGTATCTTACAATACAAGCAAATCATTAAAGCCTAACACTCGAAAGAGTATAAAATAATTTTTGAATGAATATATCTATATTTATTCAAATCAATAAATAAAATATAGACCAACTATTTAAGGATTAATAAAGGAGAACAAATCATATAAAGTTATGATTTGATGAGAAGTGTCCTCTCAATTTTTTAAAAACATTTAAAGATGAATTCAAATACAACATAAAACATTTATAAATAAATCTATAATAAATTCATAAAAAAGTCAATAAACCCTAGTACACAAGGCTCCCAACTTTGCGAGGGTAATGAGAGGGATATTAATTGTATGTAGTCTTCTTTTTGCATTTTTATAAATAAGTTGTTTCTGTGACTTAAACCTGCGACCTTTTGGTCGCAAAGAAGTAACCTTACCAGTTGCTCCAAGGCTCACCTTCTTCAAGAAATTCATACAAGATGTAAAACATAGAGAAATAGTTAAGATTTATGTCTTTAATAACACAAGTCAATGATTCAATTCTCAAAATAACAAACTCTTTTAATAGATCTTAACAAAGACTTTAGCTGAACCTTATTAAACTTATGAGTTTGGCCCACACTTAGGTTGGTGTCACAAAAATTTTACAAACAACTTCAAGTTCATACACAAAATGAGCTCATTTGGAGTGGTAATTAATTTATTAATTAACTAATAATTAATTAATAAAAAAAGTAATGATAAAAAGGTAAGTTTATTTTAATATTGGAATAAGTTAACTTTATAAGCAAATAAAGCTTATTCTACACATAGAATAAGTTAATTTATCCTTATATTTAATTATAAGCAATTTACTAAGCATCTTCTTCTGTTTTGAAACCCATCTACCTTTAAAAAAACACATAATAGTTACTAGTCTTCTTCTCATATCTCCGACCATCATATGTAACAACACTAGCAAGGATGGCAGCAGAAAATAGTGAACATGCAAACACCATCAACACGATGTTGATGGCATCTTCCGAAGGGTTTTAAGGGAGGTTAGGATTAGATTGAATCCAAATGAGCCCATATGCAACTAGGACATCATATCTCAACCTTAAACGTTAAGGCAATATGTTATGATTCATATCATTATATATAACTCACTTTATTCTTATGTCTCTTTCCGATGTGCAATGACTCCACTTGTGAATTTCCAATATGTTTATGGGTTTCCAAAACCATTTTTAGTTTATGCCTTGCAACCAATCGATTTTGTTATAGTTTAGTGACAAAATATTTAAATGCATTCTTTATTTTATGCATGTTTAGATGTATATGATAAAGTACATGGGTTAATTGTACATTGTAAATGAAATTATAATGAGATTATAATTATGAGATTCATATTACATTTATGTATTATCCCTAAAATTTTCATATTCATTGTTCTATTAAGACTGGAAATTAATAGAACACAAAAGACTAGCACATGCTACATTTTCCTTATGAAGGAAGTAGTCAATGTTATAGGCCAAATTATGGAGATACTTAAACAAATGTGTAGGTGCTTGTTAGAGAACAAGTTCACTGAATAGATCGATATGAGAAATCCATTTGGAACATTACTTATATGTCTATTGAATTCTCATTATGATAATTGAATAAGTGATCCTTTGACTTGAGGTCTCCAAAGTTATCTTGTATCGGAATTGCTATGATTTGATACTATTTACGGGTCAGTCAATTGATAGTCATTGGATGTAACGTGAACTATATGGAGGTATTTGTGTGATCTAGATAAGATTCATCACCCTAAAGTAATTAGGGAGAATGTTCCATTGTTCTTAATTAGTATTGATTTGAGAAATCCTTAGCCAAGGTAGAATGACGTTTTGTCAATAGTTTATATGTAGCATCCCGTTACCGATGTGAGGGCATATCGGTAAATTGGATAGTTTGAACAGTGAGTGCATTCATAATTAGATTGCACGTATAGTGATTCTGCATCAGTGACATGAGTAAATTGCACATGCATCATAGTGACATGCATTCATGATTATTCCAACAATTAATTGTGATTATGAGTTGAATTGTGAAAATTGTGTGAGCTATGAATTATTGAGGATTAAGCGATAAGTGGAATTGAGTAGTCAATTGGTTAGATTGTGAGTTGAGTGAAAAGTGATTTATTGAGAATTGAGGAATAATTAAATTGAATGGTTAAATTAGTTGAATTGTGATTGGATTGAGAATTTAAAGAGTATTGAGTTGTATAGTTGAATTTGAGTGAGATTGGAGTTTTAGAGAAGTGAAAATTTCAAATTGAGTATAGAAGCGAGTGTTGTGTATTTTTGAGGAATTATAGGAATTTTTCCAGAATTTTTAGAGATATGTGATCGGACCGGAAAATTTACTTAGAGACTGATAATTTTGATTTCGGTTCCGAAAGTGAGTGAGAAATGACATGAAAATTTAGAGTTATAAGTTTAAGAATTTTTGTGATGAGCTAGTGGAATTTGAAAGACTGAAATTAAGTGATTTGAGGACTTGTAGATTTTGAGTCTTGGTTGAAATCAACCCTTGTATATATATATAAATGATGTTGAAGTTAGGGTTAAACATTCTTCCCCTTTTCTTCTTCTTCCTTCGTTGCCATTGGCGATCTCTTCCTCTTTTGAGATTTTCATTGTTTCTTTGTGCCCAAGACCTAGCTGATTCTTGAGGAAGGAGAAGATGACTGAGATTTGAGAGTGATTCAGTGAGAGATTGCAGCTTGGTGGATTTCGGACGTTTACGATTTTTAGGGCTTCGTTCGATTTGGTGATTTGGTAAGTTTATTGTGTTTAAGGTTGTATTTATGGTTATTTATGGTGTTTATGGCATTTAATGAGTTAGATAGAGTAGTTGAATGAGTTTTAATGGTGATTGAGAGTGTATTAATGGCGGAAAATTAAGTGGAGAAGACGAAGATTGGTCGCACGTCGCGACGTCTGGTGCAGGCCACACCGCGGCGAGAAAAAGCGTGCTCGTCGCGGCAAGCAGCAGGTGACGTCGCGTCGAGTGGAGAAATTCCACGCCGCGACGAGGGCTAGATGACGTCGCGGCGAATGGTTCCCACGTCGCGGCGAGCGTTCCCTGTGCGCCGCGACGAGAGATGGGAGGCCGCGGTGAAGAATGGAATTTAGATGGAAATTGAATTGGTTTTAGGGTATATCTTTTAATGTAGACCTCCAATTAAGGTGAACCTTGATTCGTTGTGAACTAGAGAATGAGGTCTACGATAGTGGTAGAGATTGAAAGTTTGAATTTGATCAGCGGAATTTTAATTATCAAAGAGAGTCAATGTCAGTGGTGAATTTGACTTAAGAAAGTATGTGTTGAGCAATTAGAGTCTAAATTGAGGACTTAGTGAATAGTGAATTCTGGTTGTGAAGCGAGAGATAGCGAAATTGAAATAGAATATGGAAAATCATGATCATGCATCATATCATTGCGGATTAAGACATGTGCATCGGTGACTTGATTAATTGAGCATTTAGTGATGAGAATGTGTTTGAATTGTTATAGAGGCGCGTTGGATCGACAATCCACGGATATTGTTGGGACTTCGGCGAGAGCTTCGAAAGTTACTGGTGAGTAACCTAGTTGGTTTCTCGGCTTTTATGTGATTAAATGTCTTTGTGAATGTGTATGAATTAAGTGTTCAAGTGAGTGATATAAATGTGACATGAATGAGCTAAATATGATAAATGTTAGTGATTGTACCAATGTGAGAGATTTATAGCTATGAAATATATGTGTTTAGATTGTGAATCAGTGAATAAAATTATGAGCAAATGTTTAATTGTGACAAGCGAGTGAAGTGCTATGTATATATATGCTAGTGATTGTGCGAGTGTAGGGCATGCTAAGCATGATCATAAGCAGTAAATTAATAGTTGTGACTGGAGCGTAGTGATCAGAGATTTAAGCTCGATTATCAGTGTATGGGCCTAAGGTCAATAAAAAGGGAATAGTGCATACCCAGAGGGCTCTCCTATCCCTAATATGAGTGGGCAGTAGTGCATACCCAGAGGGCTCTCCTATCCCTAATATGAGTGGGCAGTAGTGCATACCCAGAGGGCTCTCCTACTTGCCGAAAATGTGATCAGTGAGAAAAGTGCCCGTGTAGGGACAATGAAAATGCCCAGTCACAACAATGACTTAAAAAGAGAATTTGCATACATATGCATCTGATAGTGCAGTGTAACTGAGAATGCGTGTGATATGTGTGAGAGTTACGTGTTAGTGCAAATTGTGTATTGTTACGTTTGAATTGTGACATAGTTTATATGTGTAAATTGTGTATAGTGTTCTATAATGCGTTATACTGAATTATGAGATATATTATGTGTATATGCATGAGTTGGGTGAACCATCGATGATGGTTTCTCATTGAGTTCGCAAACTCACCCAACATTGCAATATATTTTCGAGGCGATGTCGATGGGACTCTAGCTCCGTGATAGACATTTCTGCAGTGAGAGTTCGTGATCAAGTGCGTGATGGATCATGGTCGGTCGGTGGGGTGACTTTTGAGTTGATTTTGGGATGACCTAGTATAGACGTTTTTATCAGTTTCCCTTTTTGGATTTTTGTATTTTGCCTGTAGGGGACTGATAGACTTGTCTATATTTTGGACTGATTTTATGAAACGAAAGAATTATTATGGTTTTAATTTCAGTGAATTTCTTAATGCGGTTTATTTATATTGATGCCATGCGAGTGTTTAGTGATAGTTGCGATCGTAGCACTCCCTTAGTGTAGGATATACGTCGGAACGACCCACGGGCGTCCCGGTGTGTACCCTACGGTGAGGGGGCACTACATTATAAATGTCATTGATTGAATCAATAACTAGTGGCGCAACTCTAATATGATTAAACTTAGAACAAAGTAGATATTAATTCTATGCTTTATGTCTAATTGAAATATTAGTTGATGAAAGTATCGAATTATATGATATAATCATGCACGGAAAGGTTAGTTAAAACTACGTTGACATTCCTAAATATTTGGGTGGTCATGATGCATTGCTAGATGTCAATCTTAATCTATAATTATAAATTGCTTAAATGGAGAATTAAGATAAATTAAAAAGAAGTTTTAATTTATCTATTTTAATTATGAATTAGAATTAGAATTAGAATTATAATCATTACCAACTTATTTGGGAACCCAATAGGTCTCACATAAGAGAGCAAAGTTATTTTAATCAAGTTAGACTTCATTGTAAAGTTTGAGAAATTTTATGATTAAGATGAGATATTTAATACATAAGGATCAATATGAGATATTGAATCTAATTGGAATAATTGTTATTTAATTAGAGTTGTTTGTAATACTAATTAAATTTCAATTTAAATTAGAATTAAATTTTAATTAAATTACTAAAATGTTCAAAACCTATTATAAATAGGTTTAAGCTCTATAGAGCATGCACTTCTTGCTAACCCTTTCTGTAAGAGTTATAAAATTCTCTTAACCCATTCTATGGATATTGTTAGAAGTCGAATATTTGTGCAACTATGGTGGTTGAGACGGATCAATTTTAGAAATGATTTGAGGGATATGACAAGACAAAAATCAAACTTTGGAATAAGATACGAATTAAGTTTCCACTTTATTATAATTTATGTTAATCATTTTATAGAATTAAAGAGCTTTTGGTTTTCAGGAAACTAATTTGTTAAAATGTTTCATATTTATTCTGCTGCGGCTAGGATTGGATCTCATCCTAATTTTGCAACATTTTCACCAATGAGAGAGAGAGGGTCACAAACAACAGCAGTACAATGATGCCAAACTAGTGTCAATAACTAGACCTCTCCTTAGATGTTACCAGCGACAAAATTTGAACCATAATAACTTATGTTAGCCAATGTCGACATCCTAATCCCTATTCACTTTATGTTACTAATAAAAATGAAGAATAGAAGAGATAAGGGAAGAAAGGAGAAAGGGGAGAGTCGCAGAGAGAGAACAGAGAACTTAGAGAGGGAGAGAGAGGGAGAGAGAGAGAGACATAAACATTGGCTAATTCATATCTTTGAGGGAAACAGTTACAATTCTTATAGTCGATACAGCTGTGTACTAGCTATGATATTTTTTCCGTAACAATTCCTTCTCCTTTAGAAAACCTTGTCCTCAAGGTTATGGAGGTTTACAGAATGGACAGAAAATGAATAATATGATTTTCTTGATTTTATTTTCACCACCCATCTGCTTCACGACATCACTAGCAATTGCTTCTGCAAAGCTCACAATCTGCTCATTTAATAGAACTCCAAAATCAGATGAAATATTTCTATACTTTTCAGGGTCACTCTGTATGTTACTCTTAACGAAATCAAGAGGAGTAATCGTCATATGGGTTAGACCATAGCTGAGAAGACCACCAGCTATATAAGCAGAGTAGGAAGCTAGAGAGTACATCTCGATCTTACTAGGCTCGCTAGGAGAGGGGACAACTAAGGAACCATAAGAGGTGACATCTTTGTTATTCATGAGTGGGGTGGACTCTATAGCCAAAAACTTTATGTAGTCCTTCTCTTGTATGGGTTGTTGGTTTTGATTCGTGAGTTCTGAAGTAACTGCAATAGTAGCTTCCGTTTCCATCCGTGTCTCCGAAATACTCTGAGATTTCGGGTCTACTACTCCATCCTCTCCTCCTATTTTTGGTAACGATTGTATAATCACACTTCTCAAGTCCGTCATTTCCTTTTCCACCTTTTCTAATCTGGTATTCATTTCTGAAAACAGTCTTTCCATCAATCCTTTCAGATTATCCTCCATTTTACGTAATTCAACACTTCTAGTACCTTCAACCATGTTGTCTCCTAGATTCGAATGCTCTGATACCATTTGTTACTAGTAAAAATGAAGAATAGAAGAGAGAAGGGAAGAAAGGAGAAACGGGAGAATCGCAGAGAGAGAATAAAGAACTTACAAACAGAGAGAGAGAGAGAGAGAGAGACACAAACATTGGCTAATTCATATCTTTGAGGGAAACGGTTACAATTCTTATAGTCGATACAGCTGTGTACTAGCTATCATATTTTTTCCGTAACACTTTGACTCCTTGATCATAGGTATTACATAGCAAAAACTATCCTTTTTGCCAAAAGGAAAACACAAAATTGATGTTAAGATTACTCTTTCATATTTGTGAGTGTGTTTTTACATCCAAGTTCACAAAACACATAAACAAACAACCATAAGGAAAAAATAAGTCTAATGTTAGTCAATGATGGGGATTTTAAGTGATGGCCTTGGTGACTTCTTTTGATTTAGTGCTTTTGTTAAATCTTTAAGGGATCTTATTAGTGACTAAAAATATTTTTTTTGGATAATTTAAACTTTTTAGACATGAATTAAAATAACTTTTTGTTCCCTTAAAAATGAAACTGTGAAGCTGTTAAAACAAAGTTTCACAGTTTCATTTTGGAACCACTAAAATAACTCACATTTTTCAACTAAAGAAGATGGCCAATGTATTTCTCTAATTATGACAAATATTTCTTCCTAAATCGAAAGTTAAACTGATAAGATAAAATGTTTAAAGTGTAAAAAGTTCCATCGATATAGATAGCCATAAAATTAGTTAAAGATTAAATAAATTTAAAATAATTTGAAAATAATTAAAGAAGACTATCCTTACTTATTGAAAATGGAGATTATTAAATAAAATTAATCAATTTTTTTGGTTTATAAAACCATTAGTTTACTGAAAAGTGATTTATCGATTTTAACAACAAAATTATTAAACTAAATCAAACTAGAAAGTTAAAAAGTAAACTAAAAAGTTGATTAATTTAATATTTTATTCTAAAATTAGTTGAACTGGTTCAGTTTTAAAACATTGCATTAAACTATATAAGAAAAACCAGTATTTGATCTATCAAAAACAACACTTTGTCAAAGGAATATTGACAATTAATATTTTCATTAAATGTTGAAATCTTAATAAGATAAGATTATTAATTTTAAACCAATGGCTAGCCTAAAATTACATGACAATCAAAATAAGTATTTTAATTTCAAAACAATGGATAAAACTCATGTTTCTTAGAATATAAGTAATATCATGTTGTAATATTAATGTTATATTAAATACAAATGAAAAATTAAATCGAAACATACTTGCTAATAGTAAAACAAAATCACTTACAGACTTTAAGGGTCATTTTACAAAATTCCTCTAGTTTTCTTCTCTAAATCTTCTAAATGAATTAACAAGATGATATTATTTATCATTTTATTTTCTTGTATTTTTTCATTTTATTATTTGATGTTGTTATATATTTTAAAATAAAAGAAAACTTTTTATATAAAATTATTGAAATCACTTCAACTGTTTATATCGTTGGAATAATTACCAATATTGAATTTCATTAGGGATGTAATTTCTATTCAAAGATGGGCTATTACAAAAGGTTCCAAATGCAATGTTTTATTAAAGTAACCTATAGTATGCTTATAGTTATTTCAATTTACAGATACTTGCCGTAAGATTTGTTTTTATTTTTTTTACTTACTATTAGCATGGTTGTCAAGTGTCAAAGGGCCATTTATCAAGTCTGTTAGGTTATTGTAGGAAGCTGAGTATCTCAGGGATGTTTCTTCTCTAGTGGGGGATTTGGACTATATCCTTAATCTGGGCCCTTTCTTTTTTAGAGAGGATATCATTATCAAGACAACCTTTAGATTTTTCCCTAATTTCCATTTGTTCCTATATCGCTTGTTTTTACTATTACATTTTGGCATCAGAGCAGGTTATAATGGTGGCCACATTGGAAACCAGACTCAGTTGTGTGGAGAGGGAGATAGCTTGGAATTTAGATGAGAGATAAGAAGATGGAGAAATTATTGATGTAAATAAATGCTAAGTTTAGGAGGTATTAAAAGCTATTAACCAAGAGAAAAAGTTTAAGGAGAAGAAGAAACTCATCTTATTGCATTCAGAGGAGAAGGAATTACCTTGACAATAACGATATATTAAGAATTAAGGTTATTTACCCCCTTTCTTATCTAAAGTTAGTCACAGATCTTGGCTAAAGATTTGATAAGTCTTTATTTGATGACCTCATTGCTGAACTATTGCACCTAAAGTAACTTGGTGTTGTTGAGGAGTACATGGAAAACTTTGATGAACTAAGTGTTAAAGCTAACTTAGATAGTTTTATAACATTTAGTTGTTACTTAGGTGGATTAAAGGGATATTTGAAAAAGGTTGTATGGATACTCAAACCTAAAATAGTTTATGAAGCTATGATGCTAACTAGATTACATGATAGTATCCTTAGGGATTACAAGGAACTCACCTAGCCACCAATAGCCGCAACCAATCTAAGTATTTTCCAAACCCTAAGTACTCCATAAACTGTTGTCACTCCCATAATCAAATTACCTTCTTCTCGTGTTAAAAAATATTTAATAAAAAAGCTACTCTATAAAACCCCCATTTCAGAACAATCAAATAGTCAAAGTTGATTATTATACCAACCCATTAAACCCGAAATCACACTTAACTTCCACCAAGTTAAACATAAACTCATCCATAAGAAAAATCATATACATAACCCTACATAAAAAAATAGAAACACAAGAATAGTAGACTAGACTACTTTAACTGAAAGAAGATCGAAGGATCTTTATATCTCATGTGGAGAAAAATATAACTAAATCATATATGTAAAAACACGAAGTTGATTGCCTTGATCGTACAAGAGGATGTAGAGGAGGAAGAAGTTGAAAGATCCATAAAAGTAGGGACTGACAATCAAAACTACAAGTTTGTAGAGATAGATGGTGAGGAGAATATAGAGGAAGTTCATGTGTCATTGTATGAAATACAGTGCGGGTAAGGCGTTTTATTAAGAGATTATAGATACTTATAGTACACATAATTTTTTGAGTGCTAAGTTGGTGAAAGTTTGGGGTCTAAATTATTAGGTGGTTAAGAGATATAATGTCATAGTTGCTAACGAGGAGACAGTGGATGTTACCTATTACTGCAAGAACTAGAAGTAGACATGTGGCAATGATGTATTTCACACATATTTTCTCATACCACCATTTTTTAATCACCATGCCACATTAGATATGCACTGGTTGAGACTATTGGGTTCTATAGAGTGGGATTATGAAAATCTTTCGATGAAATTCATTCATATTGGAAAAACAATGCCTTTTAAGGGAATAGGGGCAAATTAGAGTTGTTTGGTGCTGAAGCTTAGTATTATAATTCTATTATGAAGTCCTTTGTCTCAAAACTTGTGGACAAAGTACGTCGTAATGAATTAGAACTTATTGACCAAAAAATAACATGACCAACTCGAGGGGTTACTCAATGCTTTTACAATGGCTTTCCAAGAGCCATATGGTTGACCACCCTCTAGGCTATAAGATCATAAATACCTATCATTGAAGGATCCTTACCTGCCTATAGATATCCTCATATACAGAAAGGATTCATTAAATATTGTTAGATGAATTGTTACAAGTTAGATTAATATGAGAGAGAACTAGTCCTTTTATAGCTCCCTTTGTGCTAGTAAAAAAGAAAAATGGCACAAAGAGGTTAAACCAAGATAAATTTCCTATGTCATTGATTGCAAAACTGCTTGATGAGCTAGACAATGTAGCTTTCTTCTAAAATCGATGTTAAATCAAGATATCATAAAATTTGGACAGTTTTTGAGGACAACCTAAAAATTGTTTTAAAAACATTTTTGGATCATTATAAGTTGCTTGTGATGCCATTCGGTCTGACTAATGCACCTGTAACATTCCAGGAAATAATGAACTTTATTTTTAGACCTTTCCAATAACAGTATATGTTGGTACTTTTTGATGATATTTTAGTTTATGGTAAGACATGGGAAAGTCATTTATAACACTTACATAATGTTTTCATGAGTTATAACAACATAGATTTTGTTTCCAATAGGGAAAAATGTAGTTTTGGCAAGGGTCACTTTAACTAATTAGGTCATATTATTTCTAAATATGGTGTGTTGATGGATGTTAGGAAAACTAATGATGTCCTCAATTGGCCAATTCCTACAAATGTGAACTGCATGTTCCTTTGCGTTGCAGGGTATTATCATAAGTTTATCAATAATTTTGATAAGATAGATGCTACAGTCACTCAACTACTGAAGAAAAATACTTTTCAGCGGGGATGTCACTACCTAAATAATCTTCAAAAATATCAAGCTAGCATTGACTCAAGCTCTTGTGCTCATTTTACTAGATTTTAAAAAGGTATTCAAGTTAGAGGTCAATGATTTAGGCTCAAGTATTTGGTGTTATGTTCATCAAAGATCATCATCCAATTGTATATTATAGTACAATTATGGGACCATGTTATCATGAACTATCTGTTTATGAAAAATAATTACTTACCTTAGTATGTGTTGTAAAATGATCTCTTATTTACTAGGATGCAAATTCATCATTTTTATAGACCAATAGTGTCTTAAATATTTTTTGGAGCAACTTATGACTACCAAATTTGTTGGACCCCGATTTCAAAAGCCAACTCTTGCTCTGATATCAAACATGTTGGACCCCGTTTCTGGAGCCCAACTCCTTGCTTTGATACCAAACATGTTGGACCCTATTTTCGGAGCCCAACTCTGATGTCATAAAAACGTGTGCTTTTTACCATGCAGGGTTATTTTTCAATGAACCCTCATTAACTATCATCGATTCATATTCATGCTATGATACCACAATATGTGTTGGGCCCCATTTTCAGATTGTTCTTATACTGGAACAGTATTCTATACTCAAATTCCATCCAGAAATTGAAATTCTTAGAGACAAAAGTAACATTCTATTTCTTTATATAATTTGTATCTCTATGTCTCTAGTTTAATTTGAAACAAGAATCATCACATTCGGAGCTCTATAGATCAAGATATGCTTAAAAAGCCAAAGTATGTTCATACCCAAGTCATGCTCTTCCAACAGAACCTTTACTTTATTTCTATCAATATTTTTCAAATGAACACCAAAGGCTACTAATTTCTTTTATGGAGAGGTAGAAAAATGTATTAGGAATCTATTGATTTAAGAATCACTTCATTTGGAGGCCGGACAAAGAAGTTATGGCCAAAAGAATCAAACATGATTTTTCCCTCAATCACATGGTACCTGTTTTGGGACAATTGACATAACTTTCACTAGAGATGTTAGATTTAGGTCGTTTTTGGACGATTTCAAAGAGGAGTTCTATATCTACAACTTTTATGAAGATTAAAGAGAGATTTTGCAATATAGAAGGTCAAACATGAATCAGACGAAGGCTTGGTCATTGGCCAAAGATGGATGAGACGAAGGCTTGGTCAAAAAAGCTTCAGACGAAGGCTTGGTCAATGATGCATCAGACGATGGCTTGGTCAGTGATGCATCAAACGAAGGTTTAGTCAAAGAAGCATTAGATGAAGGTTTGGTCAAAGAAGCATCAGAAGAAGGTTCAGTCAAAGAATCATTAGACGAAGGTTCAATCAAAGCTAATTCAGACAAAGGATTCATTCATAACTAAATCAGACGATGGATTATGTCATGGTTAAATTAAACGATGGATTCAGTCAAAGTTGAATCAGATGATGGATTTAGTCAAAGTTAAATCTTATGATATGGATTCTACAGGGTTTTCCTCACATCAAATAAAGTTCTAAATCACTAACTACACTCTCCAAAGCATCTCTAATGGTTCCTATATCTATTCTAACATCACTTTCACTCATACTCTTTCCAAATTAGTTTCATTAAACTCTCAAATCTTAGCTCGTTTGACTCATCACATTCAACTACATCTCATCATTCATAATTCCTATTTTTCCTTTCCATTATATATATATATATAATAATTCATAATCAAATGCCACTAGCGGGCAGGCGGGAGAAACCTTTAGTCAAAGTGCACTTGACATACATAATGGACCAAACTAAACCCATATAACATGTATTTCATAATTTGTAAACTTGTTGCCCAAAATGGCATGTTCTTGAGAACATGATTTTTCATAAACATAATATCTTTCAAAAATCATTTTCATATTCTTTCTAAACTCATTTCCATCTTTTTCAAAGTCTTTTCATAAATCATTAACACAATTCATATATCAAACATATAGTAATTTATCAATTCATTCAAGAAGCAATAAATGCAAAATTTATAATGCAATTGAAATCATTAAACTTCCTTGATTAAAAGAAAACATTAGTGGCTTATTTACTCTATTATAAACATGTACCCACCTTGATTTTCTTGCTTAAAGACTTGCTCAAAATGCCTCTCCTCTTTCTCCTCTTGTCTTCCTTGATTTCCTTTAACAATGGAAAAACCCCATTCAATAGGAATCCAATTGAAAATCTCATAAAGCACAATCACTAAAATTGGTTCTAGAATACCTAAACCCATGCATTTACTAAGCTTCATGAATTAAAATCCTTCTAAAAATTTAAAAGAATAACAATGATCTTACTCTGAATCTTCACCAAATCAAATGATTATTGGCTCAAATGGAAGCTCTTCTTAAACAACCTCAAAATCTCTCTTGAAGGCTAAGAAAATTGAAACCCTAACTTGTTTTCTCTTATTTCTCTCCTTCTCTTCTTCTCTTCATATTTCTCTCCCTTCTTCACGACACTCTCTCTTTCTCTTTAATTTTCGTTCTTCTCTCTTCTTAAAATGCAAGATCACAATTTCTTCTAACAATTCTACCCTTAATGAATGTGAAATGCCCAATTTGCCCTTCCTTCCATGCCTTATGTCTTTTATACTTAAGTGTCTTGTCAAAAATACCCCTGAACATTCTTATAACCTTAACACTTTAATTCCATTAACCCATGAATAAATCTTACTAACTTTGACATAATTAAATAATTCCAAAATGATCAATCTGTCAAAGCCTAAAAAATTATTTAAATCATGCTTATTCATCAAGAATAAAATTTAGGGGCCAACAAAATTGTGCAATGGGAACTGGGAAAATTAATAAGCTACCAATTCATTATTCAATACAAGAAAGGCTCTTAAAATAAAAGGGTTTATGCCCTATCTCGCAATGATGCACCATCCTCGCCTTTTGTATTATCGGTGGTCAACCCTTGTTGGATCATGTGAAGGCTAACTAGCAACACACATTAAGTTGCACTAGGTTATCCAATGATTACAAGCCAATCCTCATGACTCATCTGAATACTCGTGGGATAACAATATTCTCAAACAAAAGGGAAAACTTGTTATTAGTGATGATATGATGCTTAAGTAGAAAATGATGGAGGTATACTACAATTCACCTTGGGGAGGGCATTTACTGCATGTTACTACTTATTAGAGGCAGTGGGAATCATTTTACTGGAAGGGAATGCAACAAGATGTTAAGGTTTATGTGAAGTATTGGACCATTTGTTGACATAACAAACTAAAATTAGCTAAATATCATGGAACCTTGCAGCCATTATCTATTACATAAAGTGCTTGACATGACATTTCACTTGATTTTATTGTGGGATTACCTCATTCTAATGGGAAAACCATAATTATAGTTGTGGTTGATTGATTCATGAAATATGCTCACTTTATTTCTTTGAAGGGTGGTTGGCTTATCGAAGTTCTCGAGATTAGTTATGATTCTTTAAACTCTTGCAGTAGTTATGGAATTAAGTTGAATCCTAAATAACTAAAAACTAGTTTTTGATTTTAATTGAAAAATAAGGTGGGGAGTTTATGATTAATTAAATAATACATTAAATTTGTTAAGGAATCAAAATAAAACAACTAAGTATAAAAGTGAGAAATTTAATGGTACTTTACTCTGATTCAACAAAAAGATCTGATGTTATTATAACACAGATCATTAGTCTAAAAAGAATATTTTTCAAAATTCGAGCAGTTAGTCTGAAATATATTATGATAGTCATAATAAGTCTTAAATTTTCCTAAATTAATTGTTTCAAACCTAACATTCAAACCAAAACTTACCGTAAATTGATCGGGTATGATAGCATTCCATAACAATTAAATGATAGCAATAAGCTTATTGAAAAAGACTAGACCCTAAATTAAATAATTAAGCTAGCTACAACTATTTAATTTTTTTTGATAAATCAGTACAATTTTATACAAATATGAAAATGTTTTGTACATAACTAGAGATTTTCTAACAAAAATCTCTTACATACCAAAAGGAATAAGGTAGTGCAAAATCATAAAAAACCTAAATCAAATCGTGAAACAAACACTACCAACAACACTCCTCCACTAGCTTCTACCAAGAAACCTTATAAATCTAGCTCTTCTACCCAATGATAAATTCACTAACATACAGTCCAACAACACAAAAATACCAACATTCATATACCAAACCTAAACAAAACCAAAGCCGCAATCAGCTTGACTGAAAATGAAACTTGAAGTTCCATTTTACTTATCCACTGTCATGGTTGCCTTCTTCTCACATATCTTTATCAATAGAGCTTCCGTAGGAAATGGTTCTCCTAATGTTAAGTTTATAATCATCTTTATTGGAGACAATGATCTGCAATAAGGATAAAATTGTAAACCTGCAACTCCTTGTCACTGAAACCATTCCCTACCAAAACTCTATGATTTCTGAATTGCAGTGGGAGTGATTACTGCCTCTATCCACTCTTTTTCCAGTAGAGAAGTTATATGTGCAATTACCATTCCTAAAATAAAAAACCTGTAAACAAGTGATTAGTGAATAATTTCTACCTTTATTTACCTTCCCTCAGTGTTTGAGGTGAGATGTTCCATAACTTAGAAGATTACTCTAGAGCGTAGGCACTCCACATACTTGGCTTCATCCTTTAATGTTCTTGTATTTCTTTCAGTCTAAATGTTATAAACAGTAGTGGAAAGCAGGATAAGGAAAAGGCTGTTGTGAGAGGTTCTTTAGTTAAACCAATTAAGGATAGATTGAAGGCTTTTCTTATTGGAAATATGTATTTGGAAGTGGTTGAGGTAATGTTCCCTTACTGATTTAGAGAAGGATCATTCAAAAAACAAGTGTTCATTGGACTCATTGTTCGAGAGACATAAGGAACAGTTGGAGAAAAAGAAGTTTATCCCATGTTTGTATCTTTTTAAGGAAAGCCAGCCACAATATAAAAGAACACCTAGGGTTGTTGTTTCTAAAGCAAACCAGATTATGTCAAGAAACATTCTGTGTTGAAGGTCTCAAGAAGTTATAGGTTGATCCATTAGTGTATTTTTTTGAAGGGCTAGGTAACCATTCCAAATAATCCAATTTGGAGCTATATGGTTGGTGCAGTAGAGGTTCAAGGTTACCAATGATCTCTATAGGTATTTCTTGCCATCTCCACTCATTATTTCTGATAACTTCATAAACTGTTGTTGTCATAGGTAGTTCAAATCCATTGATCTCCCTCAGTGAAGAGAAGTTCTTCAGGATTCCCCTAGGATGCCAAGGATCTTGACATAGGAGAGTAGAGTATCCATTCCTTATCCTAAATCTGAATTGGTTCCCTAATTTATCCCTTACAAATAAGAGTTTTCTTCAACTCCAAGAGTTATTATTGGTAGGTTATGCACTCCAAAACTTTTTCCTTTTCAAGATGATCGTATGCACCCACTTAAACCATAAAGCCTCACTATCAGAAAACAAATACCAGATTCTCTTCCCTAACAAGACAAAATTTCAAGTTCACAAATGTTTAATCCCTAAATCTCCCTCCCTTTTTGTTTTACTAATGTCACTCCATTTTACCTTAGCATGAGATTTGATGTCCACCTTCTCAGCCCATAAAAAATTCCTAAGTTTAGACTCGATATCTTTAAGGATGGAAGAAGGGAGAATGAAATGTGTATCCCAATACACTTGACAAGAAGATAGGACAGAAATGACCAATTATAGGCTACCAATATAGGAAAGGTTTTTGTGAGTCCATTTGTTGATCCTGGCATCAATCTTATCCAATAAAGGTAAACAATCACTCCTCAATAACCTCCTTATTATAAGAGATACCCCCAAATATCTTATGGGGAGAGATCCATCACTAAGCCCAGACATAACTTCCATTTGATGAGACAAGTGATCCATATCATGAGAAAGGAAAAATTGACTCTTGGAAGGATTTATATCCATTCCTAAAAATTTAGAGAAAGTAGTCAGACAATTGAGCAAAGTTTGAACTAAACCCATATCCGCATGATAAAACAACAATAGATCGTCAACATACAAGAGATGAGTGAGTTTAAGGGTTTTGTACCTCTAGTGGTATTTGAAAGAAGGATAACTATTCAATTTAGTTTTCTTATTTCTCATAAGTTAAACATGCAAATTCATAAATAACCTATTTAGTACTTGATCCAATCCTTTATAACAATTTCGAACTATTGAATTCATGGATATCTATAGAATAATCAACATCAAATTTATTTGTTAGATTAATGAATATTAATTATTCATAAAATATAAGAACAAAATATTTAGATTTATCCATATATGGCTTTAATTACAATATTAAAAATAAAAGAAAAGACAAAAGATTGAGAGAAAATGAAAGGACCTATCATGGAGTTCCCATTTTGGAGCTCTAGTGGAGGCTTCCCGTTGACCCTACGGTAGCCCTACAATCAATATTTGACTTGAATCGAAGGATTCCTGTAAAGCCAAGTCGTTCAACTATTTAAAACCTTTTATACTTTAATAATTCAAAGCACAAAAAACAGTGGGAACTTTTTTTCATTTTATTGAAAATTTTAGTAGTATAATGACTGCATTTTGATATTTAGAAAATTTTTAAAAGCCCAGTAAAATTTGAAAACACTTTTATATTCACACCAATTTATCAACTACAAGTTTTGGACTTTAATTCTAGTAACAAACAACCCAAACAAATAATTCTCAATAATCACTACAATAAACTTTTAAAATCTAAAACATATTCATGCATTTCATTTAAAAGCTTTTATAAACATCCATTCTTTACACAAATGTACATAGAAAAATGACACAAGCATAGCAGCACCCGACAATACAACTAATCTTAAGGCGGAGTCCTAATTACTACAGCATCTGTACGCATACTTGGGGTGGTTTGTTTAAAACATAAAAATAAGATGAGCTAAATGAGCTTAGTGAGTGTAATTAGTTTACAAGAAAATTGATTTATAACAATATAACTACAATATGTAAACAATCATAAAGCTCATGGTAAAACATTTTCCATAACAATTAATTCATACATCATCAAATCTAGTAAGAACATTACATTTTGTAAAACACAATTTCAATTTTTTTGAAAAACTATTTTAAAATATTTTTCGAAATTAAAATTATCATATAAAAGTTTCAATTTCTCATTTTCCTTAATCAATAAACAGTGGCAGCAATGAGTTTTTATGAAAACTTTAATAAGAAAAATAAGTTATTTTCATGACTTTCCTTACTCTACATAGCCCATCACAAGTTTCGTTACCATACGATACACCGGGTATAAAGTCACGGAGCTGATTCTGTATCATTTACCTACAACTGGTTAACCATTATTTGTGGAGTTGGTTCTGTATCACTTACCTGTAACAAGTTAATCGCTATAAACTAATAGTTACGAAGTTGGTTCTGTATCTCTTACCTGTAATAAGTCATGGAGCTGGTCCTGCATTGCTTACCCATGACTGGTTAGCCACTATTTAGTAAGCTAGTTCTATATCGCTTACTCGTAATAGGTTAACCATTATAAATATATCGGTATAATAACTTGTATAAAGAATAGTGGTATACCATAAGCAAAAGCAACTCCCAATCATATAAAAGTTAACTTTAAAGTTAAAACTCATATATTGCTAAAGTAAAATCTTATGCTAGCAATACTCACTTGTAAAATATCATTTGCATAAAAATCAACATAAATATTCATTTCATGATCTAAAGAAAACCATTTGAATAAACTCAATTTAAAGTACAACAAAGCATGTCATCAATTCTTTTACAAATAATTAAGTTATATAAAAGTTAAAATATGCTCATATGTCATCAATTCTTTTGTAAAGAATTTAGTCATATAAAACAATTAAAATACACTTACAGTTTTGCGAACTTATCTCCAAGCACACTTATGCGTTCGATGCCTCTCCTTTATCTACACAAAGTGCATTTTGTTTGGGAATTTATTTCTAAATTAGGAAATAAGGAATTAAAATTATAAATTCTGTTTAATCAAATTGAGCTTAGTATTTAATAGCATAATATGTATGTTAATCGTATTTTTGTTTACTACTGAAAGCTAACCTATTGTTCCCTGTCTCCAAATCTAACTTCTAAAGTCACTTAAATACCATATTTTATCCATTCTAACTTACCAATTTCTTCAAAACACAATCTCACCCAATTTAATTCACCATATCACAATATGATGATGAGTCATAGTTATTGTAGCACCCCAACTCCCGTGAGACCCGAACCCGACATCTACAGTGACATCCGAGCCCGTGACCATGAGGGTGGCATCTTAAACGATCAATCACAATTTGAAACTCGTTATGAAATTTTTCTTCCAAAAAATTTTTAACGCGCGGAAATCAAAACACACTTTGGGCCCGACATATCACAAAAACATTTTCAGATACAAAACACTTTTAGTTATTAATTAGCACTCAACAGTGCTCAATCAGTACATAAGCAGAAAGGCATGACCCAACTGGGCTCGATGCCATTTCTGAACACAATTTAGTAATCAAAATCTCAACACACTATTACATTTATTAAGCTAGGGCCCACCAAATAAAACACTATACTCATGCAGATGTGACGACACTGATCCTGACCCGTAACTCTGCCTTGCTAGCAACGATCATACTCCCATTAGTCTAACGGGGTACTCTTCAGTTCCTGAAAAATTAGATGCAATGTTGGGTGAGTTTGCGAACTCAATGAGAAACCATCATCGATGGTTCACCCAACTCATGCATTCACAATCAATTCACATTGTATCACATAATATTACATTCCAAATTAATCCATGCATTACCAAATTCACACATATAAGGCATATCGCCTTTCACACAATTCGCATATAAATATTCATATATGTAATGTACATGTGACTCTTTCATTTTCTTTCGTTGTTGTGACCGTGCGCCTGAGCTCATATACGTTGAGCCATAGGCTCTGAAACATTGGGCTCAAAAGCCCTAATACGTTGAGCATATAGCTCGACAATCGTTAGACACGAAGCCACGTAAGTTGAGCTTAAAGCTCTCATATCAATGTGGCCGCACGGTCACAACCGCCTTTTATCTGATCATCTTCATATGCATGTATGCACATGTCCACTTTACAATACATGCATCATATTAAAATCCCATATACCTAATTCTCACCATTTGAAATCAATTATGAACAATTTATGCACAATCAACACTTCTATATCACATTCAACTATCCCAACACCCGTGGTCCTAATCAATCAAATCAAACACATATAATCCGTCCTTAACTCCACATGGCATATTTGCATAAAATTAAACACATAAAGGTTGAGAAACCAACTAGGTTGCTCACCTGCACTTCCGAAACTACAACTGGAAGTCTCAAAGATCGCCTGTGGAATTGCTCCATCGGTGCTTGATTCAAGCTAGAAACCTTCGAAAATCCTCCGAGAATTTCAACTCCACGTTCAAGCACACCCACGACCATCGATGATGACAATGAACATTTAAGCTTATCTTAAGCTTATATATATATATATGATCATCTACCACATGTCCAATTCTTAGGATCTAACAAATCCGATTCTTATTATATTTTTCTCCCAATTTCGCAACAACCATAAATAAAAATTCCCAAAATCATAATTCAAATTGTTTCATATCAATTACCAATCAATCACGGACCCGAAATCCGGTTTATCAGTCACTATACAATTTTTCCGGTCCGGACTCGATTCTCTAAAAATTCCAGAAAAATTTCCATAAATTCACAAAATTAGGAATTGCATATTCCTACACTCAATTTCCAATTTCCATTTCACTAAATTCCATCTCATTCCAATTTCATATTCAAAACCTAATTTATGCACTTATTCGATTTCCAAATTTCACAACCAAATTTTCATCCGTACAATTTTGATCAATTTTCAATTGCACAATTAAGCCAATTCTCATCTGACCAATTATAACCAATTTCTTATTTTACAATCAAGTTGGGAATTGTCATACATGTATGTACATATATATATATATATAGACGCTTGTGCAGTCAATACATTTACCGATGTCTATGGAAACGATAATGCACATACAATGCAACATTTGCCTGTACCAATCCTAACCCGATCCAATTTACTGACATACCCGTCACACCGGTAACGGGATGTTACAATTCTCCCCTCCTAATAAAAATTTCGTCCTCGAAATTTTATATATGATTTGTCAAGAAGATAGGGGAGTCTTTTCGATCACTGATCCTCTGATTTCCACTTATTTCACTATACGTATAATTTCTGCCAAATCTTTCTTAACTCTACATTGCCTTATTAAACACAATTTATCACTTCCAATATCGATAACACATACATCGGATCCTAACAATATTTTCTAATCCAGTCTATGTAACATTTTGGATCCGAATCATCTTTTAGGATTTTAGACTGACTTGCCATCTTAATCACATTACAATCACTTACTTACCTCTTTTTCCTTTCTCAAACTTTATACTGTTTTAACGATTTCTTTTCGATTACTCGTAATTCTTTATATCCAATACCAATGACATACACATCAGATCTTATCAATATTTCCTATTTCTGTCCATATGACACTTTCCAAATCCAATTCATCTTTTAGGTTGTTATCTAGTCACACCACGGTTACATCAAGGTCACTAATAACGAACTTAATTTCCCATTTACCCCTTTTTTTCACAATCAATGCCTAGTTTGGCCGAGGTGAACATTTAGAAACATTGCATGTATCGCTTATCATATTGCATCTCTCTTATATCAATTTACTAATCTCATAAGATTTCAAAAATCTCGATAATCATCAATTTGACTCATTCTCGTCAATTTGGATTTCTTAACCCCTATTACCGATTCAAAACACCTATCAATCTTAACTCAAATCATTCAGGGCCTTTGACTGTATTAGGTCCTGTTCATTTTACTATCGGGATGAACAACCCCTTTTTAGCTATAAGACCTTTTTATACACTTTTCAAATGATATCTCCAATGTAACACAATCAATCTTACCTATACATCAATCTCATAATCCTATGGACTCCAAACATATATTAGTTTCGGATTGATAACTCACAGTCAACTATGGAGGTCCAACATACTCATCATTTCTCAATGTCATATTTTTCTTTCTATTACTCTTCTAATACACTCTCGATAACTTCGATTATTCCTTGAGTTTTCACTAACAGTTCCTTTAATGAGTTTTACTCATATTTCTTAGTCTAGTCAGTCACATTACTCATTTTCTTTATAGCTAAGCTATTCATAATTTTTTCTCTATAAGGTCCACTATTTCAACATTCTCAATTCGGATTTTTGCCATGCTTTTAATACACACCTGCACACTTGGGTTGGAATTCCAATCGCTAATACATTCTTTTTGCGCTTTACCAAACTCGACAGTTTACACTCATTCTTACGTTGGGTATCATAACCTTATTGCCTCATTATTTGCTCCATTAACGAAATTTCTAAAACACTCAAATGCATAGTCATTTTTCCCAATTCACTCATATAACTTAATCATTATTGCTTTACAAACGTATATACATCCAAAACAATTTCTGCACGAACAGAATTTCCAAGCTTTCACAACACTTTCCAATACAATGTCTAATACAATAAATTTTCAAATCATCAAATACCAACGCAGCCTATAAGCTTATTGTTGGACCCCAAAAAAAAAAGAAAGAACTTGCATGATGGTTGTTAGGAAGCCCAAGCCCACGAATTTTTAAGTTCGAAGGAGGGAAAGATTGAAATTTGATAAACTTTTAAGTGTTTAGGAGGGAAAGAAGGAACTTGGGCTTAAGTATGGGGTTAAGTTATTAGGTTAAGTTAAGAAAGAAATATCCTAAAGCTTGTGAGAATAAGGAAGCAAATGGGCTAGGGTTTTGGTTTGGGTCCATTTAAGTTAAGATTAAAATGATAGAAGGGAGAATGAAAGAGTGAAGCAAATGAGTGTAGCCGTATGAGAGAAGGGATGAGCCATGAACTTTCAAGTGACTTACTAAAATGACGTAGTTTTAGTGTAGGCTTTACAAGTTAGAACTTAGTTTTACCCTAAGGCATTAAGAAACTCACGAAACCCTCTAAGGAAAAGAAGAGATTTACGAAAGTTCATCCAAGGAGAAAACAAGAAGGAGATTCGGCTAGTTAAAGGAGAAAGGAAGAGAGCGTCGATTCTTCCAAGAAAAGAGAGAGAGTTCGGCTAGGAGAAGAAGGAGAGAAGAAGAAAGTCGTGGGTTTCATCTTGAGGTAGGAATTTTCGAATTTTGTTGGGTTTGTTGATAGGTTTCTCTTCTCTTACTTATAAATGGTGAATTAAGTTCATGTTGTTTTAAAATTCCAGCATATGTCCTTGTTGTAAATTCATGGTTTTTCTTAGAGTTTTGCGTCTCATGTTATATATGGTGGTTGAAGAATGATTAAGGAAGGTATAGTAGAGTTAGATGGGTTTTAAATCAAGATTTGCATTCTTTATCAATTTTCCAGCATTGTGAGCTTAGGTGAAATCATGACTTTTTGAGGGATTTTTCCCATTTTAGTTAGTTATTTAGATGAATTATGATGTGGATAGCTTAATTAAGGTTTAAGTGAAGTTAGGTAAGTTTAAATCTAAGTTTTCCAATAAAATTCCAGCATTTGTCCACTTTTGTTAATTCATGGTTTATGTTATCATGGTGGTTTGAATGAAAGATTGGTGAAGGAAAAGAAAAGAACATGCTTTAAGCTTTCATGGAGGCTTACCAAAATCTGATTTTTGTGAGGTTCATATAGGTAAGAGATTTTCCAAAATTTGTTGGCTTTTGAGATAAGTTATGATGCTAATAGATTAGACAAAGTATGGCTAAGGTTATATGAAAGAACTAGTCATGTTTTCCATACTTGAGGAAAATTCCAGCATGCGTATTTTTGGTAATCAATGGTTTTGTGCTAGAATTGTGCCTTTCTCGCTTAGGAAGGAAAGTTTAAGAGGTTTTGCTTAGAGTAAAGTGGAAAAAAGAAAGGTTATGGAAGCTTGAAAAAAAAAATCAGCATAGTGTAGGTGTCTTTAAGGTGAGATTTTCGAACATAATGCATGAATTTGAGTGAAATTATGGTTGGGTGAGCTTAGGAAAGATGTAAGGAAGGTTAGGTTAGTTATAAGTGAAGTTTTGTACCATTCCGCAAAATTCCAGCACTTAGTTCATTTGTTAAATTGGGATTTTTGTATTTAATGAAGATGAATTGGGATAATTAGAAGAAGAGCCAAAGGAAAGAAGATGGATTATGAAAGTAACAGAAAAATCAGATTTGTGTAGGAGGGATTTTCAACAAGTTTGACGAGGTTTGAGGAGAGGTTCTGGTTGTTATAGTATAGGAAAGGTATGGGAAAGGTATAAGTGAGATTATGTAAGTTGAAAGTCAAATATTTACATGCTTTCAAATTTTTCAGCATGTGATCTTATGTTAAGTAAGGTTTTTATGCTTTGTTTAAGGTTAAATAAGGTAATTGCCTTAGAATTTTCCAGCATTGACATTTTGGCAATTGGAATTTTATGTTTGAAGAAGGCATTAAAGGAAAAGAGAAATGAGAAAGGTAATGGAGGTTTAAGAAAATCAGAGTTTATGTGTTTCTTTAAGGCATTAGATTCTTGAAAATAATTGATAAAATTGAGTTAGGCTTTGATGGTTATGGTTTAGGAATGGCATAGGCAAAGTGAGATAGGTTTTTAGTCATGTTTTTCATTCTTTGGAAATTTCCAGCTTTGATGTTTAGTGTTAATTAAGGCTTTTATGCTTTGATTAAGGGCAATTAAGGAGTTTGGGGATTGAGGAAGGACATGTGAACCTATTGCAAAGCTTAAGGATTCAAGGTGGGTGACTATTTAATGTTTGAGTTGTAAGTTTACTGAATTGTTATGAAATCAATATTATTAATTGTTTTCCGATAACTTGCCAAGTGTGAAAATGCATTATTATTTGCGAAGATTTGAACTTGTATTCGATGCCTTATATGATTATTTGCGATGAAATGTATTATCATTTGTAAATGTGATTTTGGAACATTGAACCATTGATTGAAGGTGAAAAAGATTTGAGTATGCGATTATCTTTGTTTGTCTGATGACAAATATATGGAGAATTGTAATATGCATGTATGTGATATGTGTTATATGGGTTTGGGTTAGGTCGCTTAAGCTGAGTCAGTGCACTGGTCTCATATTAAAAGCCTTCTCCCGGCTGCCCGCAAGTGGCTTAGAAGCTCCGAATTTTGGACTCCCCTCCGTTCACGACTTACTCAAACCATTTAATGTGTTAGGTGATTTGTGTTGGATGCTTGCAGTATAACCCAGAACATACGCCGCAAGATAACTCGCAAACACCTACGGGTGGGGTGTGGGGTCCAACATCAAACCACTGGATATGTGCCTATGTGCTCTTGTGTTATAGGTGTTGACTGTGTAAATGTTCTGTTATTGGAGACTGTTTTCGATAAAGATAATTTTGAAAATAATTATTAAAGACAATTTCTGTATGCTTATGCTTGAATATTAAATCGTTACCCACGGAGCCGTCGTGCTCACCCCCCATTTCCCCTCCACAGGTTTTGAGCACGATTCCGAGTCTTCGCATCGGGTTTGAGGCAACTCCGATGAAATTGTCATGTTAGAAGTCATATGTTAGAAAGTAAGGCTTTGGATAGTGTTTTGAAACTCATGATGTATTCGTAATATGTTCTTTTATCCTTTGGATGTATTTGGGCTAAAATGCCTTTAAAGCATTGTATTTGCTTATTTCCGTGAAAATGTAAAAGTTTTGAAGTTAAAGTGTATTGTATATGTTTCCTTTAATATTTGAAGTGTTAAATGTAAAGTGTATTAAGCATGTATGGTTGTAAGATTGGAAATGATAAAAACAAGGATGAGATGGTATTCCTTTAGGAATTCAAGTGTTAAATGCCTATAATTGAGTTTTGGAGTTGATGTTGAAATAATTGAATTGATTTGGTTGTTGGATCACTTTATGGATTGGAAGTGAGTAGATGGGCCTCTTGTAGTTTGAGAAGTGTTAGAATTCTAAGAGTGTGTTGTTGCCATTGATTTGGGTTTTATGCAGGTTTTTGAATGAAATAGAAGATTTTGGCTAGAGCAATTTTTAGGGGAGGTGCTGTCCAAATTTTCTTAAATTTGGGCAGCAACTTCGCTTAGATTTTAGACCTCCGAAACGATTGAATTGGAATAAGAGGTCTTCTGGAAAGTTGTAGAGTACGTTAAGATCTTTAAAACGGTATAAAATGGATCATTTTCGGTCTTAAAATGAAGAAGTTATAGGGTTTGAAAGTTTTCAGATTTCTATATTCGGGTACTGTTCATTCTGCATTTTTGCAGAATCTTTAGAGGCGTTTCTCACCCTCTTAGAGGCTGATCTGGTTTTTGCTTCCTTCATGAAAAATGTAAATTATCTTTCTATCTTTAAAATGAGGTATGATTTGCAGTTATTGGATTTAGGAAGAAAAAGTTATGGGGTTGGGAGTGTTGACAGTTACTGTTCATGCTGCAAAAAAAAACACTGTTCCATTGGTTTTTCATTTTAGCTGAAACTTCAAGTGTATTTTTACCTCTCCTAATGATTGATTTAGTTTTTCCTTCCTTCATAAGAGTTGTATATCATCTTTTTCCCTTTCAAATGAGGTATGATAGGTCTTATTCGGAGTTAGGAGTAAGAAGTTATGGTCATTGGAAGATTGATGTCTCTATTCCCGAATACTGTTCATGTGGTCATTTGAGGCAGCATCTTCATGCATGGTTTTGTCCCTCTTAATGACATAATTGAGTCTTGTTTCCTTCATGAAATATGTAGAGAGTCTTTTTATCTTTCCATGGAGGTATGATTTGTCCGAATCGGAGTTGTGAGCAAAAAGTTATGAGAGTCGGAAATTGGCTTTTTCACTATTCATTTGGTCATTTTGCATTTTCTCTTATAACTTTCTCGTTTGGCCTCCGATTCACCCAAAATTCGAACCAGTGATTTCTCATCAAATTTAACCTTCACGTTTGTCTTATTGCTTTGGCCTATTCGAATTATGCTTCGAGATGTTCGCTTTGCTTCCGCCTTATGCCTTTCGAACCGATGTGCTTTTGTTTTCGCTTTTGTTTTGTCTCCTTCCGCCTTATACCTTTCGGTTCGAGTTGCTTTGGCTTCCGTTTTTGTTTGTTTCCATACTTTGTTATCCGATTCGATTCGCTTCAGCCCGAACATGTATAAGTATGATAATGGATTTTAAGATGAATGAAAAAAAAATTATATATCGGGATTTTCGGATTAGAAATTCGATATTCGGTAACGGGTTATAAAAGTTCATAAGGAATCATGTGTACGTATTGAGGGAATATGTATAAGTTGTTGGGTTCCGGATTCGGGATCCAACACTTATACTGATCTCCATACATATAGAATCTCTTTACACTATTTCAATCAATCACTTTTTAATCTTTACAATTCATTACATATAGTAACATCTCCAATTCAAAATGATACGATCAATACTCGAATTGAACATTTCTTCAAATGTCTCCTCTTACGATCATTAGTCATATATTTCATATCTCTCCTCCAACACTTTCCTTATCGCTAAGGTCAAGACCTTTACCAATTTTGGACGTATCCAAAGATACAATTAATCCTAAAATAACTCCAAATTCCTTGTGTACCTTCCCTTTACAATTTCACATTTAACAACACCTCTATTTGCATTTAATCTCCCGATACCGTGTTCGAATAATAATTCATCCATTAAATTTTCAATCAAGATTTAATTGTCTCTTATAAAACTTGCATACTATACGATTTCCTCAATCGTGCTAATTTATCTTCTTCACTTTTCAATTGTATTCAATGATCATCGATGATCATAGTCATCATCCACTTTAAACACAATTTAGATATTTCACTCTTCAGTAAAATAATGAACTCCTTACACCTATGATCTATTTGCATAACTTTTTATATATATCATACGTCTCCAATGAGGAACAATTTGTCTCACAATCTTTTCTCAATACCTCAGGAAATCAATTTCGACTATTCATGCTATCCCGTGAAGTTCAATCTACGCCATAATCCACATAACCAGAACATCCTTTTTAATACCGTTCATTGAGGTACATACCATTAAAATTATTACATCAATATACCAATTAGTCACTTACGCTAAAGGCACCTCAATCTCATTTGATTTTTGACCACCTATCCTTGATCATGAGGATTTTACCATACCAATATCCTGATTACAATCTCAATTCATTCCCAAATAATCACTATACGTGCTTTCATTTCTTACTCCATCTCAATTTTAACTATAAAAATTGGCGGTTATCCAATAACTCACCAATTGATTTCCGATATCATCTCCATTATCAGGTGTGCATTCGCATAGGCAAATCCACCGACCTTAACAACTGCTCAACTTTTCATCTATCAATATCATTTTCTTACCTTTCAATCTTTTCATTATTTCGCTTTCTGTAATCACACTTAAATCCATATCACAACAATCAAAACTCCCATCACGCTTTATTGCAACTCGATCATAAAACATTTTATTTCCATTCACTTTCCTTATACACTTTCAATCTTGCCATCTTTCACATATCTTCATACTTTTCCTATACATGTTCACATCTATTTCACATCCACAATTTGTTCCCATATCATTCTAATGTCGATTTCATAATACGCCCATCAGCATTCAATACACTAATTCTCCAATTATTATATCATACCATATACTCGTTCTTATTCCTTGATTTCCACCCACAACTTTCATTTATCACATTTTTCACATCATCTCTTCCTCACTATTTCTCATCACTTAAACACTAGTACAGGCTCATGTATGAGATTCATATGCTAGACTGGGGATCAGTTGTCACTATCTGCCAATGACATGACTTAAATGTATGCAATTTGACACACTTTTCAGAAAGCCAATGTAAGATTGTACTTCTGGGCTCTGATACCACAAATGTAGCACCCCAACTCCCGTGAGACCCGAACCCGACATCTACAGTGACATCCGAGCTCTTGACCCGCGAGGGTGGCATGCTAGAACAGTCAATCACAATTTGAAACTCGTTATGAAATTTTTCTTCCAAAAATGTTTTAACGCGCGGAAATCAAAACACACTTTGGGCCCGACATATCACAAAAACATTTTCAGATACAAAACACTTTCAGTTATTAATTAGCACTCAACAATGGCTCAATCAAGACATAAGCGTAAAGGCATGACCCAACTGGGCTCGATGCCATTTCTGAACACAATTCAGTAATCAAAATCTCAACACACTATTACATTTATTAAGCTAGGGCCCACCAAATAAAACACTATACTCATGCAGATGTGACAACACTGATCCCGACCCGTAACTCTGCCTTGCTAGCAACGATCATACTCCCGTTAGTCTAATGGGGTACTCTTCAGTTCCTGAAAAATTAGATGCAATGTTGGGTGAGTTTGCGAACTCAATGAGAAACCATCATCGATGGTTCACCCAACTCATGCATTCACAATCAATTCACATTGTATCACATAATATCACATTCCAAATTAATCCATGCATTACCAAATTCACATATATAAGGCGACGCTTTTCACACAATTCGCATATAAATATTCATATATGTAATGTACATGTGACTCTTTCATTTTCTTTCGTTGATGTGACCGCATACCGAGCTCATATACGTTGAGCCATAGGCTCTGAAACATTGGGCTCAAAAGCCCTAATACGTTGAGCATATAGCTCTGACAATCGTTGGGCACGAAGCCCTGTGCGTTGAGCTTAAAGCTCTCATATACAGTGGCTGCACCGGTCACAACTGCCTTTTATCTGATCATACTGTTATGCATGTATGCACATGTCCACTTTACAATACATGCATCATATTAAAATCCCATATACCTAATTCTCACCATTTGAAATCAATTATGAACAATTTATGCACAATCAACACTTCTATATCACAGTCCAACTATCCCAAACACCCGTGGTCCGGAATCAATCAAATCAAACACATATAATCCGTCCTTAACTCCACATGGCATATTTGCATAAAATTAAACACATAAAGGTTGAGAAACCAACTAGGTTATTCACCTGCACTTCCGAGCTACAGCCTGGAAGTCTCAGCACTGTCCGTGGAATTGCTCCATCGGTGCTTGATTCAAGCTAGAAACCTTCGAAAATACTCCAAGAATTTCAACTCCACGTTCAAGCACACCCACGACCATCGATGATGACAATGAACATTTAAGCTTATCTTAAGCTTATATATATATATATGATCATCTACCACATGTCCAATTCTTAGGGTCTAACAAATCCGATTCTTATTATATTTTTCTCCCAATTTCGCAACAACCATAAATAAAAATTCCCAAAATCATAATTCAAATTGTTTCATATCAATTACCAATCAATCACGGACCCGAAATCTGGTTTATCAGTCACTATACCATTTTTTCGGTCCGGACTCGATTCTGTAAAAATTTCCATAAATTCACAAAATTAGAATTGCATATTCCTACACTCAATTTCCAATTTCCATTTCACTGAATTCCATCTCATTCCAATTTCATATTCAAAACCTAATTTATGCACTTATTCGATTTCCAAATTTCACAACCAAATTTTCATCCGTACAATTTTGATCAATTTCCAATTGCACAATTAAGCCAATTCTCATCTGACCAATTATAACCAATTTCTGATTTTACAATCAAGTCGGGAATTGTCATACATGTATGTACATATATATATATATATACGCTTGTGCAGTCAATACATTTACCGATGTCTATGGAAACGATAATGCACATACAATGCAACATTTGCCTGTACCAATCCTAACCCGATCCAATTTACTGACATACTCGTCACACCGGTAACGGGATGTTACAGTTATAACCCATGTGCAGAATCCATACCTCCACTTGTTCCTTAAGTTTCAAATAGTAAATGTTCAAATTGGGTTTTGAGATCTACTAGACATTTGTTTCCCTATGTCTCTAGTTTCCATTTTAACTTATAAATCATGAAAAATGTACAAAATGTCACAAGCTATTTCAACACAAGGGCAGTATTAGGTTACCACTTTCGATCTCAAATTTCAACGTCATTCATCCCCAAATTAGGTCTAGGTCTCTTCTATAGATTTTTAGTACTATGCTTTAGTTTCAAATCCAATTGGAAACACTCCATTTTAAGTTCTGTAGGCCGAGTGATTACCAAAACATTAGGACTGATTCCAGTTAACCTAAGACAAAATCCCACTACACATTGCTCTCTTGTCATATTCAACTAATTCCATACAAAGAAACATCAAAGTAATACCTATAAAACGTTGATCTTAAACAAATCCATCTCAGTTAGAAAATTAGAAATTTAAGCTAGGAAACTTACCACTTTTTCTTCCAATCTTTTAGGAAATTGATGAACACTAATCCTAGGTCATGATTGTTTTCAATTTCCATATCAAATCCACAAAAAATGGCACCTCTTGTTGGACTCCGATTTCAAAGCCCAACATTCAGAGTCATAAAGAGTGAGCATATTATCCTATAGGGTTATTTCAAGGAACCCTCATTAGTCATCATCCCACATGAGTGGTGTCCACATTGGTCAAACTTCTAAACAAACTCATTTCTACTATTTTAGAATAAATTTTGGGAAATGTCAAACTAGAATTACAATTTCAATTCTTCATAACATTTGTTCCTCATTGTCTTAAGTTTCTAATGACACCAAAATCATTCAATTTGGTTCAAAATGCTAAGAGTTAGGGCCCAAACATTTTCAGACTGTTATTAAACTGGGACAGTACACTATACCTAACTTCCATCCAGAAATTTGTAAGTCTTAGGGACTGAGTTAAAATTCTATTCCTTCATATCATTTGTAGCTCTATGTCTCTAGTTCATTAAGAAACAATAATAATCTCATTTAGAGGTCAGATGACACAGTTATGGCCGAAAAATCATACAAGATTTTGTCCTCAATCATATTGAACCTGTTTCAGGATAATTATTATAATTTCTTTCCATAGGTGTCAAATTAAGGTCATCTTAGCACAGTTTCAAAGAGGACATCTATATATATAACTTTCATGAAGACACTAAAGTGAGATTTTGTGATCTAGAGGGTCAAAATTGGACCAGACGATAGGGTCAGATGAAATCAAACGAAGGGTTAGACGAACTGGAACAATTGTCATAACTTTCTCTATAGATATTTGATTAAGGAGTTCTTTAGACAGTTTTGAATAGGACTCATAGATATACAACGTTTATGAAGACATCGAAGTGAGATTTTGTAATTCAGAGGACAAAATTGGACCAGAAAATAGGGTCAGACGAAACCAGACGAAGGGTTAGATGAATTGGAACAATTGTCATAACTTTCTCTAAAAATGTCGGATTAAGGTGTTCTTTGGATGGTTTTGAAGAGAACTCATAGATATACTGTTGGATCCCGTTTCCAGAGCCCAACATCAGGCATGAAAGCGTAGTGTTGGGTGCGTGTGGTGAAACATATAAATTAAACGAAAAAGTAAAAACCCTCAGAAACTCAATGGGCCCACAGTGAACAACTTGAAACTTGCTTTCAATTGATTACAACAACCCCTCTCAAATCTTACTAACATACACTCAAGAAAACTCTAAATGATTTAATACGAAAGATTTGAAATAAACACATCCATAATTCATTAATATTCAAAAGATGAGTTTTACAAAGCTTTAATAACATTTCAAACCAAACTACAACCTTTGAGTTCAAGAGCCAAAATTACAAAATACCCTTGAACCAATAAAACTTGAAATGTAACTAAAGCCTTGGCTTCCAAAGGTAAAACTTGAAAATACATAAACATCATAAATCGGAGTGATGCCATAACCCTTGACTTACTCAGTCTCTTACTCGTCACCTGAAAGGGGAGAGTAAAGGGGGGGATGAGCTATAAAGCTCGTGGGAACACATTTATAATATAGAAATAAGCAAAACTATTAAAAGATAACTCATTGTTGTGGTACACTTTGAAATCATAATATTTGAGCATGTAAAAGTCATTATCTTGACATGCTTGATTTTTGAACAATTCATGAGTAGAGTTCAAAACATGCATGCATGAAACATAACAACAGATCATAAGCACATAACATAGCGTAATGGTTTGGGTTAGTCCGGGTTTATGACGTACTACACATTCCCATCGAAATGGTTATGTGTAGTCATAGTTTCTTGAGGGAGTCCTTGTGAGGAGCTCCGTGCCATTAGCGGGCAGGCGGGAGAAGCCTTTTCACGTGACGGTTCTTGGGACTACCACAAACCCACATAACATACATGATTCATAGTCTTGTAACTTATTTTCCAAACTGGCCCTTGCTTGTAAACTTGCTTTTCATACATTTCGTAAAGCATGATTTCATGTGCATGTATTCTTGAAAGGAGAAAACCCCTTTTTGAAGCCTTTTCAAAAATCATGAATGCAAATCATGTAGCAACATATAATCATTTCACAATAGCAATTAAAGCAAACATTGATGATGCAATTTTAAATCATTCAATCTTTCTTGATTTGAACAAAACAATGAGTGACTTATTTACCCTATTATAAAGTGAACAAATGTGAACCCACCTTGAATTCCTTGCTTATACTTGCTTAGGAATGCCTTTCCTCTTGATCCTCTTGCCTCACTGGATTTCCTTCAACAATAATCAAAATCCCACTCAATTTGGTGTAGAAATCGGAAAGAAAACTTTAACAATTCGAAGAAAAACTCATGCTGAAACAATAATTATATTCTTAACTTCCACCCAAAATTTCAGATCTTTATAGACCGATTTATAACTTCAATCCTTCACAAAACTTGTAGATCTATGTCTCTAGTTTACAACGAATCAAAAATCACCTCATTTGGATATCTACAGCAAAGGATATGGCCAAAATACCAAAATTCACTTGTGCTGAAAATCTGGGCTTGCATGCGGCGAAGGCTGTGTGCTCATGGCGTGCCGCATGCGCAAGGTCGTCGCGACACCCTCCCTTTCACACGCCATGACGCAAGGGTCTGGAGAACGTCTCCGAACCTGATTTTTTCAGCATTTTCCCACTTCAATCCTTCCCTTAAACACATGCAACACATCTAAACCTTGATTCAAGTCTTATACTTCATTTCTAACTCATTTAAACCTTAAAACCATCACAAAATTAACAACCCAAGGAAATCTAACCATTTTTCTGAAAACTTCAAAACCATCGGTTCTAGCTCATGCAACTCTAATCTAGGGTTTAATCTATCTCAAACAAGAATAAAAGAGCTTGAACTTACCAGAGATTGCTTCAATTCCTTCCAAAACCTTTAGAATGACAAAACCCTAACTTCCTCTTCTTCCTCTTCTCTTCCACGACACCCTCTTCTCCTTCCTCACTTTTCTTCTTTCTTTCTCTCTAATTCTAACACCTAAGTTCTTAATGGATACACAAATACCATAATGCCCCTCCTTGTTATGCCTTAACCTTTCCTACCTAAGTGAGCTTCCCAAAATGCCCTCACACATTTATACCCCTTTCATGTTCATTTAAATCATACTAAACTCAAATAAACCTCAATTATCCATAAATACCTTCAATTTAATCAAACTAAGTCATAATCACACAATCAACACAGTTCATGCTTAATGACATCAATAAAGAAAATTTGGGGCCCAACATTTCTCCCCCTCTTAGAAGAAATTTCTTCCTCGAAATTATTACCTGAATCATCGAAAAGTTAAGGATACTTCTCCTTCATGGCTTCCAATGGCTCCCACGTGATCTCTTCCATCGAATGGTTCCTCCAAAGGACTTTGACTAACTGAACCGTCTTGTTCCTGAGGACCTTTTCCTTGGTATCCAAAATCTCCACTAGAATCTCCTCATAACTCAAATCATCTCTCAACTGAACCTCCGTAGCCTGAATGATATGAGAAGGACCTCTTGATTCTCTTACTCCTCTTGCCTCACTGGATTTCCTTCAACAATAACCAAAATCCCACTCAATTTGGTGTAGAAATCGGAAAGACAACTTTAACAATTCGAAGAAAAACTCATGCTGAAACAATAATTCTATTCTTAACTTCCACCCAAAATTTCAGATCTTTATAGGCCGATTTATAACTTCAATCCTTCACAAAACTTGTAGATCTATGTCTCTAGTTTACAACGAATCAAAAATCACCTCATTTGGATATCTACAGCAAAAGATATGCCCAAAATACCAAAATTCACTTGTGCTGGAAAACTGGGGCTCGCAGCGGCGAAAGGCCCGTGTGCGTCGCGACGTGCACGCATGCGTGCGCCTCGGCATACACCCTTTCGAAAACCTCAAAACCATCAATCCTAGCATATGCAACTCTAATCTAGGGTTTAATCCATCTCAAACAAGAATAAAAGAGCTTGAACTTACCAGAGATTGCTTCAATTCCTTCCAAAACCTCTAGAATGACAAAACCCTAACTTCCTCTTCTTCCTTTTCTCTTCCACGACACCCTCTTCTCCTTCCTCACTTTTCTTCTTTCTTTCGCTCTAATTCTAACACCTAAGTTCTTAATGGATACACAAATACCATAATGCCCCTCCTTGTTATGCCTTAACCTTTCCTACCTAAGTGAGCTTCCCAAAATGCCCTCACACATTTATACCCCTTTCATGTTCATTTAAATCATACTAAACTCAAATAAACCCCAATTATCCATAAATACCTTCAATTTAATCAAACTAAGTCATAATCACACAATCAAAACAGTTCATGCTTAATGACATCAATAAAGAAAATTTAAGGCCCAACATATACAACTTTTATGAAGACACTAAAGTGGTATTTTTTAGTCTAGAGGGTCAAAATTGGACCAGACAATAGGGTCAGATGAAACCAGACGAAGGGTCAGACGAAGGGTCAGACGAATTGGAACAATTGTCATAACTTTCTCTAGAGATATCTGATTAAGGTATTCTTTGGACAATTTTGAAGAGGACTCATAGATCTACAGCTTTCATTAGACACTGAAGTGAGATTTTGTAATCTAAAGGGTCCAAATTGGATTAGACGAAAGGATAAGATGAAACTAGATGAAGGGTCAAATGAATTGGAACAATTGTCATAACTTTCTCTAGAGATATCGGATTAAGGTGTTTTTTAGAAGGTTTTGAACAGGACTCATAGATATACAACTTTTATGAAGACAAAGTGAGATTTTGTAATCTAAAGGGTTAAAATTGGACTAGACGAAACCAAACAAAAGGTCAGACGAAAGGCTTCGATCTAAGATCTATTTTGGAACAATTAGCATAACTTCCTCTAGAGATATCAGATCAAGGTTATTATTAGATGGTTTGAAAGAAGAATTCAAGATCTAAAACTTTTATGAAGACATCAAAGCAATACTTTGTCATCTAAAGGGTCAGAACTAGACCAAACAATACAAGATGAACACTATCCAGAAGAAGTTTATAAACAGTACACAAAAGATGTTTTACAATTAGTATAACTTTCTCTAAAGATATCAGATCAAGGTCATTCTTAGAGGGTTCGAAACAAAACTTCAAGATATACAACTTTCATGAAGACCTTGAAGATAGATTTGTAAACGATCTAGATGGGGGGTTGAATAGATCTTTAAACCTTTCGTAAAGTTCTACAAAAAAACAGAAGTTAATTCACACAAAACAATTTAAACAAATTTAAATGCAAGGAGTTGGGAAGAAGAGAAAACACTGTTTTTATAGAGATTCGATGCTAAGACCTACGTCCTCTACCTAAGCTCCCACTTAGGATTTGGAAAATCACTTTATTGCACACTTTTTAGTTCAGTGTGAACTTTTACAACACCTCTTGATTTCTGGCTCAATCTACCTTTACAATTGATTTATCTTCTGGCACAAATCCTATCTCACAAGTGATTTTTCTCTAATAACTCAACTCACAATAATAATGATAGAAAATTGAAAATAATAACTCTCAATATAGATGAATGGAATTAAGACCAAGCTAAGAGTGGAATGAGAGCAAATTCAGAATAATAGTAGTATGCTTTGATTTTTGGACTTCAATCATCGATCCCTTGATGTTCTGTCTATTTATTTTCAGGCTTCAGATGAATATAGCCGTTGTGGATCTCCTTCTAGCTTTTGCTTGATTTCTCATAGTCGTTGCTTGATTTCTTCCTTTCCATTTGGAAATGATCCGGATGAATTTTGTTCTGCTCTACCTGATAGTCGACTAGTATTAACATTTTTCACTGTAGGCTTCAACTTCGCTCTTCGATCAGTCGACTAGTGCCATTATAGTCGACTAGTCAAGCTATCTGACTGATTTGTAGTCAACTTGTAATATTTAAGTCGACTTGTTTCAAGCCCCATCTGATGAATCTTAATTTATTAGTCGACTTATGATATGATAGTCAACTTGTGCTGACTCCAACAGATATATTTTATCAGATCTTCCAATAATCTTCATGTTTAATTGTCTCTAGCATGTTGAAGATTATTTCCTTCATGTATAATGTTGTCTTGATTTATTTCAATGCAAAATACCTGAAATAATTTCTTAACCAATTCTATACATTTTATTATTATCAAAACATAAAAGGATTTAATTTGTCAACCACCATTGGTCCAACAATCTCCCACTTTTTGATAATGACAAAACATTTAGAAATTGTTTAAGAAATGAAAATAAAGAAACATTGATCAAGATTTTTATGCCTTGTCATTTTAGTTAGAGGTCTCCCCCTCAATCATATAAATCATTGAATTTAATAACCTTGTAAGATCAATTTTATACAAGTAATTTGAAATCAAAATAGACTCAAATCAAAGACATTTTAACACACTCCCCCTTAATTAAGTAACAAAAGAAAATCCAATTTCCAATTTTACTCCCCCTTTTTCAGCAAGACATGCAGAATGATCTTCCTTAGGACAATCTAAATCATCAATCGTCTCATGTAAAGCATTATTTTCAGCAACTAGTTCTCTTATTTTCTTTCTCAATTTTTTATTGATTTCAATAGCTTCTTCAAAATCAATTTGCAAAGCATTAAAAGACTCTATAAGATCTTGATCAAAGAAAGTTACCTCATCTTCATCATCACTTGTTGAGGAGCTATTGGCCATAAGCGCTAGGTTGTTTTCATCATTGCTTTGATATGCTTCCTCATCATCACTCCATGTGGCTATAAGGTTAGCTTTCTTTTTCCATTTGTCATTTTTCTGGAGATTTGAATTTTTCTTTTCTTGATAGCCTTTAGACCTTCTTTCTACAGTATACTTCTTCATTTCTTCATTTCTTCCGCCACTTAATTCTTTTCTTCGATTTTTTAGAAGTCCCTTGAACTTCCTTAAATTTCTAGCGTACATAGCTATTTCTTCGTCTTCCTCGTCTTCATCTATTTCCTCATCACTTTCATCAACAAAAGAAGTGTTAGCTTTAAAATCAATTGATTTTTGTGACTTACCTTTACCTCCTCTTGATTTGAGAATGATCTCATAGTTGATGAGTGATCCCACCAAAGCGTTGAATTCCAGATGGTTAAGGTCTTTTGACTCCATGATTGCGGTGACTTGAGAATCCCATTCCTTCGGCAGTGAACGAAGAATCTTTTTCACCTTCTCGCTATCCGTCATGTGCTTTCCTAGGTTGCCTAATCCATTTATGATTTCTGCAAAACGGTTAAGCATTGTAGAAATTGACTCACCTTCTTTCATGACGAACATCTCGTAGTCGTGGAGAAGCTTGTTGATTTTTGTCTCCCGGACTTGATTTGTCCCTTCATGAGTAACTCGAAGTCTCTCCCACATTTCCTTGGCAGTGGTGCAAGAATTTACCCGGTTTCTTTCCTCAACCGTTAATGCACAATATATCAGCTTCATAGCTTTGGTATTGATGTACGCTTGCCTCCAATCATTATCATCATACTCCAGCTCCGTTTTCAACTCACCATTTTCTTTCAGAGGGGCTTAAAGTCCGAAGATAATGATCTTCCAGTATTCAACTCCCTCGCTAATGATGTGGTACTTCATAGGATTTTTCTAAGAAGAATAATTAGTACCATTAAACAATGGAGGATGGTTATTAGTGTTACCTTCTTCCGCAAGGTTGTTGTGTGCCATCCCAGATACTTCTGCTCTGATACCAATTGTAAGTGATCTAGAAGGGGGGGTTGAATAGATCTTAAAAATTCTTTGAAAATTTCTACAAGAAAATCAGAAATTAAAACACACAAAAACAATTTAGATAAACTTAATTTAAAAGAATAGGGAAGAAGATCAAACACTCGTTTTTATAGAGGTTCGGTGCTAAGACCTACGTCCTCTACCTAAGCTCCCACTTAGGATTTTGCCAACCACTTTATTGCACACTTTGTAGTTCAGTGTGAACTCTTACAGTACCGCTTGATTTCCGGCTCAAGCTACCTTACAATTTGATTTGTCTTCCGGCACAAATCTTACCAATATTCTTGATTTTCTACCAAGCAACCTTCTGATGATTTGTCTTCCAGCACAAATCCTACCAACAACACTTGATTTTCGGCTCAAGCTACCTCACACGTGACCTACCATTAGTCACTCAATTTGTAAAAGAAATAGGATAAAGATCTAAGAATAAGTGTTCAATACAAATGTAAACAAAGTAAGAACAATGATGAGCAATTTAGAGCAAGATAAGAGTATGTAGGATTGAGGAACTTCGCTAAACTCTTCTTCCATCATCCTCTATTTATACTTGAAGAAATATAGTTGTTGGAGCTCTTCTAGCCATTGCTTAATTTGTGATAGCCGTTCCTTGATAATCTCCATTCCATTTTTAGCTAATTTGACCGTTGGAGCTGAATCTGTGCATCCATAAGTCGACTTGTCGAATGAATAAGTCGACTTGTTTCAACCATTTACGTAAAACTTGTAACTCCGCTCTCCAATAAGTTGACTTGTGCCATGTAAGTCGACTTGTCGTCCTCGATAAGTCGACTTGTGTTTGATAACTCGACTTGTATTGACATTGCTTCATCTTTAAGTCGACTTGTATTGCCTTCAATGGTAACATCCGACCAAATTCTTTATAATCCTAATGTTTTATGCCATTTTCACTTAGAAGGCAACTCCCATCTTGATTCTTCACTGAATATCAATCCCAAAATACTTGAAAAATTTTCTTAACCAATTCTATACATTTTATTATTATCAAAACATAAGTGGAATTAATTTGTCAACCACCATTGGTCCAACAATCTCCCCCTTTTTGATAATGACAAAATACTTAGAAATTGTTTAAGAAATGAAAACAAAGAACATTGATCAAGGTTTTTATACCTTGTCATTTTGGTTAGAAGTCTCCCCCTCAATCATATAAATCATTGAATTTAATAACTTTGTAAAAACAAACTCCCCCTTAATCAAGTGACTAAAGAATATCAATTTCTTTTTTTTTGGTATCAGAGCGTCATAATAAGCACCACACTCTTGAAATAGCATAAGAATCTGTGTAGACATGAGTCGACTTGTTTACCTCCATAAATTCACTTATGAAACACTCATTTTTATAGAGGTTCGGTGCTATGACCTACGTCCTCTACCTAAGCTCCCACTTAGGATTTTGCCAACCAATTTATTGCACACTTTGTAGTTCAGTGTGAACTCTTACAAGATCAAACTGATTTCGGCTCAAGCTACGTTACAATTTGATTTGTCTTCCGGCACAAATCTTACCAATACCGCTTGATTTTCGGCTCAAGCAATCTTTACAGATGATTTGTCTTCCGGCACAAATCCTACCAACAACACTTGATTTTCGGCTCAAGCTACCTCACACGTGACCTACCATTAGTCACTCAATTTTTAAAAGAAATAGGATAAAGATCTAAGAACAAGTGCTCAATACAAATGTAAACAAAGTAAGAACAATGATGAGCAATTTGGAGCAAGATAAGAGTATGTAGGCTTGAGGAACTTCGCTAAACTCTTCTTCCATCATCCTCTATTTATACTTGAAGAAATATAGCTGTTGGAGCTCTTCTAGCCGTTGCTTAATTTGTGATAGCCGTTCCTTGATAATCTCCATTCCAGTTTTAGCTAATTTGACCGTTGGAGCTGAATTTGTGCATCCATAAGTCGACTTATTTCAACCATTTACGTAAAACTTGTAACTCCGCTCTCCAATAAGTCGACTTGTGCCATGTAAGTCGACTTGTCGTCCTCGATAAGTCGACTTGTGTTTGATAACTCGACTTGTATTGACATTGCTTCATCTTTAAGTCGACTTGTTCTTTGTAAGTCGACTTGTATTGCCTTCAATGGTAACATCCGACCAAATTCTTTATAATCCTAATGTTTCATGCCATTTTCACTTAGAAGGCAACTCCCATCTTGATTCTTCATTGAATATCAATCCCAAAATACCTGAAACAATTTCTTAACCAATTCTATACATTTTATTATTATCAAAACATAAGTGGAATTAATTTGTCAACCACCATTGGTCCAACAATCTCCCCCTTTTTGATAATGACAAAATACTTAGAAATTGTTTAAGAAATGAAAACAAAGAACATTGATCAAGGTTTTTATACCTTGTCATTTTGGTTAGAAGTCTCCCCCTCAATCATATAAATCATTGAATTTAATAACTTTGTAAAAACAAACTCCCCTTTAATCAAGTGACTAAAGAATATCAATTTCTTATTTTTCTCCCCCTTTTTGTCATAATCAAAACAACTAATACAAACCAACAAATATGAAATATGAAAAATTATCGCAATCATATTAAATAGAGTAACAGGTCATCAAACACAAATAGTCTCAATTCAAACACACTCCCCCTCAATCAAATGACGGTGACTAAAAGATACCAATTATCAACTTCCAATATTACTCCCCCTTTTTTTCATAATTAAAAACCAATATGAAAAATGAAAAATAGTCGCAAATGCAGTCCATAAACAAACAAAACAACAAACACAAATAAAGGCAATTGTCATAACATAACAATAGTCATTACGCAGAGTGAAAAGAAGAATAGGTTTTAAAGAATCCATGTAGACATAAATCGACTTGTTACCAGAAAATTCACCAATTAGTCGACTTAGACATCCATAAGTCGACTAGAATATACCAGTACTCCAATTCAATCACATTTAAGCCTAAGTGTAATTGATGATGGAATCTTTGTTGTTGTCTCCACTTATATGCCTTGAATATCTGCTATCAATATACCATGTGCTTGGTTGATTTTCATTCCTTGCTTGTACCTACAACTGAAACATCATTTCTTCTCATTGGTACCCCAGCCATCTTGGGTCCATTTTGGTTAGTCATATAAACCACATTAGAAGATGTTGTACCTTTTACCACCCAAATTTTCTTAACCTTAACACATCTCCTAATACTTTTACATGCAATTTCTATATGACCATCTTTCAAGCATCTAGCACATTGAGCAACCTTTCCATCCTTGGTAAATTTGGAAATTAAAGAACAATCTCTATTATAAGGATCATATCCCAAACCATGTTTAGAAATAGAATATCTTTGTAAAGATAACATCTCTTCAAACTTTGCATTTCCACCAGCAAATTTTCCAACCACATAAGAAAATTCCTTTCTAAGTCTATCAAGCTCACAAGTAAGACTTTCTTTTTCAGCAAGACATGCAGAATGATCTTCCTTAGGACAATCTAAATCATCAATCGTCTCATGTAAAGCATTATTTTCAGCAACTAGTTCTCTTATTTTCTTTCTCAATTTTTTATTGATTTCAATAGCTTCTTCAAAATCAATTTGCAAAGCATTAAAAGACCCTATAAGATCTTGATCAAAGAAAGTTACCTCATCTTCATCATCACTTGTTGAGGAGCTATTGTCCATAAGCGCTAGGTTGTTTTCATCATTGCTTTGATATGCTTCCTCATCATCACTCCACGTGGCTATAAGGTTAGCTTTCTTTTTCCCTTTGTCATTTTTCTGGAGATTTGAATTTTTCTTTTCTTGATAGCCTTTAGACCTTCTTTCTACAGTATACTTCTTCGTTTCTTCATTTCTTCCGCCACTTAATTCTTTTCATCGATTTTTTAGAAGTCCCTTGAACTTCCTTAAATTTCTAGCGTACATAGCTATTTCTTCGTCTTCCTCGTCTTCATCTATTTCCTCATCACTTTCATCAACAAAAGAAGTGTTAGCTTTAAAAGCAATTGATTTTTGTGACTTACCTCTACCTCCTCTTGATTTGAGAATGATCTCATAGTTGATGAGTGATCCCACCAAAGCGTTGAATTCCAGATGGTTAAGGTCCTTTGACTCCATGATTGCGGTGACTTGAGAATCCCATTCCTTCGGCAGTGAACGAAGAATCTTCTTCACCTTCTCGCTATCCGTCATATGCTTTCCCAGGTTGCCTAATCCATTTATGATCTCTGCAAAACGGTCAAGCATTGTAGAAATTGACTCACCTTCTTTCATGATGAACATCTCGTAGTCGTGGAGAAGCATGTCGATTTTTATCTCCCGGACTTGATTTGTCCCTTCATGAGTAACTCGAAGTCTCTCCCATATTTCCTTGGCAGTGGTGCAAGAATTTACCCAGTTTCTTTCCTCAACCGTTAATGCACAATATATCAGCTTCATAGCTTTGGCATTGATGTACGCTTGCCTCCAATCGTTATCATCATACTCCAATTCGCTTTCAACTCACCATTTTTTTTCGTAGGGCTTGAAGTCCAAGATAATGATCTTCCAAAGATTCAACTCCCTCGCTAATGATGTGGTACTTCATAGGATTTTTCCAAGAAGAATAATTAGTACCATTAAACAATGGAGGACGGTAATTAGTGTTACCTTCTTCCGCAAGGTTGTTGTGTGCCATCCCAGATACTTCTACTCTGATACCAATTGTAAGTGATCTAGAAGGGGGGGTTGAATAGATCTTAAAAATTCTTTGAAAATTTCTACAAGAAAATTAGAAGTTAAAACACACAAAAACAATTTAGATAAACTTAATTTAAAAGAGTAGGGAAGAAGATCAAACACTCGTTTTTATAGAGGTTCGGTGCTAAGACCTACGTCCTCTACCTAAGCTCCCACTTAGGATTTTGCCAACCACTTTATTGCACACTTTGTAGTTCAGTGTGAACTCTTACAATACCGCTTGATTTCCGGCTCAAGCTACCTTACAATTTGATTTGCCTTCCGGCACAAATCTTACCAATACCGCTGATTTTCTACCAAGCAACCTTTACAGATGATTTGTCTTCCGCACAAATCCTACCAACAACACTTGATTTTCTACTGTTACCTCACACGTGACCTACCACTAGTCACCAATTTGTAAAAGAAATAGGATAAAGATCTAAGAACAAGTGCTCAATACAAATGTAAACAAAGTAAGACAATGATGAGCAATTTGGAGCAAGATAAGAGTATGTAGGCTTGAGGAACTTCGCTAAACTCTTCTTCCATCATCCTCTATTTATACTTGAAGAAATATAGCTGTTGGAGCTCTTCTAGCCGTTGCTTAATTTGTGATAGCCGTTCCTTGATAATCTCCATTCCATTTTTAGCTAATTTGACCGTTGGAGCTGAATCTGTGCATCCATAAGTCGACTTGTCGAATGAATAAGTCGACTTGTTTCAACTATTTACGTAAAACTTGTAACTCCGCTTTCCAATAAGTCGACTTGTGCCATGTAAGTCAACTTGTCGTCCTCGATAAGTCGACTTGTGTTTGATAACTCGACTTGTATTAACATTGCTTCATCTTTAAGTCGACTTGTTCTTTGTAAGTCGACTTGTATTGCCTTCAATGGTAACATCCGACCAAATTCTTTATAATCCTCATGTTTTATGCCATTTTCACTTAGAAGGCAACTCTCATCTTGATTCTTCATTGAATATCAATCTCAAAATACCTGAAACAATTTCTTAACCAATTTTATACATTTTATTATTATCAAAACATAAGTGGAATTAATTTGTCAACCACCATTGGTCCAACAACACTAACTTGCTTTTTACTAGCCCACGAGATCAAAGATGATCCTAAGAAATGACATAAGCCACTGGTGCTTTTTCTATCTACCCTACAACCACCATGATCAGCATCACCATAAGCATACAAATCAAAAGATTCACAACTGGGATACCATAAACCATGATTAACAGTTCTACTAAGATATCTAAAAATTCTTTTGCAAGCACTCAAATGAGAAATTTTGAGATCGGATTGAAATCTAGCACAAAGACATGTAGCAAACATAATATCTGGTCTAGAAGCAGTTAAATATAAAAGGGAGCCAATCATACCTCTATAAAGTTTTTGATCAACATCTTCTTCATGTTCAGATTTTTCCAAGACCAAATTTGTTGCCATTGGTGTTGCTGCTACTTTGCATCCTTCTATTTTGAACTTCTTAAGAAGCTCTTTGGTATATTTTGATTGGTGAATGAAGATGCCATTTTTTTCTTGCTTGATTTGCAACCCAAGAAAGAACTTGAGTTCCCCCATCATGCTCATTTCAAATTCACTTTGCATAAGATCAATAAATTCCTTGCAAAAAAATTCATTAGTAGCACCAAAAACAATATAATCAACAAGCAAAACATTGTCAATGGTAGGCGAAGGTTCCTTACCTACTTTACCAACACCAATGACTTTACCTTTGTTGTTGTCTCCAACTGTGACATATCCTTGATTCTTTGGTCTGATTTCTACAAATAGGTTTTTGTCTCCACTCATATGCCTTGAACATCCACTATCAAGGTACCATGTGCTTGGTGGATTTTCTTTACTTGCTTGTTCCTACAATAGAAACATTCTTTCTTCTCATTGGTACCCAAGCCATTTTGGGTCCATTTTCGTTAGTCATATAAACCACATTATGAGGTGTTGTACCTTTTACCACCTAGATTTTCTTAACATTAATACATCTCCTAATACTTTTACATACAATTTCTATATGACCATCTTTCAAACATTTAACACATTTAGCAACTTTTCTATCTTTAGTAAATTTAGAGATCAAGGAACAATCTCTATCAAAAGGATTATATCCTAAACCATGTTTAGAAATGGAATATCTTTGTAAAGATAACATCTTTTCAAACTTTTCATTTCCATCAGCAAATTTTCCAACCACATAAGAAAACTCCTTTCTAAGTCTATCAAGTTCACAAGTAAGATTTTCTTTTTCAGCAAGGCATGCAGAATGATATTCCTTAGGGCAATCTAAATCATCAATAGTCTCATATAAAAAACTATTTTCAGCAACTAGTTCTCTTATTTTCTTTCTCAATTTCTTGTTGATCTCAATAGCTTCTTCAAAATCAATTTGTAAAGCATTAAAAGAATCTATAAGATCTAGATCAATGAATGTTAACTCATCTTCATCATCACTTGTTAAGGAGCTATTTTCCATAAGAGCTAAGTTGTTTTCATCATTGCTTTGATATGCTTCCTCATCATCACTCCAAGTGGCTACCAAGCTAACTTTCTTTTTTCCATTGTCATATTAGCCATTTTTTTGAAGATTTGCAGTGAAGGATGAGCTTTTGCATTCTCTAGCATGATGTAGCGCCCCCTTACCGTATAGTACGCACCGGGACGCCCGTATGTCATTCCGATACATAACCTACGATGAGGGTGCACTACGAACGATCATGTCTATAATCCACATAGCATCAAGATAATAAAACCATAAATGTACAAGTCTATCAGTTTTCCAAAGTCTAAGTACAATATTTCAAAAAGGAAACTGATACACAACTAACTAAGTCATCCCAAAAAATCATCCCAACTGACCGACCTGTGAGCCATAGTTCTCTTGTCAACGCCCTCAACAAGGCAGGAAAAGTCTCTCGCTAACTGGAGCTAGGAGTCTACTATCTCTGTCCTGAAAAAAAATATATTTGCAATGTTGGGTGAGTTTGTGAACTCAGCGAGGAACCATCATCGATGGTCCACCCAACTCATGCATATACAAAAAGTTCACAAAATTTCATATAATACCACACAATAACATATTTGGAAATATCGCATACATCATCATTTCACAATATAAGGCATTTCGCCTCTCACACAGTTCACAATTTATCATTCATATATACAGAATGCACATGTGACACTTTCCATTTTATTACGTTGTTATGACCGTGCGCCTATTTACGGTGGGCTTGAAGCCCTGATACGTTGAGCCTGTGGCTCTGAAATTTTGTTGGACTCAAGGCCCTGATGCGTTGAGCTTAAAGCTCTGAAATACATTGGCTGCTCCGGTCACAACTTTCATTATCTGATCATGCATTTGTGCATGAATGCACATGTCTCGTATCGTATAAAAATCAAATTTATTGCCATGTACCACAATTGACACTTCTATATCAAGTTCCAATTAACTTGGACACCTATGGTCCGAATTCAAACAAAAACAACACACAAATCCTTCCTTAACTCCACATGGAATAAGTGCATAAAATGTAACACATAATGGTTGAGGAACCAACTGGGTTACTCACAAGTTTCTCTCGAAGCTAATGCTTGGAAGATCCAGCAATGTCTGGAGGTTGACGTTCCAGTGGCTCCTCTATAACAATAACATATGCATATATCATAATTTGAACAATCATAAATGTTTAATAATGCATATGAATGAGATGAAATATGTACAATGCATATTCATGACTATCCCGATCATCAATCCATCAATTTCATCACAAGGCATTCAACTATCAAAACTCACTTAACTAGCCTCATTCTGTGGGATTTAAACCTCCATAAACCATCTGAAACTAATTTTATAGCCCAATGAACCATTTCAGATCTTTCTCCAAACTCTAACTCTCGGGTCCACTGTTCATGTTTAATAAGAAGGCAAAACTTGCATAATTTGAGCCTACTCTCTCTTAGAAAAGTGTTCCTCTATCTTTTATCTTTCTATTAACACTAAAATCACTCAATTTGGTTCAGTAGTTTCAAATATGTATCTCAAACATTTTTGGACTGTTCCTCTCCCCAAACAGTGTATTACATCCAACTTCCATCCAGAATTTGAACACCTTAAAGACCGTATCAAGATTCAGCTCCTTCATATAATTTGTAGCCCTATTACTCTAGTTTACTGCAAATCAAGGATCACCTCAATTGGAATCCTATAGACTAATATATCATCAAAATACTGAAATACATTCAGTAAAATATCCAATTCATACTCCTTCCACCGGTACACTTACTTTGATTCAGTCAATCGTTTCCAATTTAATACCAAAGACCAAAACTTTTTGGTGGAGGGATAAATAAATGTGTTAGGAATCTAATGCTTCAAAAATCAGGTCATTTGGAGGTCTAGAGAAAAAGTTATGACCAAAAGACTCCAATCAGTTATTGCTTTCGTCTTAGTTTTTTCATCGCCTCATTTCCATCGTTTGCTTTTCTATCGTCTCATTTCCATCATCTGCTTTTCTATCGTCTCATTTCCATCGTCTGCTTTTCTATTGTCTCATTTCCATCGTCTGCTTTTCCATCCTCTCATTTCCATCGTCTGCTCTTCTATCGTCTCATTTCCATCGTCTGCTCTTCTATCGTCTCATTTCCATCGTCTGCTCTTCTATCGTCTCATTTCCATCCTCTGCTCTTCTATCGTCTCATTTCCATCATCTGCCCTTCTATCGTCTCATTTGATATCCAAAATTTACAAAATTTATACCGTTGGAAAGATAAAAGAAGGCTCTACAACTTTTTAGAAGGAAACTTTGCCATAATCTATCTAAATCAGGTCCATATTTCCTCCCGAAGTTGGAACACGAATTTTCGCTCAACTCTCAACATCCTGCACCCAATTCTCAACTTCGTGACAACTTTTGAGACTCTTAGAGACAGAACTGAAATTCGATGTCTTCATAAGAATTGTAGCCATATATTCCTAATTTACTCCAAATCAAGAATCATCTCATTTGGATAACCACAGAAAATGTTATGGCTAAAATACTGAAAAATACTCAGTGAGAAATTTTCCAGATTTTCTAACTTTCAACACTTTACGTCACCAAACACCAAATGTAACATCCCGTTACTGTTAGCAAGGGTATTTTGGGTAATTGGGACGGACTGATAGGTTTCATTGCATTTACCGATTGAACATGTTACTGGCCTCTGATCATAGAGAAACAAGTTTTTTGCATATGCATTTATTCATAGGTACATGCATTCAAGATTTTTTGACATTTTATTGTGAGTATGAATTGATTGGATTGCGAACTGGAAACTGACTGGATTAGGATTGATTAATCGAGAATTGGGAGTAAGTGGGTTCGAATGACTGATTTAGAATAGTCTAAGTGTAACTGATAATTGATAGTGGCTTATAGGAAATTTTTTGGAAATTCGGGAGAAAATGCCCGGACCGGAAATTTTGGAGTGATGAATCGATTATCAGTATAATCTTGAAAGAATTGTCCAATGGCGATGGAAAAATTAGAGTTTTACTGTTAGGAATTAAAATGTTGAGCCATTGAAATTTAGAGACTGAAATTTGGACTGATTTGGAGACCTATGTCTATAAATAGGTAGGTTTGAGAAATTGGGAATTTTACATAAGGCATTATCGCATTCTCCTTCTCTTCTCTACGGCGATCTCCGATTCCTTCCTCATTGGTGAGGATTCTTTGATCTTTCTTTATGGTTTTCTTCTCCTTATGCTAGCTTAACTGGTTTATTGTGATTGATGAAGGTTGAGAAGGATTGAGAGTGGATTAATTGTTGATTTGAGAAAGTTTTAGGGTTACGGTGATTTGTGGTTTTGATCTTCGATTGGTAAGTTTTAATGGCTTTAATGTTGTTATTACTGGTTGTTTGAGCATTTATGGCATGTACTGCGTTAGATTGAGTAGTTAGGGTGTTAAATGTTGAGTTTTAATAGCATTAATGACGGAAAATCGATCGGAGAAGAAGGTGGCGCAGTAGCACGTCGCGACGTCTGGCGTGCCTCGCGCCATGGCGAAAATTTAGTGCTCGCCCGACGACGAAGCGCAGCGGACGCCAAGCGAAGCACTGATGCACGTCGCGACGAGCCTTCTGGCTTACGTCACGACGAGCGGGAAAAGGACGCACGCCGCGACGAGTGGCCCGTATACGTCCCGACGAGAGTCGTAAGGTCGCGGCGAAAGGGGCTTTTCTGATTGAATGAGTGTTTGTTTATTGGGCATAACTTACGGTATAGACCTCCGATTGAGGTGATTCCTGAATCGTTATGAACTAAAGAAAGAGGTCTACAATTGAGGATAATTATGGGAATTGGAATTTATTTAAATGGTATTGATTCATAGAGAATAAGGTCAATTATGGTTCATAGTGTGACCTAAGTATTGAATTGAGACAATTGGAATTTTAATTGGGATTTTCAATAGAGGTTTTGACCCAATGGATAGGGAATTGCTATAGGGAGTATGAATTGAGGTAATTGAACTGAATTTTAGGATTTGATCAATTATTGTCGATCAATTGAGCGAAGAGTTGGAATGGGACATAAGAGTTCAAAATTGGGTTTTAGCGCCGGGAAAATCGTGAACATGCATTGTACATAATTTCATAGAGACGTATGCATCACTGAATTGTTTAATTGAGCATCTAGTAATGGGACTGTATTTTACTGTTATAAAGGTACCGTTGGATCGTCATTCCATGGACATTGCTGGAACTTCCAGGCAGTAGCTCGGAAGTAACAGGTGAGTAACTTAGTTGGTTTCTCAAATTCCTGACTGTCTAATTGCTCAACGTGAAGTTACTTGCCAATGTGAAATTGCATGATTACTGAATTATACATGATCGAATGGCATGTTTCTACTGTATTGGATTGGACTACTGTATTGGATTGGATTATTGTATGATACTGAGGAATGTAATACTGGGCTTTTATAGCCATACACTGAATTACTGAACACTGCATTGCATGCATAAATGCATGATCAGATAATGGAAATGTGACCCAAGTGCTATTATCATCGAAAAGAGCCTCGAGCTCGAACATCTTTGTCTCGACCGGCCTCAAGCCCGAGGGGAGAAATCACGATCGTCCCCATCGAATCTTGACCGAGCACTTGGGCACAATACTAAATAACTGGAAAAGATTCACATATGCATTGTATACATATGAATGATTGTTGTATGACACTGACTGATTACGTGATGCCATGATTTACTGTAAATTAGGATATTATACTATAAACTGTTATATGCTATTGTAAATTGCTACTTAATACTGTAAACTGTTATAGACTACTGTAAATTGTTATATAATGATGTTAATTGAATATTACTGTGCCGTGCTGTACGTAATTTGCGTAATGCATGATTTGAGTGAACCATCGATGATGGTTTCTCACTGAGTTCACAAACTCACCCAACATTGCAATTATTTTTCAGGATTTGGCTAGTACCCCGTTAGACAAACGGGAGTATGATTTCAGCAAGCAAGTCAGAGTTCAGGTCGGGATCAGTCTCATGTCTGCATTTGATTCTTTTTTATTTATGAATTGTACTGTTATTTTAGAGGGCCCCAACTGATTAATATTGTATTGTAAATTGATTATTGAAATAGTGTTTGATTTAAAATGTTTCCATATCGCGGGCCCCAAATTATTTATTGATTTACTGCTTTCAGTGTTTTCAAAATGAAAAGATGTCATAATGAGTTTTAAATCGCATGGTCTGCTCTAGCATACCACCCTCACGGTCACGGCCTCGGATATCACCATCGATATCGTGTTCGAATCCGCAAGAGTGGGTGCTACATTTGTGGTATCGAGCCAGTAAGTACAATCTTACATGGGCATTCGAGAAAAATGTGTCGAGTACATGCATTTAAGTCATGCCACAATGACGGACAAGCGATCCCGATCTAGTATATGAGTCACATGCATGAGTGTGTCTTAGTCGTTCAGCGGTTAAAATAGTGAAGAAAATGATAATGTGTGAGAATGTGATAAAAAGGAAGATTAGTGTACTGGTACCGGCGGATTTATTGTGAGATACAATATTATAGTTATATGGGTATAGCGGATTGTAATGAAGTGATAGTTGTGCATTGATAGAGGAAAATAGAAATATGGTAGAAATGGAAAGAGTTCAAGTGTATGAAGTGGATGAAAATAAAGTGTTTCATGATATAGAGAAGTTACAATTGAGACTGATTGCCGTGACAAGAGTTATGAATAATGATTTATGACTGTGAATCGATTATGTTAGTGAGAAATCAAGAATGATTTCATATCTGTGATATTGATTTGAGTCTTGAAATATATGGGTATAATGCAATAATGAAAAGATTGAAATGTAAGACAATGAAATTGGTAGATGAAAAGGTATTCGGTTTAATTGAATTGCCTAAGTAAATGCACACCGATTATGGAGCCCCATGGCAAGTGGAAATATTAAGCAATTGTCTCATAATTGTGGAGATGGCATGGGAAGCGATTAGTGAGTTAAGAGATGATCGTATTGTTTAAAATTTTGTATGGGTTGGAATAAGAAATGAAAGTACTTATAATGATCAATTGTGAATGAATGGAAATTGTATATGATCCTCATGAGCGAGGACGGGTGTAGACAGGAAGGTTGCTGAGTTTAGATTAGATTGTCACTGTAAGTGTACATTTGATAGTGGAATCACCATCATGGGTGAAATGATTAAGCATAAATGAATAATATACGTGAATATGATATAGGAGGTAATCAGGGGCCTATTAAATAAGTTTCGATCATAGTTCTGGTAGCCCCAAGTTCAAGATGAGTTAGAGTAAGGTATGAGAATGCTTGTAATGATCAATTGAGAAAGAAGTGAGACTATTAATGATGTTAGCATCGGTATTGAGCTTGCAAGAATAAAAGAGGGTCATGAATTCAACAAAGCCCCCATGATCGAGAACTGGTACCAAAAAGAGAAAGGTTATCTAGAATTAAATGAGATTAAGGTGTCTTTAGTAGTATGTGCTATGAATGGGTAAATTGACGTGAATACATTGCCAGATAAGATGTGATGATTATAGCGATGTATGTCAAGATATTAGAGTAAATGAAATTGTCTAAGTGCCCTGCAGAGCCTCATTATAAGGGATGTTCTGATTTTGTAAGGTATGGCATGAACTGCTCTTATTGGGATATTATGCATAGTTTAAATTGATTTTTCTCGAGGTATTATGAGTGACTGATATTTATATAGTGATGAAAAATAGTTGACTGAAAATTTTCTATGAATAGTATTAATGATTGATAAGGTTTAGTTGATCTGATGAATTGATTTGAGAGTAACCTTCGAAGAGATAAATTTGAAATGAAGTACAGAGATAAATTATGTTACTGAAAAGTGTACATTACGCCAATGGGATGATTCTGATTATGTAAGAGAATTACTGAATATCAAGGAAATATTAATTGCGAATATGAGGAGAGTATATGTTCGAGTATATTTTGTGAAATTGTGTTCTGAAAGTACAAAACTTGATATGATGAATGTGTTGCCAACCCCGTTGGTAATGATGGAAATAAATCAGATTATGTGGAGAAATTAGGGTAAAGGAACATGTGTCAAAATGTGTTACGGTGAAACTGAGAAAGTTATAAGAAAATTTCTCCTCATTAGAGATAATCGACATTGCGAGAAATATATGAATTGATTATGGGTATAAGGAATTTAGTGTACTACTGAAAAGTAAAGTGTCTCAATTTTATTTAAATTGGAAAGCGACTATGAGCATCGATGATTGATTAAATGCATTTGAAAAGTGAATAAGATAAGTTGGCACAATTGAGGAAATTGGTTATTATGTAAATTTCATAAGAGTGAATCTAAATCTGATTGAATGAATAGCGGATGAATTAGTACGAGTATGGCATAGGGAGACTAAATGATGATAGAGGTGTTGATAAAATGTGAAATTACAAGGAATATTGTATTCGGGAATTGAAGTTATTTAGAACTGAATGAATGTTGGATACGTCTAAAAAGTGTCAAAGATTTTCTGGCTTTAGTTTTGAAAAAACGTTTGAGGAAAAATGTGTGAATAGTATGGCTGATGATCATAAAAGAGACATTTGGAGAAATGTTCAGCCAAAGTATTGATCGTGTCACTTTAAATTGGAAATTTTGCAATATTTACTGAAGTGTCCCAATAAAGGTTATGATGTGATCTATTGAAAATTTTATAAAGTTATTTTATGCACCTTGGGACAAATATAATTCTATGGGCAATATTATGATTGATGATTTGAATTCTGTTATACTGAGTGTGGCTTAAAAAGCTTGGAGACATTAATCGATGTAAATAGTTTGGAGATGTCTATGAATATGCAAATCGATAACGATTGAGTTATTTCGTATATTTGAATGATTTAAAAAGGATTAAGCGGCTGATTCTTCAAACTAAGTTAATGGTGCAATTCAATGGATTGAATAGAAAAAAATTCAATGGCAGAAGATCAAAATTTGGGCAATAAGGTTATCAAATCTAGTGTATTATTGAGTGTTAATAGTTAAAATCGTCAAAAGGGCAAAAGAAAGTATTATTTGTGCATCAAATCGGATTGGCAAAACCCAAGTGAGGATGTAGAAATTGTAAACCGACGAGGAATCGAAAATAACTCCTTGTTGAGGAAAGTGATATGTATAGTCAATTAAGAGGTAGGCGTGATATCCTATCGAAGTTTTATGCTATAGTAAGAGTTCAAAGAAAGAGAAATTGGTAATTTAGAGAAAATCGAAAGATTGTATGTGTAACGATTACATGTGTGAATAATCAACGGACTTGATGTTGGAACCTAAGTCAAACTGGTATTGTGAAGTTTTAGGGACATGAAATTGACGATAGTTCAGACTGATTGAGAACATAACAATTGTTGTATGGGTAATACCAATGGAACAGTGTTGATGAGTAAAATGAATTTGTAATGGGGATTACGAAAATCCAAGTAAAAGAGTAATGATTTGAGTAGATTGAGGCTATTAGAATCCTATGAGATTAGTGTTTTAATTATAAGGGGATGTGATCTGATAAATGACAAATGAAAAGCTCCGAAGTGTACTGCCTCGGCCAAAATGTATAGATGGAGACAAGGTAAGTAGGGAAACTAAATTCGCGATGAAATGACCTCTATGTGTTGGACCCCAATCTTTGAGTGAAATTTGAATTATGAAAATGAAATTTAAGGAGTGCTTGGTGAATGTATTGTATAATAGATGGCTTAAAATTTAAAGAATATTGAGAAGAAAAGAAATGATTTGATTTTGATATCTTTGGGGTTTTGAGTGAATTGGTATGGTTTATGAAATTAAGTGGATGAGTTGATTGAAATTAAGTTGAAAATCAAGAAATAAAAAGAGAAAGTGTGAAAATATGAAAAATTGTGAAATAGTTGACTTTTTGACCTTTAAAAGTTGACTTTTGATTTAGGCATAATTTGAGAAAATGGTCTTCTGGAAACTTGTAGAGTACATTAAGAGCTTTCATTAGTCATAAAGTTTGCAATTTTTCGATATCAGGAGTGGAAGTTATGATCAGTCAAAGTTTATGTTTGAAATATTTGACTTTTATTATGGCTGAAACTTTGACTGAGAAATTAACCTAGTTAGAGGTTAATTAAGCTTTGATGTTCTTCTTGAAAGTTAAAGGATTTGATTTGATCTTTATTTCGATATAAAGTATGAAATTGTTCGATCTCGGAATAATAAGTTATGATTTTTACAAGTTTATATTGTGGTTTTAGCATGATTATTAGAGGATAGTATCTTTGACCGAAAAATGGACTCCCTTAGGAATCGAATTGATTTTTATGTCCTTCGTGGAAGATGTAGAGCTTCCTTCAAGCTTTCTATAGAGACTAAGTTTGTCAAAATTGGAGTTCGGAAGTAAGAGTTATGAATTTTGGAAGTTTCAGATTTTTTATGTGAAAAAAAAGAATAATTAAGTATCCCAGTCGCTAGGGCGACTCATCGCCCTAGCGATGGCAAGCGATCAGCTCGCATCGCTAGGGTGACGCATCGCCCTCGCGACGGCGGGCGTTCCGCCGGCGTCACCAGGGCGACGCGTCGCCAGGGCGATCTCGCCCGCACGACGCCATTTTGCTCTTTTGATTTTCTTGACTTTCCTTTTTCAAATCTGACCTTTGTTCACTATTTTGCTTATATCTTTTCCGTCCGACATCCGATTGAGTTGATTCTTATGGCGTTGGATTCCTAAGACAATTCCCTACATCCTCATGGAAAATTATGAATTTTTGACATTAAATTAATGGTGATTAATTTAATCAAAGTGAGTCGGGAAATTTTCCGAACATAGTTCAGTATTTTATGAAATTCGGGATCTGTAGAGATCCGATTGAAGCAATCCTTGAGGCGAAATAAAGATAAGACAAAGGGATACAAGTCATATGAAGAGATGAAATGTCAATTTTTCCCCTAAGGCTTTTAATTTCTGAATTTAAGTTCGGATTAGGGTGTAATTTTTGGATTAGGAACATTTGAGAGTATTTTGAGCATAACTTTTGATATGTTAATCGAAATGAGACGATTCTTGTTTTGAATTAAACTAGAGACATAAGGCTACAATTGTTATGAAGACATCGAGTTTCAATTCTGAGATTAAGAATGTGAATTTCTGGACAGAAATAATCGTACATGGAAAATGTGTTAGAATATGGTTTTACCCGAACTGTTTTACGTATAACTTTTGATGTAGTGATCAGAATTGAGCACGGTCAGTGGCGTTGGATTCGTATGATTGAGAGGAACATTTCTCGAGAAGAAAGTTTTAACAAATTCCTTCAAATTGATAGTGCGAATCAGATCCGCATGTACAAATAAAGTTAGGGGCAATTTTGGAATTAAGTTAAAGAGTAGGATAAAAGGGTCATTTACCCCTCATTTTAATGACTTGGCACCAAATGTGATGTGTTGCCATTTAAGAAAGGTCTGGAGATTTAAAAAGAAGAGAAGAAATCGATTTTTAAAAGAAAGAAAGAAGGAGAAACGTTGGAGAAGAAAGAAGAAGAGAAAATGGAGAAAGATGATTTCGGTGTTGTAGATTTCGAAACTCTTGAGCTTCCAAGATGATTTTCGTTATTATTTCAAGAGGAAAGGATGGAGAATGAAGAAAACTAGCTTTGGGAACCAAGGAATCCGAAAATAGAAGGAGAAAGAGGTAAGAGAAAATTTTCAACTTTGAGTTTTTGATGAATTTTTGGTTTAGAAACATGGATAAAGACTTGGGTTTGTGATTTATGAAGTTGATTTTGATATATATGCTTTAGGTTGTGTTTAATTTTGGATGGAAATTTGATTAAGGTTTAGGTTTAATTTGAAATTTGGGAATTTTGTGAAATTTTGGTGTAGAATTATAGATAATGATATGGGTTTGTGGAATATGAAGTTAATTTTGAAGAAATTGTATTTTATGGTATTGAATTTGTGTAAATTGGTTTAGGCCAATTTTGAAAATTGGAGATTTTCAAAATTGAAGATTGAAATAGCTTGAATATGAGAGGAATTGATATTTCCTAAGTTCAATTTGAGAAATTAAGTTAATTATGATATTGAATTTGATTAGATTGATTTAGGTTCAATTTGTAATTTGGGGGTTTTTGGAATTAGTGATGTAACTATTTTGGAATTAGTAAGAATTGATGACTTAAGCATCAAATTGAAGGATTAAGTTATTTATGAGATTAAATTTTGGATGAAATTGATTTAGGGAATTTTCAATTGGAAGGAAGAAAAGAGAAAAGGTCAAATTGAAGCATTGGACAAGATGCTACTATGGATATGAGGTGGGTAGTATATTTATTTATTGAATTATAAGCTAAATGTGAATTTTTGAAAATTAAAGAAAGCAAAATTTGATTTTTGATAAATTATTATGGATAAAAATGTTCGAAAAAGGATGTAAATGTTTGAAATTATGATTTCAAAGGAGTAAAATGAGTTTTAGAAAATGCAAGACTTATGAATTTCATGGTTTTCAAATTATGTGATTTATGATTTGAATGATTTAAAGAATTAGTGCATATATTGATATGTGATTTACGTGAATTGCATTAGATTGATTATGTGCAATTATGTGGATATATGCTTGTGTCATCTATGACACAATTTGATGATATGAGTTGAAAAAGGTAAAAAAATCAAGATTTTCGAAAAGTGCCTTGAGCAATCAATTCGTTTTAGTTATGTGTTAAGTGGGTTTGGTTAGGTCCTTTTTTGAGTCATTGCCTCTACTGTTTAAGCCTTCTCCTACGCCTGCGCTAGTGGCATAGGAGTTCGATCTCGCACTCCCCTCTTCTCACGGCTACAGAATCGCTTATCTTGAAATGTGCGATCGTCTGTTAGGGCCAAACCAAACCAATTACGATGTGTTATGTGTTTTAATTTGATTATGATGTGATACACTATGATGTGATGCATTCATGTTTAAGACTGCATGTTTTGAAAAAGGTTTGAGATTTTGAGAAACGAGAAAGTAAAATTTTCAAGCATGAAATTCTGGCTGGATATAAATGTTTTAAAACAAATGAAAATTTTGAGAAAAATCTTAGAAAGTGTTGATGAAATTGAAAAGTTTGAAAATGAGTTTTGGAGAAATTCTTAAATGGGAAATGTTTGAAAAGTTTGAAAATAAAAGATTTTTCCGCTTATTGTTCGGTTTATAAATATATTATCCACGAGCTTTGAGCTCACCCCTTTCATCCCCATCTCCGTGTTTTCACGCAGAGATCGGATCGAAGACGAGTATGATGTCAACCCGATAGTTTTTGTATGCTTTGTTTTATATGTAATGTTGGAGTTTAGTTTTGAAGTTGTGAAAAAGGTTTATGGATTATGTATTGCTTTTGTTTATGGCTTGAAAAGTCATTATGAAAATTTATGATGTATTTCGGTTATGAGTTATGTATGATTGTGGAATAGATTTTGTACGTAAATTTGAATTGAGATGGATATAAATGGCAATTGGAATGTATATGAATGGCCTGTGATTGAATTGTGGATAATTAAGTTGAGATGTATTATAGATTGGAATGATGAAGTGTTTAGAACTAAGATTGTGTTTCTGCTGGTGTTTGGATGCCGGACGAGAGGTCCGATGTTGCCTTGTGCTATTGGATTATGTGTATTAGAAGTGCGTTTCTTTGGTTTTTAAATTTTTGGGCTGCCAAAATACAGTCGTTATGCTGCCGAAATTTCGGTAAAATTTTGGTAAAATGGGTTTAAAGAAATGAGTTTGAGGATTTATATTATTGTATAAGAAATGATTAAGATGAATTAAGTGAATTGAAATTGGTGAGGATGAGTTTCCAAAAAGGAAATTGTATGGTATGGTTATGATTTGAATGAGATTGATTTAAGAGAAAAGGAATGAATAAGAGGAAAAAAAATTTTATACCGGATTTGAAATGTCGTAAGGTTTCCAACGCGATGAGTTTACTATGCTACATGTTTGAAACAGATGTCGGTGTTTGTTTCAGTTTGATTATTTCGATTCGCATTCGATTCGGAATTCTGCCTTTCGAGTTTCTCCGCTTTGTTATTCGTATTTGATGCACAATTTTTGAGTATTCGTTTAGCTCGATGATGTGATTTGTATTCGATTAGCGATTTCTCCTTTTTTTTCCGTCTTTCCGTTCCGATTTTCGGTTGGGATCCGGGTCCCGGATTGGGTCCCAACATTTATGGTATCAGAGCCCAGTATTATGATCGTACTTGGGCGTTTGTGTCTAACTGATTTGTATAAGAGTGTTCAAGCATAAAATTGAATTTGTGAGATTGTGATAAAGATAGAGTGCATACTAAAGTGCTTGATAGATGAAGATGATAAGAATGTTAAGTGATTTTAGGAAATTGTGCATGAAATTGAGATTTGAAGTTCATGAGGAATTAGGATGATTTCATTTTGTATATCCATTTGTGTAACATCCCGTCACCGATGGGATGTGTACAGTTCATTGCATACGTATTTGGCACGATTATGCATTATAGAATTTGTGTATAATTGGCATTTGTACGTACATACATGTATGACATATTTTCGACTTAATTTGGATAATTTGAATTTGGATATGATTAGGTCATGTGTGAGAATTTGGTTAAAATAGGCTCTATGATTGAATTTGAATTAGAAAAGGATGTTAGGAAGTTGAATTATGAAATTGGAGTATATGATAATTAGTTTTCTATTTTTGAGGATTTATAGGAATTTTTCTGGAATTTTCGGAGAAATAGGCCCGGACCGGAAAATTGATCGATGACTGGTTAATTAGATTTTCGGTTCCGAAATTGATTATCCAATGGCTCGGAGAGGTTAGAAATTCGAATTGAGGAATTAGGGTTTAGTCATTGGAATTAGGGAGAAATTAGAATTTGAAATTAGTTTGAGGCTGTTCGGATTTGGACTGGTGGAAATTCTATTAGCCAAACAAGCCCTTGTTCCTTTGATATTTAAACCCTTACTCTTTGAAATCTTTCTCTTCCACGAAGCTTTCTCCTTCTTCTTCATGATCTTCTTTCTTTGGATTGCTACTCGATTTCTTTGTGCCAATTGCTTTCTTCTTTTGTCATTGATCATTCCTTTGGCTTGGAAAATAATAGAGAAGAAGTTGATGGAATTTTATTTGGTGATAGCTGTGGGTGTCGATGATCTTGGAGTTGAGAAATCCTTGAAGATTTGAGGTTATAAATCAAGTAAGTTACTTATCTTGTCTCTTATGGTTTGATTATTTGATTTATAAAGTTGTTTGAATGATTTAGTTGGTATATTAAAGGATTTGTGAGTTGGGGTTTCCGATAGGGTTTTCGGTGATTTTAGGGTTTAGATTTGGGAAAATGATTGTTTGATGAAATAGAAGCTAAGAATTAGTTGTATGATATGTATGGAATTATTTAGGAGTGATTTGTGAGGAGAAACCTGAATTTGGTGGTGATTCTTGTCGAGAATCGAGATTTTCCGGGTTTTAAGGCGTGTTTATGGTCGCACGCCGCCTTGACGCTGCGAAGAACACGCCTTGGGCGAAAGCAAGAATGCTTCGCGCCGCAACACGCGTGGAAAGCGCGCCATGTGGCGAGGATGGACGACGACGCCGTCAACGCGTCTGGCGATGTACGCCGCGACGAGAGATGCGTGAGGCGCCGCGGCGAAAGATCTGATGCCGCGGCGAGGAATGCTGATTAATGAAATTGGAGGTTTTTAAGAATGGGATTTAGGAATTTGATGGTTCAATTAATTATGGATTAAATTCAATTTGGAGATTATGAATTCGAGAATTTGAAGTTGAGATCGGGAAATTTGAATTTGTGTCGGAAATGTCATAACACGTATAGTACGTACATTATTCAATTCATATGCATCATGGAACATGGAAATTGACATAATTAGTAATGCTATTTATATTTTGATTGTTATAGCGGCTCAAGTGGATCGTCGATCATCGGGGCGTGGCGAGACTTCCGCGATGAGCTCGGAAGTTCTGAGGTGAGTAACCTAGTTGGTTTCTCAACCTTTATGTATTTAATTTTATGCAAATATGCCATATGGAGTTAAGGACGGGTTATATGTGTTTGATTCCGGACCACGGGTGTTCGGGATATTTGGACTGTGATATAGAAGTGTTGATTGTGCATAAATTGTTTATAATTGATTTCAAATGGTGAGAATTAGGTATATGGGATTCTAATATGATGCATGTATTGTAAAGTAGACATGTGCATACATGCATATGATATGATCGATCGATAAAGCGATTGTGACCGGTGTAGCCACCAGATTGAGCTTTAAGCTCAGCGCATGTGGCTTCATGCCTAACGATTTCTGAGCTTTACGCTCAACGGATTAGGACTTTTGAGCCCAATGTTTACAGAGCCTATGGCTCAACGTATATGAGCTCAAAGCATGCGGTCACAACAACGAAAGAAAATGAAAGAGTCACATGCACATTGCATATATGAATGATTACATGTGAATTGTGTGAAAGGCATATCGCCTTATAAAGGTGAATTTGATGCATGTGATTTCTTGAATGTGATAATATGCGATATTATGTGATTATCTCAGATATGCATGAGTTGGGTGAACCATCGATGATGGTTACTCATTGAGTTTCGCAAACTCACCCAAATTGTGACTATTTTCAGGGCAGCGATAGTTTGACTTCTAGCTCCGGTCAGTGAGACTTATCCTGCTGTGTGTGCCGGCGAGAGGAGCATGGCCCACAGGTCTGTCAGCTGGGGATCTTTTGGGGGTATTTTGTGAATGACTTATGTAGGAGCTATGTTAGTCCTTTTTGGGTCGTACAGATGTATATATATACGACTGATGATGTATTGACTGTTTCATGAATGAATGGAAATGAATCTTTTGGTTTTAAATTCTAGCGAATTTGATATTACTGCTTTCTTTGTATGGATGCCATGAGGTTATAGAAATGATAGTTTGGTAGTGCACCCTCAATGCGTAGGTTGTGCATCGGTGACAACCTACGGGCGACCGTGTATACTCTACGAAGGAGGGGGCGCCACGTTAGGTGGTATCGAGCATGGTTTGGCATCTTTGGGCATAGTATATTTTAGGCTTGAATTTCGCATTTAAAAGCAAGAAATTGATCGATTTGTGACTTTATTGTAGGTCATCCATTTTGGTGATCAAGTTGATCAACCAAATGACCAAGGATCGGTCGGAGCGGTAGGAGTCTTCTTCGTGCCGATGTTTGAGGAGCGACCTCGGTAGTTCCATGAGGCGGAACGGAGGTATGATCGCTCGTAAGTAGAAATTTGTCGATTTCTCTGGCAGACAAACCCTCGCCGAGGTGAGGGTTGGTTGGAGAGGACCGAGCGGTCCTAGATTAGATGGATTGTGACCACGAGGAGCGCTTGATTATCTTTGTTTCTTTGCTCCGTGTCCGGCTTATCAATGGTGGAAGACTGTCCCGGGTAGTTCCACCAAGCCGTGTGTGTTGACTTGGGCTGACTTTCTGAGGGCTTTCCGAGACAATTTTATGCCCAAGGAGTATTTGGATATGAAGATGCAGGACTTCTTAGAGTTGAGACAGGGATCGATGACAGTGGCAGATTATGAGGTCAAATTTAATGAGCTGTCAGCGTATGCGTCCGTTTTGATTGCCTTCGAGGCTGATAGGTGTCGAAGATTTGAGGGAGGGCTAAATCTGGATATTCGTACCAGTTTAGTCCGATCAGATATGGGTACCTTTGTGGAGATGAGATCAGCTGCTGTCAGGATTGAGCAGCTCTTAAGGCAGAGCCGAGCCGAGACCGGTCAGGGATCTGGAGGTAAGAGATCGATGTGATCGGGGTAGCTCGGTAGGAGCACGAGCGAGCTTGAGTAGGTTTAGATCACCTGGGGATTGAACGATCGGGTTTTGGTCAGAGAGGGAGATTTGGACATATTGGCAGTGGTAGCAGTAGTGGTGGCAAAGGGGCAGGTCAGGCTTTGCCACTCTGTATACATTGTGATAAGAGCACAGGGAAGTCTTTGGCAGTGATAGGAGCTTGTTTAGCTTGTGGTTCGATGGACCATATGATCAGGAATTGTCCTTTGACTTTGGGAGTTCAGTCAGCCGCTAGTGGGAGAGCTGGTAGTAGCTCGATGGTGCAGCAGAGCCGTGGCGGTGGACCTGGATTTAGGGGCCGAGGCAGAGCCCGGGGTAGAGGCGGAGATTCTTTGTGGGGGCCGAGGACGAGGCAAAGAGCGCAGATCCCGTGCCGAGTCTATGCCATGACCAGCAGAGGCCCAGGATTCTCCCGAGGTTATGCGGAGTTTGCTTCTACTCTCGGATATAGAGGTGTATGCATTAATAGATCCGAGGTCCACGCATTCATTTATTGCACCACATGTGGCATGTAGATTGCATGTGGATAGGGAGATGTTACAGTATGGGTTGCAGGTGAGTACACCTTTGGGTAGTCTTGTAGTACAAGTCAACTTGTACTCTTGATAAGTCGACTTGTTCTTGAAAATGCGATAAGTCGACTTGTACATTGATAAGTCGACTTATTTAAGGGCGGTCTTGTTTATTTGTGCCCCAAAGGCAATCCCTTTAGCGTTTTATTCACGATCGTGCGCTGGTGAATGAATAAATAAAGAAAAGGCATAATTCATTAATTTGATGTTCATGAACATTGTTTATGAATTGATTGGATCTTTAATCGATTAATGAAGTCCATGATATATGACATAGCATGAAGGAAATTATGATGTGATCATACTCCCGAGATTCCTATCATGTGCAATTGTGTCGATATCTAAATTCTCCTAGTCAAAGGATTAATGAGGCTGGACATCATTAATCCGGATAGACTAGCACATGTCATATTCCTTGATTGGATCAGCGGTGGATCTCGAAGCGTAAATATGAGATATTTAGAGTTGACATGTGGATGCTTACTAGCGGTAGTAGGTTCATTGGATGACCCGCCATGAGATCATCACATGGATATCTTATCTAGTGTCGGTGATAATCTCATCATAGCAATGGTGCAAGTATCCTTGGACTTGAGGTACTCGAGGATATCTTGAATCTTGATCACGTGCTTTGACTCCATTCCTTGTTGCCTTCGGAGGTAACTCATAGGGTGGTGCTTGGGTGCGACTTGAGGTATTCAAGATAATTGAGTAACCAATAAAGTTCTCCACTTACGGATTAGCGTAAGAGATACCCATAGCCTCTTGTCGGGATCATTACTCGGAAATCTCGGCGAGTGAATATGTCATGAAGAGTGTCTTTATGAACATATAGAGTAATGAGTCATAGGACGAGATCTGTTATCACTTGGGCTAGACTCGGTCTAGTGAGAGTTGACACTTTGACCATACTCATAACCAAGTGGGGTATAGGATGGTGAAAGGACGAATTGCACCAGTAATTATACATGGAAGGGTTTGTGATCCGGTTCGTGATGAATACATCAAACCGATTACTTTCCGGTCAATTGGGGTCATGATGTGTTGCTAGATACGCTCATGACTTGCTCAGATTAATTGTTAATCTAAGTGGCCAACATAACCGGAGCCCAAAGGGTCACACGCTTAAGAGTGTTTCAGAGAATCAGAAAATAGTAATTGGACGAGTTCCAATTATGGAGAGCATTAAATTAAATAGATCCCGATGGGATTGGGATATGTCGATGAGATCGCGACATCAATATTGCTAAGAAAGGTTTTGAATTCAAGCCAAAGATCAGGGGCGATGATAGTAGTGACCCATTCCCAGTTTGATCGGACCTCTTAGTAATTATATATATATATGTTAATTAATTAAATAATTAATTAATATATATAAATATAAGGACATGTGCGTTGGAATGGGGAGGAGGATTACCTTTTGACTTTTCAAAGTCATTAGTTTAATGTTTAATTAAATGAAAGGTAATAAAGCCACCACTTGGCAACTTCTTATGGAATGATTTTTAAAGGTTAAAAATAAACATAAGGAGGCTAATGGCTGGTAGATGGTCGACGGTTTTGAAAGGAGAGGAAGACAAAAGGTTTTTCTTAAGTGTTAAGGAAAGGCTTGGAAAGTGATTTCATCTTCTTCTTCTTCATCAAGCACCATCGAGTTTCTCTTCTTCCAAGCAAGTCTCCAACGTTTCCTTCAGCTCTCCAGGACAGAGGTAGGGTCTAGCAGCTCTGTATTTTCCTTCACCTACATGTCTCTAAGATGTTGGTGAATATCTGTGAGCATGGAAATTGGATTTCAAGGTGATTGGATATTTATTCACGAATTTATTCTATGCTGTTGGGAATTGTTGTGCTGATGAACACAGATTTTGAATCGGTTTTGTTATTTAGGTTGACTGAGTTTTTGATGGCCTAAAATCCTAAAAAAAATTCATGTAGCATGTTCTGAACATGTAGTAACCTATGTAATTTTCTCATGATTTATTGAAATTGTTTCATTGATCATTTGAGCAATGTCTGAATCTGGACAGATTTGGTGAAAATTGTTGAGACTGTTTTGCTTGGCTTGATTGAGGTTGCTTTTTCAATTCCAATGCCTTGCACCATTTTTAATATGATTAAAAATGTGTTATCTTGATGTAGTATGCTTGCCAAACTGAATTGCTTGAAGTTGTTTATCCTAGAATTTTTGGATGCCTAATTGATCACCTTTGTGTCTCGTTAGTATATTTCATTTTCTTGCTTGTTTTGGCTGTCACAATTTTTGTGACAAGTGCCGGAGTAGTTTTGAGAGTGTATACACTAGCTAGAGATGCTTAGGATGATAATTTGGGTGTTCCTAAATTGCTTGGATATTTATGAGTTTTGACTCATTTCAAGTTTTTCATATAGTTTGACTATTTAAGGCTTTCATGGTTCAATGAATTGTTCATTGATACATCAAATTTATCAGATATTACCTTAGGTATGTAGGTGTTTTGAATTGGAATTGTACTAATTGAGGAATTAGCCGATTAGAGATTTTAGCAAAATTCCCTGAATAAGTCGACTTGTATAAGGTATAAGTCGACTTGTTCAAGAGTCTTGGATAAGTCGACTTGTGGATAGAATAAGTCGACTTGTTCAGGATCTCAGTATAAGTCGACTTGTAGTACCTTATAAGTCGACTTGTTCATGGGCAGGTGACATAAGTCGACTTGTGTCATACAAGTCGACTTGTGTGTGGCAGCGAAGCATAAGGCGACTTGCATTTGATGAAAGTCGACTTGTGGCATGCTCAGGTTGGATGATGGATGATTATAAGGATTGATTCAATGTGATTGATGAAACCTAAATCATACCATATAGTCTTCGTGACTATAATCCTTAAGCTTGGAGTCTAGAGACCCTAAATCCCTCCTCGATATATGAAAACTAACGCCTTCCATTAATATGGTAAGAACCAGAGTTCTTATAGGGTTGGGTTGTTGAGCTAACCTCAAGCTCACTCTATACGAATATGTTCAAACCATGAAAATAAGATTTTCGGATTAATGGGTCGGTTTTCCTAGAAGCGTTGATTTGTTGAGCTAACCTCAAGGTCAACGTAAGAGAGCGAAATTGGGTAGCATACATTAGATGTATCGCATCAAAGAGTTGATACTGATGAAGTGCACACATCAACAAGTTGATAGCATCGATCGATAGTTGTGTCTAAGATGTAATTGGTATATCGATACCTCCAGAGACATAAGGTGGCTTGTTGAGCTAACCTCAAGGTCATTCTTAATGTCGGTTATCGATGATGCAATTGGTATGACCGATACCTACCGATTGACCTAAGTTGTGGCTTGTTGGGTAAACCCAAGGTCACTCTTAGCAATGTCGGATATCGACCCACTAGGACATTATGTCATATTGTTTCTCTGGATTCATAAAGAGGGTTATGGATTCTAGGAAACTAGTGGGAGCCATATGCATGTCATGCAAGTCCATGCAGGCATTTTTATTCTATCATTCCTTCTCTTTATCGCGTTTAGGTTGATTGAAGAAGTCCTTCAGTGTGAATTTATGCTCTCTATTTTGGACTGAATTTTCTTGATTGGCTAAGGAATCTGAGAATTGTTCTCAGATATGAGGAACTGGGATACGTCCTAGATGTTCCACTTCCAGATGCACCTGCTGTGAATGCTTCTGATGATGATCAGAAAGCATATCGTAAGCATCTAAAGGAAAGTGATATGGATACTTGCATTATGCTTGTCTTGATGTCACCAGAGCTGCAACAGCAGCACGAGTCCATGGATGCTCACGTTATAATATTTCATCTTATGGAGCTGTTTGATGAGTAAGCTCGGTCTGAAAGGTTCAAGACCTCAAGGCTTCTCTTCATCACAAAGATGGCTCGGGGACAATCTAGCATGCGAGATACCTGAGATGAATGGCTATATTGAGAGATTGGTCGTCTTAGGATTTGTAATGGATTATGAGTTAAGTAGAGACTTAATTCTGGTTGGATTGTCTGATGGTTATTCACAGTTCGTGTTAAACTATCGGATGAACCAAATATCCACAACAATTCCTGAGCTGATCAATCTGCTCATGACAACTGAGCAGGCTATCAAGATAGATAGCAAGTGATAATGGTGGATGCTTCTTCTTCTGGTTCAAAGAAGAAAAGGGGCAAGAAACCAAATGGAAGTGCCATCAAAGAAAAACCAAAGATTCTTCCCCAAAAGGATTTTGCTTTCATTGTGGCAAGTCTAGCCACTAGAGGCGAAACTGTAAAATCTATCTGGAGTCCTTGAAGCAGAAGAAGGCATCAGATGCCTCTACTTCTTCAAATATGTTTGTCATTGAGGTTAATACTATTCCTGATCCAAACATATCGGTATTTGATACCGGATGTGGCTCATACATATGAAATGATATGCAGGGCCTCAGGGACAATAGAAAGCTCATAAAAGGAGCACTAGACTTTCGTGCACGTAATGCAGCAAGAGTTGCTACATTTGTCGTAGGCACTTATGTCTTGTTACTCCCTACTGGGCTTATTTTCAAATTGGATGATTGTCATTTTGTACCTGTTTTAAATAAAGAACATATTGTATGTTTTATGTTTAATTAGAGCTGATTTCCATTTGACTTTTAGTAGCAATGGTTACTATATTAGTTGCAATGGAATGCTCTATAGTACTCGTACATTATGCAATGGAATTGACATATGGGATATGTCATATCCAATTATGAATATCAATGACGCGAAAAGACATAATCGAGATAATTTAAAATCAACTTACTTATGGCATTGTCGGCTTGGCCATATAAATGAGACACGCATCGCTAAGCTCCATAAGAGTGGATGTTTAGGGTCATTTGATTATGAATCATATGACACATGCGAATCTTGTTTATTAGGCAAGATGACTAAGTTATCCTTTAAAGGAAAGGGTGAGCAGTGAATGGAATATTAGACCTAATACATTCGGATGTATGTGGTCGATGTCCATCCATGCGAAGTGGTTGTTTTACTTCATTACTTTTATCGGTGATTATTCACGATATAAGTATCTCAGATTTGATAAGATACAAATCAAGTATTTGAATAGTTCAAATAATTCGAAATGAAGTAGAAAACTAACTTGGTAAAAGTATGAAGACATTACGATCGATCGTGGTGAAAAATACTTAGACCAACAGTTTTGGATTATCTCGAGATCATGAGATTTTATATCGATGCACTCCTCCTTACCGCAACACTGATGGTGTGGCTGAAAGGAAAATCGAACCTGTTAGACGTAGTGCGATTGATGATAGGTTTTGCATAGTTTTAGGGTATGCGCCGAGATAGGCTGTTTACTTGTTAAGCGAGTTCCATTAAAGGCAGTTGATGTTACTCCATATGGAGATATGGACTAGCTGAAAGCCTATCTTTCTCGGCTGAAAGTTTGGGGTTGTCACCTTATGTGAAGCGGACACGGTCAGATTAACTTGATGCAAAGTGACAAGTGTTTGTTAAATGGGATATTAATTCTACCATCTTTGAGGAACAAAAGTTGTTTGTTTGAAAGCATGCTGTTTTCTTAGAGAAAGAGTTTCTTTTACAAGAGGACGGTGGGAGCAAAGTTGAACTTAGAAGTTCAAGATGCTCGAACAAACACGAATCAATTGCTGAACTCAAACTGCCACTCATATAGATGAGTTAACAGTTCAACCTTCTACTACACACGAATTTCGTAGGTTAAGTAGGATACGCACTGTTCCCGAGAGATATGGATTTCTCGCAAGGAACAGAATGACGTATTACTCATACGAGATGATGAGCCTACTACCTATGAAGAGGTTCTGAAGAGTTCAGAGTCTGAAAAATGGCTTTGTGCCATGAAATCCGAAATGGATTCCATGTACAAAAACCAAGTATGGACTTTGGTTGTTACACCTGATGGGATAAAACCCACAGGGTGCAAAGGAGTTTTCAGAAGAAAACCAACATGGATGGTAATCTGATTACCTATAAAGCAATGCTTCTGGTTAAAGGATTTAAATCGCGAGACAAAGAGTTGACTATGACGAAACCTTGACCCGTAACAATGCTTAAATCCATTCGGATACTCTAGCCATTGCCACTCATTATGATTATGAGATATGGCAAATGGATGTGAAGATAGCTTTCACGAGAGGAAATCTACCCGAGGATATGTATGACACAACCCGAGGGCTTCACTTCCATCGATGGCGGCGTATGCAAGCTTCGTAAATCCATGTTTGGATTGAAGCAAGCATCCAGAGTTGGATTATCCGTTTAGTTGAGTCAATCAAAGAGTTTGATTTCTCACAAAATTCGGATGATCATTGTGTGCATAAGAAGGTTAATGGGACTGCAATCGTATTCCTTGTGTTGTATGTAGATGACATCATTACTACTCGGAAGCGATGTCTCTATCTACAATCGATTAAAATTTGGTTGTCAATCAATTTGCCTTGAAAGACCTTGGTAAAGCAACTTATATCCTTGGGATATAGATTTATCTGAGATAGATCAAGGTTGCTTGGTCTTTCACAAGCATCGTACATAGATGAGATGCTAAAGAGGTTTAGCGTGAAACGATGCTATGACGCGTGGCCCGATGTATCGTATGCTCTAAGTGTTACGAGCGGATACCAATCGGATCTGGTGAGGTCACTAGGTGGCTGTCAAGAATATCCTCAAGTACTTGTGAAGCACTAAGGATGTTTTCTTAATCTATGGAGATGGAAATCTCCATATGAGCGGGCATTCAGATGCCAGTATCTAATCTGATAAGGATGATTCTGAATCATGATTAGGTTATACACATTCACACTGAATAGCGTGGCGGTCAATTGAAAGAGTTTCAAAACAAGAAAGGACTGTTGATTCAACAACCGAGGTAGAGTACATCGCGCATGAGATCATGAAAGGAAGCGATTTGGATCGAAGTTCATTCTTGAACTTGATCTAATCCCTAGCCGTGATAGGCCCATAGGATTGTATTGTGATACAATGGGGCTAATCTTGTGAGCAAAGGAACCAGGTCTTATCGACGATCCGAACTCGTACTCACCGATTCGGAGATCATTAGTCGAGATGATATCGATAGAGAGAATTCCCGAGCAAAGTGTTGCTATTAGTTGACAAAGCCATTGTCACGGGAGAATTGTGATTCTCATGGACTCGCTTATGGTATTGGATACTAAGGCGATTGGCTTTAGGTCAAGTGGGAGATTTGTAAGTACAAGTCGACTTGTACTCTTGATAAGTCGACTTGTTCTTGAAAAGTGCCGATAAGTCGACTTGTACATTGGATAAGTCGACTTATTTAAGGATCTTGTTTATTTGTGCCTAAAGGCAATCCCTTTAGCGCGTTTTATTCACGATCGTATCTGGTGAATGAATAAATAAAGAAAGGCATAATTCATTAATTTGATGTTCATGAACATTGTTTATGAATTGATTGGATCTTTAATCAGTTAATGAAGTCCATGATATATGACATAGCATGAAGGAAATTATGATGTGATCATACTCACGAGATTCCTATCATGTGCAATTGTGTCGATATCTAAATTCTCCTAGTCAAAGGATTAATGAGGCTGGACATCATTAATCCGGATAGACTAACACATGTCATATTCCTTGATTGGATCAGCGGTGGATCTCGAAGCGTAAATATGAGATATTTAGAGTTGACATGTGGATGCTTACTAGCGGTAGTAGGTTCATTGGATGACTGCCATGAGATCATCACATGGATATCTTATCTAGTGTCGGTGATAATCTCATCATAGCAATGGTGCAAGTATCCTTGGACTTGAGGTACTCGAGGATATCTTGAATCTTGATCACATGCTGACTCTATTCCTTGTTGCCTTCGAGAGGTAACTCATAGGGTGGTGCTTGGGTGCGGCTTGAGGTATTGAAGATAATTGAGTAGCCAATAAAGTTCACCACTTACGGATTAGCGAAGAGATACCCGTGGCCTCTTATCGGGATCATTACTCGAAATCTCGACCAGAGTGAATATGTCATGAAGAGTGTCTTCATGGACATATAGAGTAATGAGTCATAGGGCGAGATCTGTTATCACTTGGGCTAGACTCGGTCTAGTGAGAGTTGACACTTTGACCATACTCATAACCAAGTGGGGTATAGGATGGTGAAAGGACGAATTATACTGGTAATTGTACATGGAAGGGTTTGTGATCGGTTAGTGATGAATACATCAAACCGATTACTTTCGGTCAATTGGGGGTCATGATGTGTTGCTAGATACGCTCATGACTTGCTCAGATTAATTGTTAATCTAAGTGGCCAACATAACCGGAGCTAAAGGGTCACACGCTTAAGAGTGTTTGGAGAATCAGTAAAATAGTAATTGGACGAGTTCCAACTATGGAAACATTAGGATTAAATGGATCCCGATGGGATTGGGATATGTCGATGAGATCGCGACATCAATATTGCTAAGAAAGGTTTTGAATTTGTTTGACACCGAGGCCCAGTGGTAGGTAGACCGACCCCAGTTTGACTGGACCTCTTAGTAATTATATATATATATGTTAATTAATTAAATAATTAATTAATATATATAAATATAAGGACATGTGCGTTGGAATGGGGAGGAGGATTACCTTTTGACTTTTCAAAGTCATTAGTTTAATGTTTAATTAAATGAAAGGTAATAAAGCCACCACTTGGCAACTTCTTATGGAATGATTTTAAAGGTTAAAATAAACATAAGGAGGCTAATGGCTGGTAGATGGTCGACGGTTTTGAAAGGAGAGGAAGACAAAGGTTTTTCTTAAGTGTTAAGGAAAGGCTTGGAAAGTGATTTCATCTTCTTCTTCTTCATCAAGCACCATCGAGTTTCTCTTCTTCAAGCAAGTCTCAACGTTTCCTTGACTCTCCGGATGAGAGGTAGGGTCTAGCGCCTTAATCTGTTCTAGCTATTCCGGGTCAAAGGTTTGACTTCGGTTAGGTTTCGATATCTGCGTGGATCACCTTTAGAGATAGTCTCTATTGGCTATTTAGGTTTATGTCTTCATACGGATACGGATCTGGGTTTGGGAAAGTCCCGGAATAAAATTTTTGTTTTCATTGCTTTGTACATGTGATGTACCTCCCGGGATTTTCCTACAAGTACCCCTGCTTTAGGTGAGATCTGCAGGGGATGCCCGATTCGGGTAGATTCAGCAGTATTGAGTGCCGAATTGATTGTGTTACCCCTTCAGGAGATTGATTTGATTTTGGGGATGGACTGGCTCACTGCCCATAGGGCTATTTTGGATTGTTATACCAAGGAGGTAGTATTGGAGTCTCCTGGTCAGCCGAGGGCTGTATTTTGAGGTGATAGTCAGGCAGTGCCAGCCAGGATGATTTCATTTGTGAGTGCTTTGAGGTTGATGAGAGGTGGCTGTGAGGCTTATTTAGCGCATGTGGTGGACTCTAGAGTCAGCGCAGAGGTTGCAGGATGTCCCTGTGATCGGGGAGTTCCTAGATGTGTTTCAGGAGTTCTTGGGTTTACTGCATGGATCGGGAGATAGAGTTCGAGATAGACCTCGTTTGGTGCCGCTCTATATCGATACCTCCGTATAGGATGGCACCGTGGGCGAGAGAGCTTAAGGCTCGACTTGGGAGTTATTGGATAAGGGTTTATCGGGCCGAGTGTTTCACCGTGGGGAGCTCCGGTGTTGTTTGTGAAGAAGAAGGACGGGACTATAAGACTTTGCATCGACTATAGGCAACTTAATCGGGTTACTGTTAAGAATAAGTACCCACTGCCTAGGATCGATAACTTATTTGATCAGTTGCAGGGAGCTCAGGTGTTCACCAAGTTGGATTTGAGATCCGGTTATTATCAGTTGAGGATCGCAGAGGCCGATGTGCCTAAGAGCGCTTTTAGGAGCAGGTATGGGCATTACGAGTTCTTAGTGATGCCGTTCGGGTTGACTAATGCCCCAGCAGCCTTCATGGCCTTGATGAATAGGGTTTTTCAGCCATACCTGGATCAGTTTGTGATCGTATTCATTGATGATATTCGGTGCATTCGAGTTCTAGGCAGGGAGCATGCGAGCTTTTGAGGATAGTGTTGCAGTTATGAGGATGGCGGTGTATGCCAAATTCACCAAGTGTGAATTTTGGCTGGATGAGTGGTGTTCTAAGTCATATCGTGTCGGTGAGGGTATCCGGGTGGATCCTCACAAGATTGAGGCAGTGAAGAGTTGGGAGATTAGAGGCGTGTCGAGTTGAGGAGTTTTCTCGGATTGGTCGGATATTACCGGAGGTTTATCGAGGGGTTCTCAGTGATCTCCGCCCCCTTGACAAGACTTATGAGGAAGGGAGTAGCCTTCAGTTGGACAGATGAGTGTCATAGGAGTTTCGATGAGTTGATACATCGGTTGGCGGCGGCGGTGTTAGCCACGCCGGGGCGGGAGGATTTGAGGTGTTGATGATGCTTAGCGGGGGTTTAGGCGTGTGTTGATGCGGCATGGGAGAGTCATCGCGTCAGCTTGAGGCGATTGAGAGCCCGTGAGGGTAATTATCCATGCATGACTTGGAGTTAGCGGCGGTTGTATTTTTACGAAGATCTGGAGACATTATCTGTATGGGGAGCGTTCGGATCTTCACCGATCATAAGAGTTTGAGGTACTTCTTTGAGTCGGTGAGAGCTGAATCTGAGGCGAGGAGATGGTTAGAGTTGTTTAAGGATTCTGATTGCTTGTCGAGTACCACCGTGGAAGGCCAATGTGGTGGTGATGCATTGAGTAGGAGATCGCATAGTAGTGCGGCTCGATTGAGTTTTGAGGTTCTGTGCTTAGTTTCGATTGAGAGCTCTCAATGTGCGGATAGATTTGAGTCGGGGAGGGAGCTCGATAGCGACCTTGAGGTGAGACCGATGTTGCATGATCGGATCGGGAGAGTTCGGGATCGGGATCCATATTGGTGAGGCCCGATGGATAGAGTCGGATCGGGATGGCGATCGAGTTCTTGTTGAGGATGGTACTTTGTGGATGGGCGGAGGTTGTGTGTTCTGATATAGATGATTTGAGGCGGGAGATTTTGGAGGAGGCTCATTTGGTGCTTATGCCATGCATCTGGTGTCACCAGATGTATCGCACTCTTAAGTTGCATTTACGGTGGCGGGTATGAAGAGGCATGTGGCGGAGTATGTTTCTCGGTGTTTGACGTGCCAATAGGTTAAAGTGAGCACCGGCCCGATCTGGAGATTGCATTCGTTGCCCATTCGGAGTGGAAATGGGGCGTATTACGATGGATTTTATTATGGGGTTGCCCAGGGCCGAGGCGAGTGATGCTATCTGGGTCATAGTGGACCGATTACTAAATCGGCTCACTTTTGCCGATGAGGAGAGTAATACCCTCGATCGGTTGGCCCGAAATATGTAGCGAGATAGTTCATTGCATGGGGTCCCGATTTGATAGTGTCGAGATAGGGATCCCAGATTTACTTGAGGTTACGGAGGAGCTGCGATCGATATAGATGCGAGGTTGATCTTGACCTGACGTTTCATCCTCGAACGGATGGGCGAGTGAGAGGACTATTGATTTGTTGAGGATATGTTGAGAGCACGTGTTGGGAGTTAGGGTGTATGGGATCGATGTTGCCTCGGTGGGTTTGCTTATAATAATCGATACCAAGCGACATTGGGATGGCACCGTCGAGGCACTCTATGGGAGACCGTGTAGATCCCCTCTTTCTTTGGGATGAAGAGGGTATGAGGATGTTAGAGGGTCCGGTGATCCGGGACACATTGATAAGATCTGATTGATTCGAGTCGCATCAAGGCGGCTCAAGATAAACAAAAGAGTTATGTGGATCGACATCGGAGAGATGGGTATCTTTGTGGGAGATAGAGTGTTCCTCGAGTGTCTCCGTAGAGGAGTTCTCGATTTGGTCGTGAGGGCAAGTTGAGTCCTCGGTATATTAGTGCATGTGAGATTACCGAAGCGAATCGGACCGTTGGCGTATAGATTAGCCTTGCCGAGTGAGATGTCTCGGTTGCATAGCGTCTTTCATGTGAGCATGCTTGAGATGTCGATCGACCCGACTCATGTGATTACGGCTCGGGAAGAAGAGATTGCCGTGACTTGAGTTCTATTGAGGAGTCGGTCAGATTATTGGATCGTGGGTCAGCGGTTGAGGTCTCGGGTTATTCCATTGGTGAAAGTCCTTTGGAAGAACCATTCATCGAGGCGACTTGGGAGGCGAGGAGCACGTGAGGCGCGTATCCTCATCTGTTTGATCGGTCGAGTAAGAAAATTTCGGACGAAATTTTTATTAGGAGGAGAATTGTAACATCCGTCACCGATGGGATGTATGCGATTCATTGCATACGTATTTGTACGAGTATGCATTATAAATTTAATGTATAATTGGCATTTATGCGTACATACATGTATGACATATTTCGAATTAATTTGGATAATTTGAATTTGGATATGATTAGGTCATGTGTGAGAATTTGGTTAAAATAGGCTCTATGATTGAATTTGAATTAGAAAAGGATGTTAGGAAGTTGAATTATGAAATTGGAGTATATGATAATTAGTTTTCTATTTTTGAGGATTTATAGGAATTTTTCTGGAATTTTCGGAGAAATAGGCCCGGACCGGAAAATTGATCGATGACTGGTTAATTGGATTTTCGGTTCCGAAATTGATTATCCAATGGCTCGGAGAGGTTAGAAATTTGAATTGAGAAATTAGGGTTTAGTCATTGGAATTCGGGAGAAATTAGATTTCGAAATTAGTTTGAGGCTGTTCGGATTTGGACTGGTGGAAATTCTATTAGCCAAACAAGCCCTTGTTCCTTTGATATTTAAACCCTTACTCTTTGAAATCTTTCTCTTCCACGAAGCTTTCTCGTTCTTCTTCGTGATCTTCTTTCTTTGGATTGCTACTCGATTTCTTTGTGCCAATTGCTTTCTTCTTTTGTCATTGATCATTCCTTTGGCTTGGAAAATAATAGAGAAGAAGTTGATGGAATTTTATTTGGTGATAGCTGTGGGTGTCGATGATCTTGGAGTTGAGAAATCCTTGAAGATTTGAGGTTATAAATCAAGTAAGTTACTTCTATCTTGTCTCTTATGGTTTGATTATTTGATTTATAAAGTTGTTTGAATGATTTAGTTGGTATATTAAAGGATTTGTGAGTTAGGGTTTCGATAGGGTTTTCGGTGATTTTAGGGTTTAGATTTGGGAAAATGATTGTTTGATGAAATAGAAGCTAAAATTAGTTGTATGATATGTATGGAATTATTTAGGAGTGATTTGTGAGGAGAAAACCTGAATTTGGTGGTGATTCTTGTCGAGAATCTGAGATTTTTGGGTTTTAGGCGTGTTTATAGTCGCATGCCTTGACGCCTGCGAAGAACTGCCTTGTGGCGAGAATGAATGCCTTGCGCCGCGACGCGTGGAAGGGCGCGCCGTGGCGAGGATGAACGCGCGTCGTCATGACGTCTGCGATGTGTACATCGCGACGAGAGATGTGTGAGGCACCCGTGAAAGATCGATGCCATGCGAGGAATCTTGATTAATGAAATTGGAGGTTTTAAGAATGGGATTTAGGAATTTGATGGTTCAATTAATTATGGATTAAATTCAATTTGGAGATTATGAATTAGGAATTTGAAGTTGAGATCGAGAAATTTGAATTTATGTCAAAATGTCATAACACGTATAAATACGTACATTATTCAATTCATATGCATCATGGAACATGGAAATTGACATAATTAGTAATGCTATTTATATTTTGATTGTTATAGCGGCTCAAGTGGATCGTCGATCATCAGACGTAGGCGAGACTTCCCGGCAGTAGCTTGGAAGTTCTGAGGTGAGTAACCTAGTTGGTTTCTTAACCTTTATGTGTTTAATTTTATGCAAATATGCCATATGGAGTTAAGGACGGGTTATATGTGTTTGATTCCGGACCATGGGTGTTCGGGATATTTGGACTGTGATATAGAAGTGTTGATTGTGCATAAATTGTTCATAATTGATTTCAAATGGTGAGAATTAGGTATATGGGATTCTAATATGATGCATGTATTGTAAAGTAGACATGTGCATACATGCATATGATATGATCGAGATAAAAGCGGTTGTGACCGGTGTAGCCACGTATTGAGCTTTAAGCTCAACGCATGAGCTTCATGCCCAACGATTTATAGAGCTTTACTTTCAGCGGTTTAGGCTTTTGAGCCCAATGTTTACTGAGCCTATGGCTCAGCGTATATGAGCTCGGTAGCAGTCACAACAACGAAAGAAAATGAAAGAGTCACATGCACATTGCATATATGAATGATTACATGTGAATTGTGTGAAAGGCATATCGCCTTATAAAGGTGAATTTGATTGCATGTGATTTCTTGAATGTGATAATATGCGATATTATGTGATTGTGCAGATATGCATCAGTTGGGTGAACCATCGATGATGGTTACTCATTGAGTTCATAAACTCACCCAAATTGTGACTATTTTCAGGGCAGCGATAGTTTGACTTCTAGCTCCGGTCAGTGAGACTTATCCTGCTGTGTGTGCCGGCGAGAGGAGCATGGCCCACAGGTCTGTCAGCTGGGGATCTTTTGGGGGTATTATGTGGATGACTTATATAGGATGTTGGACCCCACCCCCACACCTGGGCTAACATTACCCACCCAGCGTGTGTTTGCGGGTTATACCACGGCGGGTGTTTGCGGGTTATACCGCGACATCCAACCTTAATCAGTATTGTCCTTTTAAAAGCTTAAGCTAAGTAAAGAGGACTTTTAGCCTTTAGCCCTTTGAAATTGTAGTTAAATGAAGGAGAATGAAGTAATTGGGCTAGGTCCATTAGCAAGTAGTTGATCATGTATTAAATGAAAAAGAAAGGGAGCATTTGGGCTTTTAAGTGGGAGCCCACAAAATTTCAAATGGGAAGGAGGGAAATGAAAATTTGGGAAAGGTGGGAAACTTTGGGCTTGAAGGTTGGGCTTAGTTTAAGTTAAAGAGTAAGAGTTAGGTTTAAGTTAAAGAGAAGTGTTAGGTTTTAAAGAAAAGAAGAGACGAAAATGCAAGGAGGAGGCTAAATAGGGTGATGTCGTTTTGCTTAGAAAATAAGAGAGGAAGAGGTCTTTTGGTTAAGCCATCGAAAACCTACCAAAGAGAGAAGAGAATGAGTGGATTTCGAAAATTCCAAAGGGAGAAAGAAGAAGAGTGAGATTCGGCCAAGCTAGGAGAAGAAGAAGAAGAAGAAGAAGAAGAAGAAGAAGAAGAAGGAGAGAAGATTTCGTGGGTCACTTTTCAAGGTAGGGATTTCGAAATTTTCATGGTTTCTTGTTATAGTTCTTGCCTTTCTTGCTTAAGCATGGAGATTGGAAGATGATTGATGAAAAAAGAAGAAGGATTAATGGAGGTTGAAAAATCAGATTTCATTGGGTTAGGGTTTTCGAAATTCCTTAGTGTTTTTGTTAGGATTTGTGTCTTTAATGATTGTTTTGATGTTAAGGGATAGGTTAAAGTATAGGTAAGGTGATGTTGCATGAATTTCAAGTTTTTCCCATTCTTGGAAAATTCCAGCACTTGAGTTTTTATTAAATTGTGAATCTAAGATGGGATTTTGCTTGGTTTAGAGAGGGGTTATGATGTTAATTGTTTAAATAAGGTATAGGTCAAGTGAGATGGGTGTTAAACCCAGATTTTGTATTCTTTAACATTTTCCAGCATATGTACCTTATGTTAATTATGATCTTATTGTTAGAATTTTGCTAAAAATGATGTTTTGAAGAGTAGATATGAAGGAAAGGGTAGGTTAGGTTAGTTTAAATGGAAGTTAGTACATCCTTTTAAAAATTCCAGCATAGTTGGTTTTGTGAATTATGATTCTATTGTTAGAGGTTTGCTTAAAGATGGAATTTGCTTTGCTTGGTTCAAAAGTGTAGTTGGAGAATGATGTATGATGGAAGAAGGAAAGAATAAGAAAAGAAAGATTAAGGAAAAAAAATCAGATTGTGATAGGTAACTTTTAGGCATGAGTTTTGAGAAAGTTGTTGGTTATTGAGATAGGTTTTGAGGACAATGACTTAAATAAAGTATACCTAAGATGATAGCAAAGAAATTTCATGTTTTCCTTGATGGTTTAAAATTCCAGCATTGGTTACTTGTTTTTAATTCATGGTTTTGTTGTGAGAGTTGTGTTTTTCATGTTTTCATATGATGGTTTGAAGAGTATTGGTTAAAGAAAAAGGAAAGAAGAAGAATACATGAAGTTTGAAAATTTCAGCATAGAGAATATGTGAGAGTTTGCATTTTTTTTCAAACATGGTGGTTTGTAGTGTGAATATGAAGGTATAGGGAAGATTAGTATAGGTTAAATGCAAGTTTTCCCAAACCTTAGAATTGTCCAGCATGTGTATCTTATGGTAATTAGGATGTTTATGCTTTGTTTAAGGTTAATTAAGGTAATTGAAGGCATTAAACGAAAAGAGAAATGAGAAAGGTAAAGGAGGTGTAAGAAAATCAGCATTTGTGGGGTTCTTTAAAGCAGGAGATTGTTGAAAAGTTTGATGCTTTTGAGAAGGGTTTTGATAGTTATAATTTAGGAATGGCATGGGCATAGTTAGGTAGGTTTTTAAGCATGATTGCTATTCTTTTAAAAATTTCAGCATTTATTCATTATGTTAATTAGGATTTTATGTCTTGATTAATGTCGATAAGGCATGGGAAGTAAAGGAAAGGCAATTGGACCAATCGAAGATGCTAGCAAGGAAAATTAAGGTGGGTAATTTCTTAATAATTGAGTTAATAAACATGTTAAAGTTTATTATAAATGCTAACTATTGCTTTCAATGATTTACAAAGCTTGAATTAATTGCTTTTGTGATGTTTTACACTTGTATGTGGTGTGCTTTGAGTATGAGTTTTATGTTGGAATGATTGATTGAATGGTTTGTTAAATGAAAATTATAAGTATTGGTGATTTTGGAAAATGATTGAATTATGTGATTTTGGAAAATGCCATTTTGGCAAGTATGTGTGAATAATGTGAAAATGCATGATTATGTGGGTTTGTTGTGATCCCCTCCGTTAGCAAGTGCGACTTGTTATATAAACTTCACTTTGCCCATAAGTGGCCCAGAGTTCAAATCGGACTCCCTCATTCACTGACTACATGGTCGCTTGTCGGGACATGTGTAATCGCTCTATTAGGATCACTCAAACCACTTGTATGTGATTATGTGTTGTTATGTTATGATAGTTTGATATGCGATTATGTGTTTTCGTATGATCTTGTTGAATCTTTATTGACTTTGCCAATTGTTTGATGTGTGGTATTTTGTAAATGAATAAATGAAACTTGAACATGGTTTTTGCTAATTTCTTTTTATTAAGTTATTACCCACGAGCCGTCGAGCTCACCCCCCCATTTTCCCCTCCTCAGGTAGCAAGCAAGAATCCGCGTCGTCGCATCGGGATTGAGGAAAATCCGATGCATTTTGTTGGTTTAGAAGTCTCAAAGCTTTAGTTTGTTCTTTGTAAATGCGTTTTATCTTTTGGTTGTATTTGGGCTAAAATGCCTTGAAAGCATTGTATTTACTTATGTCCGTGAAAATGTAAGAGTTTTGAAGTTAAAGTGTATTATTTGTAAGATTGAAAATGATAAAAACAAGGACGAGATGGTATTCCTTTAGGAATTCAAATGATAAATGCCTATGATTGAGTTTTGGACTTGATGTTGAAATAATTAAATTGACATTGTTGTTGAGATTGTTGGATTGGATTGTAGTTGAATGATTGAAGATTGGGAAGATTGAAGTGGTTTTGTGCAGGTTTGGAGCTTGGATGGTTTAGATTTAGGTTTTATTTAGAGCATTTTTAGGGAGATCTTGTCCAAATTTTCCTAAATTTGGGCAGCAATTTAAGGTTTAGACCCTCCTAATGAGGGAATTAGTTTTGGAAGTCTTCTAGAAAATTGTAGAGCATGTTAAGATCTTGAAAACGGTATAAAATAGGCCATTAGATGACTTAGAAGTAAAAAGTTATAAGGGTCGGAAATTGGCCGGTTACTATTCATATGGTCAATTACTATTCCTTTGGTCATTTTGCATTTTCTCTTCTAACTTTCTCGTTTGGCCTCTGATTCACCCGAAATTCGAACCTGTGATTTCTCATCAAGTTTCCTACCTTTCCTTGCAAAAATGTCCAATTGTTAGCTTAATTGAATTTTGTCGGAATTAGCCCTCACGTTTGTCTTGTTGCTTTGCCCTATTTGAATTATGCTTCGAGATGTTCGCTTTGCTTCCGCCTTATGCCTTCGAACCGATGTGCTTTTGTTTCCTCTTTGTTTTGTTTCCTTCCGCCTTATACCTTCGGTTCGAGTTGCTTTGGCTTAGTTTCGTTTGTTTCCACACTTTGTTATCCGATTCGATTCGTTTGATTTGTTTTGCTTTCGATTTGAGCCTTCGATTTGCTTTGTAATTTGCTTGATTCAATTCTTTAGTCTTTGATTTTCATGTGCTTCGTAATTTGTTTTCAGTATGTTTCTTCGTTTCCGTATGCTTTTCTTCCGTTCCGTTCGATTTACTTTTGTTTTTGTTCTTCGTTTCGTTCTCTGGTTAAGACCCGAACCATGTATAGGTATGATAATGGATTTTAAGATGAATTAAAAAAAATTATATATCTGGACTTTCGGAGTAGTCTAAGGTTTTCAAAGCGGATTCGGATTCCAATTTGGTTTTTCGTAAGAGGTTGGATATCCATAAATGGGTTCCAACATTTATGGTATCAGAGCAAGAAGAGTTTATAAGGAATCATGCGTACGTATGAGGGAATCTGTATGAGTAGTTGGATTTTAGAAACGGGATCCAACATTTATGGTATCAGAGCCCAGTACTATGGTCTTAACTGGGCATATAAGATTGATGAGAGTGTATAAGGATAAAAAATTGAATTTGGGAGAATGTCAGAGCCCAGTATTATGATCATACTTGGGCAATATGGTTATTAAGAATGACTTTAGTGATTGTTTGAGTTAGATGACGAGAATGAAAAGGAGAATTGAAAGGTTGAATTAAGAATTGAACATGATGGTTTAATTGAGGTGATAACAATCAGAATGTTATGATGATTAGACAATGGGAAAGTGAAATAGACATAAATGACTTCTCATAATATGAATGAAATGATATGTAGTATGGAGAAAGTTAGAAATGCATACAAGCTAGATTGTTCCGTATGAATAAGATGAAGAATTGAATGAGAAGAGTTAAAGCAAATATTGTTGATGATTATTCCGTAGGAATTTCGAGGACGAAATTCTTTTAAAAGGGGGAGAAATGTTGGGCCCTCGATTCGCATTAAGCATGTTGAAATTATTTTGAGGCATGTTTAAATTATGAGGTTTTAGTTTGATAATTTTTAATTGTGGTTGGAATAAATTGAGGATTTTATTGCTTAAGTTAAGAAATACTAAATGAAGGGATTTAGTGACATGTGATTTGGTGAGAAATTATTATTTGTGATATATTGTTAGTATTGAAAAGAATTATATGGCTTGAGGGTCTTATGAATTTAGGTGATTGAGATTAAATGGGGGATTATTTAATTAGAGCTTGTATGGATTTTAGAAATTAAATTGAAGAATTTAGTTAAATGAGTAGATTGTAATTTGAAAGAGCCCATTAGGAAGATGATATATGTTTTTAAAGCTTAAGCTAAGTAAAGAGGGCTTTTAGCCTTTAGCCCTTTGAAATTGTAGTTAAATGAAGGAGAATGAAGTAATTGGGCTAGGTCCATTAGCAAGTAGTTGATCATGTATTAAATGAAAAAGAAAGGGAGCATTTGGGCTTTTAAGTGGGAGCCCACAAAATTCCAAATGGGAAGGAGGGAAATGAAAATTTGGGAAAGGTGGGAAACTTTGGGCTTGAAGGTTGGGCTTAGTTTAAGTTAAAGAGTAAGAGTTAGGTTTAAGTTAAAGAGAAGAGTTAGGTTTTAAAGAAAAGAAGAGGCAAACGAAAATGCAAGGAGGGAGGCTAAATAGGGTGATGTCGTTTTGCTTAGAAAATAAGAGAGGAAGAGGTCTTTTGGTTAAGCCATCCGAAAACCTACCAAAGAGAGAAGAGAATGAGTGGATTTCGAAAATTCCAAAGGGAGAAAGAAGAAGAGTGAGATTCGGCCAAGCTAGGAGAAGAAGAAGAAGAAGAAGAAGAAGAAGAAGAAGAAGAAGGAGAAAAGATTTCGTGGGTCACTTTTCAAGGTAGGGATTTCGAAATTTTCATGGTTTCTTGTTATAGTTCTTGCCTTTCTTGCTTAAGCATGGAGATTGGAAGATGATTGATGAAAAAAGAAGAAGGATTAATGGAGGTTGAAAAATCAGATTTCATTGGGTTAGGGTTTTCGAAATTCCTTAGTGTTTTTGTTAGGATTTGTGTCTTTAATGATTGTTTTGATGTTAAGGGATAGGTTAAAGTATAGGTAAGGTGATGTTGCATGAATTTCAAGTTTTTCCCATTCTTGGAAATTCCAGCACTTGAGTTTTTATTAAATTGTGAATCTAAGATGGGATTTTGCTTGTTTTAGAGAGGGGTTATGATGTTAATTGTTTAAATAAGGTATAGGTCAAGTGAGATGGGTGTTAAACCCAGATTTTGTATTCTTTAACATTTTCCAGCATATGTACCTTATGTTAATTATGATCTTATTGTTAGAATTTTGCTAAAAATGATGTTTTGAAGAGTAGATATGAAGGAAAGGGTAGGTTAGGTTAGTTTAAATGGAAGTTAGTACATCCTTTTAAAAATTCCAGCATAGTTGGTTTTGTGAATTATGATTCTATTGTTAGAGGTTTGCTTAAAGATGGAATTTGCTTTGCTTGGTTCAAAAGTGTAGTTGGAGAATGATGTATGATTGAAGAAGGAAAGAATAAGAAAAGAAAGATCAAGGGAAAAAAAATCAGATTGTGATAGGTAACTTTTAGGCATGTGTTTTGAGAAAGTTGTTGGTTATTGAGATAGGTTTTGAGGACAATGACTTAAATAAAGTATAGCTAAGATGATAGCAAAGAAATTTCATGTTTTCCTTGATGGTTTAAAATTCCAGCATTGGTTACTTGTTTTTAATTCATGGTTTTGTTGTGAGAGTTGTGTTTTTTCATGTTTTCATATGATGGTTTGAAGAGTATTGGTTAAAGAAAAAGGAAAGAAGAAGAATACATGAAGTTTGAAAATTTCAGCATAGAGAATATGTGAGAGTTTGCATTTTTTTTTAAACATGGTGGTTTATAGTGTGAATATGAAGGTATAGGGAAGATTAGAATAGGTTAAATGCAAGTTTTCCCAAACCTTAGAATTTTCCAGCATGTGTATCTTATGGTAATTAGGATTTTTATGCTTTGTTTAAGGTTAATTAAGGTAATTGAAGGCATTAAACGAAAAGAGAAATGAGAAAGGTAAAGGAGGAGAAAGAAAATCAGCATTTGTGGGGTTCTTTAAAGCAGGAGATTGTTGAAAAGTTTGATGCTTTTGAGAAGGGTTTTGATAGTTATAATTTAGGAATGGCATGGGCATAGTTAGGTAGGTTTTTAAGCATGATTGCTATTCTTTTAAAAATTTCAGCATTTATTCATTATGTTAATTAGGATTTTATGTCTTGATTAAGGTCCATAAGGCATGGAAGTAAAGGAAAGGCAATTGGACCAATCCAAGATGCTAGCAAGGAAAATTAAGGTGGGTAATTTCTTAATAATTGAGTTAATAAGCATGTTAAAGTTTATTATAAATGCTAACTATTGCTTTCAATGATTTACAAAGCTTGAATTAATTGCTTTTGTGATGTTTTACACTTGTATGTGGTGTGCTTTGAGTATGAGTTTTATGTTGGAATGATTGATTGAATGGTTTGTTAAATGAAAATTATAAGTATTGGTGATTTTGGAAAATGATTGAATTATGTGATTTTGGAAAATGCCATGTTTGGCAAGTATGTGTGAATAATGTGAAAATGCATGATTATGTGGGTTTGTTGTGATCCCTCCGTTAGCAAGTGCACTTGTTCATATAGGCTTCGTCACCGCCTGCCAAAGGGCCCAGAGTTACAAATCGGACTCCCCTCTGTTCACGGCTACATATGGTCGCTTGTCGGACATGTGGAGTACGTTCTGTTAGGATCACTCAAACCACTTGTATGTGATTATGTGCTGTTATGTTATGATAGTTTGATATGCGATTATGTGTTTTCGTATGATCTTGTTGAATCTTTATTGACTTTGCCAATTGTTTGATGTGTGGTATTTTGTAAATGAATAAATGAAACTTGAACATGGTTTTTGCTTATTTCTTTTTTATTAAGTTATTACCCACAGAGCCGTCGAGCTCACCCCCCCCCATTTTCCTCTCCTCAGGTAGCAAGCAAGAATCCACGTCGTCGCATCGGGATTGAGGAAAATCCGATGCATTTTTGTTGGTTTAGAAGTCTCAAAGCTTTAGTTTGTTCTTTGTAAACGCAGTTTTATCTTTTTGGTTGTATTTGGGCTAAAATGCCTTGAAAGCATTGTATTTACTTATGTCCGTGAAAATGTAAGAGTTTTGAAGTTAAAGTGTATTGTTTGTAAGATTGAAAATGATAAAAACAAGGACGAGATGGTATTCCTTTAGGAATTCAAATGATAAATGCCTATGATTGAGTTTTGGACTTGATGTTGAAATAATTAAATTGACATTGTTGTTGAGATTGTTGGATTGGATTGTAGTTGGATGATTGAAGATTGGGAAGATTGAAGTGGTTTTGTGTAGGTTTGGAGCTTGGATGGTTTAGATTTAGGTTTTGGCTAGAGCATTTTTAGGGGAGATATTGTCCAAATTTTCCTAAATTTGGGCAGCAATTTTGCTTAAGATTTAGACCCTCCTAATGAGGGAATTAGCTTTGGAAGTCTTCTAGAAAATTGTAGAGCATGTTAAGATCTTGAAAACGGTATAAAATAGGCCATTAGATGACTTAGAAATAAAAAGTTATAAGGGTCGGAAATTGGCCGGTTACTATTCATATGGTCAATTACTATTCCTTTGGTCATTTTGCATTTTCTCTTATAACTTTCTCGTTTGGCCTCCGATTCACCCGAAATTCGAACCAGTGATTTCTCATCAAGTTTCCTACCTTTCCTTGCAAAAATGTCCAATTTTTAGCTTAATTGAATTTTGTCGGAATTAGCCCTCACGTTTGTCTTGTTGCTTTGCCCTATTTGAATTATGCTTCGAGATGTTCGCTTTGCTTCCACCTTATGCCTTTCGAACCGATGTGCTTTTGTTTCCGCTTTTGTTTAGTTTCCTTCCGCCTTATACCTTTCGGTTCGAGTTGCTTTGGCTTCCGTTTTCGTTTGTTTCCACACTTTTTTATCCGATTCGATTCGTTTCAGTCTGTTTTGCTTTCGATTTCGAGCCTTCGATTTGTTTTGAAATTTTCTTCGGATTCAATTCTTTAGTCTTTGATTTTCATGTGCTTCGTAATTTGTTTTCAGTATGTTTCTTCGTTTCCGTATGCTTTTCTTCCGTTCCGTTCGATTTACTTTTATTTTTGTTCTTCGTTTCGTTCTCCGGTTAAGACCCGAACCATGTATAGGTATGATAATGGATTTTAAGATGAATTAAAAAAAAAATTATATATCGGGACTTTCGGAGTAGTCTAAGGTTTTCAACACGGATTCGGATTCCAATTTGGTTTTTCGTAAGAGGTTGGATATCCATAAATGGGTTCCAACATTTATGGTATCAGAGCAAGAAGAGTTTATAAGGAATCATACGTACGTATGAGGGAATCTGTATGAGTAGTTGGATTTCGGAAACGGGATCCAACATAGGAGCTATGTTAGTCCTTTTTGGGTCGTACAGATGTATATATATACGACTGATGATGTATTGACGGTTTCATGAATGAATGGAAATGAATCTTTTGGTTTCAAATTCTAGCGAATTTGATATTATTGCTTTCTTTGTATGGATGCCATGAGGTTATAGAAATGATAGTTTGGTAGTGCACCCTCGTCATAGGTTGTACATCGGTACGACCTACGGGCGACCCGGTGTATACTCTACGGTGAGGGGGCGCTACAATTTGTGAGTGAAAGATGAGCATGGAGATGGATTTTTATGAATTATGTGAAGACCTAATTAAGTGTTCGATGAGGGTTAAGAACTTTAATGATTTTTAGGTTTGTGATGATGGAAAATTGAGATTTGAACTGAATGATAACATTTGGATGAAATTGATTTGATTATACTTCTTTGAGATGAAAGTATGACTATTTGAAAGATGTCATGATGATAAAGATTAAATGATGATTGAATGATATTAGGGTTCCTTAAGAAATGAACCATTGACTTGTGTCCATAAGTGTAGAATCAATGAGTTATGACTATAGTGATTTGATATGATATGAGTGGTATGTGATTTAAGGAAATGAAAATTGTGAAGAGATTGAGAATATGTATGATGAGTAAATTAGGAATAAAAAAAAAAGAAGCTTGATGATCTTTGTTTAGAAAGACAGTTTTGCAAGGATGAGGTACTTGGAGTTTAATCTAGTATGAATTTCGAGGACGAAATTCTTTTAAGAGGGGGAGAAATGTTGGACCCCGATCTTTGAGTGAAATTTGAATTATGAAAATAAAATTTAAGGAGTGCTTGGTGAATGTATTGTATAATTGATGGCTTAAAATTTAAAGAATATTGAGAAGAAAAGAAATAATTTGATTTTGATATCTTTGGGGTTTTGAGTGAATTGGTATGGTTTATGAAATTAAGTGGATGAGTTGATTGAAATTAAGTTGAAAATCAAGAAATAAAAAGAGAAAGTGTGAAAATATGAAAAATTGTGAAATAGTTGACTTTTTGGCCTCTAAAAGTTAACTTTTGATTTAGGCATAATTTGAGAAAATGGTCTCCTGGAAACTTGTAGAGTACATTAAGAGCTTTCTATAGCCATAAATTTTGCAATTTTTCGATATCGGGAGTGGAAGTTATGATCAGTCAAAGTTTATGTTTGAAATATTTGACTTTTATTATGGCTGAAACTTTGACTAAGAAATTAACCTAATTAGAGGTTAATTGAGCTTTGATGTTCTTCATGAAAGTTGAAGGATTTGATTTGATCTTTATTCCGATATAAAGTATGCAATTTTTCGATCTCGAAATAATAAGTTATGATTTTTACAAGTTTATATTGTGGTTTTAGCATGATTATTAGAGGATAGTATCTTTGACCGAACAATGGACTCCCTTAGGAGTCGAACTGATTTTTATGTCCTTTGTGGAAGATGTAGAACTTTCTTCAAGCTTTCTATAGAGACTAAGTTTGTCAAAATTGGAGTTCGGGAGTAAGAGTTATGAATTTTGGAAGTTTAGGATTTTTTATATGAAAAAAAAGAATAATGAAGTATCCCAGTCGCTAGGGCGACTCATCGCCCTAGCGATGGCGAGCGATTAGCTCGCAATGCTAGGGCGACGCATCGCCCTCGCGACGGTGGGCGTTCCGCCCGCGTCACCAGGGCGATGCGTCGCCAGAGCGATCTCGCCCGCACGACGCCGTTTTGCTCGTTTGATTTTCTTGACTTTCCTTTTTCAAATCTGACATTTGTTCACTATTTTGTTTATATCTTTTCCTTCTGACATCCGATTGAGTTGATTCTTGTTGCGTTGGATTCCTAAGACCATTCCTTACATTCTCATGGAAAATTATGAATTTTTTAGATTAAATTAATGGTGATTAATTTAATCAAAGTGAGTCGGGAAATTTTCTGAACATAATTCAGTATTTTATGAAATTCGGGATCTGTAGAGATCCGATTGAAGCGATTCTTAAGGAGAAATAAAGATAAGAAAAAGGTATACAAGTCATATGAAGAGATGAAATGTCAATTTTTCCCCTAAGGCTTTTAATTTCTGAATTTAAGTTCGGATTAGGGTGTAATTTTTGGATTAGGAACATCTGAGAGTATTTTGAGTATAACTTTTGATCTGGGAATCGAAATGAGATTATTCTTGTTTTGAATTAAACTAGAGACATAAGGATACAATTGTTATGAAGATATCGAGTTTCAATTCTGGGATTAAGAATGTGAATTTCTGGACGGAAATAATCGTACATGAAAAATGTGTTAGAATATGGTTTTACCCGAACTATTTTACGTATAACTTTTGATGTAGTGATCGGAATTGAGCGTGGTCAGTGACGTTGGATTCGTATGATTGAGAGGAACATTTCTTGAGAAGAAAGTTTTAACAAATTCCTTCAAATTGATAGTGCGAATCAGATCCGCATGTATAAATGAAGTTAGCGACAATTTTGGAATTAAGTTAAAGAGTAAGGGTAAAAGGGTCATTTATCCCTCATTTTAATGACTTGGCACCAAATGTGATGTGTTGCCGTTTAAGAAAGGTCTGGAGATTTAAAAAGAAGAGAAGAAATCGATTTTTAGAAGAAAGAAAGAAGAAGAAACGTTGGAGAAGAAAGAAGAAGAGAAAATGGAGAAAGATGATTTCAGTGTTGGAGATTTCGAAACTCTTGAGCTTCCAAGATGATTTTCGTTATTATTTCAAGAGGAAAGGATGGAGAATGAAGAAAACTAGCTTTGGGAACCAAGGAATCCGAAAATAGAAGGAGAAAGAGGTAAGAGAAAATTTTCAACTTTGAGTTTTTGATGAATTTTTGGTTTAGAACATGGATAAAGACTTGGGTTTGTGATTTATGAAGTTGATTTTGATATATATGCTTTAGGTTGTGTTTAATTTTGAATGGAAATTTGATTAAGGTTTAGGCTTAATTTGAAATTTGGGGATTTTGTGAAATTTTGGTGTAGAATTATAGATAATGATATGGGTTTGTGGAATATGAAGTTAATTTTGAAGAAATTGTATTTTATGGTATTGAATTTGTGTAAATTGGTTTAGGCCAATTTCGAAAATTGGGGATTTTCAAAATTGGAGATTGAAATAGCTTGAATATGAGAGGAATTGATATTTCCTAAGTTCAATTTGAGAAATTAAGTTAATTATGATATTGAATTTGATTGGATTGATTTAGGTTCAATTTGTAATTTGGGGGTTTTTGGAATTAGTGATGCAACTATCTTGGAATTAGTAAGAATTGATGACTTAAGCATCAAATTGAAGGATTAAGTTATTTATGAGATTAAATTTTGGATGAAATTGATTTAGGAATTTTCAATTGGAAGGAAGAAAGGAGAAAGGTCAAATTGAAGCATTGGACAAGATGCTAGCATGGATATGAGGTGGGTAGTATATTTATTTATTGAATTATAAGCTAAATGTGAATTTTTGAAAATTAAAGAAAGCAAAATTTGATTTTTGATAAATTATTATGGATAAAATATTGAAAAGGATGTAAATGTTTGAAATTATGATTTCAAAGGAGTAAAATGAGTTTTAGAAAATGCAAGACTTATGAATTTCATGGTTTTCAAATTATGTGATTTATGATTTGAATGATTTAAAGAATTAGTGCATATATTGATATGTGATTTACGTGAATTGCATTAGATTGATTATGTGCAATTATGTGGATATATGCTTGTGTCATCTATGACACAATTTGATGATATGAGTTGAAAAAGGTAAAAAAATCAAGATTTTCGAAAAGTGCCTTCGGGCAATTTGAATTCCGTTTTCGTTATGTGTTAAGTGGGTTTGGTTAGGTCCTTTTGTGAGTCAGCGCTGTCTCTACCTATTTAAGCCTTCTCCCGGCTGCCCGCTAGTGACATAGGAGTTCCGATCTCGGACTCCTCTCATTCCTTCACGTACCATGAACCGCTATCTGCGGAATGTGCGATCGTCTATAGACCGAACCAAACCAATTCGATGTGTTATGTGTTTTAATTTGATTATGATGTGATACACTATGATGTGATGCATTCATGTTTAAGATGTGCATGTTTTGAAAAGGTTTGAGATTTTGAGAAGCGAGAAAGTAAAATTTTCAAGCGTAAAATTCTAAATCTGGATATAAATGTTTTGAAACAAATGAAAATTTTGAGAAAAATCTTAGAAAGTGTTGATGAAATTGAAAAGTTTGAAAATGAGTTTTGAAGAAATTCTTAAATGGGAAATGTTTGAAAAGTTTGAAAATAAAAGATTTTTCCGCTTATTGTTCGGTTTATAAATATATTATCCACGAGCTTAGAGCTCACCCCTTTCATCCCCATCTCCGTGTTTTCACGCAGGAGATCGGATGGAAGACGAGTATGATGTCAACCCGATAGTTTTAGTATGCTTTGTTTTATGTGTAATGTTGGAGTTTAGTTTTGAAGTTGTGAAAAAGTTTTATGGATTATGTATTGCTTTTGTTTATGGCTTGAAAAGTCATTATGAAAATTTATGATGTATTTCGGTTATGAGTTATGTATGATTGTGGAATAGATTTTGTACGTAAATTTGAATTGAGATGGATATAAATGGCAACTGGAATGTATATGAATGGCTTGTGATTGAATTGTGGATAATTAAGTTGAGATGTATTATGGATTGGAATGATGAAGTGTTTAGAACTAAGATTGTGTTTCTGCTGGTGTTTAGATGCCGAACGGGAGATTCGATGTTGCCTTGTGCTATTGGATTATGTGTATTAGAAGTACGTTTCTTTGGTTTTTAAATTTTTGGGCTGTCAAAATACACCGTTATCTTTAAAATTTGGTAAAATTTTGGTAAAATGGGTTTAAAGAAATGAGTTTGAGGATTTATATGATTGTATAAGAAATGATTAAGATGAATTAAGTGAATTGAAATTGGTGAGGATGAGTTTCCAAAAAGGGAATTGTATGGTATGGTTATGATTTGAATGAGATTGATTTAAGAGAAAAGGAATGAATAAGAGGGAAAAAAAATTTTATACCGGATTTGAAATGTCGTAAGGTTTCCAACGCGATGAGTTTACTATGCTACATGTTTGAAACGGATGTCGGTGTTTGTTTCAGTTTGATTATTTCGATTCGCATTCGATTTGAAATTCTGCCTTTCGAGTTTCTCCACTTTGTTATTCGTATTTCTGATGCACAATTTTCCGAGTATTCGTTTCGCTCCGATGATGCGATTTGTATTTCGATTAGTGATTTCTCGCTTTTCGATTTTCCGTCTTTCCGTTCCGTTTTTCGGTTGGTATCCGGTTCCCGGATCGGGTCCCAACACTATGTGATATGTTTGATTATGATAAATTGGATTGGACTGCAATGTGATTTTGTGACTGTATGATATTGTGTATACTTTGATAAATGGGTTTTAGTGACAATGTGAATTGTGATACATTGAGCATGTGCATTATATATATGTATATGACTGAATGTGGGTGAGAAAAGGTGAAGCATGTAAAATTGTGATAACGAATTCCATAATTGGTTAATAAATAATGGTCGGATCGAGTCGCTCGATGCTCTCCTATCCCTAATCTGTGGGCAGCAGTGTATACCAGAGGGCTCTCCTACTTGCCTAAAATGCGATTCTTATTCTTCGAATCGGCCTTGAGCTCGAGGGAGTCGATCATACCCAGAGGGCTCTCCTACTCCCTAAGTGTGTCTGAATTTTGTTACTGTTAAGCGCTTAGTCACAACTCAGAAAGGAAGGGGCGATAATGGGGAAAAGTTCATGAATGCGACTCTTATGTGTGAATGTGGGAAAACGGTGTTAATACTGTTTATGCGTTTGATAAGCGTTATATAGTGATATTGAATGTGAAAAAATTGTCAATGCATAAGATAATTTGGATTGTGGTGTGATTAGATCAGTAAGACAGTTAAAACCTAAAAGATGATTCGGTTCCAAAATGTTACATAGACAGGATTAGGAAATATTGTTAGAATCCGATATAAGTGTTATTGATAATTGAAAGTGATGAATTGAAAATGAAAATCGGAAAGGCAGTGATAAAAAAGACTCCCTTGCCTTCTTGATTAATCGTATATGAAATTTCGAGGATGAAATTTTTATTAGGAGGGGTGAATTGTAACATCCCGTTACTGTTAGCAAGGGTATTTTGGGTAATTGGGACAGACTGATAGGTTTCATTGCATTTACCGATTGAACATATTCTCGGCCTCGATCATAGAAAGCAGGTTTCTTGCGATATGCATTTATTCATAGGTACATGCATTCATGATTTTTCGGCATTTTATTGTGAGTATGAATTGATTGGATTGCGAACTGGAAACTGACTGAATTGACTGGATTAGGATTGATTAATCGAGAATTAGGAGTAAGTGGGTTCGAATGACTAATTTAGAATAGTCTAAGTGTAATTGATAATTGATAGTGGCTTATAGGAAATTTTGAGAAATTAGGAGAAAATGCGGATAGGAAATTTTGGAGTGATGAATCGATTATCAGTATAGATCTTGAAAGAATTGTCCAATGGCGATGGAAAATTAGAGTTTTACTGTTAGGAATTAAAATGTTGAGCCATTGAAATTTAGAGACTGAAATTTGGACTAATTTGGAGACCTATGTCTATAAATAGGTAGGTTTGAGAAATTGGGAATTTTACCTAAGGCATTATCGCATTCTCCTTCTCTTCTCTACGACGATCTTCGATTCCTTCCTCATTGGTGAGGATTCTTTGATCTTTCTTTATGGTTTTCTTCTCCTTATGCTAGCCTAACTGGTTTATTGTGATTGATGAAGGTTGAGAAGGATTGAGAGTGGATTAATCGTTGATTTGATAAAGTTTTAGGGTTACGGTGATTTGTGGTTTTGATCTTCAATTGGTAAGTTTTTATGGCTTTAATGTTGTTATTACTGGTTGTTTGAGCATTTATGGCATGTATTGCGTTAGATTGAGTAGTTAGGGTGTTAAATGTTGAGTTTTAATAGCATTAATGGCGGAAAATCGATCGGAGAAGAAGGTGGCGCAGTAGCACATCGCGACGTCTGGCGTGCCTCGCCGCGGCGAGAAAATTTGGTGCTCACCGAGACAAGCGCAGCGGACGACGTCATGGCGAGTGCTCGGATGCTGCCGCGACGAGCCTTTTAACTTACGTCCACGACGAAGCGGAAAATAACGACGCCTTGCGAAAGCGGCAAATATCGTCGCGACGAGAGTCGCAAGATCGCGGCGAAAAGGGCTTTTCTGATTGAATGAGTGTTTGTTTATTGGGCATAACTTACGGTATAGACCTCCGATTGAGGTGATTCCTAAATCGTTATGAACTAGAGAAAGAGGTCTACAATTGAGGATAATTATGAGAATTGGAATTTATTTAAATGGTATTGATTCATAGAGAATAAGGTCAATTATGGTTCATAGTGTGACCTAAGTATTGAATTGAGACAATTGGAATTTTAATTGGGATTTTCAATAGAGGTTTTGACCCAATGGATAGGGAATTGCTATAGGGAGTATGAATTGAGGTAATTGAACTGAATTTTAGGATTTGATCAATTATTGTTGATCAATTGAGCGAAGAGTTGGAATGGGACATAAGAGTTCAAAATTGGGTTTTAGCGCCGGGAAAATCGTGAACATGCATTGTACATAATTTCATAGAGACGTATGCATCACTGAATTGTTTAATTGAGCATCTATAATGTGACTGTATTTTATTGTTATAGAGGCACCGTTGGATCGTCATTCCACGGACATTACTGGAACTTCCAGGCAGTAGTTCGGAAGTAACAGGTGAGTAACCTAGTTGGTTTCTCAAATTCCTGATTGTCTAATTGCTCAACGTGAAGTTACTTGCCAATGTGAAATTGCATGATTACTGAATTATATATGATCGAATGGCATGTTTCTATTGTATTGGATTGGACTACTGTATTGGATTGGATTACTGTATGATAATGAGGAATGTAATACTGGGCTTTTATAGCCATACACTGAATTACTGAACACTGCATTGCATGCATAAATGCATGATCAGATAATGGAAATGTGACCCAAGTGCTATTATCACTGAAAAGAGCCTCGAGCTCGAACACTTATCTTGACCGCCTCGAGCCCGAGGGAGAAATCTCGACGCGTCCCCATTGAATCTTGATGAGCACTTGGGCACAATCTTGAATAATCGGAAAAGAGTCACATATGCATTGTATACACATGAATGATTGTTGTATGACACTGACTGATTACGTGATGCCATGATTTACTGTAAATTGGGATATGATACTATAAACTGTTATATGCTATTGTAAATTGCTACTTAATATTGTAAACTGTTATAGACTACTGTAAATTGTTATATAATGATGTTAATTGAATATTACTTTTCCATGCTGTACGCAATTTGCGTAATGCATGATTTGAGTGAACCATCGATGATGGTTTCTCACTGAGTTCGCAAACTCACCCAACATTGCAATTATTTTTCAGGATTTGGCTAGTACCCCGTTAGACAAACGGGAGTATGATTTCAGCAAGCAAGTCAGAGTTCAGGTCGGGATCAGTCTCATGTCTGCATTTGATTCTTTTTGATTTATGAATTGTACTGTTATTTTAGAGGGCCCCAACTGATTAATATTGTATTGTGAATTGATTATTGAAATAGTGTTTGATTTAAAATGTTTCCATATCGCGGCCCCAAATTGTTTATTGATTTCAAGACTCAGTGTTTTCAAAAGAAAATGAGGTCATAATGAGTTTTAAACTGCATGGTCTCGCTCTAAGATACCACCCTCGCGGTCACGGGCTCGGATATCACCATCGATATCGGGTTCGGGTCTCAAGGAGTGGGTGCTACACCAAAAGTTTCTCAAAACTAATTTAACACTATAACTGAATTTATTTCTCCCAACTACCAAAGATTTATGAAAAAACACATAAAGTACATTTTCCATACAGATGACAATAATTTAACAACTTTATTTTACAAATCCCAAACCTAAGGGATTTACGTAACACTTACCTGTGAAAACTCCAAAATCTTCAGCCCTAAACTCCACACCTTTTCGTACTTCACTGTGTGAAATGATCAGCTTATGGTTTTTCTTTAGAGTAGATGACACAAGTGGCAAAGTAAGTTTGATGAAAGAATGAAAGATCACAGAAGTCCCTTAGAAGGTATTTTGATGGAAAACTCTGTGTTTCGAAGAGAGAAGTTTTAGAAAGATGAGAGTAAAGAGGGGACTTGGACAAGACTTAACCTATCAACTCTCAAGGAATAGTGACCTACTCCTAGCTAGAGTACAAGGTCTAAGTGACACATGTCACTTTCTTAATGATTAAACTCTAACTTAGTTTCTTTTGAACTAACTCCATTTAGTTCCCCTCTTTCCAATACAACAATCATCTTTACAACCTAACTATCTCCAAATCTCCATTTAATTTATTTCTGGTTCCTTACTATAAATATATCTTTCTCAATACTCCATAACTTCACCAACATATACAAATAAAATAATTCCACCAAAATTCAAAATATCAAGATTTCACTAACCCATAAAATTTTCAATGTAATAACATTCAAAATTCTCGAAAATTCACCAATCCATCCAATTATACCCGGAATTATTCTTGAATGCATGTACAAGTATTTTCATGTGCAACAATCAAGTATAAGTATGTAGCAAGTTGTGCATGAACATGTAGAATACATCCCTAACTCTCAGGAGTCACTCACATTTACCATCCTACCCTTCCCTCTAGTAATGGGATGTTACAACTCTCCCCTCCTTAAAGAAATTTCATCCTTGAAATTCTTACCTGCCTGCTCGAATAGGTGGGGATATTGTCTCCTCATATGCTCCTCTGTCTCCCATGTTGATTCTTTAGTTGAGTGGTTCCTCCAAAGGACTTTTACCAAACGAATAACCTTGTGCCTCAACTGCTTAATCCGTGATCCCACAATCTCGATAGGCTCCTCAACATAGCTTAAGTTACTAGCAACCTCAATCTCCTGAGCCGGTATCACATGTGTCGGATTTGATCGATATCTTCGGAGCATACTCATATGAAACACATTATGCAATTGAGACATCTCATTCCGTAAAGCCAACTTATAGGCCAAAGGTCCTATCCTCTCAATGATCTCATAAGGACCAATGTACCTAGGGCTCAATTTGCCCTTTTTACCGAATCTCAAAACTCCCCTCCAGGGTGACACTCTAAAAAATACTCTATCTCCTACACTGTACTCCATATCACGTCGATATTGATCCACGTAACTCTTTTGCCTATCCTGAGTCGCTTTAATTCGGCTTCGGATCAGCTTCACCTTGTCCACTGTATCCTGTATCAACTCTGGGCCTTCCATCATTCTCACGCCCTCTTCATCCCAATACAATGGCGACCGACATTTCCTATCGTACAGTGCCTCATACGGTGCCATTCCGATACTACTGTGGTAGTGGTTATTGTAGGCAAACTCAATCAATGTCATATATTGATCCCAAGCTCCTCTAAACTCCAATACACAAGCCCTGAGGATATCCTCAACAGTTTTAATTGTCCTCTCACTCTGTCCATCTGTTTGAGGATGAAACGGTGTACTGAAATTCAACTTAGTTCCTATGGCAGTCTGCAAGCTCTTCCAAAATCTCGAAGTAAATCTCGGATCTCTGTCTGATACTATGGACACTGGCACTCCATGCAGTTTGACCACCTCATTCACATACTTCTGGGCCAACTGGTCAAGTGAGTTATTCTCTCTCACTGGTAAGAAATGGGCCGATTTTGTCAACCGATCCACTATGACCCAAATAGCATCATGCTGCCTCGGAGTCTCAGGCAAACCCATGATGAAGTCCATAGTGATTCGTTCCCATTTCCACTCCGGAATGGGAAATGAATTCAACTTCCCTACTGGAGCCTGGTGCTCTGCCTTCACTTGCTGGCACGTCATACATCTTGACACATACTCAGCTACTTGTTTCTTCATTCCAGGCCACCAAAAATGTTGCTTCAATGTGTTATACATCTTGGTAGTACCAGGATGCATAGCATAGGTGGCCATATGAGCTTCCTCAAGGATCTCCTTCCTCAAATCATCCACATTAGGCACACAAAGCCTATGTCTCAACCACAAAGTATCATCCCTCAACTCAAACTCGGACTCCGGATTTGCCTTCACTTTCTCTATAAGCTTTACCATATCAGAATCTTTGTTCTATACTTTTTTAATTCTATCATGTAGCATTGGCCTCAACTTCAAGGTAGCAACTAGAGCCTCTTCTTGCTCCAGATTCAACTCTACATTTAGAGCTCTCAAATGAATCAGATTAGGTAACCTCGATAACTGAATCTGAGCTGTACTAACATTAAACTTCCTGCTCAAAGCATCTGCCACCACATTAACTTTCCCTGGGTGGTACTCAATAGTGCAATCATAATCTTTCAGTAGCTCAATCCATCTCCTTTGCCTCAAGTTTAACTCCCTCTGACTCAATAAATATCTCAGACTCTTATGATCAGTGTATATCTGGAAAGTCTCTCCATATAAATAATGCCTCCAAATCTTTAGAGCAAAGACAACTGTAGCTAGCTCTAAATCATGTACCGAATAATTGATCTCGTGAGACCTTAGTTGTCTCGATGCATAGGCGATCACCTTGCCATGCTGCATCAGTACACATCCCAAACCTTGATGCGATGCATCATCAGACACCACATATCCTCCAGGTCCACGATGGAATGGTCAACACCGGCGAGAGTTAACCGATGTTTCAGCTCCTCAAAGCTCTTCCGACACCTCGCTCCAACTAAACACTACATTCTTCCTCGGTTTAGTCGAGGCCGAGATCAAAGAAAACCCCTCGACAAATCTTCGATAATACCCAGCCAATCCTAGGAAGCTTCGAATCTCCGACACAATTCTCGAAGCTTCCTAATTCATCACTGCCTCTATCTTCTTTGGGTCTACCTGTATGCCATCTCCAAATACTATATGTCCCGTAAATACAACTTGATCTAACCAAAATTCACACTTACTGAATTTGGCATACAACTGCTTCTTTCTCATAATCAGAAAATAATTCTCAAATGCTCAAAGATGCTCTTTTCTACTCTTTGAGTACACCAAGATATCATCAATGAACACAATTACAAATCGATCCGGTAGGGCTGGAACACCTTATTTATCAAGGCCATAAAAGTCATGGGGCATTAGTTAACCCAAACGGCATCACTAGAACTCATAAGGCCTATACCGCTCCTAAAGCACTCTTGGTATATCGACCTCCGCTATCTTCAACTAGTAATACCCTGATCTCAGATCCAGCTTAGTAAATACCTGAGCTCCCTGCAACTGGTCGAGCAAGTCATCAATTCTAGGCAACAGATACTTGTTCTTCACGGTCACCCGATTAAGCTGCCTATAATCGATGCATAAACTCGAAGTCCCATCCTTCTTCTTCACAAACAACACTGGCGCTCCCCAAGGTGAAACACTAGGCCTTATGAAACCCTTTTCCAACAACTCTTGCAACTAAGCTTTCAACTCCTTCAGTTCCACAGGTTCCATCTTATATGGAGGAATGGATATAGGAGCAGCACCTGGAACCAGATCAATGGTGAACTCTGTTTCTCGATATGGTGGTAAACCAGGTAACTCCTCGGGAAATACCTCTAGAAATTCCTTGACCACTGGAATGTCCTGCACGCTCTGCTCAGCCCTAGTATCAATAATGTGGGCCAGATAAGCCTCACATCCTCCCTGTATCAACCTCAAAGCACTTATGAAGGAAATCATCCTGACTGGCACTGCCTGACTAATTCTTCTGAAAACTGCTCTAGGCTGATCAGGAGATTCTAGCACTACCTCCTTGGTGTAACAGTTCATGATGGCCCTATGGGCAGTGAGCCAATCCATCCCCAAAATCAAATCCATCTCTCTCAAGGGCAACACTAATAGGTCTACACTCAACACTGCTTGATCGATCTGGATCGAGCATCCCTTGCAAACCTCTCCCAAAGCAGTAGTACTACCTAGAGGTGTACTCACCTCTAGCCCATACTGCAACATCTCCCTATTCCCATGCAATCTACATGCCACATGCGGTGCAATAAAAGAATGCGTGGAACCTGGATCTATCAATGTATAAACCTCAAAGCTGGAAATCAAAATCATACCCGCAAGAACATCCGGAGAATCCTGGGCCTCCAGCCTAGTCATGGCATAGACCCTGGCCTAGGAATGTGGTCAACTGCCACGTCCCTCAGTCCCCACAAAGGAATCTCCAGCTCTACCTTGGGCTCGATCTCGGCCCCTTAGTCCAGATCCACCACCGCGACTCTGCTGCACTGTCGTGCTACTACCAGCTCTCCCACTCACAGCAGACTGAGCACCCAATGTAGTGGGGCAATTCTTAATCAGATGATCCATGGAGCCACATGCAAGACAGGCTCGAGTTAGCCGCCAACACTCCCCACTGTGCCTCTTCCCACAATACTCACATGGGGGCCACTAGTTTTGCACTATACTTCATCCCCCACCAGTCTGTGTAGATCTACCTCTCCTTCCCATTCTGGACTGTCTAAATCCACCTGATGATCTGAATGGTCTACTTTGGCGCTTACTAAAACTCCTGCCAGAACTGCCTTGACTCTCACTAGGCCTCTTTCCTCTGGACCCTTGCCCGATCTCTGCTTGTTTCTCCTTTATTAGCTGTTCAATTCTGATTGAGGCAGCTCTCAATTCAGTGAAAGTGCCCATATCTGACCTCGCCAACCTCGTTCTGATCTCCATATTAAGCCCATTTTCAAACCTCCTGCACTTATCTTCCTCTGTAGGAATCAACGAGGTAGCATAACCCATCAATTCATTAAATCGGACCTCATAGTCCGCCACTGACATCTTGCCCTGCTTCAGTTCCAAGAACTCTTGCATCTTCATGTCCAACTAGACCTTGGGCATGTAGTTGTCTCTGAAGACTCTCAAAAAGTCTTCCCACTTCAATAGACAAGGCCTGGTGGTACTTCCTGGAACAGTCTTCCACCACTGGTAAGTTGGGCCCTGCAGTAATGATACTGCATAGTCAAACCTCTCATCAGGCTCGCAGTCCATCTGATCAAAAACCCTCTCAGTCCTCTCTAACTATCCCTCGGCCTCAGCAGGGTCTGTGCTGCAATAGAAGTCCACAGCTCCCTGCTTCCGTAGCCTATCATACCTCCTCTCCCTTCTCTCGGGAACTCTAGGAGGCAACCCCTCGAATTAAGGTACTGAGGACTCTCTACTGGCTCCTACAGATTCTTGGTCAGCGGGTTGATCAATCTGATCACCTAGAGCGGATGACCTATAACAAAAGATAACTTCAATCATTATCCGCATTGCTCAAGACATTTTATGCTTATCATTTCTATAAGTCCCAATAAATGCTAAACCATGCTCTGATACCACCTATTGTAGCGCCCCCTTACCGTAGAGTACGCACCGGGATGCCCGTAGGTCATTCCGATACATAACCTACAATGAGGGTACACTACGAACGATCATTTCTATAATCCACATAGCATCAAGATAATAAAACCATAAATGTACAAGTCTATCAGTTTTTCAAAGTCTAAGTACAATATTCCAAAAAGGAAACTGATACACAACTAACTAAGTCATCCCTAAAAATCATCCCAGCTGACCGACCTGTGAGCCTTAGTTCTCTAGCCAATGCCCTCAACAAGGCAGGAAAAGTCTCTCGCTAACTGGAGCTAGGAGTCTACTATCTCTGTCCTGAAAAAAATATATTTGCAATGTTGGGTGAGTTTGTGAACTCAGCGAGGAACCATCATCGATGGTCCACCCAACTCATGCATATATAATCAGTTCACCAAATTTCATATAATACCACACAATAACATATTCGGAAATATCGCACACATCATCATTTCATAATATAAGGCATTTCGCCTCTCACACAGTTCACAATTTATCATTCATATATACAGAATGCACATGTGACACTTTCCATTTTATTACGTTGTTGTGACCGTGCACCTGTTTACGGTGGGCTTAAAGCCCTGATACGTTGAGCTTGTGGCTCTGAAATTTCGTTAGACTCAAGGCCCTGATGCGTTGAGCTTAAAGCTCTGAAATACATTAGCTGCTCTGGTCACAACTGTCATTATCTGATCATGCATTTGTGCATGAATGCATATGTCTCGTATCGTATAAAAATAAAATTTATTGCCATGTACCACAATTGACACTTCTATATCAAGTTCCAATTACCTCGGACACCTATGGTCCGAAGTCAAACAAAAGCAACACACAAATCCTTCCTTAACTCTACATGGCATAAGTGCATAAAATGTAACACATAATGGTTGAGGAACCAACTAGGTTACTCACAAGTTTCTCTCGAAGCTAATGCCTGGAAGATCCAGCAATGTCTGGAGGTTGACGTTCCAGTGGCTCCTCTATAACAATAACATATGCATATATCATAATTTGAACAATCATAAATGTTTAATAATGCACATGAAAGAGATGAAATATGTACAATGCATATTCATGACTATCCTGGTTATCAATCCATCAATTTCATCACAAGGCATTCAACTATCAAAACTCACTTAACTAGCCTCATTCTGTGGGATTTAAACCTCCATAAACCATCTGAAACTAATTTTATAGCCCAATGAACCATTTCAGATCTTTCTCCAAACTCTAACTCTCGGGTCTATTGTTCATGTTTAATAAGAGGGCAAAACTTGCATAATTTCAGCCTACTCTCTCTTAGAAAAGTGTTCATATATCTTTTATCTTTCTATTAACACCAAAATCACTCAATTTGGTTCAGTAGTTTCAAATATGTATCTCAAACATTTTCGGACTGTTCCTCTCCCCAAATAGTGTATTACATCCAAATTCCATCCTGAATTTGAACACCTTAAAGACCGTATCAAGATTCAACTCCTTCATATAATTTGTAGCCCTATTACTCTAGTTTACTAAAAATTAAGGACCACCTCAATTGGAATCGTATAGACCAAGATATCATCAAAATACTGAAATACATTCAGTAAAATATCCAATTCATACTCCTTCCACCAGTACCCTTATTTTGATTCAGTCAATCGTTTCCAATTTAATACCAAAGACATAAATTTTTGGTGGAGGGATAAAGAAATGTGTTAGGAATCCAATACTTCAAAAATCAGGTCATTTGGAGGTCTAGAGAAAAAGTTATGACCAAAAGACTCCAATCAGTTCTTGCTTTCGTCTTAGTTTTTCCATCGTCTCATTTCTATCGTCTGCTTTTCTATCGTCTCATCTCCATCGTCTGCTTTTCTATCGTCTCATTTCCATCGTCTGCTTTTCTATCGTCTCATTTCCATCGTCTGCTTTTCTATCGTCTCATTTCCATCTTCTGTTCTTCTATCTTCTCATTTCCATCGTCTGCTCTTCTATCTTCTCATTTCCATCGTCTGCTCTTCTATCGTTTCATTTCCATCGTCTGCTCTTCTATCGTCTCATTTCCATCGTCTGCTCTTCTATCGTCTCATTTCCATCGTCTGCTCTTCTATCATCGCATTTTCATCGTCTGCTCTTCTATCGTCTCATTTCCATCGTCTGCTCTTCTATTGTCTCATTTCCATCGTCTGCTTTTGCTCCAGAACATCTCCACTTATAACAATCATAACTTTTGACTCCGATATCAAAATTTTACAAACTTTATACCGTTGGAAAGATAAACGAAGGCTCTACAACTTTTTAGAAGGCAACTTTGCTAGAATCTATCTAAATCAGGTCCATATTTTCTCCCGAAGTTGGAACACGAATTTTCACTCAACTCTCAACATCCTGCACCCAGTTCTCAACTTCGTGACAACTTTTGAGACTCTTAGAGACAGAACAGAAATTCGATGTCTTCATAAGAATTGTAGCCATATATTCCTAGTTTACTCCAAATTAAGAATCATCTCATTTGGACAACCAAATAAAATGTTATGGCTAAAATACTGAAACATACTCAGTGAGAAATTTTCCAGATTTTCTAACTTTCAACACTTTACGTCACCAAACACCAAAAGTTTTCTCAAAACTAATTTAACACTATAACTGAATTTATTTCTCCCCAACTACCCAGTATTTATGAACAAACACATAAAGTATATTTTCCATGCAGATGACAGTAATTTAACAACTTTATTTTACAAATCCCAAACTGCAAGGGATTTCTCTAACACTTACCTGTTGAAAACTCCAAAATCTTCAGGCCCTAAACTCCACACCTTTTCGTACTTCACTGAGTGAAATGATCAGCTTATAGTTTTTCTTTAGAGTAGATGACACAAGTGGCAAAGTAAGTTTAATGAAAGATTACAGAAGTCCCTTAGAAAGTATTTTGATGGAAAACTCTGTGTTTCGAAGAGAGAAGTTTTAGAAAGATGAGAGTAAAGAAGGGACTTGGACAAGACTTAACCTGTCAACTCTCAAGGAATAGTGATTTACTCTTAGCTAGAGTACAAGGTCTAAGTGACACATGTCACTTTTAATGATTAAACTCTAACTTAGTTTCTTTTGAACTAACTCCATTTAGTTCCCCTCTTTCTAATACAACAATCATCATTATAACCCAATTATCTCCAAATCTCCATTTAATTTATTTATGGTTCCTCACTATAAATATATCTTTCTCAATACTCCATAACTTCACCAACATATACAAATAAAATAATTCCACCAAAATTCAAAATATCAAGATTTCACTAACCCATAAAATTTTCAATATAATAACATTCAAAATTCTCGAAAATTCACCAATCCATCCAATTATACCCGGAATTATTCATGAATGCATGTACAAGTATTTTCATGTGCAACAATCAAGTAAAGTATGTAGCAAGTTGTGCATGAACATGTAGAATACATCCCTAACTCTCATGAGTCACTCACATTTACCATCCTACCCTTCCCTCTAGTAATGGGATGTTACACATGATGTCCTCTTTTTCCACATTTCTAACATTCTTCATTGCTCTTATTTTCTTTATAGCCCTTAGATATTCTTTCCATGGTGTACTTCTTTCTTTCTTCATTTCTTCCACCACGTAATTCTTTCCTCCTATTTTTGAGTAGTCCTTTGAACTTTCTCAAGTTTCTGGCATACATTGCTATTTCTTCATCTTCTACATCTTCATCTATTTCTTCGTCACTTTCATCAAGAGAAGAAGCATTAGCATTTAAAGCAATTGATATTTGTAACTTACCTCTTCTTCCTCTTGATTTGAGAATGATCTCATATTTTATGAGAGATCCCACTAAGGCATTGAATTCCAAGTGATTGAGATCCTTAGACTCCATAATAGTGGCAACTTGTGAGTCCCATTCTTTCGGCAATGAACGTAGAGTCTTTTTCACCTTCTCGTTATCAGTCATGTGATTTCCAAGAATTCCTAATCCATTGATAATTTATTTCAAACGATCAAGCATAGTGGAAATAGACTCACCTTGCTTCATGACAAACATTTCATAGTCATAGAGTAGCATGTTGATCTTTGTTTCTCAAATTTGGTTGGTTCCTTCGTGAGTGATGTGAAGTCTCTCCCACATTTCTTGAGCGCTAGTGCATGAGTTCACTCAATTTCTTTCCTCAATAGTGAGAGTGCAGTATATCAATTTTATTGCTTTTGCGTTGATGTAGGCTTGCTTCCAATCATTGTCATCATATTCCAGCTTCGTTTTCACCTTGCCATTTTCTTCTAATGGAACATGTGGACCGAAGATGATGATATTCCAATACTCTACTCCTTCGCTTATAATATGATACTTTATAGGATTTTTCCAAGAAGAATAGTTAGTATCATTAAACAAAGGAGGGTGATTATTTTTGTTACTTTCTTCCGCTAGGTTATTGTATGCCATCCCTAGATACTTCTGCTCTGATACCAATTGTAAACGATTTAGAAGGGGGGTTGAATAGATCTTTAAACCTTTTCGTAAAGTTCTAAAAAATCAGAAGTTAATTCACACAAAACAATTTAAACAAATTTAAATGCAAGGAGTAGGAAAGAAGAGCAAACACTGTTTTTTATAGAGGTTCGGTGCTAAGATCTACGTCCTCTACCTAAGCTCCCACTTAGGATTTGACAAATCACTTTATTGCACACTTTTTAGTTCATTGTGAAATTTTACAACACCTCTTTGTTGAGTCAAAATGACTTTACATATATATGATTTTGATGAATAACAAAGAAGTAGTAAAAGCATAAGCAAAATAGAAAACAAACAGATGGAGAATAAAACACAGACGCAGACAAAGTGAAAAGACAGACGAAGAAATACAGACGCAGATTGAAAAACAGACGGAGAAGTAGAGACACAGACGCAAGATAATATGCAGACGCAGATGCAGACGCAAAGTAAAAAACAGACGCAGATGCAAAGTAAAAAATAGATGCAGACGCAAACGCAGACGCAAAGTAAAAAACAGATGTCGATGCAGACGTAGACGCAAAGTAAAAAACAGATGTAGACGCAGGCGTAAAGTGAAAAGCAGGCGCAGACGCAAAAATATAGACCGAGAAAAGAAGACGCAGAATTCAAAAGAAGACGCAAGAGTCAGTTCGAGTTAGTTACAGAACTCAACTGATTAACTGTTTCTTTCAAGAAGCAAGATTCAAGATTCAAGATTCAAGAATCAAGAAGCAGTTACAGACAAAGACTATAAATATAAGTTGAAGTCGAAGATTGCAAAGTTAGCAAGAGCGAAAGCAGAAAAGTGCAAAAGCTGAGATAATTGATTTACGTACGCAAACACTGTGCAAATTAGCTGAGAGCTAGTTTTACTGTAACAAGTTTCAATACTTTTGTAAGAAAGTAGTACAGATAGCCTACAAAGGCTAAGAGTGAAAGAATACTGAGTGTAGAGACCTGAAGAGGCTCGAAAAGAATACTTGTATATGTTAAAGAGATAGTGAAATCTCAGAAAGAACTCTGAGGACTGGATGTAGCTCACGGTTTGGGGTGAACCAGGATAAAATCGCTGTGTCAACTTCTCTCTACCCTATATCTTTTAAAGTTCAAAGTTTTGTTATTACTTAATTTTCGAAACAAGTTTTCAAAGTTTTGATTAACTGGAACTTACTGAAGTTTCTGTAAAAGAACTTGTTTTTAACGAAACAATTTTGAAAGAGTTTTCAAAAAGGGGAATACACAATTCAACCCCCCTTCTCGTGTATTCACTATCGTATTATAAGCATTGTACTAACGTGTAATTTATTTCAATTGGTATCAGAGCCTGGTATCCAAGGATCACTGTAGCAAAGTGTGGATTAAAGATAATGGCAGAATCACATATATACATAGCAGAAGGTGCCTCAGTCACAAGACCTCTAGCATTCAACGGAGAAGACTATCACTACTGGAAAGATAGAATGCGGTTGTTCATAGAATCTACTCATGTTGACCTTTGGGATGTGATAGAGAATGGACCATATACACAAGTAGACGAAGATGGAAATCTTATTCTACGAACCAGATGGATGGCTGATCAAAAGGTGAGAATTCAGCTCAACTCTAAAGCGAAGTTTTTCCTGACGTATGCCCTAAGCAGGAGTGAATATGACAAAGTTCACGGATGCGACACTGCGAAGGAGATGTGGGATACACTGTCCATCGTTCATGAAGGCACAAACCAAGTCAAAGAATCCAAGATAAGCATTCTTGTGCACCAGTACGAGCTTTTCAAGATGAAGGATGAAGAATCTATTGATCAAATGTTTGGAAGATTTCAAACAATTGTCAATGGATTGAAAGTCCTTGGAAGAACGTAAAATAATCAAGATCACATACGAAAGATCTTAAGAAGCCTTCCGAAGAGGTGGAGACCAAAAGTTACAGCGGTGCAGGAAGCAAAGGACTTGAGCGTGCTAAAGCTTGACGAGTTGCTTGGATCACTGAAGATTCATGAAGTAGAGCTCGATGCTGAAGACAAGCCCAAACGGGATAAGTCAATAGTACTAAAAGCCGGACAAAAGAACCACAAGACTTAAAGAAGGAGGAAGTCATCGAAAGCATTAAAGATAGAAGAATTGAAGAATGATGACTCAAGTGAATCAGAACAGGAGTCAAGTGATGAAGATGACGAATTATCATTCATTTCTCGGAAGATAAGACGGATGTGGAAGAAGAAGTCCAAAGGAAGCCAACCCTTCAAGAAAAATAGCAAAGATGATGGTAAAGTTGAAAAGACTACTATCATATGCTACGAGTGTAATCAACCTGGACATTACAAGTCCGAATGTCCTACTCTAAAGAAGAAACCAAAGAAGAGTAGAGAAGGCAAGAAAAGCATGATGGCAGCTTCGGAAGATCTAGATTCATCAGAGTCAGATACGAATTCCGAGTCATTTGAACATGCTAATATCTGCCTAGTAGTCGAGGAAGAAAGTGATGAGGAGGTAACTTCTGAATACGATAACTTGCATGAAACCTATTCAGAATTATTAGAAGATTCTCATGCTATTCTGAAACAGTACAAACTGTTAAAGAAGAAGTATATAGAAAATCTTAAACATACAGAAGAAATAAAGAGAGAAAATGCATGCTTAAAGAAACAACTAGAGGATAAAAGAAAGTTGTAGATAGATCCAATGAGATAAATCAGTTAAAGCTTAGAATTAAAAGTCTTTCATCTGATTTAGCTTCATTCACTGAGAGTACAAAGAGAATGAATGAGATGCTAGGAAAATGTAGACATCCGAGCGATAAAACCAGATTAAGGTTTTCGGATAATAAGTCTTATTATATTAAGAAGCTTATTCCTCAAAATAAAGGGAATTACCAAACACGTTTTCATCAACAGTTTAAGAAAAGGCATCAGAGAACTCATTATATGCATACTACTAACTAGAAAGGACCCAAGAAAATATGGGTACCAAAGAGTAAAATAGTTTCTCCTGCTGATATCCTTCCTTGGAAAATGCGACAAGCATCGATGGTATTTAGACAATGGCTGCTCGCGACATATGACGAGAAGAAGGTCTATGTTCCTAGATCTTCAGTATAAGAAGGGAGGATCGGTGACTTTCGGAGACAACCAGCAGGGCAAGATAATTGGAATCAGTAAGATAGGTAAAGATTCCTTTGCATGCATAGATAATGTACTTCTTGTTAATGGTCTGAAGCACAATTTGATAAGTGTTAGTCAATTATGTGATTCTGGTTTCATAGTCACGTTCAATCAAAGTCTTTGTGAAGTCAGAAACAAAGATGGATCTATATTCTTTTCTGCCAAGAGAAGAAATAATCTTTATAAAATTGATCTAGAAGATTTTCAAGATCAAAATGTTTCATGTTTTCTATATTCTGCAGAAGAAAGACTAATCTGGCATAAAAATCTAGGTCATGTCTCTTTTAAACACATTTCAAAGTTGGCAAAATTTGATTTGGTAAGAGGCTTACCAAAAATGAGTTTTGACAAAGAATTTTTCTGTGAAAGCTGTTTGAAAGGAAAACAAGTTAAAACATTGTTTTCTTTTAAAAATTTTGTAACATCTTCTAGACCTTTGGAGTTATTACATATGGATTTATTTAGTCCAACTAGGACAATAAGTCTTGGCGGAAAGAAATATGGACTTGTTATTATTGATGACTTTACTAGATTTTGTTGGATATTATTTCTGTCACACAAAGATGAATCTTTTAAGTGTTTTAGGACCCTCTCCAGAAAGTTACAGATTGAAAAAGGAGTATCTATAGCTAGTATCAGGAGTGATCATGGTGGAGAATTCGAGAATGAGAAGTTTAGGTTATTCTGTGAGGACAATGAAATTTTCCACAATTTCTCAGCCCTTAGAACCTCACAATGGAATGGAGTTGTTGAAAGGAAGAACAGGACGATTCAGGAGATGGCAAGGAATATTGTAGCACCCCTTTACCGTAGAGTACCCACCGGAACACCCGTAGGTCATTTCGGTACATATCATACGATAAGAGAGAACTACAGACAAACAATTCTAAACTCCACATGGCATCACAATAATAAAACAGTAATATGAAATTAAAACTTTTTAAAACCAAACTGTGTTCCATTTCATTTCTTCAAACTCAACAATTTATACAACTGTTAGTGTTCTCAGTCTGTACATCACTTTGAACACTTAACCCAAAAATACTATATACAACAAGACAAAAATAGCAGTCCTAACTAGGTCATCTCAAAAGAAATCCCAGCTGACTGACCTTTGAGCCATAGCCTCTCTCGTCAATCTGATCTACGCGGCTCTACAGTCTCTCGGGAGCTATCAGTCTACTCTCGATCTTGAAAAATAGATTGCAATTTTAGGTGAGTTTGCGAACTTAGTGAGGAACCATCATCGATGGTTCGCCCAACTCATGCATCACATAAACAAACTACAGAGTCAATTCAATAACACAGGAAGAAGAAACACATCACAATTGTCTCAGGCACTTTTGCCTTATTCCAGTTCAAGTATTCAGTCAGTTAAATATGTATGCAATGCATATCTGACACTTTTTCAGTTTATTACAGTGTTGTGACCGAGCGTTTAGCAGTAAACAGTATGCAGTAGACGCGTCTAGTCATGCATCACATAAACAAACTACAGAGTCAATTCAATAACACAGGCAGAAGAAACACATCACAATTGTCTCAGGCACTTTTGCCTTATTCCAGTTCAAGTATTCAGTCAGTTAAATATGTATGCAATGCATATGTGACACTTTTCCAGTTTATTACAGTGTTGTGACCGAGCGCTTAGCAAGAAGCGATTATCACGATGAAGACGCGTCTAGGGAGTAGGAGAGCCCTTCTCCCTTCGAGCTCGAGGCTCTTTTTTCACTATCAGTGGCGACTCTGGTCACAACTGTTATTATCCATTTATGCCTTTGTGTATGAAATGCATATGCCTAATTTAACAATCAATGTATCACAATCAGTCAATGTAACACAATCAGGTCACATCCGAGGCAAGGCAATTAATCACAGTATATCACAGTAATAGCAAATAATTCACATTCTGCATATCAAAACACTTATATGTTAGATCTTCCAATTCATCGGACCATCTGTCCGGAATCCAGTCAGAAACAAACGCAACCACTAATCCCACCATTATTCCCCACATTAGACATATAATAATTGAATGAAAATCATCTCAGTCACTCACCTATCACTTCCGAGCTAATGTCAGGAAGTCTCTGCAACGTCGGTGGATCGACGCTCCAAATGTGTCTCTATAATGATCAGAGAACAAACCCATTACTAATTGTTCAATCGGAACGATTTAATGATGCACATGTAGCAATTAAAAAGTGTACAATGCATGTTCATGATATTCCCGGCCCTAAAACCACAATTTTCAATCAAAAAAATCCGTCTAAAAAGTAGAAATCTTACAAAGACCGAAATTACTCAATTCGGACCTCTATAGGTCCAAAATAAATAAAATAAAGGACTAAAGAACCATTACCCGGACACACGTCAATTTCCCGTCCAAAAATTCCCAAAAGAACACAAATAAAAACAAATAAAACAATTAATATATATATATATATATATATGATGGCCCTGATTCCTTCTCTTTTTTTTCCTATTTTCAAACTGAAATTCAACACCAATAACTCTTTGCACACAATTCAGAAAATTACAAACCATATCTCGTTGGAAATATCATGAAAACCTCTACAAGTTTCATGAAGACCATAAAAATCAACTTCACCCCTAAGGGTGTCAAAAATCCAATCGAAGCTACTGCCCAGTCAATGCCTCTCAAAACAGTGCAGGATTTTGCAAAATCCATAACTTCCCAGTTCCTCAGTCAAAAATTACAAAATAAATGCCCAAATAAAGATCAAAATGTTTTCTACAACTTTAATGAACAATCTGAAATCAAATTCGATTTCTAACTAGGTAAAACAATTCAACAAAGAATCTGCCCACTGCAATTACCCAATCTGGACAGTAATTTTCTAACAAGCATAACTACTTGAAAAAATGTCAAAAAAAATCACTACCTTATATCACTGGAAAGATAAGACTTCATACTTAAATTTCCATGAAGAGATTAAAAGCCAATTCCATCTCTAACAAGCTCAAAACTGCCATGCAATTGACTACCCTGATCAGCAGTCAATAACCTAACTTAGGTTCAGTTTTTGAAAATTCATTACTCCCAAATCTGATATCAAAAAATAGTATGCTATATGCCATTTTCAAGCTAATTGTTTCCTCTACAAATTTTCAGAAGATCACTTGAGCCAATTCAAATCACAGAAATCCCTAAATTTGCATCCAAGCACAATGCTCACAAAACCTACACTTATGGCTAGGTTCCAACATAATGCACATAAACAGCCAACATTCACAGGTCATAACTAACAATATACATATCGAAAAATTGCAAAATCAGTGGAAATGGAAATCTAACATGATAGGCTTCAACATTCATGCAGACCATTTTCACCAATTCCTTATAAATTAATCTAGAAAAATCATCAAAAGTTTAGGTCATCTCATTCTTTCCATCGTCACACAAATTCCACAATAGTAACTTGCCAAGCCAAAATTCAACCTCTTAAGGCTACAATTAGACAACACCTATTTCACAAGAAATCTTAGCCATTCAACTAAAGTTTCATTTGGTCCAAACCTCACCTAATTTGCAAAATCACACAATTAGTTATGATCAAAACAGTGCAATAGATACAAAAATCAATTTTCCAGCTTTGTTACTAAACTTAGATCCTATCACTTCCAATGCCAATAATACATCAATAAGAATCCAAACGGACAAGAAATCAGCCACTAGATCATCACTACTTTCACCTAGGCCAAGAGACAAAATTTGACAGCACTTAACTCTTCATTTCCATGCAAGAATAGTCATCAAAAATCAATCCAAAATCAAGCTAAAACCAAGTTAAAACACATCATTCATGCTAACTTCCTCAAGTCATACTCAAACATAACCTTATACCCAACAATTAAAACTATCATTTTGATGACATTAATGCACCATAAATCATATTTAATGAACCATAGTTCTCAATTAATGCATCAAACTACTAAGAAAAGAACATAATTCAATGCTTACCTACTTTCAAGCTTTCAACTTCAATCTCTTCAATTCTTTAATTAATACTCTAACTCAACAACTTCTCCACTCTCTTCTAATACCATGCATGTGTATCATCATCATGAAAAGAAAATAGCTTGGATACAAGCAAGGCTCTTAAGGGTGGAAGAAGTAACACTTAAAGAAAGAGAGAAAAAAAATCGATGGAGAGGTAAACATGAAGAGGGTTTCGGATGGGTTGAATAAAAAGCAAGAAACTTGATCTTTTCATTCTTTAAATAAAGCAAAACCGAGAGAGAGGAAGCAAGTAAGCATAAGACAAAAGCATTAACTCATTTAGGACACTTGGCATTTGTAGGAAAAGACAAAACAAGAAAAAGACAAAACATGTAATAGGATTATTAAGAACCCTAATGTGAATTTTGACCCATCCAAGTCCAATGGCCCAAATTTCAATCCCAAAATAATATACTCAATATTACAGTGCCATTGGACAGCAATTTTTGATACCGAAAATCAACCGGTTCGCCACTTGGCGATTTGTCCGGTCCGGAAATTTTCTCCGGAAAAGTCCAGAAAATTTCCTAAAATTCTCTGAAAACATAAAACACACAGAAACTCACTCCAATAAATTTTTTAAAACACAATTACCACTTTATTCACAATAAAATTTCATTAGGCACAAATACCGGGAATGTCATGAATGCATGTACAGTTATTTTTCATGTGCAAAAATTCACTGTTCACAAATACTAGTATGCATGAACATTCCTAATTAGTCCCAGTCACTCTTATCCTTTGCTAAATTATTATTCTACCCTTCCTGTCGAGGGTGGGATGTTACAATTCCCCCCTCCTAAAAAAAATTTCGTCCGCGAAATTCTTACCTGGTTGGTCGAATAGATGAGGATATTGTTTCCTCATATGCTCCTCGGTCTCCCAAGTGGCTTCCTCAGTCGAGTGGTTTCTCCAGATAACTTTCACCAATGGGATACTCTTATTCCTCAACTGTTTAACCTGTGACCCGACAATCTAGATCGGCTCCTCAACTTAACTCAGATGACTAGACACCTCAATCTCCTGAGCCGGTATTACATGTGTCGGATCTGACCGATATCTCCGGAGTATACTCACATGAAATACATCATGTAACTGAGACATCTCGCTCGGTAAAGCCAACCTATAGGCCAAAGGTCCTATCCTCTCAGTAATCTCATAGGGACCAATGTACCTAGGGCTTAATTTCCCCTTTTTACCAAATCTCAGTACACCACGCCACGGGACACCAGAGAATACCTGTCTCCACATTATACTCCATCTCCTCCCGTCTTGATCCACATAACTCTTCTGTCTGTCTTGAGCCGCTTTAATTCGGCTCCGAATCAGTTTCACCTTATCTACTGTATCTTGAATCAGCTCTGGACCCTCAACCATTCTAACACCCTCTTCATCCTAATACAACGGCGATCGACACTGTCGTCCATACAGGGCCTCATATGGTGCCATCCCGATGCTACTGTGATAATGATTGTTGTAGGCAAACTCAATCAAGGCCAAATACTGATCCCATGCTCCTCTAAACTCCAATACACAAGCCCGAAGCATGTCCTCAACAGTCTTAATCGTCCTCTCACTCTGCCCATCTGTCTGAGGATGAAATGCTGTACTGAAATTCAACTTAGTACCTATAACAGATTGCAAATTCTGCCAGAACCTCGAAGTAAATCTGGGATCCCGATCTGACACTATCGACACTGGAACCCCGTGCAGTCTCACTACCTTAGCCACATACTTCTGGGCTAACTGATCAAGGGAATTATTCTCCCTTACTGGCAAAAAATGGGCCGATTTCGTCACCCGGTCCACGATGACCCAGATAAAATCATGCTGTCTCGGAGTCTTGGGCAATCCCATAATGAAATCCATAGTAATCCGTTCCTATTTCCATTCGGGAAAAGGCAACGAATGAAGTTTTCCTATGGAGCTCGGTGCTCAAATTTTAACTCGCCGGCACGCCATACACCTGGATACATACTCCGCTACCTGCTTTTTCATGCCAGGCCACCAGAAATGTTGCTTAAGAGTATTATACATCTTGGTAGAACCAGGATGCATAGCATAGGCGGCCATGTGCGCCTCCTCTAGAATCTCACGCCTCAGATCATCCACATCGGGCACACATAGTCTCTGACCCATCCATAAAGTCCCATCTCTCAACTCAAAATCAGAATCCCGATCAGATCTCGCTCTCTCAATCAGTCTTACCAAGGCAGGATCCTTGTCCTGAACTCTCCTGATCCTGTCCAGTAGCATCGGTCTAAGCTTTAAGGTGGCCAATAAAGCTCCATCCTGCTCCAAAGTCAACTGTACATTCAAGGCTCTCAACTGAATCAAATTAGGCAACCTCATTGCCTGAATATGAGCTGTACTAGTATAAGACTTCCTACTCAGAGCATCTGCTACCACATTGGCTTTCCCGGGGTGGTACTCGATGGTACAGTCATAATCCTTGAGTAGCTCTATCCACCTCCTCTGTCTCAAACTCAACTCTCTCTGGCTCAGCAAATACCTCAAACTCTTATGATCAGTGAAAATCTGGAAGGTCTCACCATATAAATAATGTCTCCAAATTTTCAGAGCAAATACAACTGCAGCTAACTCCAAATCATGCACTGGATAATTTACCTCATGTGACCTCAACTGTCTCGACGCATATGCAATCACTCTACCATGCTGCATCAGAACACATCCCAATCCCTAATGCGATGCATCACTGAACACCTCAAATCCTCCAGTCCCTGATGGAATAGCTAACACCGGTGCAGTAGTCAACCGATGTTTCAGCTCATCAAAGCTCTTTTGGCACTCTTTAGTCCATCTAAATGGTACGTTCTTCCTCAGAAGCTTTGTTAGAGGGGCCGAGATCAGTGAAAACCCCTCGACAAACCTCCGGTAATATCCATCTAATCCAAGAAAACTCTGAATCTCTGCCACATTCCGTGGAGCTTCCCACTTCAGCACGGCCTCAATCCTACTCGGATCCACCTGAATACCCTCTCCAGTCACTATATGCCCTAAGAATATCACCTGATCTAGCCAAAATTTACACTTACTGAATTTAGCATACAACTGTCTCTGCCTCATAGTCTGTAAAACAATCCTCAAGTGTTCACTATGCTCCTGTCTGTTCCTCGAATACACCAAAATGTCATCAATAAAGACAATTACGAACTGATCCAGGTAGGGCTGAAAGACCTTATTCATCAAGGCCATCAAAGCTGCCGGGGCATTAGTCAACCCAAACGGCATCACCAGAAACTCGAAATGCCCATACCTGCTCCTAAAGGCACTCTTAGGTACATCAGCCTCGGCTATCTTCAACTGATAATACCCTAATCTCAAATCTAACTGATCAAATAGATCATCGATCCTAGGCAGTGGATACTTATTCTTCACTGTCACCCGATTCAACTGCCTATAATCAATGCACAGCCTCAAAGTTCCATCCTTTTTCTTCACAAATAAAACTGGAGCTCCCCACGGTGAGACACTGGGTCTAATGAAGCCCTTCTCTAATAACTCCTGTAGCTGAGCCTTCAGCTCCCTCAGTTCCACAGGTGCCATCCTATATAGAGGGATATGTTAGAGTAGTGCCCTAAAGGCAATCCCCTTTAGCGCTTTTTGTTCACAGTCATGTACAGACTTTATGAATAAATAAAGAAAGGCATGTCTCATTTATTTGATGTTCTTTATAAATTGATATTGATCTTTAATCAAATTAATGAAGTCCATGATATATGACATAGCATGAAGGAAATTATGATGTGATCATAATCCTGAGATTCCTATCATGTGCAATTATGTCGGTATCTAAATTTTCCTAGTTATAGGATTAATGAGATCGACATCATTAATCCCATGCACTAGCATATGTCATACTCCTTGATTGGATCAAGCAAGGATCTCGTAAACCGTAAATATGGGATATTTAGAGTTGACATGTGGATGCTTACTAATGGTAGTAAGTACATTGATGATTCGCTATGAGATCATCACATGGATTTAATGTCGCTGATAATCTCATAATAGCAATGGTGCAAGTATCCTTAGACTTGAGGTACTCAAGGATATCTTAGATATCGATCCTGCATTTGACTCCATTCCTCGTGGCCTTCCAGAGGTTACTCATAGGATGGTGCTTAGTACGCTTTGAGGTATTCAAGGTAATTGAGTAGCCAATAAAGGATTCATCACTACGTGAGAATGTAAGAGATACTCCTTTTGTCGGATCATTACTTTAAGTCTCGGCAGAAAGATGATTATGTCATGAAGAGTATCTTCATGGACATATAAAGTAATGAGTCCTCGACAGAACCGATTTCACTGGGCTAGACTTAGTCTAGTAAGAGTTGACATATTAGCCATACTCATAACCAAGTGGGGTATAGGATGATGAAAGGACGAATTGCACAAGAATTGTCTATGGAAGGGTTCGTGATCCGTTCGTGATGAATTCATCAAACCGATTACTTTTCGGTCAATTGGGGTCATGATGTGTTGCTAGATACCGCCATGACTTGCTCAGATTAATTGTTAATCTAAGTGGCCAACATAACCGAAACCTAAAGGGTCACACGATAAGAGTGTTTCGAGAATCAGAAAATAGTATTGGACCGAGTTCCAATTATGGAGAGCAATCGGATTAAATGGATCCCGATGAGATTGAAATATGTCCCGATGAGATCGCGACATCGATATTGCTAAGAAAGGTTTTCGGTGGTTTTTTCATGCCGGGGCCCGGTAGGACCGACCCCAGTGTGACTGGACCACTTCAGCAATATATATACATATATATATATGATTAATTAATTAATATATATATATATATGCTTGTAATGTGGAAGACAAAGGAAGATGGGAGAAGCTTCCATTTGAAGCTTAGTCATCACCTTTCATTAATTGTTAAAAGACAAAACAATAAAGGAAGAAAGATGAGAAAAGATGGTCGTATGACTTGGTTAAATAACAAGAAAAAAGAGTCTTTGCTGGTTTTTGAAGAAGTGTTCTTCGTGGGTGGAAAGAAGAGAAAAAGATTGAAAGGAAAATTTGTTTTCCTTCTCATTTCTCCATCGATTCTTCATCTTCTTCTTCAAGCTTTTGTCATCTCCTCCACGTTGATCCAAGCTCTCCAGGACAGAGGTAGGGTCTAGCAGCTCTTATTCTGTTCTAGCTATTCCCGGGTCAAAAGTGTTTGATCCGGTTAGGTTTTCTGATCTCTGCGTGGATACCTTTAGAGATAGTCTCTATTGGCTATTCAGGTTTGAGTTTTCATACCGACACCGAGATTCTGGGTTTCAGGAAGGTCCCGGGAATAAAAATTTTTGTTTTCCGCTGCTGGAACATGTGATGTTACTCCCGGGATTATCCTACAGTGGTATCAGAGCATCTGGTGTCGTGTATGAAGCTTTAACTGAAGCTAGATCATAAACCTTAATTGCTTGTGATGTTGTAGCATGCATTCTGTTCAGATTTCGAATTGCTATAGAGATAGGGTTTTCGAAATTTTTCTGCCCAGTATTGTTCATAACATGTTATAGAATATGTCTATGAATTTTCAGAATTTATCGATTTGATTTGATATAGTTTTGCTAATTAATTCCCTAAGGTTCCAGATGCTGTTTTGTGAAACACTCTGTGGACAGGCAGTAGTATAAAATCGAGAATAAATTCTAGAAATATCTTTTTCTGGATTTTCCTTCACCTACATGTCTCTAAGATGTTGGTGAATGTCTTTGAGCATGGAAATTGGATTTCAAGGTGATTGGATATTTATTCACGAATTTATTCTATGCTGTTGGGAATTTCTGTGCTGATGAACACAGTTTTTGAATCGGTTTTGTTATTATGGTTGACTGATTTTTTGATGTACTAAAATCCTGAAAATATTCAAGTAGCATGTTCTAAACATTTAGTAACCTATTTAATTTTCTCGGAATTTATTGAAAATTTTTCATTGATCATTTCGAGCAATGTACAGAAATGGACAGTTTTAGTGAAAATTGTTGGGACTGTTTTGCTTGGCTTGATTGAGTGTGCTTTTTCAGTTCCAATGCCTTGCACCATTTTTAATGTGATTAAAAATGTGTTATCTTAATGTAGTATGATTACCAAATTGAATTTCTTGAAGTTGCTTTTCCAAGAATTTTCGGATGCCTAAAAGATCACATTAGTGTCTCGTTAGTATATATCATTATCTTGTTTGTTTTGGCCGTCATAAATTTTGTGGCTTGTGCCGAAGTAATTTTGAGAAAGTATAGACTAGCTAGAGATGCTTAGGGTGAGAATTTGGGTGTTCTTAAATTGTTTGGATATTTATGAGTTTTGACTCATTTTAAGCTTTTCATGTATGGTTTGACCATATAAGGCATTCATGGATCAATGAATTGTTCATTGATACATCAATTTACAGATATTACCCTAGGTATGATGGTATTGTGAATTGGAATTGCATGGATTGAGGAATTAGCCGATTAGAGATTTTAGCAAATTTCCCTGGATAAGGCGACTTGTGTATGGAATAAGTCGACTTGTTCAAGGTCTTAGTATAAGTCGACTTGTAGCACATTACAAGGCGACTTGTACATCAAGGTAGTGTCATAAGTCGACTTGTATTATACAAGTCGACTTGTGTGTGGGCAGAAGCATAAGGTGACTTGCATTCGATGAAAGTCGACTTGTGACATGCTCAGGTTGGATGATGGATGATTATAAGGATTGATTCAATTTGATTGATGAAACCTAAATCATGTCATATAGTCATAGTGACTATGATCCTTCAGCTTGGAGTCTAGAGTTTCTAAATCCCTCCTCGGATATGAAAACTAACGATTCCATTAATATGGTAAGAACCAGAGTTCTTATAGGGATGGGTTGTTGGGTAAACCCAAGCTCACTCTATACGGATATGTTCGAACCATGAAAATACGATTTTCTGATTAATGGGTTGATTTTCACTGGAAGCGTTGGTTTGTTGAGTAAACTCAAGGTCAACGTGGACAGAGGTGAAATTGGGTAGCATACATCGGATGTATGCGCATCAAAGAGTTGATACCCAATGTAAGTGCATACATCAACAAGTTGATAGCACTGATCGATAGTTGTGTCTAAGATGTAATTGGTATATCTGATACCTCCCGAGACATAAGGTGGCTTGTTGGGTAAACCCAAGGTCATTCTCAATGTCGGTTATCGATGATGCAATTGGTATATTCGATACCTACCGATTGACCTAAGTTGTGGCTTGTTGGGTAAACCCAAGGTCATTCTTAGCAATATCGGATATCAGCCCACTAGGACATTATGTCACTTTGTTTCTTTGGATTCGTAATGAGGGCTATGGATTCTATGAAACTAGTGGGAGCTCTTTTTGCATATCATTCAAGTCCTTATGATTATGCAGCTATTCCTATTCTAACATTCTTCCTCTCTATCCGTGTAGGTTATTTGAAAATGTCGTCAAGTATGAATCTTCGCTCGCTTATGGATTCCAACAAGTTAACTGGACCGAATTTTCTTGACTGGTTAAGGAATCTGAGAATAATTCTCAGATCTGAAGATCTGGGATATATCCTAGATTTTCCACTTCCAGATGCACTCTTTGTCGATGCTTCGATGATGATCGAAGGCATATAGTAAGCATCTAAAGGATGTGACATGGCTACTTGCATCATGCTTGCCTCGATGTCACCAGAGTGCGAATAAAGATGAGTCCATGGATGCTCACACTATAGTATTTCATCTTAGGGAGTCGTTTGACGAGCAAGCCCGGTCCGAAAGGTTCGAGACCTCAAGGCTTCTCTTCACCATTAAAGATGGCTCGGGGACATCTGGCAGGCAAGACGCCTCGAAGATGAATGGCTATATTGAGAGATTGTCCATCTTAGGTTTTGCAATGGATCATGAGTTAAGTATAGACTTAATTACGGTTGGATTGTCCGACGCTTATGCACAGCCAGTGTTAAACTATCGGATGAACCAAATATCCACTACAATACCGAATGATCAATCTGCCAAGACAAATGAAAGGCACTATCAAGAGTGATAGTAAGCAAGTCTTGGTAGTAGCTTCTTCTTCTTCGTGTTCCAAGAAGAAAAGAACCCAAAGAAGAAGAAGGCAAAGAAACCAAAGGAAGCGCCATCAAGAAGAAGACCAAAGAAGTCGCCTGAAAGGAACTTGCTTCCATCATGGTAAAGATAGCCATCGGAGGCGCAATTGTAAAGTCTATTCGAGTCGCCGAAGGTAAGAAGGCATCGATGCCTCGACTACTTGTGTTTGTATGTCATTGAAGTTAATCATCATTCGATCACAACATTTGGGTATTTGATACTGGTTGTGGCTCACATATGTAATGATATGCAGGGGCCTCGTGACGAGGAGGCAACCATGAAGGGAGAAGTAGACCCACGTGTTGGAAATGGAGCAAGAGTTCTTGCATTAGCCGTAGGAACCTATGTTTTGTATCTCCTACTAGGCTTGTACCGAATTGGATGATTGTTATTTTGTACCGCTTTTGACAAAGAATATATTATCTTTTTGTCTAAATAGATTTGGATTCCATATGAATTTTAGTAGCAATGGTTGTTCTATCAATTCTAATGGAATGCTTTATGGAACTGGTACATTGTGCAATGGTATTTACATATTAGATATGTCTAATCCAATTTTAAATGTCAATGACACCAAACGGTATAAAAGAGATAATCTAAAGTCAACTTACTTATGGCATTGTCGACGGCCATATAAATGAGACACGATCGCTAAACTCCATAAGAGTGGCGCTTTAGGTCATTTGATTATGAATCATATGACACATGCGAATCTTGTTTATTAGGCAAGATGATTAAGTTACCCTTCAAGGGAAAGGGTGAACGAGCGATTGGAGAATTAGACCTAATACATTCAGATGTATGCGGTCCGATGTCCATCCATGCCAGAAGTGGTTGTCGTTACTTCATTACCTTTATCGATGATTATTCACGATATGGGTACTTGTATCTCGATGAGATACAATCAAGCGTTTGAAAAGTTCAAACAATTCAAAATGAAGTAGAAAACCAGCTTGGTAAAAGTATCAAGGCATTACGATCCGATCGTGGTGGAGAATACTTAGACCAACAGCCAGATTATCTCGTAGATAATGGGATATTATCTCAATGGACTCCTCCTTACACGCCGCAAAGACAATGGTGTGGTGAAAGGAGAAATCGAACCTTGTTGGACATGGTACGATCAATGATGGGTTTCGCAGTTACCAAAATCGTTTGGGGGTATGCGCTAGAGACAAATTGCTTACTTGTTAAACAGAGTTCCCTCTAAGACAGTTGATGTTACTCCATATGAGATGTGGACTAACGTAAAACCTTATCTTTCTCATCCGAAAGTATGGGGTTGTCACGCTTCGTGAAGCGGATTCAATCGATAAGCTTGAAACAAAGTCCGACAAGTGTTTGTTTGTAGGATATCCTAAAGAGACCATGGATATCAATTTACTTCTTTGAGAAACAAAAGGTGTTTGTTTCAAGCATGCCGCCTTTTTAGAGAAAGAGTTTCTTCTCCAAGACAAGGGGAGCAAAGTCGAACTTGAAGAAATTCAAGATGCTCAAACAAGAACAGATCAATCGCTCAACTCGAGACTGCCACTCATTCGGATGAAGTAATGCTCAACCTTCGTGACACACGGCTCAGAGGTTAAGTAGGATGCGCACTGCTCCTAGAGATATGGATTTCTCGTAAGTGAACAGAATGACGATTGCTCATAGAAGATGATGAGCCTGCTACCTATGAAGAGGTTCAAAAGTTCAGAGTCCAAAAATGGCTTGTGCCATGAAAGTTTAAATGGATTCCATGTACATAAACCAAGTATGGACTTTGGTTGATGCACCTGAAGGGATAAAACCTATAGGGTGCAAATGGGTTTTCAAGAAGAAAACCGACATGGATGGTAATGTGATTACCTACAAAGCAAGGCTTGTGGCCAAAGGATTTCGTCAAAGACAAGGAGTTGACTATGACGAGACCTTCAGTCCCGTAGCAATGCTCAAATCCATTATGATACTCCTAGCCATTGCCGCTCATTATGATTATGAGATATGGCAAATGGATGTGAAGATAGCTTTCCTTAACGGAAATCTGGCCGAGGATGTGTACATGACACAACCAGAGGGCTTCACTTCCAGAGATGGCGAAAAGGTATGCAAGCTTCAGAAATCCATCTATGGATTGAAGCAAGCATCCAGGAGTTGGAACATCCATTTTGATGAGTCAATCAAAGAGTTTGGTTTCTCACAAAATCCGGATGAGCATTGTGTGTACAAAAAGGTTAATGGGAATGCAATCGTTTTCCTTGTGTTGTATGTAGATGACATACTGTTACTCGGAAACGATGTCTCATTGATGCAATCAGTTAAAATTTGGTTGTCCAAGCAATTTGCGATGAAAGACCTTGGTGAAGCAACTTATATCTTTGGGATAAAGATCTATAGAGATAGATCAAAGAGGTTGCTTGGTCTTTCACAATCATCGTACATAGACAAGATGCTAAAGAGGTTTAGCATGGAGCAATCCAAGAGAGGGTTTCTTCCCATTACTCATGGGATAACACTCTCGAAATCTATGTGTCCTAAGACACAAGATGAGAGGATTCGCATGGATCAGATCCCGTATGCATCTGCAGTAGGATCGATCATATATGCTATGTTATGTACGAGGCCCGATGTATCGTATGCTCTGAGTTTCATGAGCAGATATCAATCGGATCCTGGTGAAGGTCACTGGGTGACTGTTAAGAATATCCTCAAGTACTTGCGAAGGACTAAGGATGTTTTCTTGATATATGGAGATGGAAATCTCCAAGTGAGCGGGCATACGGATGCCATTTTTCAATCTGACAAGGATGATTCCAGATCCCAGTCAGGTTATATTTTCACGCTAAACGGTAGAGCGGTCAGTTGGAAGAGTTCCAAACAAGAGACGACTGCTGATTCGATGACCGAGGCAGAGTACATTGTGCATCGAGGCGCAAAGGAAGTCGTTGGATCAAGTTCATTTCGTAACTTGGTGTGGTTCCTAGCTGTGATGGACCCATAAATTTGTATTGTGACAACAATGGGGCTATTGCTCAGGCAAAAGAACCGAGGTCTCACCAACGATCTAAACACGTACTCCGCAGATATCATCTGATTCGAGAGATCATTGCTAGAGGTGATGTCGCGATCGAGAGGATTCCCACAGAGCAGAACATTGCTGATCCGTTGACGAAGCCATTGTCACAGAAGAATTTTGATTCTCATGTACTCGCTTATGGTATTAGATACCAAGGCGATTGGCTTTAGGTCAAGTGGGAGATTGTTAGAGTAGTGCCCTAAAGGCAATCCCTTTAGCGCTTTTTGTTCACAAATCGTATGCATTTTATGAATAAATAAAGAAAGGCATGTTTCATTTATTTGATGTTCTTTATAAATTGATATTGATCTTTAATCAAATTAATGAAGTCCATGATATATGACATAGCATGAAGGAAATTATGATGTGATCATAATCATGAGATTCCTATCATGTGCAATTATGTCAAGATTCAAATTTTCCTAGTCATAGGATTAATGAGACCGACATCATTAATCCCATGCACTAAGATATGTCATACTCCTTGATTGGATCAAGCAAAGGATCTCGTAAACCGTAAATATGGGATATTTAGAGTTGACATGTGGATGCTTACTAACGGTAGTAAGTACATTGATGACACGCCATGAGATCATCACATGGATTTAATGTCGCGATAATCTCATCATAGCAATGGTGCAAGTATCCTTAGACTTGAGGTACTCAAGGATATCTTGATATTGATCCTGCATTTTGACTCCATTCCTTGTGGCCTTCCGAGGTTACTCATAGGATGGTGCTTGGGTACGCTTTGAGGTATTCAAGGTAATTGAGTAGCCAATAAAGGATTCATCACTTCGTGAGAATGTAAGAGATACTCGCCTCTTGTCAGATCATTACTTTAAGTCTCTCGGCGAGCATGATTATGTCATGAAGAGTGTCTTCATGGACATATAAAGTAATGAGTCCTCAGACAGGAACTGATTTCACTTGGGCTAGACTTAGTCTAATAAGAGTTGACATATTAGCCATACTCATAACCAAGTGGGGTATAGGATGATGAAAGGACGAATTGCACAGTAATTGTCTATGGAAGGGTTCGTGATCCGTTCGTGATGAATTCATCAAACCGATTACTTTCCGGTCAATTGGGGTCATGATGTGTTGCTAGATACCGCCATGACTTGCTCAGATTAATTGTTAATCTAAGTGGCCAACATAACCGAAAACCTAAAGTGGTCGCACGATAAGAGTGTTTGAGAGAATCAGAAATAGTATTGGACCGAGTTCCAATTATGGAGAGCAATGGATTAAATGGATCCCGATGAGATTGGGATATGTCCCGATGAGATCGTGACATCGATATTGCTAAGAAAGGTTTTCGGTGGTTTTTCCATGCAGGGGCCGGTAGGACCGACCCAGTGTGGTGACCGGACCACTTCAAAGATATATATACATATATATATATGATTAATTAATTAAATAATTAATTAATATATATATATATATGCTTGTAACGTGGAAGACAAAGGAAGATGGGAGAAGCTTCCATTTGGAAGCTTAGTCATCACCTTTCATTAATTGTTAAAAGACAAAAACAATAAAGGAAGAAAGATGAGAAAAGATGGTCGTATGACTTGGTTAAATAACAAGAAAAAAGAGTCTTTGCTGGTTTTTGAAGAAGTGTTCTTCGTGGGTGGAAAGAAGAGAAAAAGATTGAAAGGAAAATTTGTTTTCCTTCTCATTTCTCCATCGATTCTTCATCTTCTTCTTCAAGCTGGGTTTCGGGAAGGTCCTGGGAATAAAAATTTTTGTTTTCCGCTGCTGGAACATGTGATGTTCCTCCCGGGATTATCCTACAGGATAGATATAGGAGCAATACCTGGAACGAGGTCAATGGTAAACTCTGTCTCCTGATCCGGCGGCAAACCCGATAACTCATCAGGAAATACATCTAGAAATTTCCTAACTACGGGAATATCCTGAAGCCTCTACTCAACTCTGGTGTCAATCATATGAGCCAGATAGGCCTCACAGCCTCCCTGCATCAATCTCAGGGCACTCAGAAAAGAGATCATCCGGGCTGGCACTACCTGACTAACTCCTCTGAACACTGCTCTAGGCTGACCAGGAGACTCTAATACGACCTCCTTGGTGTAGCAGTCCATGAGGGGCCCTATGTGCAGTAAGTCAGTCCATCCCCAAAATCACATCTATCTCTCAAGGTAACACTATCAGTCCCGCCTCAACTCGCCTCGATCAATCACAATCGAACACCCCTTGCAGACTTCTCCTAATGCAGTAGTGCTATCTAGAGGTTTACTCACCTCTAACTCATACTGTAACCTCTCCCTATCCCCATGCATTCTACATGCCAAATGCGGTGCGATGAATGAGTGTGTGGATCCTGGATCTAGCAGTGCAAAAGCTTCAAAGCCAGAAATAAGAAACGCACCTGCTACTACATCTGGGGAATCCTGAGCCTCCTGCCTGGTCATAGCATAGACCCTAGCCTAGGACTGGGGTCGGCTGCCCCATCCCTCAGTCCGCACAAAAGAGCCTTCAGCTCTACCTCGGCCTCTTCCTCGTCCCCTCTGCCCGGATCCACCCACCCTACTCTGCTGCACAGTAGTGTTGCTCCCTAATTGCCCACTGACAGCAGACTGAACTCCTAAAGTAGCGGGGCAATCCCTGACATGATGCTCCATCGAACCGCATCTAAGGCAGGCTCTCGTCAACCACCGACACTCCCCACTACGTCTCCTCTCACAATGCTCACACACTGGAGGTAGCTGCCCTGAACCTCTGCCACTACCACTGCCAGTCTATAAAAATCTTCCTCTCTGCCCAAAACTAGACTATCTAGATCCTCCCGGAGACCTGAAGGTCCTGTTCTGGCGTTTATTGAAACTCCTGCCAGAACTGCCCTGACTGTCACTCACTCTCTTCCCTCTGGACCCCATCTCAGACTGTCTTTGTCTCATTAGCTGCTCCACTCGCAGTGCAGTAGCCCTCAACTCAATAAAAGTGCCCATGTCTGATCGGGCTAATCGGGTACGGATCTCTGTATTGAGGCCATTCTCGAACCTCCGACACTTATCAGCCTCAGTAGGAATCATAACAGTCGCATAATCCATCAACTCATTGAATTTCACTTCATATTCGACCACAAACATCCTTCCTTGTTTCAACTCTAGGAACTCTTGCATCTTCATATCAAGATAGACCTTGGGCATGTAATTATCCCTGAAGGCCCTAAAAAAGTCATCCCATGTCAACAAGCAAGGTCTGGTGGTACTGCCCGGAATAGTCTTCCACCACTTATAATCTGGCCCCTACAGAAGAGATACTTTATAATCGAACCTCTCATCAGGTTCGCAGTCCATCTGGTCGAAGACTCTCTCAGTCCTCTCTAGCCATCCTCACCTCACGGGATCTGTCTCGCCATAGAAGTCATGTTCTCGCCACGCAACAAATCATATCTCCTCTCCTGTCTCACGGGGACTCTAGGAAGTAACTCCTCCGATCGAGGCATAGAGGACTCTCTACTTGCTCCGACCGATCCTTGGTCAGCTAGTTGTTCGACCTGATCACCTAAGGCGGATGACCTAGAACAAAACAAGAATTCCGATCAATTTCTGCATTTCTGTAAAATTCACACCTAAATATTTGACTAATCCCAAAAGATGCCAGATCATGCTCTGATACCACCTAATGTAGCACCCTCTTACCGTAGAGTACCCGCCGGAACACCCGTAGGTCATTCCGGTACATATCCTACAATAAGAGAGAACTATAGACAAACAATTCTAAACTACATATGGCATCATAATAATAAAACAGTAATATGAAATTGAAACTTTTTAAAACCAAACTGTGTTCCATTTCATTTCATCAAACTCAGCAATTTATACAATCTAGTGTTCTCGATCAGACCTCACTCTGAACACTTAACCCAAAAATACTATATACAACAAGACAAAAATAGCAGTCCTAACTAGGTCATCAAAAAATAAATCCCAGCTGACCGACCTTTGAGCCATAGCCTCTCTCGCCAATCTGATCTACGCGGCTCTACAGTCTCTCGGGAGCTATCATTCTACTCTCGATCTTGAAAAATATGTTGCAATTTTGGGTGAGTTTGCGAACTTAGTGAGGAACCATCATCAATGGTTCGCCCAACTCATGCATCACATAAACAAACTACAGAGTCAATTCAATAACACAAGCAAAAGAAACACATCACAATTGTCTCAGGCACTTTTGCCTTTTTCCAGTTCAAGTATTCAGTCAGTTAAATATGTATGCAATGCATATGTGACACTTTTCCAGTTTATTACAGTGTTGTGACCGAGCGCTTAACGAAGAAACAAGATGCAGAGAGACGTGTCAGGGGTAGGAGAGCCCTTCTCCCTTTGAGCTCGAGGCTCTTTTTTCAGTATCAGTGGCGACTCTGGTCACAACTGTTATTATCCATTTATTGGGAGTTACAATATGCCATTGCATAGGTCATCACAAACTTGGAACGAAACATATAGTGACATGCATTTTGAAGCTCAATCGATATCCATATTATGTTGTGACATTTGTGGGGTTAACCATTACAATCATAAATGTCAGGTAGCAAACCATACATAGGAGCATCCATATTACATGTGAAACTAGTCTCAGAATACACCATATGAGAATACTTATAAGTCATAGTGGAGTAACCCTTACGCTGATGGATGGAATGATTACAATGCAGCTAAATATTTATAAACAATAGTAGCAAAAAGAAGATCATATACATATAATAAAGGAATAAATTGCTAAAAGTGAAGCTAGCCACCATAAATTCGAAGAGAGATTTTATTCACCTGAATACATTTAGATGAATACAACATATTACTTGAGCTTATTAACACTTGAGAGTGAAGAGGAGACAAAGATCGACTTCATGAATGAAGTTGCATTTCAAGAAGACGATGAGGTAAATGTTTCTTTAGAATAGAAAGAAGAACAAATGACAAAGATGAATGAGAAAGAAGAAGAGGAGGAAACCTTTGTCCTGGAAGATAAAAGTAGAAGAGTGGACAAAGGTGATTGAGGAAAAACAAGAGAAGGAGCCAAACAATGAAATTATTAATGAATTGTTAGTAGTCATCATGAGTGCGGATGGTTCCCACTTCCCACAAGACAAAAAATTTTAATCAACCGAAGATTCAGGAAGTTTGATTATTCCTTATTTTATTAACAATTTGTTATCAAAAAGGGCATTAATAAGGTCAATTGGATTTCATAATTTGAAAATTTATGTACTTATTATTATCTTATAATATGTTCATTATCTGCATACTACTAAATCGATATGTAGAGAAATGAGTGGAAGCAAGCCACTAATTATAGACGCATGTTGATAGTAAATATGAAGGGTGTGACCCGGTACCACATTAGGCCTATAACAATCGCCGTATAATTGGGCTAAAGACACTCACGATATCCTTAATCCAACTATGCAAAACTAACTGAATATCTTTTTTTTATAACTTGGGCAACACAACAACTGTGTCTTAAAGTTATTTATAAAACACAAGGCAATCAAAAGTTATATTACAAAATCATAAAGCATATCTACATAAACATTGTTCATAAGCCACTAGACAACAAAAGTACAAAATAAGAAACTACCCACGTGTGGTAATACCTCGAAAATGTCAAAAGACCACACAATCCACTTAGAGTTTCAAACTCATTAAATTAACCTGCATGGTTGGAAAGTGAAGGGATTGAGTGCATTATGTACCCAGTGAGCAGGAAAAACATATAACACGAATAGGACTCAATACACACCAAGACAGATAACCTATAAAGTGAAAACAACTCGTACAATCACATAGGCCTAGCCTATGATGCAATGCCTACTGGTTAGGAACCATATAGGCCAAGCCTATTAATTCACTCGTACAATGAACATAGGTTCCAGTTCCATTTCCAGTACACAAAGCATAAAAGAATCGTATGTATACATCAAATCTCGTCAGAAAATAATTATTAGAATACGTCAAAACAATCATGTGTGACACCACTGGTCGGACAAACTAATGTTCACACCCACCGATCCTCGGTGTTGGCTCAACTTTCATTCGTGGTGAGTCGACAAGAGTGTCATGACCCTAGGTGATGACCTCGGTGGTGTCCAGACCCTAAGTGTGGAATCACCCTTGAGTCCTACAGAAAGGTGTCGATAGGTGACTCAACTTTCATGTACCAGCGTTAAGGGTATGGGAGTCGCTTAATCAGTTGTGCCCAGCACACGATTGGCCAATCGTTTCCTCACCAATCAAAAAAATCATATACAAAATTAAGTACAAAAATCAAGTAAGGCACCATGCCTTTATTTATCAATCCAACCAATGAAATGAAATCATACTATGGCTCTAAGGCAAAAGAGAATAAATACATATAGAATACATAACTCGATTATGCATTTGAAAATTCCAAAACACTTATTTATGCAATAAAAGTCATCTTTTAAAATCCAAATGCAAAGTTGATCAAAAATGTAGTTTCATAAAATAAAGCATTATTCTTTACACTTTAAACACATATTTATTAAAAACAATAACATTTCTCAAAATATGTAATAAAAAAATATCAATTTCAAAAACCATGTTGAAACATTATTTCATAAAATAAAAGTTATCTTTTGTACTTCAAATGCATAGTTGTTCAAAATAATGACGTTTATTAAATGCCTAAACATATTAGCATCCATTTGAAATTCAATTCTACCATACGTTGTCTAGGTTCAAAATTCCCATACCAGTCATCATACTTGTCTTAGGATGTTCTAATCCTATATGAGAAATACGGTTTCCTTAACTTACCTCTAAAGAAGGTATGCACTCTCTTAGCTTCAACAATCCTAGGTACAAGCTCCTTGATTCACAGCTCCTGAGCCTTTATACATAAAAAAGATATATAAAGAAATTACTACCTAAACATAAATTTCATGTTTGTACACCCTCACATAAGTGTATAAAACACAATATATCTTCCTATAAGCTATGGAATCTAACTATTAAACTTCCCACAAGGTTACTTCCTTACTATTCATGTTAGCTTTTCTTTTGCATTTTCTAAGGCATTTAATGCCTTTAATCCCATACTTACTTATGTTCAAAACATAATTAAGCACATCTTTATCTAAGCACATTAGGCCTTTACTTGTCAATCTAAGAAACAATTCAAGTTCACTCTAAGTAAACATAAAAGTGTTTTCCAATGCATACCGTTATAAAGCCTTAAATCCTAAGTCAAGTTTACTTAAACTTTTTATCAAACACCTAATGTGCACGATTTTCAAGTCATATTTTCAAGACTTTATCATAATAATTCATGCTCCTATTATGTCATATAATAACACTTCCAATGAATGACACATTCCACCACTTCATTCAAACCAATTTCCTTCATTTAAACTACATTTTATCAATTGTACATCTCATTACATTAATCCACCTCTTCTCCATCATTTCGACCTAAACTTAACCAACACACATCTTCTTCATTTTTCATCATCAATTCACACCATAAATTTATAATTATCACCATAGAATTCATTTAGACCATCAATTTCAAAAGATATTCAAAAATTCACAAAGTTTCACCTAAAGGGGACAATTTCGGTTTTGACTTAAAGAACCCTCTCCATGACACATTTCATTCATCTAAACCATGTTTCATGCATATTTGAGCATGGAGAACAACATATCTTAACACCAAACTCAAAATCATAATGTTGAGAGAGATGAGACAAAATTTACCTAAACCTTCCTTTGATAGTATCTTCAAATCCTTTGCGATTTTCTCAAATCTAATGATAGATTTGAGTTCCTTGACCGCAAATTAGCTTAGAGCACCTTGATTGAGGTTGAAGAATCAAAAACTTGGTAGAAAAATAAGTGATGGCCGAAACCCTCCTTCTTCTCCTCTCTTCTCCTTTCTTCTTCTTTCTTTTAATTAAAACTAAGTGTTTTAACGTCCAAATAATGGGTTGCACGGCCACACCATGAAGAAGGGTCTAGAATTTGACTCTTCTTTGGTCAAACATGGTGAATTTACCATTTTGCCCTTATGTTGTATGAAATTACCATTTCACCCTCCAAACTTTCCTAAATATGCAATTAAGCCCAAAGTTTAGGAATCTCCAAAAATTTTATTTTTATTTTGGTCCTTGGACTTTTGGAAATAATAACTAAGCCCCTTAATTTTATAAAATTATATATTGGTCCTCCAAGAATTGAAAAATTACGTTTAAGTCCTTTGACTTTTAACAATTTGCAATTAAGCCCTTATGTACATCAACTTTTCCAATTAGGCTTTCTATGTGTCCAATAAGTCTATAAATCTTGTCTAATCACCTCTAAGGCATTATAACACATTTAACTTAACCAACATGGTTATATCCATCCAATGGACTCGATTTTACACACTTAGAAGCTTATATGTTAGAAATCTCTAAGATTTCGAATACTGAAAAACTCTAAGTTTATGTAAGGGCATCTAACATTATAAATCATTACATATATATCCAAAGGACTTAAATACATCTTTGAACTCATATAAAACCATGTATATATCAATATACAGTAGCATCTCGAAGTACAGACCAATACAAAAGGGCTTAAAGAATTCGGAGTTATAAAGGGTGCATCGAGCTAATGACAATAAATAAGTGCTGCTTGATAATTGAATTCAAATTCTAAATTATATTAGATTCGAGTAATTCGAGTAGAGTAATGTATTCTAGGAATAATAACCCCTTTTTTAATCATAATCCAACAAAACTCTTGGACTCCCAAATTTGGAGTATCCTATGGGATTTTTTTTGCAGATTGGATTCAGTTACTCTGGAAAAATTAGGAGATTTTCTAGAAGAAATACAGGATTCTGCTTCTAAGGGCAACATGCTATGGGGTGGTGGTCCCGCTTATGAGGTCAAATCAATACTTTGACCATAGACCAATTCCACTTTTATTGGGAAGTATTGAATACACCCACAACTCTAAGTTTCATGGTACTCCTACCAAGAGACTTGTCAAATAATTCAATGGTGGTGAACTAAATGGAGTCAGTTATAGTGATCCTGCTACTGTGAAAAAATATGTTAGACATGCTCAATTGGGTGAAATTTTTTAATTGGATCATGCTAGACTTATGATTGAGAGAGTCTTGGATTGAATAGCAAAACAAAATAATTCCATTTTGACCATTATTATGATATTCAATATATCAATAGGATTGGATATATAGTCAAAATGGATGGTTTTATGTCTATTACCCGTTCTTCCTCCCGAGTTGAGACCGATCATTCAAATAGATGGGGGGAAACTAATGAATTCTGATATTAATGAACTTTTCAAGGCGTAGCATTGGAACTGCTATGTAGGCTTTTGTTTACCGAGGGTTCGATTCCCTCTCTTTCCGCACTTTCACCTAACTTATCAACGTTACTACCCGCAATGTATCAAATCACATAACAATAACAATAATAATAATCATAATAATAATAATAATAGTAGTAGTAGTAGTAATAATAATAATAATAATAATAATAATAATAATAATAATATTATTATTATTATTATTATTATTATTATTATTATTATTATTATTATTATTATTATTATTATTATTATTATTATTATTATTATTATTATTATTATTATTATTATTATTATTATTATTATTATTATTATTATTATTATTATTATTATTATTATTATTATTATTATTATTATTATTATTATTATTATTATTATTATTATTATTATTATTATTATTATTATTATTATTATTACTACTACTACTACTACTACTACTACTACTACTACTACTACTACTACTACTATTATTATTATGATCATCATCGTCATTGTTATCGTCGTTGTCGTCATCATTATATTTTCTTTTATCTTTTATCCCTTTTGTTTATATTTTTACAAGGATGGATGTATCTAATATTGGATGGACATCAAATTAAAACTCTGTAATCCCTATTATTCAGGGAAGTACTAATTTCGACCCTTTCTTACTTTTTGTGTTTAATTGTTATTTTATTTTGAAATACTTCAATTGTATACACTAAGGACAATGTACAATTTTAAGTGTGAGGAAAGGATTTTTTAAGTTTATTATAATTTTTTATTAAATATTATTGTTGGCCTCGAAAATTTTTTCATTGAAGTTAAGCATGATTTAAATAATTTTTGAGGTTCTAATAGATTATGTTGGGATCCCATTTCCGGAACCCAACTGCATAAATTTAACACTTTCACTCTTGCTCTGATACCACCTATGTTGGGACCCGATCTGAGAACCAGACCCCAACCGAAACAAACAGAAACACAGATCGAAAAACGAATCGAATTCTTAATGAGCCATAGAAAAATCAAGAGGCTCGGATTTACAAAATTTCAGAAATAAAGAAACAAAACGGATCAATCAACCACAAATGTTGGATCCCGTTTCTGGAACCCAACCTCAGAATCATAACTCGAACACATGTACAAAACGTGAACAAAATTATACTTGACGAAAGCGAAAGAAATCGAAAGCGAAATGAATTGGCTCGGAATCAAAGAAAACATATCGCTGAAGGACAAAACCTTAACTCCGACATCCGAAAACAAATCCTTTGGAAAACATCGCGTTGGAGACCCTAAGACTAAACCAATCCGAAACCGGTATATTTTTTTTCATTCTTTCTTTCATGTTTATTCCTTTCATCTTTTTCAAACTTATTCATTATATACAATTCGAAACTCAATTTTCCTCAATCAAAACTCAAATCATAATATTCGTCTTATACAATTATACATATCCCATAATTTCTTTTTCCATAAAATCTCATGCATGACAATCAGCCATACACAAAAAGCACTTCAATATCCAAGGTACATTCACAATTCGATTCTATACATAATTCCATAATTCACTTTTCCATTCTATAAAAAAATCCATAATTCAATTTCATCATGAAGTACATGCTTACTAAACCTTAATGGCATTCCAAGCCATGTTACAACATCAATATCAAAATCCAAAATGCACAAAATAGAAAAAACCCAAAATTCTCAACATGTCTGAAATCTGAATCTTGCAACAAATTAACTTAAAAGCCAATCATACACATAACGGACGGATGTCTAGACTTTCTTTCATCCGATCTCCATCTTGATACCTGGAGATGGCGATGAAAGGGGGGGTGAGCTTTACAGCTCGTGGATACACGTTTATAATAAAGATAAGCAAAAACCTTGAAAATAGTTCACTTGTCTTAGAAAACTTTCATGGAGTTTATAAAACACATGTTTTCTAGGCTTTCAGCCAAAATCTATAAGTTACAAATCATGAATGCTTCAAACTTGATCAAACATAACATGAGCACATAACACAATAGAATGGTTTGGGTAAGTCCAAATTCATGACGCACTACACATTTCCATTGAAATGGTCCTGTGTAGTTGTAGTTTCTTGAGGGAGTCCCTGAGGGAGCTCCATGCCACTAGCGGGCAGGCGGGAGAAGCCTATACATAGGTCAACGTGCACATGACGGTTCTTGAGAGACTACCACAAACCCACTTAACACATAGATTTCAAAATCTTGTAACTTGTTGCCCAAAATGGCACTTGTCTTGAAAACTTGCTTATCATATGTTTGATGTACATCTTGCAAACAATTTCTTGAAAACAGGATTTCATAACATGCATCTTTTTCAAAATATCACTCAAATCATGTAACAATATATATCATGTTTCACAAATCATTCATAAATAATAATGCAGCACTTATGATGCAATTGAAATCAGAAAACTTCTTTGATTAAAAGAAAATAGTAGTAGCTTATTTAAATTATAAACATGTACCCACCTGAATTCCTTGCTTGGAAACATGCTTAAAAGATGCCTCTCCTCTTGATCCTCTTGCCTTTCTTGATTTCTTGATTTGGCTTCAAATTCTTCAAAGATCTTCAAACCTTAGCTTTCTCCTCTTTTCTTCTTCTTCCACGGCTTCCTCTCTTCTTCTTTTTTCATTCCTCATTTCCTTCTTCTAATTCACACTCTTAATGAGTAGGCAATGTCCATTTTGCCCTCCAATATAAGCCTTATGTCTTATAACCTTAAGTGTCATGCCCAATTTGCCCTTATATAATCTTATAATTTTAATAATTCAATTCAGAAATTGAAAATCTTAGGGAATGAATTGAAGTTCGATCCCTTCAGATAACTTGTAGTCCCATGTCTCGAATTTATTTACAAACAGGAATCAACTTAATTAGATCTCTACAGCTCAAGATATCATCAAAATACTGAACCATGCCCAAAAAAATATCTAACTCACTTTGATTAAATCAATCTCTTTCAATTTAATCTCAGAACAATCATAATTTCCCATCATGATGTAGGTAATTGTCTTAGGAATCCAAAGCTTCGAAAACTAAATCAATCGGATGTCGGACGAAGAAATTATAAGCAAAAGATCGAAAAAGAGGTCGGATTGGGAACGAAATAACATAAACAGAAGGAGTCAAAATGGCATACAAATAACCGACATTTTCAAAATTCATAACTCTGGATCCTGAACTCCAAATTTGACAAATTTGGTATCAAAATAAAGTTCAAAGGAAGCTCTACAACTTCCATGGAAAACTCACAAATCAATTACATCTCAAACGGGCTCACAAACCAATCAAACTTTCTGTCTATATAAATATCTTCCTAAACAATCACATAACTTCCAAAATTTCTATCTTTCAACTCCTAGGTCCAAACATGTCATATTTTATATCAATGTAAAGATCAAATCAAAATCTTCAACTTTTATGAAGCACTTAAAGACCAAAATTCAACCTCTAGCTAGGTCAATTTTTCAGTCAAAGTTTCTGCCAGAATTTATCATCCTAAAACAACATCCAAACTTCCAAATTTCATATCTTCCAAATTCCACAACCAGAAATAACATATTATACATCATTGAAAAGCTAGAAAAATCTTCTATGACTTTCATATAGATCACTTAACTTAATTCAGACCACATCGATACATAATTTGCCTCAAATCACATTACACCTGAATGTACACTTATGGAAATTTTCACAAAACAAAGCAAATTAATACTCAACTTTGACTGATCATAACTTTCACTCCCAATATCGAAAAATATCAAACTTTGTGGCGACAAAAAGCTCTCAACAAAAACTACAAGTTTCATGAAGATCATTTTCTCAAATTATGCTTAAATCAAAAAGTCAACTCTCTACTCCAAAAAGTCAAACCTTCTCAATTCTTCATATTCTCACACTTTTTCTCTTTATTTCTTGATTTTTAACTTCCATTTAAAACAATGTATTCACTATCAATTTCATTTAAACTCAAAACCACACTTTAGACCATAATTAATCATAATCATTAATAACCTATCATAATCTCATATAACAATTCACATTCTTGAATTGTCTTTTTCTTTGCACCTGAATAATTCACCACAAATTCCTCATCTAATGTAGTGTTGGGACCCGATCCGGAGACCGGCGCCCCAACCCAAAAACGGAAGACGAAACGAATCACAAAGAGGTGGAACGAATAAACGATTGATCACAAAGCGAAACAAATCATTAACGAATCGAAAGCCAACTTGGAAGCGAAGCATACAAACAAAGTCAAATCGAATTGGCTCGGAGGCAAACCAAACAAACGATCACGAATCACAAATCGAATCAAGCATTCGAACTGAAATACAAGTACCGACATCCGTGAACAAAATCTTAGAAATCACTGTCGCGTTGGAAACCTTAAGACATTCTAAATCCGGTATAAATTTTTTTCCTTTTTCTTTTCTTTCTTTCTTATTCCTTTCCTTTTCATTTCTTTCATAACCAAACTCAATCCAAAATACATTCACATACAATCGCACTATCCATGTGCAATACCATAACTCAATAGCCTTATCCAAATCTCAAACCACAATACCTTATCATACTCATAATCATATACACATCCCATACATAACTTAAAACAATGCATAATTCCAGAAATCCATACACCTTATACTCATCAGATACACAATTTCATAAATCACACTTTATACAAATCATAGTGGCATTTTCAAGCCTTATACATTACCCATAACCCTAAACCAAAGTACACAATATACAACAATTCTAGACTTCTCAGCAACCATTTAACTTACCAATAATACATTATAAACACATGCAAATAGAAATCTTCATTTTCTTTCACCCAATCTTCTTCTCATCACCGTGGATGGAATGAAGGGGTGAGCTTTACAACTCGGGTAACAGTTTATAACAAAATATAAGCAAAACCCTTGAAATTCTTTTTATTTTCTGGTCTTAGAAAACATTGCTTTGAAATCCAGTAAAGCACATTTTCCAAAAGTTCTTTCCTTCTTTGTATTCAAAATCGCAATTTAGAAAACATATGATTTTTAGGCTTTCAGCCATAAACCCATAAGTTTATAAAACATGAATGCATCAACTTGACAATTCATAGATGCAATGGCAATCACATACGCAATGCACAACAACACATGGCTCGAGAGTTCCGTAAACACAACGGATAAACCGAAGTTTATATCTTAAACTATCCGAGTCCTATTTCTCAGGATCTCGTGGCCTCAAGCGGGCAGCCGGGAGAAGGCTATAATTTTCCATACGTCGACGTGCACGTGACTATCCATCCGTAACTCTCTCGCCCACACAAAAGCATATAAGCAATGCTCAAGATCATTTATCAAAATGATATGCTTCCATTTTCTTTTCTTCTTTCCATTCAAATCACAATGCCATGGCACACTCCAATGGCATAACATTATCACATCAATAAACATATTCAATCTCAATTCAACAATGTAATCACGTATGGATCAACATCAGAACAATGAATGCAAGTGATTTCTTTAAGACATAAATCAACATATGCAGGTTCATAAAGCCCATTATTCAATTTTATTTTATTTTATTAATATTATTATTTTATAAATCTTGTATTTTCTTAAAACATTCAAAACATTTTCATAACTTATCAAATTCGTCGAAAATAACGAATTTAACAATTTACGAAATTTCTTAAATCCAAATCACGGAAATAAATTTCAAAATCTTTCTTCATTTCTCAATTCATTTTAAAACTCGTAACCATTTTCCAAAAATATTCGGGAACAATAAAATTCAATACTTTCTCAATTTTTCAATCAATCTCCCAAATCATTTGAAGACAAGAAATTGGGCCTTTGTGTCATTTTTCGAAACTTCAGAAATTTTCTTAATTTATCAAACATTTAAAACTTGTATAAATTCTTAAAACAGTTTCTAAAACCATTTCAAACACCTTTCGAAAATTGTACTTTTCAACATTTAAATAAACCTTATTTTTTTAAACAATTTCAAATGCATTTCGGAAATCACACTTTGTCAAACATTTTTATAAACAAGTTTGGAAATCGTAACCCTTTTCAAACACTTGTATAAACAATGTCGGAAATCATAATTTTTCAAATACTTTTTATAAACATTAGACATTCGGAAATCATAAATTTTCAAACATTTGCATAAACCATTTTCTAGACAATTTCAAAACATTTTTAGGAATCAAAACTTTCAAATATTTCCATAAACAATATTTTCTATACACTTCGGAATTTATGCGAAAATCACAAGTTTTCAAATTTTTACATAAAACCATATTTTATAAAAGCTCTTAAAACTAGTCGGAAATCATAATTTTTCAAACCTTTATCATATTCAAGCTCAATATCATTTATTGAATGCTCTTTCTTTCGAATATACGAAATGCCATGGAATCTTTCGAGGCATAACACAAATGTATTTTGCAATTCATCAAAAGCTCATGTATGGAATCAATGATGATTTTTCAAATCATTCACACAATGATGCAACACTTATGATGCAATTGAAATCAGAAAATCTCTTTATTTAAAGAAAGCAGTAGTGGCTTATAAATTCTATTATAAATAGGTACCCACCTCGATTCGATGCTAGAAAGTTGTTCTTAGCTGCAATTTGTCCATTGGTTCCTTCTTTCTTCCAATTTAACTTCACCTAAAGCAATTTCACCCAAATTCAACATCATAAATAACTTAATCCTCAAATTGAACTTAGAAAACATAATTCCCTCATATATTCAAGCTTTCTAAATTACAAATTTCTAAAAGCCCCAAATTCTAAATTTGGGCATAAACCATAATTCTCAAAATCCCAAATTAAACCCATCATACTTAGCAATCATCAAAATTGACTTCATATTCCACAAACCCATACCATTTTCCATATTTCTAAACCATAAATCGAAGAAAAGCTCAAAGCTCAACTTTTCTCTTACCTCAAACTTTTCACCATTTTCGGTTTATTAGGCTTGGAAGGCTCTCTCTCCTCCCATCTTTTTCCTTCATGAATCAACGAAAAACTGAGCTTGAACCCCCAAAAATCCGAAACCCTAAGCTCTCCCTTCTTTCTTCTCCGAAGTTTGCTCTCCCTTCTCTCTTCTCTCTTATTTTCTTAAGTCTTTCATTTCTGTGCTTCCTTATGCCTTATACGACAGCCACTGTCTTTTATATTGCCATGTCATTTAATGAATGGGGAATGACCCATATGTCCCTCCATTTAAACCTATAAACTTAACCCCTTTAAGTAAACTTCCGAAATTGCCCCTTCCTTTTTGCCTTAAAAACTTTAGAGAAATGTCCCTCTATGTCTTACGAATCCATCGCTTCAAAAATCAGATCGATTGGAGCTCTATAGCTTAAGATATCTTAAAAATACTGAAGTCTGTTCTTCATACTCGAGGCTGAACATTACACCTAACTTCCGACCCGAATTTGGAAGTCTTAGAGGCTACATTGTCGATCAGCTCCTTCATAACATTTTTAGCCCCATGTCTCTATTTTCATTTGCAAAAAGAATCAAATCGATCGGAGTTCTACCGATCGAGATATCTCTAAAATACTGAACACTGTCCAAACTTTTATAACCAATCAGTTCACGAAAATCCGAGCTATCTTTCTCCATTTAATTCCAAAAATGATATATGTAGTATGAAAAGATAGAAAAATGTCTTAGGAATTCAACGCTTCAAAAATCGACTCAATCGGAGGTCTACACAAAAAGTTATGGCCAAAAGAAGGAAGAGGGGTCAAAAACACAAAAGCAGACGATGATGTCAGCACAGACGCAAGTTCGTCTGTGATGACGTCAACACAGACGCAAAATTTGTGCGTGGTGACGTCAAGACAGACGCAAAATTTATCTGTGGTGACGTCAAGACAAACGCAAAAATTGCGTCAGGTGACATTAGCACAGACGCAAAAATTCGTCTCAGGTGACGTCAAGACAGACATAAAACTGCGTCGTGATGACATCAGCACAGACGCAAAATTTCGTCTGTGATGACGTCAGCACAGACGCAAAATTTCGTCTGACCCCCTTCTCCAGAACATCCACACTTAGAAAGATCATAACTTTCTACTCAGAACTCCAAATTAGACACGGTTTGATTCGTTGGAAAGCTAAGAGAAAAATCTACAACTTTCCAGAAGGAAATTTGCCAAAATCTATCTTTATCAATCCCAGAATTGCCCCTAAAGTCAGAAGATAAGACTTTCATTCCTGCACCAACACTGCACCCAATTCTTAACTTCATGACAATATTTGAGACTCTTAGGCACAAAATTGAAATTCGATGTCTTCTTATAAAATGTAGCCATATGTCTCTAGTTTAATCCAAATTAAGAATCATCTCGTTTGGATTACTAGAGAAAACGTTATGGTTAAAATACTGAAGCATATTCAGTGAACATTTTTCAGATCACTACCAATCTTGTCTCCAAATCTTTCCCTATCACAACTCATACCAAAATCACTCTTTCTCCTCTCTTGTCCAATATTTTCATGCTTTATATCAATGGAAAGATAAAACAACCTCTACAATGTTCATAAAGAACTCCAAAGTAACTTCACCCTCTAGTTAAGTCAATTTTTCAATCAAAGTTTCTACTTTTAGCAATCACCTAAGCAATATCCAAACTTCAATTTATCATAACTTCTTGCCCCGATATCGAAAAATTGTATACTTTATGGCGTTAGAAAGCTGGCAACATGAACTACAACTTTCATTAAGACCACTTTGGCCAAATATATCTAGATCAGTACAGATTTGCCATTGAAGTTTCTAAACCCCATTCTAACACATCAACTTCACATATCAACACATCACCACAAGCTCTTCAACTAATTCCTCTCAAACACAAAACACACAAATCTATACACAATTGATATTCTTACACAATTGATCTTTCATATCCATATATAAATCCATGTCTCATTAACATCATAAGATAAATTTTTATAAAATTAAATGGCATTCTAAGCCATGATACAACATCAGTATTCAAGTCCAAGTACAAAAGATACAAAACTCCATCATTCTCCACATATGACTGAAATCTTATTCTTACAATAATCTAACTTAAAACACCACATGCATAACCAAACAAATTGTCTTTGCTTTCTAATTTCTTCAAAATTTTACACTTTTACTTTCTATTTCTTGATTTCAACTTCCATTTCAATCCACTCATCCACTTGAACTTTCAGAACCCATACGAATCTATTTGAAACCCAAAGTTATCAAATCAAACAAATCTTTTCTCATCAATTTCCTTAAGGCAAAATATCTATAACTCCATTCATATACAAAAACTCTTATCAAATTTTCATTTTCATATTTCTAATTTCCACTGAAAGATCGGGGTCCAACATGTAGACTTTAAAATTTCAAGAAAGTTCGGGGTCCAACAGATTAATTATTTTGGAGTTATTTAATTATGTCAAAATTAGTAGGATTTATTGCATGGATCAATGGAATTAAAGTGTTAAGGTTATAAAAATATTCAAGGGTATTTTTGGTAAGACACATAAGTATAAAAGACCATAAGCTTATAAGGAAGGCAAAATGGACATTTCTTGGTCATTAAGGGTGAAATTGGAAGATAAAAATGTGGTCTTCCATTTAAGAGAAGGAAAAACATGAATTGGGAGGGAAGAAGAGAAAATGAAAAAGAGAGGAAGAGAGATTTCGGTGTTTGAGAGAAAAGAAGAGAAAATAAGCTAAGGTTTTGAATTTTCTTAGCCGTCAAGAGAGATTTTGAGGTTGTTCAAGAAGAGAAAAAAGGTAGAGGAAGATAAGAGCTTCCATTTGAGCCAAGAAACTCTTCATTCGATGAAGATTCAAGGTAAGTTTGATTTTAATCATTTGGATTTTTGGAAGAGTTTTGGTTCATGAAGCTTAAGAAATGTTTGGGTTTTAGTATTCTAGAATCGATTTTGGTGAATGTGTCTTGTGGGTTCTTAATTGAAATTTCTATTGAATGGAATTTTTGGTTATTATTAAAGGAAATCAAGGAAGGCAAGTGAAGCGAGGGGATAGGTTTCTTTGAGCAAGTTTATGAGCAAGGATTTCAAGGTAGGTACATGTTTATAATAGAGTAAATAAGCCACTAAAGTTTTCTTTGAATCAAGGAAGTTTAATGATTTCAATTGCATCATAAATGCTGCATTTATTGCTTCTTGAATGAATTGAGAATTTGTTATATGTTGATATATGGATTGTGTTGATGATTTGCGAAAAGAATTTGAAAATGAATTTTTGTGAAAAGATACATGTTTATGAAATCACGTTTCCGGAAATGATTTTTGAAATATCTCATGTTCATGAAAATCAAGTTTCCAAGAATGTGTCATTTGAGCAAACAGTTTTCAATTCATGAATTACATGTTATGTGGGTTTGGTATAATCCATTCAAGAATGCACGTGCATACTGACCAAGTTAAAGGCTTCTCCTATCTGCCCGCTAATGGCACGAAGCTCCTTCAAGGACTCCCTCAAGTTTACGTCTATACAAAACCATTATGTAGGATTGCAATAGTACGTCAAGTTTACGACTACACAGGACCATTATGTGGAAATGTGTAGTTCGTCATGTTTATGGATCTACCAAAACCATTATGATGTTCTTATGTGCTTATGATATGTTAACAAGTTTGATGCATACATGATTTGTAGTTTGTGAATTTTGATTATGAATTTGAGAACGATACGTTTTATGAATTTAATTAGAGCTTTGTATTGATAAATAAACATTTCAAAGGTTTTGCCTATTTTTTCGTTATAAACTTGTTACCCATGAGCTTTTAAAGCTCGCCCCCTTTTCTTCCCATCTTTAGGTGAAGAGAATGAGATCGAGTAACCAAGATTTGAGGCATCATTCTATTTTTGCAATATTTTTATAAATTAATTTAGATTTTATAAAAGCAAGAATTTAGACGCATTTCAAGAATTATTGGGTTTGGTATCTTTTGTAATTTGGATTTTGATATCGATAATGTCATATGGTTTGGAATGCCATTAAAGCTTTGTAAACTCCTATTTTGTTGTTAATGAAATATGAATTGTGTATGTTACAACCCAGATTACCCACTCACAGATATTGTTCACTTTGGGCTTTGGCCCAGCCAAGCCCTCACGGTTTGACTTTTTTTTAGAACTTCCTAGGAGGTCACCCATCCTGGAACTACTCTTGCCTTCGCACATTTAATTTTGGAGTTTTGATGGGATCTGGTGCGTTAGGACATGAAAAACGCATCTATAAGGGCCCAGCCTTCCTAGGAGGTCACCCATCCGTACCCTTATAAGACATACTTTGTTCCCCTCTCCAACCAATTTGGGATCTCACACTCTCCACCCCTTAGGGCCCAGCCTTCTTTAGGGCCTAACTGGCACAACGGTTCAGGTACCAGCTCTGATACCACTTGTAACAGCCCAGATCACCCACTCACAGATATTGTCCGCTTTGGGCTTTGGCCTAACCAAGCCCTCACGGTTTTGCTTTTCCCGAGAACTTCCCAGGAGGTCACCCATCCTAGTATTACTCTTTCCCTAGCACATTTAACTTCGAAGTTCTGATGGGATCCGGTACGTTAGGGCATGGAAAACGCATCTATAAGGGAGAGGTGTCCGTAACCTTATAAGGCGTACTTCGTTCCCTTCTCTAACCAAAATTATTTTCATTTTCAAAAATTTCATGAGCCTTAGGAATCAAGTCTTTGGTCAAGAAGTTGAGTCTCGGATGGTTAAGTTGACGTCCTTAATGGTTGCATGATTTCGACCTCAATCAGAGTACTTGTCAACATTCCTTGGAATGTTTGGGATATCGGATAAGCTAGGCTTAGTTCAATCTATTTTATTAAATAATGTCTTTCTCTTTGATTTCATAGAGATAGCATTCCCGTATCTATTTGATCATTCAAGTAAGAATTTCGACGATGAATTTTTTTTGGGGGAGAGTTGTAATATCCTGCCTCCTAAAATTTTTAAGATATTAAAATGTTAGATTGAGTCAGATGAGTTATTTTAGAAAACATTTCAAGATAATGTATACACTCATTTGACATGTTTTGGGGTAGGAAAGGTTTTTACTGATCATAATGTAATTGTGTGTTAATTTTTTCCTGAATTTTGTTTTGATGGGTTATAATTAGTGAATTGGGAATAAGTGACAAATGGCTCAGTTAAATGGAGGATAAGTGGCTTGAGTAAAATTGTGACAAGTGGCCCACTTAAGTTTGCAACAAATGGCACTTTAGAATTGTGATATGTGTAGCTTTACAAATGGTGAAATGTATAGCCTTACAATTGGTGACATGTGTAGTCTTACAATTGGTAACATGTGTAGCCTTACAAGTAGTGATATGTGGAGCCTTAAAATGAGTGACATGTGGAGCCTAAAGTAAGTGACACATTGACTAATGAAATGGTGACATATGAATTAGTTCAACCTTTTTGAATTTTCAAGAGAAAATGGATGAAAAGGCAATAGAAGTAAGAGTGAGGGTCTACCATAAGATTAGAAGAGAGAGAAAAATGAAAATAAGAAGAGAAGGAAAAAAAGAGAAGGAAAGAAGTTATCAAGGTAAGTTGAAATTCTTGTTTCAATTTTAGCTTTCTCTTTCGATCTATTTTTCACATCCTTAGAGCACGAATTTGAAGAAACTCAAATAATGGAAGTTGTATATATATATATATGTCTTAGGTTGACCTCTATGAAAGTGGATTGACAAAATAGTGACTAGAGCTCAAGTTACACTTGTTTCCCTAATACTACCTGTTATCCCTATGGAGGAACCTTGTATTATTTCCTGATTTTTTAGGACTTTAGAGTCCAAATTAGTGAAAGTATAAAACATAAAAAATGGTTATGGATGTCTTATTAATGCTTCTATGAAATGGTTTTGTTTGAAGATGTATTGATAATGATTTATTGAGGGTTGAGTATCGGTTTCCAGTTTGTTTCTTACCAAAAACAGGGCATAATTGGATGGAGATTATATTTTAAAGGTAGATGTTGTTTGTGTAATTTTGGATATATTAAGACTAATGGAAGTATACTTTTAGGGGGCATAAGAATCATGGTAATTGGATTTTTTTAGAGAGATTTATGATTAAAAGAAGACAGCTTGTTCATAAAGGAACATTAGGAAGAAAAGGATGTAAACATTGCACATACGGTTAGGTTATCTTGATGGTTGGGTAGATGACAGGGGAATTTGAGGATACTATGAGACATCAATACCCCCATTTATTTTTTTTCTTGATTTAAGGGTTTCGAGGATGAAACTCTTTTGAAGAGGGGAGGACTTGTAATGCCGGACTTTCTGAGCCCTTTGGTGATTGTTCTGTATTTAGAGATACTACTGTATATTGATATATGCATGGTTATATATGAGTTTAAAGATGAATTTGAATCCTTTTGGCATGTATGCCAATGATTTATAATGTTATATGCCCTTACATGAACTTAGAGTTAATTAGTATGTGAAATCATGGAGATTTCTGACAAATAAGCTTTTAAGTGTGAAAAACCGAGTCCATTAGATGGATATGACCATGGTGGTTAAATTAAATGTGTTTTAATGCCTTAGAGGTGATATACATGATTTATAGACTTATTAGACACTTAGAAAGTTTATTTGGAAAAGTTGATGTACATAAGGGCTTATTTGCAAATTGTCAAAAGTTAAAGGACTTAAACGTAAATTTTCAATTCTTGGAGGACCAATATGTAATTTAATGAAGTTAAGGGGCTTAATTATAATTCTCAAAAGTTCAAAGACCAAAATAAAAATAAAAGTTTTAGAGATTCCTAAACTTTGGGCTTAATTGCAAATTTAAGAAAGTTTGGAGGGTAAAATGGTAAATTCACCGTGTTTTGGTCAAAGAAGAGTCAAAATTATAGACTCTTCTTATGTATGGACATGCACGCTCCGCCGGCCCCCCTATAACACTTAAAACACTTTGTTTTAATTAAAAGAAGGGAGAAGAAAGGAGAAGAGAAGAGAGAAAGAAGCAAGTTTCTACCATCACCATATTTCACCCTTCTTTTTGATTATTCAACCTTAACCAAGGTGTTTTAAGCTAAATTGGGGTCAAGGAACTGAAATCTATCATTAGATTTAAGAAAATCTCAAAGGATTTGAAGATGTCATCAAAGGAAGGTTTAGGTAAATTTTGTCTCATCTCTCTCTATGTTATGATTTTGACTTTGGTGTTAAGACATGTTGTTCTCCATGCTTGAATATGCATGAAACATGGTTTAGATGAATGAAATGTGTCATGGAGAGGGTATTTTAAATCAAAACCGAAATTGTCCCCTTTAGGTACAAGTTTGTGAATTTTTGAATATCTTTTGAAATTGATGGTCTAAATGAATCCTATGGTGTTAATTATACATATATGATGTGAATTGATGATGAAGAATGGAGAAGATGTGTGTTGGTTAAGGTTAGGTCAAAATTATGGAGAAGAGGTGGATTAATATAATGAGTTGTAGAATTGATAAAACGTACCTTAAATGAAGGAAATTGGTTTGAATGGAGTGCTGGAATGTGTCATTGATTGGAAATGTTACTATATGACATGATAGGAGCATGAATTATTATGATAAAGTCTTGGAAATGTGACTTGAAAATCATGCACCTTAGGTGTTGGAACCCCTCCCTAATGAGTGGCGGGCCCGACGTCCTACGTGACATCTGGACGCGTATCTCATCATTGGGGAAATTCCTCACCACGAAAGGAACCTCAAATCGAACTTAATTTAACGTTATCCGAACAAAACTTAATAAATTCAACATAATTATCCTCCAATAAAAAATGATTTACTTAGGGCCCATAACTAATTATGATTCCTAAGCTAAAATGAAATTCCATATCTCTAGGTCAATTAGAAACAGAAATTGCCTCAATCGGATCTCTATAGCTCACAAAAACGCCCAAAAACGGAATTTCATTCAAAACTATCAAGTACTTAACTCTCTTTAATAATATCCGTAAAGTCCGACTAAAACCCGACATTCTCATTTTACTAAAAAGGGGTATAAATTTTTTTAGAAAACCAACGCTTCGAAAACTGAGTGAATCCGAGGCCAAACGAAAAGGTTACAAACAAAAGAGTGAGAGGACATTCAGAGACTAGGCGTGGGCACGTCTAAGAGATTTAGAGACTAGACATGGCCATATCTAAGGATGAAGTCTGGATTTGCAGGAAAATTTCAGAATTTACAAACATCATAACTTTTGCTCCCGAAGTCTAAAATTCATAAATTTGGTATCAATAAAAAGGTAAAAGGGAGCTCTACAACTTCATAAAAGGATTTAAAAACTACTTTCGTCATTAAGAGGGTCAAATTTTGCTTTAAAGTTTCAGCCCAAACTCAAATCCTCCTACACCATGCCAAAAGTTTAAAAATTCATATCTTTTAGCTCACAAGTCGAAAAATGTCACATTTTACCTCATTGGAAAGATAAAGAAAGGATATACAAACTTCATGAAGGGTGAAAAAATTAAATCGGTCATTAAGGGAGGTAAAAACACACTTAACGTTTCAGCCTAAATGAAAAACCAATGGAACAGTAATTTGACACAATAAACAGTAACTGTCAACATTCCAAACCTCATAACTTTTTATTCATAACTCCAATAATTTCAAAAGATACTTCATTTTAAAGATAGAAAGATAATCTACATTTGTCATGAAAAAAGCAAAAACCAAATCAGTCTCTAAGAGGGTGAAAAACCCCTCTAAACGTTCTGCAAAATTTCATGACTAACAACAGTGGCTGAAACCTTTCAACTCTCATAACTTTTTCATCTTAAATCCAAATGTGACAAACTTTATGTAATTGGAAAGATCTAAACAAGTTCTACATTCTTCAAGAAGACCACACAAACTAATTCAAGTTCTAAAGTGTTCTAAAACCTAAGTGAAGTTGCTGCCCAATTTTAGGAAAAATTGGACAGCACCTCCCTTATTATGCAACTAACCATAATCTTCAATTCTATTCATCCCGACTCAAGTACCTGCATAAAAACTCAATATCCAATGGCAGCAACACACTCCTAGGCTTCTAAGAATTTCTCAAACCATAAGGCAATCTCATTCCTAAGCATGTACTCATTTCCAATCCATAAAGTCACATGATTTCATTCTTTCCTTTTTGTCATTCTCAACCATACAACAATACATTCTTAACAAAACATACATAAGATACATTTAAACTTCGAAACTCTTACATTTACATGGACTAAGTCAATACAAAGTCTCAAGGGCATTCTAGCCCGAATACATCGAAAGTAGCAAAATCCAAAATACAAAGAGAACCATTTCTCCACAATACAACCTAAAGCATTGTTTTCTCAATTATCACTTCAAAAGCAAAATGCATCGGAGTATTTCCTTAATCCCGATGCAATGACTCAGTTTCTCACTCGATGCCTGTGGAGGGAAAAAATGGGGTGTGAGCACGATGGCTCAGTGGATAACAACTTAATAAACGAGAAATAAGCAAAAATCATCATTTAATCATTCATTCATTTTCAAAACAATGTTACGTTAATCACTTTCACTTTTCAAATCTTTTCACAGAATTTATCACTTCAATGAATTTACACATTTAACACATCACAAGACAACATAACATTTCAAAATTCACAAACAAAGTGGTTCGGTGGATCCAAAGAACGAGCGTACTACATTTCCGCGAAGCGGTCATGTATAGCCGTGACGGATAGGAGTCCTTGAGAGGAACTCCACGGCCACTAGCGGGCAGGCGGGAGAAGCCTATGGGTAAACAGGTGCACCTGACTCGGACTGGATCACCACAAACCCAAATAAAGCACATAATTCACACAATTCAGAATTATTAGTCGTAACTGGCCATTACAAATTCACTTTCGTATAATTAGGCCAAACTGGCAAATCTTTTCCGAAATCACACATTTAAGTCTTTTTCACATAATGAAACATTATGCAAATGATTTCTCACATATTTCACAATCAAAGAACATCACATATAAGTGAAAAAAAGTAACAAAGAGTGGTTCATACAAACATTCTAAGTCATTAGAAAACATCAATTTGCCAAAATCACATAATCAATCTTTTTCACTTGTCAAATCATTTCGCCAACATTTCCAACATAAATTTACATTCAAGAAACATCACGTTCAAGTTTAAATCCTCACAAATAAATATTAATACAAACTTCTTAAATCATTGGAAGGCATTAGTTTGCATTTATTATAAAAACCTTAAATTGCCTATTAACTCAATTATTAAGGAATCACCCACCATAATTTCTTTAGCTCTAGGATTGATTAATTTGCCTCTTCTCAACTTCCAATGGCCTCTCTAAACCTTCATTAAGCATAATAATCCCATAAGCATAAGAGATAGCAAAATTCATAATCCTTAGGAAGAGAAAACATGAATTAACACCTATCTAACTTTACCCATAACTTAACTAAGCTTTTAGCATCAAAACCCATCCATAAAACCATAAATTTCACATTTTCTTACCTTAGAGGTTGAAACCCACGAAAATTGCTTTTGCTCCTAAGGAAAGCTTAAACTCTTCCCTTCCACTTTCTTCTTTAATAGAACTCTTAAACTCTCCTTTCTAAAGCATAAAATCAACAAAGCTCTACTCCTCTTCTTCTTCTTCTTCTCCTTATCACATGGTCGAAAGTCTCCCATCTTCTCCTTTTATTTTGTAAGTTTCGTATGTTTCTCACATAACCTAAGGTAACTTTGCTACTTACACTTTAAAACCTAAGCCCCCACATCCAAAAACTACGTAGTTTCATATAAGTCACTATTATTCCTTGCAATTTCGTGACTCTTCCCTTCTCCATACGGCTACATCACCAATCCCTTCATTTCTTCTTCATTTAGTTCAATACTCCTTCATTTAATGTCATGTAAAATGGGCTAAAAGCCCATTTCCTAAGCCTTAAGCCTTTAACACATAAATGATCTTCCTTTCATGCCCTTATTCCATCTTAATCTTTTTAATTTCTAAAAACTTATCAAACTCCAATTTTAACTAAATACCTCCAAATAAATTCTATTAATCCCAAATTAATTCTAACTAAAAGGAAATTAGTAAAATAATCCTCAAAGATACATAAAACATGCTAAATGCGAATCGGGGCCCAACATTAGGTTTTTGATAAAATACCTAAGTGAACTTGGCTTAGGATTTATGGCTTTATAATGGTATACATTGGAAAACACTTCCATGTTTACTTAGAGTAAACTTGCAATGTTGCCTAGATTGATGAATAATGGCCTAATATGCTTGGATAAAGATGTGTTTAATTATGTTATGAAATGAGTTAGTTTGGATTAAAGGCATTAAATGCCTTAGAAACTGCAAAAGAGAAGCTAATGTGATGGTGTATAAATATGAAATTTATGTTTAAGTAGTAATTTAATTGTATGTCTTTTATGTATAAAGGCTTGGGAGCTGTGAATTAGAGAACTCGTACTGAGGATTGTTGAAGTTAAGAGAGAGTATATCTTCTTTGAGGTGAGTTTGGGGAGACCATATTTCTCAAATAGGATTAAAACATCCTAAGACAAGCATGATGACTTGTATGTAAATTTTGAACCTAGGCAACGTATGGTAGACTTGAATTTCAAATGGATGTAATATGCTTAGGTATTTAATAAATGACATTGTTTTTAATAACTCTTTGCACTTGGAGTGCAGTTGATGCTTTTATTATGTATTTTGAAAATTGATATTGTTTTCCACCAATCTGAATGTTAAATGTAAAGAACGATGTTTTATTTTCTGAAACTACATTTTTGAATAACTTTGCATTTGGAGTACAAAATATGGCTTTTATTTCATGAGATAATGTTTTGGAATTTACATATGCATAATCGAGTCATGTATGCTGTATGTTTTTGTTCTCTTTTGGTTTAGAGCCATGACACCGTTTTGTTTTATCGGTTGGATCGATAAATAAAGGCATGGTGCCTTACTTGATTTTATACTTAATAATTGTATATGATTTGTTTTTTGATTGGTGAGAAAATGATTGGACAACCGTATGTTGGACATAACTGATTAAATGACTATTGTACCGTTGATACTGGTACATGAAAGTCGAGTCGTCATATCGACACCTTTCAACGGGACTCGCGGGTGATTCTACACCTGGGGACTGGACACCGACGATGTCATCATCTAACGTCATGATGCTCTTGTCGACTATAGTCTGGACTCACCACGGATGAAAGTCAAACCAACACCGAGTATTGGTGGGTGTGCACATTAGTTTGACCAACTAGTGGTGTCACACATGATTGTTTTGGTTTATCCTGATATTGGTTTTCCTATCGATATTTGATTTATACATATGATGTTTTTATGCTTTTGTGTACTAGAACTGGAAGCTATGTTCACTGGATGAGTGAGTTAATAGGCTAGGCCTATATGGTTCCTAACCAGTATACGTTGAGTCATTGGTTGGGCCTATCTGTTTTCTATGCGATATATATTCACTTCATAGGTTATCTACACCGTCTTGGTATTAATCAAATTCTATTTGTGATATATGTCTTTCCTACTCACTAAGTACCTAGTGTACTCACCCCCTTCTGCTTTCCAACCATGCAAGTTAATTTAGTGAGTTTGAAGCTTTGAGTGGATCGTGTGATCTTTTGACATTTTCAAGGTATTACCACACTTGGGTAGTTTTTTATTTTGTACTTTTGTTGTCTAGTGGCTTATGAACTGTGATTATGTAGATACGCTTTATGATTTTGTAAGTTAACTTTTGATTGTCTTATGTTTTATAAATGACTTTATGTATGAATCTTTTGATACTGTTGTTGAGATTACCTTGAGTGGACTTTAAAGTCCTAAAGTTTTGGTTGGATGTGAATATAGAAGTGTGTTTGAAATTGTTTACAACTTTTTGAGATTTTTAAAACATAGTCGTTGTGTTGCCTGAATTTAAAAAAAAAGAGAAAAGAATAGATATTCAGTTAGCCTTGCATAGTCGGATTAAGGATACCATGAGTTTCTTTAGCCCAGTTATGCGGCGGTTGTTATGGGCCCGATGTGTTACCGAGTTGTAACAATTAAATTGCTATCAGTGTGAGATCCCACATCGGTTAAAGAGGGGAACGAAGTATGCCTTATAAGAGTACGGATACCTCTCCCTATAGATGCGTTTTTTATGCCCTAACGTACCAGATCCCATCAAACTCTGAAGTTAAATGTGTTAGGAAAAGAGTAATACCAGGATGGGTGACCTTCTGGGAATTTCTCGAGAAAAGAAAAACCGTGAGGGCTTGGCTGGGCTAAGGCCCAAAGCGGGCAATATCTATGAGCTAGTGATCTGGGCTGTTATAAGTGGTATCAGAGCTAGTACCCAAACCGTTGTGCCAACTAGGCTAGGCCATAAAGAGGGCTTGGCCCTAAGGGGGTGGAGAGTGTGAGATCCCACATCGGTTGGAGACGGGAATGAAGTACGCCTTGTAAGGGTACAAATACCTTTCCTTTACAAACGCGTCTTCCTAAGGATGGGAAGAGCAAAACCATGAGGGCTTGGCTGGGCCAAAGCCCAAAATGGATAATATCTGTGAGCGGGTGATCTGGGTTGTTACAGTGGTTTCAAAGCTAGTACTTGAACTATTATGTCAGTTAGGCTGGGTCTCAAACAGGGTTGGGCCCTAAGGGGGTTGGAGAGTGTGAGATCCCACATCGGTTGGAGAGGGGAACGAAGTAAGCCTTATAAGGTTACGAATACCCGGGAATGAAGTAAGCCTTATAAGGGTACGGATACCTCTCCCTTATAGACGCGTTTTTCATGCACTAATGTATCGGATCCCATCAGAACACTGAAGTTAAATGTGCTAAGGCAAGATTAATACCAGGATGGGTGACCGCCTGGGAAGTTCTCGAGAAAAACAAAACCATGAGGGCTTGGCTGGGTCAAGGCCCAAAGAGGACAATATCTGTGAGCAGGTGATCTAGGTTGTTACAGTGTATGGATGATGTTGAGTTGGAATTGGGTAGATTTGAAGAAGTTATCAACGTGAGATGGTCATTTTTGAACATGAATTGTTAATATATATACATATATACAAGTGAGATGTTATGGACAAGAAAAATAGGCATTATGAATGATGAGATGTAGTTGGATGTGATGATTCAATTAAGTGGAGATTTGAGAGTTTAATAAAGTCAGTTGAATGGTTACTCTTATGACATTCCAAGTTTGTACAATGCAAATCCCAAGTTTTCCATAGGAAAAAATTCACGTTTTGATTTTAGGGAAAAACATGTATTAATATAGGATGAATTAGACAAAGTTGTCTTCTTAAAAGTTGTAGTTTATCTTTCTAGCTTTCCATTGATATAAAGTATGAAATTTTTGGATATCGAAGTTGAGAGATATGATCATTAGAATATTGTGATGCTACATAGGATGGAGATTCGGGATAGCTGCATTGTTTTGAAATTTTAACCCTTTTGGAGGCAAAATATCTTTTTGGAGTCTTCATAGAAGTTGTAGGTCTAGAAGTCTTCTTCGAAACGGTCTTTTAATAAAAAGTGATACCCGATATTTGTAGTGAAAGTTATACCCTTTTTACCAATATAGGTCGGAAGAAGAAAAGTAGGAAGGGGTCACGATCGCGACTCTGTAGACTTACACGAAATTCGTGATCGCGATATCGTGGTAGTGCGCTCGCAGGTTGCGATCGCGACTTACAAGTCCCCCCCCCCCCCCCCAAAAAAAATAAACTTGAACATGTTCTACTCTTTTGACCATAACTTTGTCGTTTGACCTCCAAATGACCTGATTTTTAAATCATTAGATTCTTAACACATTTTTTTATCTCTCCATAAAAATTTATATCTTTTGGTATTGATTTCGAAAATATTGATTGAATCAAAGTAAGGATATCAATTGGAAGAGCATGAACTAGATATTTCACTGAATATACTTTGGTATTTGGATGATATCTTGATCTATAGAGTTCCAAATGAGATGATTCTTGTTTATAAATAAATTAGAGACATGTAGCTACAAACATTCTAGAGAAATGGAATTTTAATTCAGTCTTTAAGATATTCAATTTCTTGATGGAATTTGAGTTTAGTGTACTATTCAGTTTAATAATAGCTTGAAAATTTTTGGGCTATAACTTTCAAATTTCTGAACTAAATTGAATGATTTTTATGTCATTAGAAACTTAAGACAATGGAAAACAAATGTTCTGAAAAATTCAAATTGAAATTCTGGTTTGAGGTCTTCCAAAATATGTTCTGAAATAGGAGAAATGAGTTTTTTTTATGTTTGACTGGTCTGGGCACACCACCCTTATGGGATGTGTGTTCAAATTTCATTCAGGAAGTTTGGAACGTGACTCATGAGGGCGGAATCCCAACACTAAATGAGCAATAGAATACTACTTCAGTATAAGAATGGTTCAAAATTAGGGCTCAACACTCATGGTATCAGTGAATGAAGATGAATCGATGTTAGCCAAAGACGGTTCACTAAAACAACCCCTAGAAGATAATACGCATACTCAAGTCTTATCATATTCCACAAGGGTTAGGATCTAAAAATGAGGTCCTACAATTATTAACAGATATCCCAAATTAGTTAAAATCTATTCAAAATACTTTAGGTGAATTGAATTAAAATGCAAAAAGATGAAAGTTATAATAACCTTGCTTTATAAGTTATATTTTTACTAATCGCTGAGATAATTAATTTAAATGAAACTTGCATATTATTTACACACAAGACAATTTTTGTGAACTTTTGAGCCTAAGAGTAAATACATAATTATTTTAAGCTCTTTTATTCTTTTATTTGTGTTATCATGAATAGTTGGATAATTTTAGAACTTGCTTTTATTATTCATATTAAGATCATATTTGCTAAATTAGAAGCATTGAAATGATCAAGGCATTTAGATTCAACCTTTGTTTGGCCTATTTTCTTGTTTACTATCCTACCATATTTTATCCCTTAGGTGTCATTGATTTGGAGACTTAACCTTTTCATTGATTATAACCACATTGTTATCCTTTACCTTATCTTTCTTCACGACATTTTATTATTTTGAAGGATATTTGCATTTACTTGATTGCTTGAAACTTAAAATTTGATAAGGACAAATATTTCTTTAATTGTTGGTACATGATAAATGCATAAAAAAATGTTGCGAGTATAATAAGTGATTAAAAAAAATTGCATCAATGGACATATGGTGTGAAGGACCTATATTGTGAAGAATTAAGTTTCTTGTAATTTTTTTTTTAAATTTCCATTAATATTATCACCCTTTCATTATTCATATCATACCCTAATCTAAGCCTCATAAAATCCTTGTATTAAGACCTTTTGATTTTTGATTTTAGTTTATTTATAAGTGGTGGGGATATGATTTTATTGCAAGATTACCGTTAAGAATCCTTTTATGCATTAATTTGAGACTTCTTACACTTTCCACCCTAAACACTTTGAGTGCATTGAGCGAATACTTGGTGAGGGCGTAAAAATTTATGTTTTCAATTTCAAAAAGATTATCTATATAATTACATTTGATATTGACTTATGAAGGTTGGTTATATAATGACTTGAATCTAATCGCATGTTAATTTGATTGATATGATATGATGATTTAGAGTGTAGATGGACAAGTTGAGGTTAATAAGGGATGGATGTTTATAAGATTTATGATTTAGATTATGATTTGGTTTAGGACAAGAAAAGGCCTAAGTGTGTATGGAGGGGGGTGGGGAGGGGGGGGGGATGTGGGTGAAAGTGTGTTTGATAAATGATTAATTAATTATATTTATATACCTATATTTAGCATGTTTTGCTTGTTATTTAATGGTTTGATACTATATTTTGGTACTTATTTCACTTTAAGTGTGTTTATAGGCGATAATTGACTTTATAAACCAAAAGGAGAAGAATTTGGATGAAATCATGGCATAGAACAAAGATTTATACAGTAATTATGTAAGTCTCTATAGATGTATAGAGCTTTAACAACACAATCCCTACCTATATAGAGTTACCTTCTTATTTATGTTAACATACAAGGCTGTGTATGTGCCTGTGTAAATCTATATGATAGAGTAAGGTCATAATTTTAGGTGTTTTGGAGATATATGGTCACCTACGTGATCGTTTTAGTGACCGAGTATATCCAAGAAACTCTATTTTTATTTTTAAAAGATACTATCAGAGGAAAATTATAGGAGGTAAAATTATAAGTGTTTTTGAGTAATATGAAACACATAAAAAGGCAGTTATGAATAGAGGACGAGGAAAATACGAAGATTACGTCAAAATATTATAGTGAGCATCATTCAATATAAATTGCAAGAAGATTCATCCAAGACAAAAAGGGGACTTAGAATATGAATTCTTTTATTTCTATTTTTCTTTTAAATATTTGTTATTGGTTTTGTTTTCTATATGTAGGAACTACGTTGTTTAGTGCCTAGGTGTGATGAACCCTAAGTTATGATGATAATATGATTTAATCTTTTATTCAATGCAATTTTGTTGATTGATTTTTTACAATCAACCATGCGTTATAAACTTGAGAAATCCTTTTTTTTTTAATAGATCTACCATAGCTGGAATGAGTTCATATAAACCTAGAGATAGGTTAACATAAATCCTTTAAATTAGGGTCAAACCTAATAGTGAAATGTATAAATCAATAATGCAATTAGAAAGAGATTTCAGTTAATCAATCGAGGATTAGTTGTTATTAGTCTTGAGAAATATATTAACCTAAGATTCCTATGATCCAATAATCAATACTTTAATTGCATAATAAAGGGTTAGTATTTAAGAATTTTAGGGATTCATTTACTAGGTACTTATTTAAAATTGACTTTTGCAGTATTTTTAACTAAGTTCATTATTGTGTCAACTTTAGTTTAATTTGTTTTCTTTAATTTTCAAGTAAATTCACAATCTGATTCATCAAACATTTTAATCATCTATCCATTAGAAATATAAGTTTGCAACTAAAAGAGGTGAAGAAAACTTTATATTTATATGTATATACAACTATTACATAAGGTGGTATTTATACATGAACTTACACAAAATGTACAAAATAATATTCTTTATAATTAATTACATGAATGAAATATATTTTATACATTAACTTCCCCTCAGACTCAAAGTTGTAAGTAATTTGACATCTTAAGTTTGAAAACAAGTTCTTGAAATCATCGAGATGGATGAGATTTAGTGAAAATATTTGTGATTGTGATAAAGTAGGAATAGTTAAATAGTTCCTTGAATAACATGGTATCGAATAAGGTGATAATTAATCTCAACATGATTGTAACACTTACAAAAAGACATCATTATGAGCAATTTGTATGTCACTATGATTATCACAAAATAGAAGAGTTATAAAAGAAGAGAAAAGACTCATATCTTGAAGTAACATTTCTAGAGGAGTTCAGAAGTTGTTGTTAAGTCAAAATGACTTTACATAAATGATTTTGATGAAGTACAAATAATAATGAAAAGCAGAAGGAAGCAAATAGAAAAACAGACGAAAGAAAAACAGACGGAAGAAAAGTAGACGAAGAAAAGCAGATGAATGAAAAGCAGACGAAGAAAAACAGACGAAAGAAAAGCAGACGAAGAAAAACAGAATAAATGAAAAGCAAATGAAGAAAAACAGAAGAAAGAAAAGCAAACGGAATCCAAATAGGAAAGCAAAAGGAAGCTAAATTGAAAAGCAGACGGAAGCCAAATAGAAAAGCAGACGGAAGCTAAATTGAAAAGCAGACGAAGAAAAGAAGACGGAAGAAAAGCAGACGCAGAAAAGCAGACGGAAGCAAACCACGTCAAATCAAGAATTAGTTTGAGTTAGTTACAGAACTCAATTGAATAACCGTTTCTTGAAAGAAGCAAGAATCAAGAATCAAGAAGCAATTAAAGACGAAGACTATAAATATGAGTCGGAGTCGAAGATTGAAAAAGTTACACACAGTTACAAAAAGCTACAACAAGTTACAAAAGTTAGCAATACTTGAGAGAAACTATTATGCTAAAAATCTAGAGCTATTTTTTTCTGTAACAAAACTCGAAAAAACCTTTCAAATTGAAAGTAGTACAGATAGCCTGTAGAGGCTAAGTGTGAAAGAATACTGATTGTAAGAGATCTGAAGAGGCTCGGAGACAAAGAATACTTGTAACGTTTTGAGAAATAGTAAAATCTCAAAAAGATATCTGAGGACTGGACATAGCCCACGGTTTGGGGTGAACCAGTATAAAAATCGTTATGTCAACATCTCTCTTATCTTTCAATTTTTCGATCTTACTAGTTGTTATACAAGTTTTCGAAAAAATACATTATAACTTTGATTTTTAGTAGTTCTTGTGAAAAGAACAAGTTTCTTTTAACAAAACGTTTTCGAAGGGGCTTGGCTTAAAAAATATACACAATTCAACCCCCCTTCTTGTGCATTTGTATATTGTATAACAAGTCTTATATTAACGTGTGATTCACTTCAATTGGTATCAGAGCTTGGTGTCCAAGGATCACCTTAACAAAGTGTGGATTAAAGATTATGGCGAAATCACATATATACATAGCGGAAGGTGCTTCAGTCACTAGACCTCCGGCGTTTAATGGGGAAGACTATCACTACTAGAAAGATAGGATACGGTTGTTTATCAAATTTACTCATTTTAACCTTTGGGACGTAATATAGAATGGACCATACACACTAGCGGATGAAGAAGGAAATCTTATTCTAAGAATCAGATGGATAGTTGATCAAAAGGTGAGATTTCAACTAAATTCCAAAGCAAACTTCTTCTTAAGTTGTGCCTTAAGAAAAAGTGAGTACGAAAAAGTCCACGGATGCGATACTGCGAAGGAGATGTGGAATACATTATCTGTCGCACATGAAGGTACGAACCAAGTTAAAGAATCCCAGATAAGTATTCTTGTGCATCAGTACGAGCTATTCAAAATGAAAGATGAAGAATCTATTGATCAAATGTTTGAAAGATTTCAAACAATTATTAATGGATTAAAAGCTCCTGGAAGAACTTACGACAACCAAGATCATGTTCGTAAGATCCTAAGAAGTCTACCAAAGAGGTGGAGACCAAAAGTTACTACTATACAGGAAGCCAAGGATTTAAGCGTATTAAAACTTGACGAACTGCTTGGATCATTAAAGATACATGAAGTTGAGCTCGATGCTGAAGACAAGCCCAGACAGGACAAGTCGATAGCACTAAAGGCCGGACAAAAGAATCACAAGACTCAAAGGAAGAGGAATTCATCAAAGGCACTGAAGATTGAAGAATTAAAGAACGATGATTCCAGTGAGTCAGAACAGGAGTCGAGTGAAGAAGATGACGAGCTATCCTTCATTTCCAAGAAGATCAGACAGATATGGAAGAAGAAGTCCAAAGGAAATCAAATCTTCAAAAAGAACAGCAAAGATGATAGGAAGATAGAGAAGACATCCATCATATGCTACGAGTGAAACAAACCAGGACATTACAAGTTTGAGTGCCCAACATTAAAGAGGAAACCGAAGAAGAGTAGAGAAGGCAAGAAAAACACGATGGCAACCTGGGAGGATCTAGATTCATCCGAATCAGATACATGCTCCGAGACATCAGATCATGCAAATATATGCCCGGTAGCCGAAGAGGAAAGTGATGAGGAGGTAATCTCTAAATATGATGAATTGTAAGATGCATATTCTGAACTACTAGAAGATTCCCATGCTATTCTGAAACAGTACAAATTGTTGAAGAAAAAGTATGTAGAAAATCTGAAAAAATACACAAAAGATAGAAAGAGAGAACACCCGCTTAAAAAAACAAATAGAGGAAATTAAGAAAAAGGGAGTCATAGATAGATCTGAAGAGATCAATCAACTGAAGCTAAGGATCAAGAGTCTTTTAGATGATCTACCAACTTTCACTGCAAGTACGAGAAGAATGAATGATATGTTAGCAAAGTGTAGACATCCGAGTGATAAAATTGGATTAGGGTTTACTAGAAATAAGTCTCAACAGAAAAAGAAGTCATTCTTTCAGAAAAAAGAAGTTTCAATAATCACATTTTCATCAACAACCTTATCATATGCATCACTATCATTCTGTGCATTTTACTAACCTGAAAGGACCCAAGAAAATTTGGGTACCGAAAAATAAAATAATATCTCCTGCAGATATCTTTCCTTGGAATAGGCAGCAAGCACCATTGGTATTTGGACAGTGGATGCTCGTGACATATGGCGGGAAGAAGGTCTATGTTCCTAGATCTTCAGTATAAGAAGGGAGGATCGATAACTTTTGGAGACAACCAGCAGGGCAAGATAATTGGAATCGGCAAAATAGGTAAAGATTTCTTTGCATGTATTGATAATGTGTTGCTTGTTGATGGTCTGAAACACAACTTGATTAGTGTCAGTCAATTGTGTGACTCTGGCTTTGAAGTTACGTTCAATCAAAATCTTTGTGAAGTAAAAAATAAAGATGGGTCTATATTCTTTTCTGCCAAAAGACGAAATAATCTTTACAAAATTGATTTAGAAGATTTTCAAAATCAAAATGTTTTGTTTTTTTTATCAAGTGAAGAAGAAAGATTAATCTGGCATAAAAAGCTAGGTCATGTTAGTTTTAAACATATTTCAAAGTTGTTAAAGCATGATTTGGTAAGAGGTTTACCAAAAATAATTTTTGACAAGGATTCTTTTGTGAAAATTGTCTTAAAGGAAAACAAGTCAGAGCATCATTTTCTTCTAAAAATACCGTAACATCATCTCGACCTCTAGAGTTGTTACATATGGATTTATTTGGTCCAACTAGGACAATAAGTCTTGGCGGAAAGAAATATGGACTTGTTATTGTTGATGACTTTACTAGATTTTGTTGGATATTATTTTTGTCACACAAAGATGAGTCTTTTAAGTGTTTTAGAACCATTTCCAAAAAGTTACAGAATGAAAAAGGAATATCTATAGCCAGTATCAGGAGTGATCATGGTGGAGATTTTGAGAATGATTTTATTTTAGTTCAAATTTATGTTGATGACATTATTTTTGGTGCTACTTCAAAAAGTTTGTGCATGAGTTTTGAGAATTTGATGAAAAATGAGTTTGAGATGAGTATGATGGGAGAGTTAAATTTCTTTATTGGGTTGCAAGTTAAGCAAACCGAAGAAAAGATCTTTATCCATCAACAAAAATACGTGAAAGAATTGTTGTCTAAGTTTGATATGGAAAAAATGAAACCTATGGAAACTCCGATGCATCCTTCGAACCTTTTGTCTAAAGACGAAGTTGGTAAGAAGGTGGATCAAACCCTATGTAGAGGAATGATTGGTTCTTTGCTTTATCTTACAGCAAGCAAACCTGACATACTGTTTAGTGTATGCTTGTGTGCAAGGTTTCAGGCCGATCCTAGAGAGTCTCATTACATTGCTGTTAAAAGAATTATGAGATATCTTGCAGGTACTACTGATCTTTGCTTAATGTATGAGAAAGCTAAAGATTTCAGGTTGATTGGATATTGTGATGCGGACTATGCCGGAGATAGAATTGATAGGAAGAGTACAAGTGGAGGCTGTCACTTTCTTGGCTCAAACCTAGTTTCCTGGTCAAGCAAGAGACAAAGTTCAATCGCCTTATCAATCTGCTGGCCCGAGTACATATACATGTCATGCAGTTCGCCGTTAACAAACATTGTGGATCAAATATCAACTAGAAGATTATTCAGTACAAGAAGTGGAGATCCCAATCTTTTGCGACGAGCGCCATCAACCTGTCAAAGAATCCAATTCAGCATTCGAGAGTGAAGTATATCGAAGTCAGACATCATTTCTTACGGCACTACGTTCAGAGAAGGATTGTAAGTCTTCAGTTTACTGAGACAAAGTTTCAATGGGCGGACATCTTCACTAAACCACTGAGTGAAGAACGATTCAAGGAAATCAGATGGAACCTTAACATGGTGATATTAAGTGACCAACAGTCTAACATGTCACAGCCAAGTTAAAAGGTCGTCAAAGTTAATGGCGTTAGTAATAGTGAGTTACAGCTGGTAACGTCTCTCACAAGGAAGTTTTGGAGGGAAAGTCTCATAGCCTTGAGAACTTCACCTATTCTAGAACACGCCTGATAAGACCTTTCGAGTATTCTCAACTTAAAAACTTCTTAGCTCTCAACTTTCTCAAATCTCTGAAACCGACTTTACCTTTTGAAGAACAAATCAGTGAACTCAGTTTCTTACTCATCGAATAATCAGATTCAGCAAGCAATGATTTTCGGAAGACATGTTGATTTTGAATCTTTGAGGAAAAATGAAATGGACATTGAACCGGAGATAGTGGAAGCAGGATGGAGGAAGTTCTTCCAGGTGCGAGAAATCGTATATCAAAATAAAGTGTATGATTTCTGGAAGAATGTGGAGCTAGTAGACAATACTATTGTTTCTACAGTAGATAGATTGTCTATTATTGTGACAACAGAGTTGATTGAAAAGGTAACTGAATGTCCATTTGTTGGAGAAAAGATAACAAGCAAAGCCAGATGGATGACAAAAGTCAGTGTTAAGGAAGAGGAAGTCAATCGACAGTTGTATGGAGACAACGACCCTACGGAAAGGAAGACCTCAAGTCTGGTGCCGAAGGCTAGGGTTCTACATGCAATTATGTTTAATTGCATCTTACCAAGAGTAGGTTCAAGGAATTTGGTGACAACATTGGATGAACAATGCCTATTCTACCTATTGAATCGTCAATCCATAGATTTACCATTTTTTATTTTTCAATATATGGTTAAGGTGATGAAAGATACTAACAGTTATCCTTATAGAATGTTGCTGACAAGGATATTCAGGGAGTCTGGAGTCCTTCTTGACAGAGGAAACAGAGTTAAGATGACTGTCAAGAGTGTTATCAACTCAGGAATTGTGGCAAAAATGGGTTTGAAGAATCTGGACAGAGTATAAGCAGATTCTGAGATTAAAGCAAGAACTGAGGGGGAGAGTATAAAGAAGAAATCCCCTACAAAAAGTTCTAAATCTCAATCAAGTGAAAACATAACCATGACTGAAAGGAGGAAATCATCAAAAAAAATTTTGAAAGAAAAGATGATTTTTCAAAAAGAAAGTAGCCGAGTACGGAGTAAAGATGAAGGTGCTCTGAAAAGAAAAGAGGAGACATTTCTGAGTGAAATTCCGAAGCAAGCGAAAAGATCACCCAGAGTTCAAACCTTGCGACAACAAGAAGAAAAGAGATACAGAGAACTAAGTCAGGCAAAAGTCTTTGAGACAGGCAAACCTAAGGCTACAAGATCTCTAGTCTCTATCTTAAAGGAAGATATAGCCAAACAGGCTAAAGAGACTGAGAGAAAAAGAAAATTGGAGTTTGAGAAGAAAAAACCACAACCTCAAAAGACTTCAAGACTGATTGAGGCAGAAAGGAAGACTGAGAAAGTTTGTCAGAAGAAGGCTACTTCTACTGCTGAAAAACCAAGTCAGAAGAAGGCTACCCTGACTAATGTTCAACAGGAGAAATCAATAGAACTTAGTCTGGCACCGTATAACTCTTCTCAACTTCTGAGGAAAGAAGAGTTGAGAGTCAGAGTTTTTTAAGAGGTTCAACCGGTGAATAAGAGGAGTAACTCAATAATCATCAGGTATATTCCAAAGAGGTTAGTGAAGGTACATTTCTAACATATTGTGATAAATATTTGTACATGGCATCTGTTAAATGAAGACGAGAAGAGCTTTTGTGAAGCCTTGAGGTATGCTACAACAAAACCATACCCCACAAAAATGACAAGCCAACCATACATTATTTACCCAGTCATAGAGAAAACGGTGATAAAGGTTGTACCTGATCGTCAACCAAGGAATCCCATGGAGCAAAATAAGGGGAAGCAGAAACTGTACCCAGAAGGGGTAATAGATGATTTGTCAGCAGATCAAATTGTAAATGAAATACGACTCATAGATGAAGCATGCTCTGTAGAGAAGACGATGACGGGAACTTTCATTTCTTATCACATTTCAAGAGCTAGTAGTAGTGCAACAACCAAAGATAAACATTGTCCAGTGGGGGGAAAACTTACAAAAGGGACGTTCACTGAATCTCTTGGGCAGACAATTATGTGTATTAGGCCAATATCTAATACATCTTCGATTGAAGAAGAAGTTCTACCCTTGCGTGGAAGACAAGTGTTAAGACTACCCGCTCCTAATGACTTAAATCTTCCTGAACCCAACCTACCTGTTCAACCTCCTACCCTTGAGATCATTGAAGCATATGTTCCATCTTCAGATGCATATGTCAGTACAATTGCTTTTGAAGAAGAACAATCGAGGGATGATGACCGACCCACCTCATCTTTTGACTTACAAACAGAAGTAATGCATCTACGCAGAGAAGTCAAGGAGTTAAAGGAGATGGTGAAAGAATTATTGAAGCGTCAACGGTCATAATCATTTTTTATTAATAAAAAATAAGGGGAGAAACAAAAGGGGGAGAAGAAAAATTTTGAAGAAGAAAAAAAAGATAGGGGAGGAAGAGTAAGCAGAAAATGAACAACTAGAAGATGAAGTAAAGATATGTTCTTATTTTCTCATCTGTACATTTTTTTTCATTTGCATTTTTTCATCTTACTTGTATGATTATTTGTTATCATCAAAAAGGGGGAGAATGTTAAGTCAAAATGACTTTACATAAATGATTTTGATGAAGTGCAAATAATAATAAAAAGCAGATGGAAGCAAATAGAAAAACAGACGGATGAAAAATAGACAGAAGAATAACAGACGGAAGAAAAACAGACGAATGAAAAGTAGACGAATAAAAACAGACGGAAGAAAAGCAGACGGATGAAAAGCAGACGAAGAAAAACAGACGAATGAAAAGTAGACGAAGAAAAATAGACGGAAGAAAAGCAGACGAAAGCCAAATAGAAAAGAAGACAAAAGCTAAATTGAAAAGCAGATGAAGAAAAACAGACAGAAGAAAAGAAAACGGAAGAGAAATAGAAAAGCAAAAGGAAGCTAAATTGAAAAGTAGACAAAGAAAAGCATACGGAAGAAAAGGAGACCCAGAACAGCAGACGAAAGAAAACCACGTCAAATCAAGAATCAGTTTGAGTTAGTTACAGAACTCAACTGAATTACCGTTTTTTGAAAGAAACAAGAATCAAGATTCAAGAAGCAGTTGAAGATGAAGATGAAGACTATAAATATGAGTCGGAGTCGAAGATTGAAAAAGTTACACATAGTTACAAAAAGCTACAACAAGTTACAAAAGTTAGCAATACTTGAGAGAAACTATTGTGCGAAAAATCTAGAGTTATTTTTTTTTCTGTAACAAAGCTCAAAAAACCTTTCAGATTGAAAGTAGTACAGATAGCCTGCAGAGGCTAAGTGTGAAAGAATTCTGATTGTAAGAGACCTGATGAGGCTCGGAGACAAAGAATACTTGTAACATTTTGAGAGATAGTGCAATCTCATAAAGATATCTGAGGACTGGACGTAGCCTACGGTTTGGGGTGAACCAGTATAAAAATCGTTGTGTCAACATCTCTCAACTCTTAATTTCTCTTATCTTTCAATTTTTCGATCTTACTAGTTGTTATACAAGTTTTCAAAAAATACATTATAACTTTGATTTTTAGTGGTTCTTGTAAAAAGAACAATTTTCTTTTAACAAAACGTTTTCGAAGGGGCTTGGCTTAAAAAATATACAAAATTCAACCCCCTCCCCCCCCCCCTTCTTGTGCATTTGTATATTGTATAACAAGTCTTGTATTAACGTGTAATTCACTTCAGTTATGTCCTTAGTACTTCATTTCCATGCTAGATCGAGAGACAACTATTTTTTTCTTACTTTGCTATTAAATGAGAGATGTGTTAATAAAGAAAAAAAATAGCCAGTGGTTAACCGACGATTAATTGGATCTCCAACCTAGTCAACATTAAAGTTTGCTCTAACTCTAATGGAGATGAATGAAAATGTGAAAATCATAAAAGAGAGTACCTCTGATCTACTAAAGATATAGCGAATAACAGAGAAGTGAGTGGTATGAGGTGCTAACATAAATTGACCGATGATGTGTGTTGGGCCTCATTTTTGAAAGCCAACCCTCTTGCGAAAACATGAAACCTTGAGCGTGGATATGACCTTGAAAAGGTTCTTTCATTGAACCCTTAAAAGACATTATCAATTTAAAATCATTACTATTTTTTTTCTTCATAACATCCCCAAAAATTGCTCACAATTTGCTCAAGGATGTTCGTACAAATCAGTCATTAAGCTTATACTCAATTCGCCTATTTGCAGACAGAATTTGAAAACCTTCAAATCGGGATTTCAATTTTACTTCTTCATATAAATCATAGCTCTAAATCTCTTGTTTAAGTCGAAGCAAGAATCACCTCAAACGGAGTTATACAACTCAAGATATCAACAAATTATCATAATGTGTTCATATTCGAAACAAGCCCTCCTATCCGACCTCTCACTAGCTTTTATTCAAACTTTCCAAATAAACTCTAAATGATACAATTTTCCATGGAGAGGTACCTACATGTCTTAGGAATTCAATGCTTCAAGAATCGCCTCAATCCGAGTTTGGATGAGTGAGTTATGATCAAAACAATACAACATGTTCAAACCCTAAATCGATTTGAAACTCTTTTGGCGAAAACGCCATAACTTTCTCTACAAATATCCATATGCCTTCGTTCTAGTTCATTTGAAAGATAACATCAAGATCTACAACTCGTATTAGAGGCCTCAAAATGAGATTCAGCCTCAAAACTGGTTAAAAACACGATTTTAATAAGTGAACCCGAGGCTGTCCGTTAAACGGACATGCATGTCCGTTTAACGGACACAGACTAGCAAAACACTCCAATTTCACCCGAGACTGTCCGTTAAACGGACATCCATGTCCGTTTAATGGACACATACTGCCCTAACACTCCAAAACTCCTTCTAAACCCTTTCCAAAGCTTCCAAACTCTATCCTAACCCCATATACATTCATAATCACCCCAAATTTATTCAACAACATCAAACAACATTGGAATTCAATTCCAATTCATTCGTCACATATATTCAACCCAATATCACCATGTTCTTCTAACATTAACAACCATTGGCAATCTCAACCAAAGATAACCACATACATCATATTCAAACTTTAAATAAACATAATCATACAACATAAACTTCTCAAGTCTTAACTCATCATCCATACCTAATTCACATTTCAATTCCCTAACCATTCAAATACCAATCCACATACATCAACTCCCAAACTTCAATCAACTAACTCATAAAACACACAAATTCCTATCATTCATTATAGGCATCAAGTCCATACTTCTCATACAACATTATTTCTTCTAATGCTCATAACACACCTTTCAATATCCATCATGCTATTCTAGCACAAACAACAAATGGCACTCATACAAATAATTATACTATACACAATATCCATTTACAAAATCATATATTTCAGCCTTTAAAAGACATATTCAAATACATAGGGACATCCCAAATTTTGCACTCTCATAAATAAACAAAATAAACATTTGAACAATCTTCTTTACAAATTGAAGTACACATCACAACTTAAACCATTACAATGAATACTCAAAATTTATCATTCTTAAGAAGCTATACAAAGGGGTTCATCTAGCTTAATACAAACTAACTATCTCGACGCGTCCAAATGTCTTGGAAGGATTACCGGCCTTTGTAGACTGCACCTGAGGGGGGAAAAAACATGGGTTGAGCTTGACAGCTCAGTGGCTAAACCATTTATAGCCATTAGCTTTTGAGCAACACAAACAACCAATACATATGCATACACGCATGTATATAAACATACATACATCAATAATAATTCATCCATTACAAAGCAAATGACATTTCATAATTCAAATTATCATCACTTATTAACCACAATTTAGGTCATTGTATCATTCAAGTGTAACACACAATTCATGAATGCAATGCACATCAAAGGCAAATGCACAATCAAATGGCTTGAGGGCTCCGTGAACAAAATGACGAAACCGAAGTTTGCGTCATGAATGAAACGAGTCCATTTCGGATCTCGTGGGCCACAAGCGGGCAGCCGGGAGAAGGCTTTGGTCGTCAACGTGCACGTGACTCGAAACAGTTCCACTCTCGCCCACACAAGGCACATAATACAATTCAATGCTTAATTTAATCATTCATAGACAAAATGCCATGATTCACATGACATAGGCATAATTCAATTGTTCATACTCTCATTTCTTTCTTATACAAAATGCCATGATTTAGCCCAATGGCATAACAAATGTAGCGAAATGTCAAGCATTACACAGTGCATGGCATGAAATAATCACAATTTCATGATTCAATCATCCATTCATATACAAAATTCCATAATTCAATTTAATGGCATGATAATCATATCCAAGGTCAAGCATTTGAAATTTCATAACATGGCGTATTCACAATTTCATTTGTTTCATCAATTAGACAAACATCATATCAACATAGCAACCATTCTAAGTCAATCATTTAACACATAACACACATACACACATTTTTGCCCATTTGCACCAAAAACCATAAAGGGTTTACCCACCTTATAACCTTGAGAATTCCAAATCAATGGCTTCCTTCTCCTTGAATAGGCTCTTGATTCCTTAAAACACAACAATAACCTCATCATTCTTCATAAATTTTGAAATCCCCTTTTTCCAAAAACCCTAAATTGAATCAAGTTTCAATTTAACTCTATCTATAAATCAAATGGGCTAGGAAACCCTAACCCTAACCTAAGAACTCAAAAATCCCATGAGTTTCACTATTCATCATCTTCTTCCTACTACTTTCTCTCACTAGAGTTTTCTCCATCACAACCCTAACCCATTTCTTCAACAATCAAGAAGAAAAATGATGGAACTTACCTTAGAATCTTGATTTCTTCCTTGGATCCACGAAAATCTCCTCCTTTTCCTTGGATTTTCTTATCTTCTTCTCTCCTTCCTCTTCTTCATTTTCGTTCTTCTCCTTCTCCTTTGGCAGCCACGACCTCCTCCCTCTTCTTCTTCTATTTTGTCTTTTTATTACTCTTGTTCTTCCAAAAATGCCCCTCATTAACCTTGTCTTGCCCATTTTGCCCTCCTTTGCTCTTTAACCTCACAACTTAAACTTCTAACTTCCTAATTAATTATCTTAGATCAATTGAAGGAATTTGCCAATACTTCCTTCTAGAAAAATGTTCCTCAATGTCTTACGTTTCCAACGACACCAAAAACGCTCAAATCGAGTCAGAAACGAAAGAGTTATGGTCGAATTACTATCGGACTTGCACAAAATCCGAGACTGAACATTAACCCAACTTTGACTCAAAAATTTACAACCTTAGGGACTAAATTAAAACTCAATCCCTTCATATGATTTGTAGCCCCATATCTTAATTTTAATTTTCCTCAAGAATCGACTAAATCGGAGTTGTACAGCTCCCGAATTCCTCAAAATGCTGAACTATGTTCAGAAAATTATCCAACTCATGACCTTTAACCAATCCTATGACTTTTGATTCAATCAATCTCTTTCCATTTCATTTCAATATCATAATTTCCTCTCTTATTTACACAAAACTACTTACCAATAATTCCTCGGTTAAAAGTCCTTGCTCATAGAAAGGTTCGGGGTCCAACAATGTGAACATCATGAACAATATTAAGGGAAATAATGAGGTATATAAGATTGCCAACTATGAGTACCATTATTGAGGAGTGGTAGTAGTTTTAATGTCATTGATATCTGATTGAGAGATAAGATTTTTGGCATAATTTTACTTACAAGAGATAATAGCCAAATCCATCAAATGAAACTTCGAGACGTAAAAAATAACTCTAATTACCCAAATCTTTTATCTCAAACTATTAATGTAAAAATGATTTAAAAAATCAAAATAACCTAAATATCATCACTAATAATTAACATGTCCTTAACATATAAAAGAGTATAACTTTGAGTCGGTTTATGAATGAATAAGGCATGATCATAAGAACTAGAGTGAAAACTAAAGAGGTCTATAGTGAAAACTAAAGAGGCCTATAGGCCTATAGTGATCTGACCATGTTTAGGTATTGGTGTTAGTAAGTGCCTATAATTCTTTTGTCATTCCTTGCTGCCAAAGAGGGTCAAAACTTTCCTCGTGATATATGTAAGGATCATATAAGAAGATAATAGTATAATAAATATGAAAATCTCAAATACAAATAGAAGGCTAACTTACTTGATTGGTATAACATAGAGCAAAGTGAGTTATAGGAGATTTTAATGAATGAATGGATAAAGAGGAATCATCTTAACCAAGTGAATGGATTGATGGTTGGTGGAGAGATAATGGGACAAGACATAGGTTGCATCGAACTATTATAAGTATTATACGATCCTGCAAAAGAAATGTCAGGAAATAAAGATATAGTATGATAATAAAAAAATTGACGAGAAGGTTTAATTACAGGGAAATTTTGAAAGGGATGAAAAAAATATTATGTTTCCAAAAGGTCACATTCTAAAAAATATGAAGTCTTTGTGACAATGAATCCCAACAAATATACCCTTTTTGTTATATCTCATACCCTAGGGAATAACATAATTGTGCTCGTAGTTCTAGTTTGGTATGTTCATATGGTTGAAGAGGAACAAAATAAGCACTATCAAAGATTTAAGAGTTTGGTAGTTAGGATTATGATTATATAAGCATTCATAATGAGAGATATTACCTATAACAAGAGTAATAATAAGGTTGACATTATAGACAACTATAAGAGCAACTTCTGCCCAGAAGGTTTCGAGACAAGAAGAAGAAATGAGAAGGGCTCAAATAGTATTAAGTATAAACGTATACTTTCATTCCACCCTACCATTCTGTTGGGATATACTTCGAAAAGATCTTTGAATAGCAATTCTTTATTGATAAGGAAAATAAGTTAAATATTTTTCTTTTTATTCCATGGAATTATCAATGTGCAAATTTTCAAATTTTATACGAAAATGAGTTTAAACTATGTTTAAAAGCTAAGAATAAACATAAACAATTTTAAACCTATATCGTAAAAGGTAAATCTATGTGTATATAGTAAAATCATCAACAAAGTTCATATAATATTGTAAACCTCCCGTAGTGTCATGAGGAATAGGTCTCCAAATGCCAAAATGAATCAAATCAAAAGGTTAAAGAAATAGAATCACTATTGGTAAAAGGAAAAGTATGATTTTTGGAAAGTTAGCATGGGATATAATTAAAATTTTCACTTTTGACTTGACGTAATGAATCACTAGAAATTAAAGAATCAAGTATAAGGTTAGAAAGAAGAATGAGACAAGAGTGCCAAATATTAGATGTAATATCACCAATAATAAGTTTGGATGGAAGGTGGAGGCACGTAAGTTCAAACAATCATCCAACCTTACACCCTATCCTAAGGATCTCACCTATTTGTGGATCTTGTATAGTATAAACATGACTCAAAAAAGATAAGTTAATACTAAATTCACATAATTAACCAACAAAAATAAGATTTAATGAGAGTTTAGGAATAAGAAAAGACTCAAGATAAGTTAACATAGATATAATGAATCACTAGAAATTAAAGAATCAAGTATAAGGTTAGAAAGAAGAATGAGACAAGAGTGCCAAATATTAGATGTAATATCACCAATAATAAGTTTGGATGGAAGGTGGAGGCACGTAAGTTCAAACAATCATCCAACCTTACACCCTATCCTAAGGATCTCACCTATTTGTGGATCTTGTATAGTATAAACATGACTCAAAAAAGATAAGTTAATACTAAATTCACATAATTAACCAACAAAAATAAGATTTAATGAGAGTTTAGGAATAAGAAAAGACTCAAGATAAGTTAACATAGATATTTGAATAGTGCCTACTTTTTGAACATTCATGGTAGAGTTATCAGTTATACAGACAATATATGGAATTGAGGGGCTTTTAAGGATTCAAATATGGAAGAATTGGAGTTGTGTTACAATATACATAATCAAGGTACCGTAAAGAAGAAGTATTTAGTTTCACTGACAAAGTAAGAGAGGAAACAATACCTTAATATATTTAAAGTTATTGTTTGAAGATCTTTTAAGGAGAACTTAGGATATATAAATGTATTTTCTACTATACCTTATATAGGAACAGTGGTGGCAAGAAATTATAAGGACTAAGAAGAATTAATTTATCTAAGTCATTTTTTACATTCAGATATATGGTGACCTTTTCATAATTAGGAAGTTAGATAAGAGGAGGTCTTAGTGGCAAGAATAATGTCTATAGTCGAAATAGATTTCTCCATTTGAAAAGTGTTTAATCGAGTTTCTTCCATAATCAATTCTTTGATTATAGAATCAAGATTTGACAAAGATCCTCGATGAAGAAAAGAGTTATGGATACGTGTAAAGTCATCTCTGAAAGTCATTAAAAGATGTAAAAAAATATGCTTTCAGTATCAAAGATTGGCATAGATTTGATAACTTAGTTATTAGGGCAAGTAAGGTCTCTAAGTGCCAATTGATGACAAAGTTCTTGTAATTTAGATATATAAGTATAAAAGGTTTGACCAGGTTATTTTTGCAAGCGATGAAGTTGATTAATATCATCATAAACAAAAAAAAAACTTTTAAGAAAATTCCATACCTTTTTAGAAATGTTAAACCATCAAAAATCAAGCTTGATTACTTTGGCACAGATGTTTTGAAACTATGTTAGAATCTGATGATTCACACCATCCCAAGATATTAGACATTCTATAAACATATCCTTTAATTCATCTATCCTTTGAGTAGGTTTGGGTATCTCATTAATAACTTTATACCAAAGAAGTCTTCCTTTGGGAAAACTACACATTTCTTTAGCCCAAAAATCATAGTTATATCTATTAAAGATAACATTAAGTTGGTAAGGAATGTATCGATGAAGCTTGCAAGTATCCACGCTCATTAAAGATAAAAAAAATCGTTAGTAACAAAGTTTGGAAACATTAAAAAAAATGAAGAAATTGTCTTTAGATCTAGAATTTGAAATTTTTGACCTAAAAATGAGTTTAGAACACTCAAAAACTTTAGGAACTAGTCTAATTCCTGATAAAACCAGTAAAAAATAGTTAAACATGTTAGTCAAAGTTTAGTAAACAAATTTGAACTAAACCAATTGAACCAATAATGATATAGGATGGTGATGTAGAAGCCACTTGGGACAAAAAATTGATGTGGCATAAAAGCTTTAAGAATCATAAGACTTGTATCTTTTTTTACAAAGGGAGCTCTAATACCATGTAAGAATTGAAAAAAGCTTTGTTTTTTTATGTGATAAAGCTATTATATAAGGGGGTATTTATATATGAATTTATACAATAATATACAAAGTAATTTTCTTTCTAATTAATTACAAAATTTATAACATATATGACGTATATGTTATACATTATACGTTAACAACAATAAAAAGAGCTAAGAAAAATGAGAAAGAAAAATTAATGAGTGTGATGTTTTTTTTAACATTGAGCATAATAGTCATCTTCTTTAATTGATGAGCCCAATTTTATAAGAATCATATATTACATGAGCTATTTATTTGAAACCTTCAATATCTCTAATGCATTACTTAATGAAATTTTATAAAGATAGTGACTTTTGTTTGATCCATAATTTAGTTAAGACTTCTAATAATTTGCATACAAGATACTAATGGATTAAACTTTAATCAGTATAGATCATTTTCTAAATCAAAAAACTCATGCTAAATCATCAAAACATAAAAACCAAAGCACATATGAATCTATTGTAATAGATTGTTGAGTTAAAATCTAGATTATGATCTTTTAAATTGGTATTTTGACTATTATTTTGTGATTTTCACTAACGATAGAGAAAATAAGAGAACACCTAATAGTTAGACATACAACCTGGGGACTATAACCATATTTTTATAAAGGTAAAACCAAAATCTTAATAGGTTTATAATTCTAATTCAACCCATCATCAAAATAAAAACTCGTATATTGGTCTTTACATATATAAAACTAGCTCATACCCTATTAGATGCTTTATAAGCTTGACAAATTTGACCTGACTTGGATTGATTTTGACCCGAGTTGACCAAGCCATTAGTCAAAATAGTTCGGCCCAACCAAGCCACGAGCCGAAGAAGGGTCGAGCTAGCCCGTGACTAAATTGGAACAACAAAAACGACATCGTTTTGTAAATTTTTATACAAAATAAGGATGGGTCCCGCGAGCCAGTCAACCAACTCCGGTCCATTAGGCCACAGGTTGACCTATGGATCATCCAATGAGGGGTCAGGTCGGGTTGAACCAAGCCTGGCCAAGAGTGGCCCGGGCTTGATCCGACCCCTTATTAGATGGTCCACAGATCAACTTGTGGCCTGACGGGCCGGAGTTGCCTGGGCTCTACCTGGCCTATTGACATCCTTAATGCTTTAAGACTAAAATTTATTTAGATTACTTTGATTGAGCTCAACCTTAATGATAACCCATATACAATATTCCCATAATGTACAACATAAATTAATTAGAATTTATTCCAATAATCTCTTACTTGGGTTATATGTATATAAAATCTTAATAATTCTATATAATGCCAAAATACTTATACACGCAAATTTGCTATCATCAAGAAAGTTATCTGGGACAATTTTATCCATCATATATGTAACACTCACATACCCCCTGGGAGGATATGCAGATGCCACACAAAATAGTACTGAAATAATCTAAAACATGCTAAAGTATTTCCATAAACTCAAGCAATATACATTTCAACTATAGGCTAGGTCATATTCAGATTATAACGTACACATAGTACTACATGCCTTAAAATCCAAATCCGCCCTATATTAAGGTTATTGCATACCATCAAACAAAATACAAATTCCAATATGTCTTATTATATTAAATACAACTCAAAAGAAAACTGAACATTTCCAAAACAAAATACGATCTCCTTGGCCACTACGATTGTCTTTATCCCAGTCTTTAAACCTTCTTATCAGAATCTACACAGAGATAAAAACCACCGTGCTAAACATAAAGGTTAGTGGGGAAATAACTAAACAAGATATAAATTGGTGGTTGTTTCTAACAGTTGTTTATCATTTACATATACAGAAACAAATCACATCTTAAACAATCTTTAATTGTTCATATTAAAGTGCAATCCAAACAATATATATCTCAGAACATAATATAACATATAAAAACAGGAAATATTGGCTTCAAATCAAAACTTACAAGTATCATAATAGAATACTATAATATTATAACATAACTTTAAAGTACCAGAGTAGAACTTGACTGTATCAAAACAACATCTGATTATATCAAAACTAAACTTAGTTATTTCAAAACAGAGCTTCACTATATAAGAACTAAGCATGTAATAGAATACAAAACAAGTTAGCCTACTAATCTTTTTTATAGAAGTGGGTAACGGGACTAGAACAGAAGATACACATTTTTGGTATCAAAAATAGAAGAGATTTATGTCTCAAAATTAGGGGAGGGGACACCATAGAGTCAATAATCAGGGGACACCTTAGTGTCAAGTTATAGGAGCAATTGCAGACCCTTCTAGGTATGTCTATTTACCCACGATTAAGAATTAACATTTTTTAAAACAAAACATGTCACATTTATCAATTCTCATGTAAAAGATATATTGCTAAACATATGACTATTCCACTTTGCTCAACTTGAACATATTCATTCACATTTGATCAAACTCATCATGCCTTATAAACATAAGCATTTGAAGTGATGCACCAATGGATACATTAAGTAATTACACTTTACATGTATTCACCTAAGTTCCCAATTTACAAACATTCATAACTAGCATATGACTTATATCGTTTAAAACACATTTATGTTCGTAAGTATACTTCATTTCTTTAATAACTTATAAGTGGCATTGGTATCTTTCAAGGAGACAATTTACTATTATTACTGATCAGTAACCCTTGAAAAACCTCACCTAGCAGGTCATTAAAACACTGGATCAGCAGAAATGACTTAGCAAACTCATTGGTTATAATTTTGAGTTTATTTACCATCCAGCAAAGGCGAACAATGTTGCTGATGCTTTGTAACATCCCATCTCCGATGGGAAGGGTATTTTAGTAAATTGGGATAGGTTAGGCATATTAAATTATAGCTCGGCATGCACATACAGCATATAGCCTCTATGATTGACGGTTTGTTGCACTTGCACATGGTAAACATGCATTCATGACATTTTCCGGCTTAGGTTTCAAATTGAGATCTTTTGTGAAATTTATGGGATAATTGTATTTGAAAAATTATTTGGAGTACGCCATTGAGTGTTTTACATTTTTAGGAATTTATAGGAATTTTTCTGAAATTATCCGGAGAAAATTCCCGGACCGGCAAAATCGTCGGTAAATGGCCTAAATGTGTTTTTGTAGTGGAAAGTGTGGTTTTTGTGTTTAAAAAATTATTGGGAGTGGACTGTTATATGTTTTACAGTTTTGGGCAATTTCAGTAATTTTCAAAAAAAAAGATTCGGGAAAATTCCCAGAAATTTTCAGACCGGAAAATGTCAACAGACTGACTGAGTGAGCTGTTTTGTACCGAACAGGATTGCCTAATGGCATGAGATTAGTGGATAATTGATGTTAGGAAATTATTTTAATGCCATGATTAGAGTTTAATTGGGATTAGTGCTTAATTAATTAAGATTAGCTAAATTTTGTCTTTTCTTCATTAAAATGCCAAGTGTTCCTTTTTAATTAATGAGTTTTGTCTTCATTTATCATCACCTACGACCCTCTTCCTACTTGAAGTCAATAAATGAGTTTTAAAAGATCAATTATTGGTTTATTCCTTGCATCATCCGAAAATTTGCTTCTTCTTTTTAAGTGTTCTTTTCTCCTTCCTTGGTGAGTTCTCTTCTTCCTTCGATGGTCCCCTTCTCCTCCCACCTTCCTTTGCTTTTTGGCTTGCTTTTCTTTATGCATATTCAAGACCAAGTTGAAGCCTTGTAAAGATGATGGTATGTGTGTTTGGTGGAGTGATAATTGTGAGTATTAGTGAGAGTTATGAAGTTGAGTTAAGCTTGGAAGATTGAAGTAGATACTTGAAAAATTGAGAACTTGCAACTTGATTAAGGTAAGAGTTGTATTTGCTTTCCTTCTTTGGTAGTTAGAAGCATGCATGGGAATCCTTTGAGCATTTATTTGATCATTATAAGGGTAGGTTTAAATGGGTTTAAATATATGCTTGTGTATGGATGAATGAATGAATAAGGTTTCCATTGATTTGGCTTGGTTTTGGATTGAGTTTGCAAGGTTAGATGCATGGAAAGGTAATGAAAGTTAATTGTGTATGTGCTGCCAAAGTTTGTTTAAGTATACAAATAAATGTTGTGATAAGTTTGTGGCTGAATTAGAGGTTTAAGTGGATGCTTAGTGATGTGTTATTGATATTAGAAGTGATAGGAGTTAGGTTAATGTTGAAAGCTGGAAAATGAATCTTTGACCTATTGTAATGTGTTGATCATAACTAATTGTGTAGGTGAGCAAATGAGGTGAGGTTTGTTCCCAATGAAACTCTGGGATGTTGGCTTCAACTTTGTGTGAAATAGGTGATGTTAAATTGTAATGTTAGAAGGGTGAATCTTTGCATGGAAAGTTTCTGTTTGTAGGGTCTGTGAACAGTACCCGCATATATGACCTGATTATTTTTCTGATTTTTCTAAATTAATTGAGATGAAATTTGGGAAAATGGTCTTCATGGAAGTTGTAGCATATTGAGTTAGCTTTCCATTTACACTGATCTTGCTAATGTTCGAGTTGTATATTGGGAGATATGAAGTGATTACTATTGACTGGTTTTGAGCATTTTGATGAAACCTAGCCTAAGTGTTGAGTTTGTGAGCTTGCGGATTGGAAGCAATTTTAGCAATTTATGTGGACTGAATTGGTGTGAGTGATCTTCTGAAAAGTTGTAGAGGAAGAAATTATCTTGAAAATGATATATGGCATGTAATTTTTGAAGGTCAGATTTGGGAGTTATGATTTTGTAAAAACTGAACCTAAACTAGGTTGTGAATGGCTGATCATGACAGTAGCTTCCATAACAGTTTTGAAATTGTTAGAAATCGAATTGGAGTTTGAGTTCTTCATGAAAATTGAAGTTTGAGATCTTATCTTTTCAGGGATATAAGGTAGTGAATTTTGTGACTTTTTTACTAAGAGAATCACTGTTTGGAAAATTACTGTCCAGATTGGTTGATTGCAGTAGGCAGATTATTTGTGGAATTGTTTGACCTTGTTAACAAGTGAATTTGATTTTGGGTTGTTCATGAAAGTTGTAGATAACATTGTGATCTTACGGCCTTAATTATTGTGTAATTGTTGACTGAAGAATCAGAGAGTTATTGAATTTGCAATGTACTGCCCTGTGTTGATAGGTTTTGAGTAGGCAGTAGATTTGATAGGATTTTTGACACCCTTAGGGGTGAAATTGATTTTTATGGTCTTCTTGAGAATTGTAGAAGGTTTCATGATCTTTCCAATGAAATATAGTTGGTAATTTTCTGAATTATGTGCAATGAGTTATTGGTGTTGAAAGTTGGCTTGAAATCAAGAAATTAAAGATGGGAATAAGGGTTAGGTATATATATAGATATTAATTGTTTAATTTGAATTTTGGTTTCTTTTGTCAATTCCTTTTCCGTCCGACGTCCGATTGACCTGATTCTTGAGGCATCAGATTGGTAACACCTTGAATTTCATTTTGTGAGAAATTGAGAATTTTTAGCCGAGAAATTGACGTGGACCCGAGTAATTGTTCTATGGTCACTGTTTTATTTATTTTTGGATCGATCGAGGTCCGAATTGAATGTTGTCAATGGCTGTAGCTTTCTAATTTTTTTTGATGAAATTATTATGACGGGAAACTTTTTGGATTAGGGCCGGGAATGCCATGAACATGCATTATAAACGTTTTAATGATTCCATGTACATTGTTTGGTCATTCTAACTATACAGTTGGTAATGTGTACTTATTTTCATTGTTATAGAGGCTCAGTTAGAACGTCGTTCTACGGACGTTGCAGAGACTTTCCGGCAATAGCTCGGAAGCAATAGGTGAGTAACCTAGTTGGTTTCTCAATCTATGTGTGTTTAATATGACCCATTGATGCCATGTGGAGATAATGGAGGGTTTATGTGTGTTTGATTTTGATTGATTTCAGACCATGGGTGTCCGAAATATTAGAAATGTGATATTGAAGTGCTATTATGTGTAAATGACTATGATGCATCAAAGCAATAAATTGAAAATGATATGATTGACATACCGGACCAAAGGTCCGAAGGAATAGGAAATGGCATAAAATGTAAATGGAAATTGGAACATATGCATTCATGCATATTGGTATGATCAGATAAAGGCAGTTGTGACCGGAGCAGCCACCGTATCAGGGCATATCATCCCAACATATATGAGAGCTTTCAGCTCAACGCACAGGACCTCAGGTGCAACGTATTCAGAGCCTCAGGCTCAATGTATCAGGGCTTCAAGCCCAACGAAATTTCAGAGCCACTGACTCACCGTTATTGAGCTCAGGCGCACGGTCACAACAACGTAATAAAAATAGAAAGGGTCTCATGTGCATTGCATATATGGTATGATTAAATATGGATTGTATGAAAGGCGATACGCCTTACATTTGTGAATTGTGATTGTATGTGATAAATGGTAAAGTGTGTATATATGCATGAATTGAGTGAACCATCGATGATGGTTTCTCACTGAGTTCGCAAACTCATCCAACATTGCAAATATTTTTCAGGGATCGAAGAGTACCCCGTTGGGCACGGGAGTATGAGTACTGATTGCAAGTCAGAGTTAAGGTCGGGATCAGTTTACGTCTGCATTTGTGTCTTTTGAATTATATGTAAACTTGTATTTCCGCAAGATTCGTCTTGGTATTCTTGAGTGCCGATTGATTAATGTTGTATTGTAATTTGATTACCAAATAATGTTCGATTGCAAATGATTTCAGATTA